>OY288108.1:38970559-39706809 GCA_958431115.1 Syrphus vitripennis
TAGTAAGTTGGATGGGGTGGAAATAAAATGTCAAAAGAGTGATTTGTATTTAAATTATACAGTATATTCCCCCAAGCATTAGCTCTTATACATCCCCAATTTCTATGCTTGCAATTAAAATCTCCTCCAATTAAGTAGTTATCTTGGAAACTAACTAATTTCCTTAAATCATTGTTTAAATCAAACCTCTTTTGAGGTGATGTAGAGCCACCCGGAAAGTATGCAGCAAAAACTTTTAAAAAAGAACTATTAGAAAATGGAATTTCGATGCCAATATTTTGTATTACTTTAGTATCAACAATGGGAATTAATTTATGTTGGATAGTTTTTTTGACTACCACGGCAACACCACCACCCCTTCTCTCTTCTCTATCTAAACGATAGCACACATAATCTCCATTTGATAACCTATCACCATAGTTAAGCCATGTTTCAGTTACTAATGCAATGTCTACTTTATGCTTATTAAGAAAAGCAAAAAATTCTAAGTATTTACATCGAATGCTTTTAGCATTCCAACAAATTATTTTCAAAGATGTATTATTCATTATTTGGACTTATACAAATACTTAATAGCTAATTGTGCAATGGTATTGAACTGATCTGATTTGTTTTTACATTTACCAAGTAGAGTGATCATTTCGGCTGTCAGTGCGTTGATCTCTTCCATTGAGAATAGTTCGTTAACCATTTCTGGTCCAGCGTTGTTGTTGATGTTGTTGAAATTGTTGTTGTTGTTTGGCCATGCAATGCAATGCTCTAGGTTAGCATTCACTTGAGTTGGCTCCGGAGCAATATAATGAGAACCCTTGTGGCGAGGTGGAAGAGGAGGAAAATCAGAGATAGTAGGAACATGCGTTTGGCTTGATCTTCTTGTAGGCGTAACAGTTATTTGTTTTCTGTTTCTCGATGACAATTTTTCTCTTATTTCAAAGAAATTCTTCCGACTCGGGCATGATGGGTCAGTTGAATGATGAGTTTCGTTGCAGTTAGCGCATTTAATATTATTTGATTTGCATTTACTGGTTTCGTGTGCCTCAGAACAGATTGCGCAATGAGTTTTTATATGGCAATTTTTTTCACCGTGCCCGAACATTTGGCAGTTGAGACACTGCGTAAACTTCTGCTTTTGACGTCTTGCAAAGTCCCATTTTACTTGGGTTTTAAATAAAGATCTCACGTTCTTTTTAAGTTCAGATAGTTTGATGGTACCACTTTCAAGAAAAACTATATAAAAAATGTCTGTATAATGTTTATATTGTTTTTTTATCATTTTAATATTTTGGCATTTTAAACCAAGAGTTATGAGTTCATTTTTTAATTTATCAATTGAAATCTCTTCAAGGCCAAAGAGCACAACCTTAAAAGATCTGGCTGAAGGTAGGTCGTGAGTGAAAAATTGCCAATTTAATTCTTTTAACTTAGCACAAATTTTAGTATGATCATCACTGATTGCACAATTAATTTTAATGCCAATTGACATCTTTTTAATGAAATAGTCATTAATGTTTAAATCACTGAGCATTTTGTGAATATTTTCACAAGTTTTTTGCAATACGCAGATGGATGGTATTTTAATTTTTTTAACAGCTTGTACAACAATGTCATCAGAATCATCAATCTTATCATCATCTTCAGAATCGGGAAGACATTGTAATGGGGTAAAACGCCCAAACCTTTGATCGTGCAAATTCATTTTGCGATTTTTAATGTTGAAAGACAAGCTAATGTCTTCAACCAGAGTAGGAGAACGAATTCTTTTACTAATGTTTATTTTTGTTTTGTACGGCACAGAGAGAATGTCTGATCTGATCAGACGGCTACTTGCGACTGAAACATTTTTAATATAGAAAGAAATTACTGAAAAATAATTGCAATTACAATTTTTATTTCATGTCTTTTGGTTTTTAAATCTAGAAATTCAGTCTTTAACTTTCTTTTTAAATAAAGTTCCTTTAAAATTGAATATTTTTCTTCAAACTGTTTATTCTCAAAATGTTAGACAAAATTAATTTTTGATATAAATTTGAATTTGAAAAAGTTTTTTAAAACTTTTTTTTTTTTAACAATACGTCACTTAATTGAGGCTAATGTTACATGATTTTTTTTGCGTAATATTATTATAATATTATTTTGCAAATATTATACAAAAGATATGAAATTGATAAGATTCTTATACTCATCGGACACTGCCAATATTCCGCTTCAAAAACTTGAACACATATATTTTTTTTTTTTCAAAAGTTAAAAACATATAAGTAAGTACATTGAACTATAAAGTTCTTGTTCAATTTCCAATATAAATGGGGTCTAGTTGAAAAGTCGTTCCTTCAATCTTTCAGGGATATTGAAAATAAATTACAAATTGCTAAGCAACTAATGTATTGCAGATACTGAATTCTATCATTGAAAAGAAAAAAAAAATATGCACATATGCAATAGCTGACGGACGCTTGGACGTTTTTTTTTTTATCTCAAAACTTACTTCGCAACTGTCAAAATGAAAAATAATCGATTAGCCATAGTTTTTTCTTCCAAATTTTCTTTGGAATTCTAAATCAAACCCACGAAGCGATCATTTCGCAAAAGTCTCCTTGCGTGATATTGAATTCCATATTTTTTTTTGCAAAATTATATTTACCAGACTTCTAAATTCCCTTTTATTACTTGGCAATTTTATATTTCCTTACATACATAAATACTGTTTTTTGCTTTTTTTTATCGTTTCTCATTTTTTTTAATTTTGCAAATGACCCAGTTAAATTGTCGTAAAAAGACATTTGGAAGCAAGTCATGGAGTAGCTTTGATTTTTCCTTTCTTTATGTTTTTTGGGGGGCTGAATCTGAATCTGATGTTTCCCAACAAAATTTTATAACCGAACATGGAAAAAATGCACATTTTTTTTAAAAATAAATGTATATGTATTTCAAAATTTTGTCTTTAAACTCAATATTATCAATTTTTCAAAAATGATGTTTTCTCAGGACGTGATGACCAGGGGAGACGTAATTTGGGGGATTTTCTAAAATCAATAATTGTTGAGTCTCGGTCTTTTTTTTAGCTGAATTAACGTCTATTTGCTGTAGGACATGACAATTTGAATCTATAGGCTTAATAATTATCACATTGAAGAACTACATTTTTCAACGAAATGTTTGTAATTTTTTTCTATAATTTCAAGGCCACAGAGACTCTGAGAAGAGAACTGAATAAAAAGTTAGGAAATAGAGTTGGTACCTATAGAATATTTTTTAATTTATTGTCTCTCAAATCTTAGTTGTAAAACTATTCACAATTACAAATTTTCCACTTATAAATTCTCACTCCACAAAGAATGAAAATTCACCTTTAATTTGCAATAATCAACGCATCAAAGAATGACATTACAATTGTCATAATAACTACCAATCATTATGATCTCTACAAAACATTACTTAATCGATCCTCAAAGTGCCACTTTTTCTAATAAATAATATGATTACATCAGAAGTTCCACATCATCAAAGATGAACACAACGAACAACACAGCAATCAAGTGAAATCACTTCAACCACTTATTACAATCGAAATTGTTATTTTTAGCAAAAAGGGAAAACTTTTCCAATTTAAAAGTTTTCCCTTTCTCGCAAAAACAAAAGGAGAAAAATGTCCCTCCTCTCGCCTCACCCGTTCCCGTTCCCGTTCCCGTCTACGGAAACGATGCTGCTGCTTTCAATTTCTACAAAATAATTAACAATCCTGTGTGACGTAATCTTTTATTCCCTACATAATAGTTTGCCATAGTGTTCGGAGGCAGCGCAGTGCTGTGGCACAAAGGAGAATCCTTTTTATAAAGTGGATGTTCTTCCACTTGCTTTGTCGAATATGGGCTAAGAGTGACGATTATAAGAAAGCGAATTAAATTTTTTCTTATTTAAAATACCGAAATATGGGAACCTTATGAAAGGAAGCGAGTTGGAATGCGTGTATTGTGTAAGCCTTAGTTTACAGTAACAACAAAATGCAATATAGTTAATTAATGCTATATGAACTCTCTGCCGAACCATAGACACGGCATGCATCGTCATGGAGGAATTCTTCTACCTGGAGGCAAGCAATTACAGTCATGCCGATGTTATTGCTGAAATGTCTATTTAAGGAAAATTCTTGTTCAGCAAATTGATGCACACACAGCATCAGAGCGCAATAAACAGAGTGGGAGTAAAACGTGGTGGGGGGGGGGGGCAGGGATGGAGTTAGTAGGATGTATAAAGTGACTGGAGGAGAACATTTTCTTTTGCGAACATTTTCTAATAAACTTTATTATTGCACAGTTTGTAAGAAACTTTCAAATCTTTTGCTTCGAGACAAGCAACAGAGTACCTATTACTGTGACGCTGTGTTATGCTGTGCTGTCACCCTCTATATACCGATGATGGTGGTGCAGTGGAATTTTGTTGTCTGCCCCGTTTGCTACTAAAAGTGCCAACAAATGAATAAGTTCCTGTTTTTATTTATACAGAAACCACGGCCGCATTTTCAATAATTTGAATGTGTTTGGTATGCAAGAAAAGCAAAAGGAAGGTTTGTCCACATTATACATAAGTGTTTCATCGTAAATTTTATTTCAAAAACAGATATATAGATTAATTTAGTTAATTTGTCAATCTGGCAGACGGCAAATGCCATGTCATAATGATTTTCTTTGTATATATGTAAAAACATGATTTGTAAAATGTATTTATAATATTCTAATAAAAATCTTATCTATCTATCTATCTATCTATCTTATTTCAAAAACACAACCTATAGGTTTTTGCTATTGGATACTTACCTTTTGATAACAAAAAATCGTACCACCAATTTTTTATTTTAATTTTAGAATTTCACAAAGTTGATGATGACAGTGTAACAACAGTGTAGTTAAATTTAAGAACTAAAGCTAGTCATTAATTAAAAATTATAAGTTACTCGTATAAGCATTTAAAATGAGAACTTCTCTTCAACAACAATTTTTTTAAAAGCGGAATTTTGGTGTAGACCTTTATTTTTACGTTGATGATAGTTTTCTAAAAGGTACCTTAAAAATCAGAAGTATTTCCCAATTGTAGTAATCTGCTAAGCCTGGCAAGTTCAGGATCAAACAAAAAAAATTGTGGCAAATCAAAAAGAGGGAAATTGTAGCTCTTAGAATCTAGAAAACAAGCGAGAATAAAAATTGGATAAGAAAATAAATAAAATAATTCTCAAAAAAAAAAATTGACCAACTTAAGTCTACAGATGGAACCCTACAATTCTGTCTTACTCCGATTTTAAAATCATTGTCCCGAGCGACAATATTGTTGTACTCCGAACCACTTATGTACATATATCTGAATATCTGTCAAACAATTTCCTTAAGTCTAAAAAAATCAAATTTTTAATTTTAACAAAAAATCTTATGTCGAGGATTTTTAAAGTTAAAATGTTAAAATAAGTTATTCTGTAGAAACTAAGAAAATAGAAATTGAAAAATAAAAAAATTAACAGAAAACTTACTTTTTTTTTTACATTCAAAGGAATATTTGTCACAAAAAGTTTTGTCAAAAAAAGTTGTCAACAAAAATTTTGTCGGAACAACAAAAAACAAATGCAATGTTGTGTCAAAATTTCAAAGCAATTGGTGAAGAACTTTCGGAGATTAGCGGTTAGGAACAAACGAACATTTACATTTTTATTTATATAGATAATAATAAAAAATAGAAGATTGATAGATAGATAGAAGATATTAAACGCAATTGCATTTACAAAAATCTACCCTAATACTCTATTTTTGAATTTGAACAAATTAAAATTAACAATACATTTTGCTTCTTTATTTCAGGTGAGTTCCGATTTCAAATTGAAGATTATTAAGTAGTAAGTACCTGCTGGCGCGTTAGAAAATTATAATAATACAAATCTGACATTCTACGTTTAGTTTTACCTACCTATACCTATGTACATAAAGATTCAAAATACGTTCGTACGTTCGTACGTTCGTACGTCCGTACGTCCGTACGTTCTGGTACGATTTTTCGTCGTCGATATCTCAAGAACGAGTAGAGATATCGACTTGAAATAAATTTTGTTGTACAAATAATAACTTCGAAAGAAGCTGAAAGGGCGTTTATTAATATTCAATCAGTTGTTTTTTTACTATGGCAGTTTAAAAAAGAAGTGAAAATTTTGGTTGGGCTCAAATATCTCACGACCAAATAATGCTATTGACTTGAAATAAATTTTATTCGACACATTATAACGTCATACAAATTTGATATGAATTTGGGAAAAAATCAATATACCGTTATTTTTTTAAATCAAAAAAACTAAAAAAAAATTTTTATAACTCGAATATCCTTAGATGGAAAAACGATATTAACTTTAAAATAATTCTATTTTACGAAAAATGTTGTTTTTGACTACTGGTGAAAATTTTAAAAAATTCAATGGACACTTTTTTTACAAAAAATTAAAAACTACAAAAAATTCTACCAAAAATTGGTATAAATTGTCTTTCGACTCAAATTTCTCAAAAACGGGTAACGATATTGACTTCTTGTTTCTTTTATTTTCTACATGACATAATTGTTAGCAACTGATAAAATTTTGACAAATATTGAATTAGCAGTTTCTTAACAAAAATCAAAAACTATTAAAAATTCTAAAGAAAAGTAGTTACAATTGTATTTCAGCTCGAATATCCTGAGAACGAACAACGATTGTGCCTTCTAAAATATTTTATTTTATACATACTACAATTTTTTATGAAAAGTTAAATTTTGACAAATATCTAATTGACAGTTTTTGACAAAAAACATAAAAAAAATAAACTAAAAAGTGGTAAAGTTTTCAAGATCACAAATGGGAAGTTATCAGTGTGGGTCGCACCCAGCCTCTTTTTTACCTTAATATTGTCCTTATGATGAATTTTTATTTTTTTTTATTTTTAAGTGTTTGTTTTGTTTTAGTTTAATAAATACATATGAATGCAAATGATAAATTTACAAATTACATTTAAAAACACATTTTATCTAAGCAGAAAATTGAAATAAATCATATGTGGGTTGGTTAGCTACTTACATTTCTCAACCATTCATTCCAGGAATTTTGATTTTGCAGTGTTTCCAATTGCATTTGTCAATTCCAACATTTTTATTTTCAGTTGCGACATTTTTATAAATGCTGGATAACACGTTAGCCATTTATTTGGTTTAAGCTTGTTGGATTCAGATTTTCTAAGGAAAATCACTTTACTGAATTAAAAAAAAAAATAGAATGTGTTTACTTGACATTTTCTTGGAATTGACTTGGAATTTTCAAAAAAGATTAACATCCCTGTCTTGCTTTCATACTTTCCAAGAGATATGATTTTGATAAAGGAGGGGACGTAAAAATGAGTCTTCGAAGTGAAGCTTATTGATACTTGGTAAGTTGCTTTCCACGCCCCCTGGAAGTCAGCACACGAACGCGCAATTGGAGATACATTTTTTTCGATTTGACGTTCAATGTATTTCCCATAAGAAAAAAACTAAAAAAAGGGTTCGAAAAACATTAATTTTACTAACAGAATTTATATGAACAGATATTAATATTATGATTGTAAAAGCATAATAAAATGTGTTATTTCTAAATTAGGTGGAAAATATATCAAAAAGCATAAATAATCCTGTGTAATTTGTCCCCAAAAAGTGTAAACACATCTCAAGGAAACAACAACAAATACTATACCATAGTTGATAACCAAAACAAATATTCATGATAAAAAATAACAATTAGTGTGATAAACAATATATGTAAATAAATAGAGAAACAATTAAAAAATGTAAAAAAATCATATGAATTGTTTACACTCTTTGAGGACAAATTACACAGGATTATTTATTTTTTTAAATATATTTTCCACCCGATTTGAATTGCGGTACTAAGAAGATGAATAGTTGGCTGAAGTAGTCTTTTGTGTGTTTGAATGCATTCAACTGAACTCAAATATTATAAATCATAAACTGTTTCGCACAAAGATGTCGTTAGTTTAATTATGCGTGTAAAGCCTAAATTGAGTGGGATAGTGAAATTATATTTTTCGTTCGCAGTTATTTAATTTCTAAAAATTTGATTGAATAGAAGTCGTCATCGACAATTGTTGAAAAAATTTGAACTTATGTTAATATTTTTTTTAAATTTGCTAAACCTCGGACTCAAATTTGAATGACGTATGTAAAAGTAACCTAATAGGCCAGTTTTAAAAAAGAGGTTAACATTTTTTTTTTCAGCAAGTTGAATGAGGTTTAGCATGAGATTTGCTCTATTTTCACACAATTATACCTTGAACTATCGTTAAATCTCACTTAATCCATCGAATTCATCAAAATTCATGATTGAACAACTGACGACACTAAAGACCAGTTGTGCAAATCAAATATTATTCAAATTTTGATTGGTGGCTTAGCAGTTTGAATTCACTGCTCTCGGTGGATTTACTGAGGTTCAAAGATAGTTTGACTTAGTAGCAAATTAATTGGTTAAACCATCATTAAACGTCATTTAGTTAACCATAGAGTTTAAATTTCTATACCACGGATTAAAAATGTATTACGACGCGGACGCTTCGTGTAATCTTTTATTCGTGGTTCATCAATTTTAGTTCACTGGATTTCATAGAGCTAACGGTTGGTTAATTTTTTGATCCGTGGCTTAGAAATTTCAACTCACCAATTTCAACAAACCGATTTACCTTATTTAAATCTAAAAAATCAGAAAGAGATTAACACTGTTGCTCTATTGGCTATATTTGAGGTAATGGGAATTGCAATGAAAATGGCAATTTAATGCTTGGGTGGCCCTTTTTATTGCCAGGCAATTGCATTGGATAAAATTCACTGTTTTTGATAATATGGAATTTCAATTCACTGTATTTTATCAAGCGGGTCCATATTTTAAGAAAAAATTGACACAATCAAGGAGCAAGTTGTTTTTGAAAAACTTTGTTTCGTCACCAGGATTCAAACCGAGAGATTAAGTGGCGCATGGAGCTACTCACTACTTACCGCACCACGCTAGCTCACATCTTCTCGTCGTTTGATTTCTTTAGAAAAGGCATCATTTAGCGTTTTCACAATAAATATTAGTTTTTAAATTGCTCTTTTTTTTGTTGCCGTTCTCCGCAATGAAACGTCGTTTTCCGGTGTAAAACTAAGGTTTTTTTGTGATTTCAAAAATATTGCACCAAAACGTTACAATGGTGGCGGTAGTCGGTTTGTTTGCTTTTACTGGAGATTGTTGACTAATTGATCACAATATTGATTTACTGAAAAAGAGTATTTGAGTTTGCACAAAAACAAAAAAAGTCTATTAAAAACTCATTAAGATTGTTTTATTAAGCTATTTTAATATTTATATTTAATCTTACTTTAAAAAAATACTACCAGATGGTCAGCTTTTTCCACAGAAAAATCCTATTAATTTCATATAAAAAAAAACACTTTTCATGGAGATTTCTTATTATTTTTGCTTAGAATATCTTATTAAATGACACCAACAAAACTTTCTTATTTAAAGAAACTACAGATTTTGTATAGCTATTAAATTTTCAAAAGAAAAGAAAAATTAGGTAAATGCGGTCCTGTATCCCACTTAAACTTAACCTTCTTCCTTATTTTATACTATCACAAGCTCCTACATACATACATAGATTGTCGGAAGAGTTACAAAAAACAATTATTTTATATAGAAAACAACGCACAACTGTGCCACTGTGGTTAAAATGTCTTTCCACTTAATTTTTCTTGCTGTATAGTTTTCCAGAGAAAAGTTTGCAATAACCACTTCTGTTCAAACAAGAACTATATCGTTTGCGGGGGTGAATAGTTGCCGTTCTATATAAGGTTGCATCTTTTGCGAAATTATAAAACGTTGGAAAGATGCTCTACATATTTTTTTATTTGTTTTATTATTTCTTTTATTTTGTATTTCTTCTTCATTGAGTAAATAATAAGTAAGACGATTTGGAATGGAAAGTATAGTACAAGAAAAGGCACAGTCGGTTTGGAAGCTTGTGGTGTTTATAAATTTCACAATGATAAAAACTATAAAATTGTGTGTGCGACTTAACGAATTCAATTGTGGCTTACCTCTCTGCTATATAGTTGCAATTGCAGAATTGAGAATTAGTGGAAAATAATTTGACATTCAATTCAATGACAAAAAAAATATGTCCAATCCAGATGGTAGTTTTTGGTTTAAATGAACCTTGCGAAATAGAACTTGAAAATTCATACGAATGTCGTATGAATGGGATTTTAAGAGGAAGAGCTTAATTGTCGACCTTATGTTTCCGTGTATCTATCTTCTAGAAAGTAGTTGAAAAAGTTTTAATATAAGTCGTACTGATGGTATTCCCACAGAGGTCTTACTAGCACTTAAAGCGCCAACAACACCAATTGAGCTACTGCACGCATTTTTTTTTAGATTTTACGCGCCACACTAAAGAGGTTACGACTTTCCTTAAAATGTTGAAAACTGTATTAAGTTTTGGAAAATTTGGGTCAATAAAGATTCTAATGAAGATTGGTTTGATTGCTTGAACATAGCAATAAGAGGCAACAATGGACCGGGGAAATCAGTACGTGCCAGATAAGGCTTAAGGGTGAACTGATGGGCACTCCCAGCGTTGCTAGTATTCCGGTGGAATTGCTTGAAAGGATGAATGCAACTATTTCACTAGCAGTCTGTTTGTAAAAATAGCGGTTAGATCTATTCTATCATTTATGATTTTTAAGGCTCTATTTTGAGTTCTATCCAAAAGATTAGCACATTTTCCCAAATACACTGAGTTACAAAAAAAAGTGGAGCACCTTGAAATTTCGCAATAATTTTTTTTTTTTAATACAGTATTGCTTTAACATTAAACATAAGAATTTTTTTTTTAAATAGAATGAAATGAGAAGAACCTTGAAATAAAACATAAAGTAAGGAAAATGGGCAAAAACTTCATAACTTAACATTTTAATATTTTATTAATATTTTTTTTTTCTAAAAGAGTTTTCGTACCCTAACATCCATCAAAGCTACAATACCTTACCTTGAATAAGGTTTTGCAGCGTTGTTTCGTCCATATTATCCCACTCCTCGATCAGTGCAGATCTCAGCCCACTGAGTGCCTCGGGAAGGGCGGGCCGCTGTCTTATCTTTTTCCCAGCAGATCAATGTTTGATGGGTTCATGTCCGGGCTCATGGCAGGCCAAGCCATCAAATCGATTTCCACTTCTTCCAAGTAGTCCGTAACGAACCTGAAAACGTGAGGTCTATAGCATTGTCGTGCATTTGCAAGAAGTCTTCACCAATAAATGGTGTGAACGGAACCACATATTTCTCCAGAATGTTGCTGATATAATAATTGGAGTTAACCAATCCTTCCACGATGCACAGCTCAGTTTTTCCGCGAATAGAAATTCCTGCACACATCGTGACGGAACCTCCCTGTTGCTGAAGAGTATCTCCTACCTGATCTTCTCTATAATCTGCTACGTCCAGCTGGTAAGCGTATACAAATCCTATAATCTCATCAGTGAAGAGAACTCTAGCCCAGTCGGCGTCCGTCCAACCTTGGTGATGGCAAGCAAATTCCATCCGACGTCACTTGTGCTGTACCGTGAGTCTTGGTGCACGAGCAGTTCTTCTTGCTCTCAGGCCCCTCTCCGCTAAACGCCACCTCACCGTTTGAGGATTCACAGCTGCCCCTATTACTGATTGAAGTCTGTGAGGCAACATTTACAGTATTTCGGAAGCCAAAATTGCTCTATTTCGTGTTGTATGAACGAATGATTGCAATGTGGATTTCCTTATTATGATGTACGTATCGCATGGAAAATTTAAAGAAATTATGCAAACGGGTACATAAATATATTGCTAAACTAAAAAAACATAGCGGCATATTATCAAAATGATAAGAACACATCAAAAAGTACGACTGAGCAAGTTTTGAACAAATATATAAATTACAGTCCGATCAGAACAGAAGAGAAATAACTTCAATCGACGAAGAAAACGTAAACACTAAGCGGCGGCGTTCTAGCTCATACAGAGGGTAGTTTTTGATGCACTTACTGAGAACTGATAACTTTTTTGGTTTCTTCGGTGCAAATACGTGGTTTTTGACTCTCAGTTGGACAATGCTTTTGAAATCAGTATCGCTTATCATGCACTGCGTTTTTAATACCACATAGGAAGGACAAGGACGCTAATCTAAAAATGAATATGTAATGCTGAGAATACTGTGGTGCGCATTTATTAAGGGAGTTTGGGAAAGAGATAGCTTTCGTGAAGAGTGGAAAAAAAGGAAAGATTGTTCAGCTCACAAATAAAGGAGATCTAACGCAGTGTGCAAATAGCGGGCTTCTGCATAACCAAGCTAATAGCAAGAATTATCCTAAAGTGGGTAAGTGAACACCTCGCACACTGGATCTCTTTATGTGGATCACTTTAGCACCGCGCAGATCATCATCGAACAATGCGTTGAATTTAGATTACCACTCCATCTGCTGCTCATTAGACTTTGAAAACAGGCGGGGCATCCGCGATAAATTGTTTAATTTTATCAAGGCTACATATCACGGGCTTAAATATCCTGTTTGAAATCTAAAGTAATGTGAGGGTAGACTGTAGTGTATACTGTCACACAGCTTTTTCGACTGGAAATGGAGAAATTCAGCGGACTCTGCAATCACAATTCAAAAGCCTCGACTACGCGGGTAACGTGTGCTTACTCCCTCACAGGATCATGGATCTCCATCAAATGACACCAAGGATGGAGAGAGAAGCAGAAATTACTTGAATATCAAGCTACCAATGTTCTACTCCAATGTGGAACCCGTGCTTCTTTATGAACGCAACTTGTAGATTGACAGCCACTGCCTGTCGAAAGATCCAAACGTTCTTCATTAACTCTATCACACGAAGACATTATGGCGTATGGCATTGCGAGTCAGGCAATACAATGGAACCTTTCACGCGGGATGGCGGACGGGTGGGGCTATCCAGAACGTTCGAAGAGGAATCAGCACAACTGTTTAAGAGTTGTAGGGAGCTAAAATACATCTCCAATAGAATAGACGTTGGCCCGGTGCCCCGTAAGTAATTAAACTTTGCTATTCTTTCAATTACCCTCAATAAAACAAACTCCAGTTTTTTGATAAACTGGAATTTTCCTGAGAATGAATAAAATATAAAAAGCATGTTTTAATAATGAATTATTTGAATTAAAAAATTACTTTTCTTGTTCAACGATCTTAGTACTTCCGGTCAATCTTTTGTATTTATTTTCGAAGAATTAAATTTCCTACAATTTTTTTTACCACACATCCATGTATGTATATATATATTTTTCTTAGTACCTATCCAGCTTCTCTTTAATATCAATTTACTTCTTGAAACTAAAATAAACTTGTATTTCGTTAAAAAAAAAAAAAAAAAACTAATCAAAACTGAAGTCTGAAAATCTTTTCAGTTTGTGTGTAAGGATCAACAAATAACATTATTGAGATGTATAATAGTTAATAACATTCAAGAGAGATCTAAAATCCCATCGAACTCAAGAGGGAATATTGTATTTTAAAACTCATATCCTTCTTTTTTGATGTTTTCATCCCCAATTCAACATCAATATATTAGAAAGGAACAAATAAAGAACAGCCCCAAAATTAATCCCCAATTTGACCAAGGATGAATGTTTACCAATGAATTATGGTTACCATAGGAAAGTTTTTCTCATTTTCATCTCCTGTCTATCCCATATATCGAATATTTTGCTCTCCTTTTCTCGATGACGATGACAACGACAATGATCTACTCCTTAGGGGGACATTTTCATCTGTTATTTATGTAGGCTCTTTTGAACTTTCGAGAATCATAGTGGTGATATGTACATTTAAACCTTTGTACAGTTAATGCAAATAAATATCCTAGGAGAGCACCAATTTTTCTTTAAGGATAAAGCACTCCTATAATGCTCGTATAATATCAGTAGCCAACACTCTTAAATATAAGACCTCACATACCACAATAGGTGTGTAGGTATAGGTATACTGGAAAAAGGAAAAATAAACGTGATTTATCCCATTATCTTTAATTTAGCATCCTTTTACTATTTTTGTCCTTTTTTTATTTACATATTTGAAGAAGAGGACAAGGAAGAAAAAGAATAAGTATGTGTTGACCACACACTGGGTTGGTTTCAGTTTCAGTTTCAGTTTCAGTTTCAGTTTCATTTCATGCAAGAAGTCATGGCCAATAACCGTTTACTCTTTTGCGGAAATTAACATAATAATTTCACGCAGTTGCCGCCACTACTGCCTCGGATATGTTGGATCCTTTTTGCGTACATATGATAACGGCCCCAATAAATGTCACATGATGTTTGATTAAGTGTGGGATGTGTTTACTGAAAGATATGATAGCGTATTAAGATATGTATATGAGTTTGTCCTTGGTCGCCCTGCCTGCTACCGAACGGCACAGCATTGTGCGTATACATCGAGCCAGCAGTCTCAGTCTCAAAATGAAGCAACAACGAATTTGTTTGACGATTCCTTTTTTTTTTTTTTGATGTTGTTGGATACATCGTTGCTGTCGTCAGATGTTGTTGGGGTTGGGTTGCCCATTCGTATATAATGGCGGATGTGTTGATTGCTTTTTTTTTTTGTTGATAAGGGTGTAAATTAAATATTTGACTTGCCATTCAATTTATTATGAAAAAAAAATGTGATAACTTCATCATATAAGCATTAAAGAGGCCTCTGAATTTGGTTTGAGTTTACATAGGAAATTCATTCAAGATAAGGGATCGAAGGATTGATAAATCTTTCAATTTAAGGGAAAGGAATATTATTAAATAAAAAAAAATTGGTGGTATGACAGATCGTAAAAAGATCCAGGGCAAAGGATGTCTTCTTCTCTTGTTTAAAAGCAAATAAAATTATCATTAAGTTATGTTTAGAACGTATTGAAAAAGCCACAAAAAATAAATTACTAAACAACTAGAAATAATCTACAGTTTGCTAAGACATCTTAAGAGTGTGAGACAAGTGTGGGGAAACTTAATTGAACCGATACGAATCTTACTTTGAGCACTGCTGAATCATCTAAAGAGGGAGTCTTTCGAGTAGAAAACCAACACCCCAAATGGTGCTTCAACACAAGGACTGTGAAATAAAAGACTTGAAACTGGACGGAGGGTCGATGCATCTCAAAAAAGCGGTGTTCAGTAACGAAAAAAAGTAACGGTTATTGAATGAAGGTTGATTAGTCTCTACATGCCTTAACCGCAAACTGCTTATTATTCGGAAATGCATTTCTCAGAAAAACGCATCTTAAGCGCTCTATACACGATACAATTATTGTACCGATTTTGGTACAACAGTTGAATCGCATGCGATGATTGTATCGTGTGTGTAAACCAAAGTATCCGCTGTACTGAAATCGCACCGTCGAATGCTCTCGAGTGAAAACGTATGTGACGGACAATCCAAAAATAATAACTTTATGAAAGAATGGGAGATGAAAATGAGGAATTTTTTTAACAGTTGATGAAATCGTGAGTTAGTCGTATGGTGTGTGTGCTCACTTTCGATATCGCAACCGATATCGGTGCAACATAAGTCGGTACGACAGATTGCACCGTGTATAGAGCGCTTAAGACGCGGTGACGCGATTTCTTTCTGCTTCTTCTTCCTTTTCTTCTTCTTCTTCTTCTTTAACCTTTTCTTCTTCTTCTTTTTCTTCTTCTTCCTTATTTTCGTCTTCTTTCTTCACTAAATATTTTGGTATATCAAATATTCTATACACTATACTATACATATGTAGAACACAGGACAAAAATAAAAACACTCTAATAATGGGCTGTATAATTCGGCTGAAGTATCGCAGAGTCCATCAGAAGGTTGGTGTGTGGAAGATGAATGAAATCTAGAACGCAATAGAGACATTTCATGAGCTAAGGTCGAATAGGATTTCAGTACTCACCAGGTTGCTAAAAAAGATGTGGTGGCGGGCTTATCTCAGGCAGTGCTTATATCCCCGTAGTGGGTGGAGTCACCACCGCCACCAATAAAATTCTAGACCAATTCGGCATCATTGAATGTTATCAATCTTCCTAACAATTTATTAAATATTTACATTTTGTATATTTTTGGAAAGATACAATCCTATATTTGAAATAATCAGATTAAAACTCCTGAAAAAACAAGCGATGGCGGCAGATCTGGGAGTCAGGGAAAAACTTGGCGCAGAACAGTCGAAGAGGTATCTGAGAAGTAGGGCTGGCCAAGAGACGAAATTAGACTTACTCACAGGCATCTGATTCGAACGTAATTTTTATACCGAGTCTTAAAAAAGGACTGGGTGATGTTTCCAGTAAGGAAAATCTTTGGTAGAAAATGTAGAAAACTTTCAATATCTTTGAAGTAAGGAAAGTGGAACCGAAATATATATGAAAAGTCGAATCGGGGGAAAGCAAAAGATTGCTGACCAAATTGGAAGAAACAACTCTTAGCTCAAAAATGTCACTTAATATGTCAAAAGACATGTCTTAGCTAAAAACGGGTTTAAAATGATGTATATCTCTAGACTAGGTCTCTATATTGAAATATTTCTTGGGGCTGTCACCATTGAATAAATATAAATAGAAGTGACACCTCAGAGCTCAAAGCGGCACTGGCTACTTGTGGCAAATTTGAGAAACAAAAAAAAAAAGATGTGGGGTTTTCATGAACACAAACAAATTTTCAACGGGATATTTATTCAATGCTGTCACTTTTTCGAAATAATAATTTATTGAATTTTTGGAAGCTTTAGAGTCTAAATTAGCTACAAATTATTGTTCTACAACAAAAATTACCAACCATAACCATCACAAAGGAAGCTTGGTTTTTAAATGACAGTATCTATTTTCTGGTTCTTTCGATAAAGAGAACTATGTAGATAAACGCACACACTAAATAAACTAAAAGCTCCTTAAATTTCTTCAACTGAAAAATTCTTCCCAACAAAAGAAACTATCTCCAAAATATCGACTAACTGTCTTTTTACAACCGTAAATAAAAAAAATCCGAATTTTTACCACTAACTCCATTTTTCTGCAAGTGAGTCAATTTTTTTTTGTTTAAATTATCCCTTAACCAATTGCATGAATAAACAAAAACCTTTTCATACCCCCCCCCCCCTCCTCAACCATCAGTTTCTATGACTATGGATCAAATTAAAATTTAAATGTTCAACATTTTTTTTCCGAATTTCATTAAAAACCCCTCGTCTTGTGTGATTGTGTGATTGCATTTTAAAATTGCAAATTGAACAATCGATAATCAGTGCAGCAAAAAAAAAAGGAAAACGAAGAGAAAATATTGATATTGGTATACCTTACCTATGCTTGATTAATTGCTATTGAATTTTTGTGCCAGTCAAACTGCTGCTATATATGGTTTTTTATCGTTCATCATATTTATCAGCTGTTGCAGAAATTTCCGTGCATCATTTTGAATGAGCTGTTGTAGTAGGTGTGCCAATATCGTGACAAGGATCCATATCCTTCATGTTAAAGTGCTAATATTTTTCCAACATTGGCCTTGTGCTGCATGTTCGTGTACATAAATATAGAAGTAGAAGTAGAAATAGAAGTAGATACACATTTCGTTTAACTTTCTTTCTTTATTCGTTTTATCCTCAATATCCTGAGACAAGTCCTTACATAGAATCTCCAGCACCCAAAGCATTTGGCCCCCACTTTTGAACCCACATTGGTTGTTCATTTCCTTTCAAGAATATATCCTTCCACTCGGCACTCCGTCACCGTTACCGTCATCGTCACCCTGAGTGTGTATGCAATGTGCATACTGAGAGTATAAAGGGGATGTGTTGTGTACCTATTATCATAGCTGAGGGGTGGCCCACCATCTCTTCTCTACTGCACCAACGGCACCGACGACGATGACGCCTCTGTAAGCAAGCAGAAAGGGTAAATGGAGCCAAGAAGACACCATTGCCTTTCGTTTACAATTGAATATCATTTCTGTATGAAATGACATTTTGTCGCCTAAGTCACATCCAGGGCAGGCTATAGGCGGGCTAGGCATCAGGCAAAGCCAAAGCCAGCTCGTCTCTCCTGTTCCAGCTACATATGCTTGGTTCGCATTGACTGCTCTGAGTGTTGGCCCCAAGCAAAAACAAGAAGCGTCAGAGTATAGTACGAGTATTAGATTGGGAGCTCCGAAGGAAGTGTTGTCATACGGGGGCAAATATTTGCTCTTAATATGAAGAATGTTCCATAAGATGGTGCAGTCGGAAGAAGGCGAATGAGACGTAGGGGTACTAGGATTGCATATTATTCTGTGTTGATAAAAAGGAATCTGATGTGTGGATATTCCGTTTTTTTTTTTTTTTTAGTGAGACAAGAAGTGCAAAGTGAATGACAAACGCAGAGCTTTTTGCAAATCGTATCCTCCTCGTAAACGTCTCCGTAAAACCATATAACGTTATGCTCTTTTCACCTATGGGGAAGATCCAGAGAGAGGGTGTTCCAAGGGGATTATTTTTGCTTTTGGGTTTCGGGAGCTCTTGGGGGAGTGCAATGATAATGTTGTGGACAAAAAAAAAAAAGAAGAAAAACATTGAAATTGAATCAGTTTCGCTTGTTTTATTTATGTTCATGTTGTTTCTCTGCAACAAGGACGACAAGATGATTTTTATTATTTACTTTTTTCTGTGTGAATTTCGTCAGACAGAGAAACACAAAAGGCAGCAAAATGATATGGAAACTGCTGCTTGTTTGTAACACTTTGAACAAAAAAGCAAATGGATGAGTATTCGATGTTCATTTTTATTTATTGTAAAATCATTTGAATATTTATCTCCATATACTCGTATAGGTATTTAAATGATTATGGACTAATGTAAAAATATTTGATGAATATCTTTGTTAAATGTATACTTTTACGTAAGTAGTTAAAGCAAAAAGTTAATATTGGTTTTTAGTTAAACATTGTGATTCATTGTGCTTATATGCACTCTGTTACTTTGGTATTCATTAGATACTTCCAAAAAGATGATTCTTAAAAAAGAGAGATTAAAAATTTAATTCCTTGCTAAGGAAGAATATTCTGTTTCCCTACTTAGATTTTTTGTTCTTAAATATTCCAATGTAGTGCATCTACTACCAAGGTACGAGTACATCAAAAAATGTTGAACATTTTGAAGAAAATAATTTAGAGTTGTCGGTACTTTATAACAGTTGGCTGATTTGAAATGCTTGTGTTTTTATTTTTATATTTATTCATTAAATTTCATTAATATCATAAAATTCCATATAAAAATAAAATTATTGAAGATTTCAAGAATTATTGTCGAGGAATCCACCACCGCGGCTCTCAAATGCACTATTATTATATTCTTTGTCAAAAAATAATTCATTTAAAAAAAATGTGAATGGGGTTGGTCGTGGCGTGATGGTTTGCGTGGTCGCCTGTCAACCTCATGGTCACAGGTTCGATCCCTGCCGTAGTTCTATGTCATGTATTTATTCCATTCATTGATCATTGTTGGGCAGCTGGTTTATTCTTTACATATTGTTCAGGCATAACACTAACAACATGTGATTGAGTATAAATACTAGTGTGCCCGACAAATTTGACAATGAACAATATAATGTGTATTATAAAGGGACATAGATATAAGACACGGCATTTCACCTTCACGCCATATAAAGGGTACACCAAAAATCCCCTTAATCGCGCGCAAATTATAAAAAAAAAAAATGAAACAATATTGAAAAGATGATTTATCTAATAGTTTTTCTAATGTAAACTAACAAGTCAAAAGAACAATGTCAAACTCCAATTTTTAAGCCCTAAATTTTAGAGTAATATTTGATTTAAAAAATAAATGATAGGTGCAATCAGGCGTATACGCACTATTTTCGATTTGTTTGAATTTTTTTAAATTTTCTCCCACTTTTGATTTTTTACTTTACTACATGGACTATGTCTGTTGAAATAACATTTAGTATACTTTTCAACGTTTTACCTTTTTTAATACTTTCGTCAATTTTTCATTTATGAGATGTAAAAAATAACAAGAAGAGAGAAATCCCAAATTGACAAAATCGACTGAAAAAATATCCATGAAATATAAAAGTTCCTAAAATTTCTTCTTAAATAAAATATAATCTCCAAAAATTTCAACAACCTCATTGTCAATAAAAATCCCACACCAAATCGTACAACCACAAAAAAAAAGACCCAAATAAACTTGTGTCATGTTTTGATGAATTCTTAAGTCTTTAGAAAAAAGGCTTATTCCTTCATAAAAATATACCAAACTATACATCATCAAAAAATACTCCCTAAATAAATACAAAAATATAACCAACTAAATTATCTACTGGTAAATGTATCTTCAAGTTAAAATCACTTCTTATAACGAGAAAAAAAGAATGTTGTTCTCAAATCTTTTTTGTCAGACAAATGTGACTTGTACCTAACTAACAAAAAAAAAAATCAGCTCCTCTGAAAGGATAACGAGAAAAAAAAACCAACTACGGCTCCACATCGTGCGGACAGGCAAGACCCTTTCTCCCTGACTGCACCTTTAACCTCAGCAAATTCTTTTTTTTTTTTGGAATGGTATAGTTGGTTGTCCTCCTTCTCGGCTGAACGCAATGAAAGATGGCACCATCATAGAGCAAATCACAAAACCAACTATCCCTTTACACAGTCACCAAGAATAAGGACCTTCAATATAAAGAACCCTACGAAACGAAGCCGCACAGCCACAAGACACAAAGTTAGTTGATCACAATAGAAAAACTTTTCTGATAAAACTCCTGAGAACGGAAAGAACCGCTTTATACCTACCTATCTATGTATAGATAGTTGGGACTACACACATCTCTCAGTATCTAGATTTTCTATGTAGATATATTTTTTAATGGTGTTTTCAGAAAACTACAAAAATAATAAAAATAAAGAAGAAGAAGACAACAAAAAATGACAACTACAGTAGGTAAAGTACAGAGAACTACAGGACGAACAGAAAAATTGAAGCAAGTCAACAGAGGGCATCAGTGTAGTTCAAAGCAACACAAAAAAAAAATAACGAGAACACAATTTTGTGGAAAATCTCAACTTCTCCCAAGATGATGCAAGAGGCAACACAATAAAAACGAACAAAATGAACGACACAAAAAAAAGAAGAGATAGGTACTAAAACTTGAAGAAGAAAAACGCTGGAAAAATGTTGGGAAATGTTTGAGATTTTTCCATTTTTCCATTTCACTAGATGCAACGAAATGTTTCTCTGGCTGCCAAACTATTACACTTGTGTACTTTTGTGTATTGCAAAGTAAGAACTTTACTGCAGGCAGGTTCTGGAGATTCTCCTAGAGGAGTTGCTTGTCCTGTACAGGGTCGAAATGAGGTGAAAATAAAGGGCCTATTTGTCTTCTCGGTAGCCTGAAAATTTTCGTGTGAAAGTTAATAAATTTAATAACACGTGAACAACTGAATTATAGATTGAGCGAAATAATAAAAGTTAAACAACGAAATGCGAAATCATTTTTTGTCTAAGTGATTTTGGCAATATGTAACACTTACACAAAAAAAATCATCCAAATGACTTTTACCCTAGAATGAGCGTTTATGTTTCTTTCTGTATCACATCGACGTATAGCCTAAATCACTTGAGCGATTTAACTTAAACGTTGGATTAGGCCTAACCTAGTTAAGTTTAAGTCTTGTTGAACGAATTGCTTTGATTTTTACTTTCAATTCATGATAATTAACAAGATTCAGGAAAATAATAAAAGTGTGTATTCGCCGTGGTGTACAGTGATTTCGTACGATATGTATGGAGTTGACGTTGCAACTCAAAAGAATTCTAAAAACTTTGTTAAATTGGATGTTGAAAGTGGATCCAAGTTTGATAAAATCTGAATAACTCAACAGTTTTATATTTAATAGAAAGTAGCATACAAATAACCAACATTAAAATCCAGCTCATTGACAGTTGACACTTCTGATTTTTTTTTTAATTCATCATCAAAGTGTTATAGGAATATATTCTTATAAGAATAATATTCTTATAAGAATACAAATTTCTCGAAAAATTACTGACAATGAAAATATCACGAATCCTTCTCGAAATATAACGGTTTAAAGGCAAAAATATGATTTTACAGGTTTTCATTCAAAACAATTAGGTACAAATTTAAATGAAATACAATTTGTAACAGAAAACTCTATTACATGAGGAAATACAAATTATGTATAGTCGTCAGATAGTATAACATATATGCAGAAAACAATATACCAAATGCATTTTCAAAAATTCTGTCAAGACCTATGCATTATCATATTCTGGTGAATACCAATTAAAAATTTCGGTGTGTTAAAACACAATATTTTGACATGCTGCCCGATTTTTCTGGCTCACTCATTTTATTTTAACTACATTATCTATCTCATTTCTTAAGAAAATCGTTTAATTTTAAATAATACTAATTTTTTCCCATTTGAAAGACTATTTTTTTATGCAAAAAGTATATGCTTTTAGAAAATTGGCAGCACTGAAAACTAATGCAAAAATGTAGATCTGATTCGGACCTATTTTTTGACAAGTCGCATAATTTTTCTGATTAACAGTTTTTATTAAACTTTCCTGTGTTCTTGAATATATGGTAAAGTTTTTTTTTTTTTAATGGTATCTCGCAATTTGGCATGGGGTAATGGTAATGGGGCTTTCTATGAATTGAGAAAGTTCTTCACCTATCCGATGACCACTAAGTTAGTTGCAAATATCTCAAAAAAGTCTACAATTACGTCTGCTTTAAAAGAAGGCTGAATCAATGCTTGGAGAAGATTGTATCAATCAACCTCGAATTCTGTGGGTGGGCGTTAAAAAATACTGTTCTGAAGTTTGTTTCAATTCTGCTTCAACCGGCACCAGATGAACTTCTTTCAATTCATGACGGTTGAAATGGTTACGATACTGTGGTTGTCAAAAAACGAGGTTGAATTTTTTTTAAGTTTGTGGCCAATGCCATAGGCTTGGCAGTCCAGCACAAAGTCTTTTATTATTTTTTGATCAAAAATGCAAAAAATCGTTTTCTCGAAAATTTTGAAATGTCCATTTTCGTAATCGACATTACAAAATCAATTGGAAAAAGTACGGCACATGAATGATTGGAAACATTATTCAAGTATCTAGAAAACTTATTAGTGCATCTAGTAGTTTTTTTTCAGAAAACTTTGAAGGATTAGAAGATATTACCTATTGGTATAAACAACGAAAATGGCGACTGCTCTCAAACTAATGTTTGAAAAAAAAATGAAATAACCTACAATGATTGAGCCTTAGACGAAATTTTTTTAATGGGAAATCCTGCACTGGTGTTTTGTATACCAACAATCTATTTATCCGTTTTTTTTTTCGTATTTGCTTTGGATTGGAACCCAGTCTTTCAGATCATTTTTGCGATATAATGGTCACGGAAAGAGAGTCATTTGATTTGTTCCGAAAGTCGTCCATCCTTTGTTATGTGTGTGATGGTTATTTTTTTTTTTTTTTATTCGACCATTATATAGTTCTTTGGATGATTTTTCTTTCAGTGTCAGTATCTTGCGGATGCGATGCAAAGAACAAATAACATAAAAACTGTTCTTGGATACGATTCAAAGATGCAAGATGCAAGAATTCCATGGACAATCTTGTGTGTGAGTGAGGTAATTTGGGTGCAGACCAAAAAATAATTGTGGCACTGTGCTTTATATTTATACAGAACGAGGTCATTGGGGATTTCTTGTAATTATTTGTTCTCATTTATGTTATCACAGTGCAGTATATTCAACAAAGTATGTACATATTTGTATAGTGCAGGGACAGACAGAGTGATGCGGGCGAGGATACACAGGAATTCCAGCTTGAGGGCTTAAAGGATGATACTCTATATATGGTACTTGCTTGTAATTGCTAAAACCTTACAACAGTGTTCTATTGTTTTCTAGGTTTTATAATATTGTGTTGGAGATTATTTTCGGATGTGAAATGAGAATTTTTCTTTTTGTAGTTTTTTTTTTTTTGATAATTTATAAAGGATATATCCTTGGGAAATGATAAAACTCAAAGTTGTGTTATATTTGTATACCTACTAATAATACAACTACAACTATGTATGTTGTTTTATTTATAAAAATAAATGTCAGTCAAAAACGCCTCGAGAATGTGAAATTTAAAAAAATTAATATATTCTGGATGTCTTTCACATTTTATGTATTCGGTTTTTCTTTAGGAATTGGACTTTATTTGGGAGTAGAGTTCTTGACCTGAGGGAAAATTTATTTTGCAATCAAAAGCAAATTAAAGCTTAAATGATATTATTTATTTATTATAAAATTGGAACCTTTCTCAATAATTGCAGGAATAAACCCAGTGCAATACTGTTTTTTGTATCTAACTGTCTTTTGACATGACTTTGTCTCAATTCTTGTTTACTAAGACAAAATGGATAGATATTTTGCAATAACTCTATAATAATAAGGCCAAATCACAGTATCAAACCCGTTTTAATTCCATTACACTAAGTGTTGAATATTTTTGCTAAAAACACCAATATTCAAAAGAAAATATGAACAAATCTATCGTTATAGAACTAACACAGTTTTCAGATCGTTTCCTTATATTTTTTTTATTCATATACTATTTAGTTGGTTTGACAGTTGCAGGGTGCCCGTGCATTTTTTTAACGACTCAATTTTTGGGGGTATTGTTGCCCTCTCGTGGCAATGTTCACCTTATGGAACATTCAGTCACCAAGGTGGCGCCATCATAAATATTTTTTTTTGATTTAAAATATTTTACGGGTTGCAAAAAAAAAAAAAGAAATTCTGCTAAATGTCAAAATAAAATTTTTTTTAAATGTTGGAAAAACCAAATTTTGTTGACAAAAATTCTTATCAATTTTCTATAAGTAGGCAAGTAATGACTTATGCCAGCAAAACACTCCGAAAAAATCATCAAAAACTCTTGGAAATATTTTTAATAGCAAATTTGTCAAAAGAAAAAAAATTGAAAAAAAAATTTTTGTGAAGAAACAGCCAATTAGAGTTTTGTTTGAACCGCGAGTCTACAAACCGTTCAAATTCAAATTGTGAAAATAAAGCTTAACCGAAAACAAAACTGCCCAAAAACGATATCAGACAAAATTCTTAAAAAAAAAATGTAGAAGAAAATCCAAGTGGAAAATTGGTCAAAAAATAAATTGTTGAAAAGAAGATTTTTAAGGAAAAAATATTTGTCCTCAAAAAAATAATCGTTGAAAAATGCTTAGAAATGGTCGAAAAAATATTTGTGAAAAAAAGTGATGTTAAAAACAAAGTGGATATTGATGTGCCTAGCGATTCATTCAGTTTCATTCTATCATGCTACCAAATTATAAAATAATTTTAGATTGGTCACTTTTTTGACTTCGACTCCGTACAGAGTGCTCGATCCAAAGCTGAAATTTTCCCACAGAATTTAATATATTATTATTGTATGAGGTGACATTAGAACCTTGTGAAAGATTAGAGAAAATATGTTACAATTTTTGATCAAAATCGAAATAAAATATTATTGATTTGCTACTGGTTAGGTAAAATTGATAATTTTTTATTTGTAATCATACATTTTTCATTATTAAATGGAATTCTGTAATTCCCCAAATTCTAGCAAAAACTAAATTGCAATAACTGTTTTTTTTTTTTTTATCACACATAACATTAAATAAACTATTTCATGGACTAATCAACTTCAAAATAAATATATTTTATATCCTATTTTTATGTATTTAATTAACTTCCAATTTTATTTTCAATTATATACTCAAAACAAAAAAAAATCTCGAATACAGGGTGATTTACATACATAAATGTGAAAAAAGACTAGAGCGTATAGATTTTACCTGGACAAGAAACTAGAAAAGAATATTTCCCCCTGCTTATGAGGTAGTGGAAATTGAAGGAACCACGTAAAATAGACGAAGAACAATTAGGTATAACCTTATTGTTTTCATTTTAGAAGGTCATCATCAATTTTTTTTTTTAAATTTAGTTTCATAATTTTTTTCATATCAGGTATTATTTTTAGTTGCCAGCCTCTGAGCTATATTTTAAGTGGTATTCTTCTGAAAATAATACGAAAATCTGATTAAATTTCAATAAGTTTTTCTTTATTATAAAAAGGTCTCAATGTGTGAATCTTATTAATTTTTTTTTGTTTTCTGTGTTGTCACACCTCTTGCAAGTCACCTTGTAGATATACGAGTATAAATAAAACTCAGTCATTTACCTACAACTCATTTTTTTTTTAACAAAATAGTTTTAATTTATTTTCAATTTATTTATTTGTTTGCACGAAAGTGTTTAAAATTTCACTCGCAATGTAGTTATTTTTTTCCACTCCACAAATTTGTGACATTGCTTTTGATAATTAGATGATTGTGTAAAGCATTATGGCATTATCATGAACTCTTTATTTATCTTGTTTGAAAAAAAAAAAAAACAATAAAACACATTGCATACCTACTTTAATTGGTTTGCATGTAGAATTAACTAAATTGGCTTATGCATGCATATATGATAATAATCATATTTTTATAACTCTCTGTTTATTTTTTTTTATATAGGTAAGTATATATTTTATTTTAAATTATTTTTTTTTTAATTGAATATGTAATGAAGTTAAAAGCGATTGTGTTATTTTAAATTAGTTTACATGTTTGTCTTTCTTTGTGTACAAAAAAATTAATTTTATGTTGATATTTTTTTTTATTAATTAAAAAAAAGGATGACTTGTTTGTAAACAAATGTTCCATCGAGGAGTTAATAACATATGTATTTGTTTTTGGTAAAAAATGAAACACTGATTTTAAAATATTCGAAGAGAAAAAAGGACAAACATGAAATAGAAGAAAATTATTCTCTATGAGCTCTATGCAAGAAGAAGATCGTCTTAAAACAATGGTGAAAATCTTATCGACCATGCTTTTTCCTCTTCCCATTACTAGCCGAGTATCCTGGCGATTTGCAATAGATAATTCTGTTCTATAAAGTAAACTACTTTAAAAAAATTCTTAAATCAATAAGTTTTTCACATTTTTGATGTTTTTATTTTAGCTGGTGTTTCATTTCGATTTTCTTCTTTTAATTTTTGTTGGTCTCATAAAAAGATTTAACTTAGCAGACATGTTCTCAAATTTAATATTTACAAAAAAAAAAACTTGAATTAAATTCCCTTTTGATTTCGTTATTTTGGCTTTAACCTTGCTTTGTTGTAAGTCGTTAATACTTTATCTATATATCTTGAACGGCCAAAGATAAACTGCCTAATAAAAGATCTTATACACCGTTCATTTGGCATTAACAAAACCATTTCCATTTAAAGAAGATTTTCATAATAAGTAATGGGTAATTTTCAATTAAGCACTCACAAGCCGCACCTTATCCTCCAAACTCGATTTAACGTTAGATAGGTATAACATTGTAGCCTGGCTTTTATGTAGGTATTGTTATATGTATATCCTTATTTTCTATACTGTGAAAGTCAATTCATTCTTATATTTCCCAAAGGCCAAACGAACCTTCATTAAACCACGTGGCATTGAAAATGACGTGGCGGGCGGTGCGGTGGCTATCTATATCTACCTTTAGATTCCTTATATTCCCTTAAGTTTTTATAAAGGAATAAGCAAAGTAATAAGCCGTCTTACGAGACAGCATCTTACCACCTCTATATAGATAGGTACCAGGTACCTTACTTTTGTAGAGATATACACCTCCATCAGGTGCTTTATTCACAATTTATTACGGAATGCTTCTTCCATGGCCTTGGCTATTGGGCTTCTGTAATAACAGTGTTGGTATAAAGAATGAAGAATTTCACCAGAATTGCAGTTTTTGAAATAAAACAACAAAAACAAAACTAGTTTTTAAGTTGCAAAAAATTTGGCGTTTGCATTTTATTGTTCGTTGGGAGTTTATATTCCTAAATATTTTTGTAATTTGTTGTATTCCTAAAAATTATCAAAAATAGTTTTTAAAAGTTTTCATTTACAAGCAATTGTTTTTTTTTTTAAATAAATTTTATCAAAAAATGCAACTTCGGTAAAAAGAACTACAAAAAATAAAAATCTATTTTCTATAAAAAGTAAACTTTGAATCAAAACCTGTTAACTCTCTTCATAAAAATCTGTGGTGCCGTTTCTAAGTCATCTAAAATTTTTCAAAATAGGCAAACAAAAATTTCAAGCCAAGAAGGTGACATTTAAAAAAAAAAGTCCTGCTCTACAGAATCGAAAGTAAAAATCAACGTGAAGCAATCTGAATTCATTTAAATATCCTTTGTTTGGTTAAGTCAGTCAATTTTATTGCAGTCCTTGAGTGCAATAAAAAAAAATTAATTAATTTTGTTTCATTCCCTTATTTTTTTAATGTGTCAAGCAAAAATTCGTAAAATTTGTTTATTGTAATATTTCAAAAGTCGACATTTTTTTTTAGATTTTCTCAATACGACCATTTCCATTATTGATTACAGCTTTTCAAAAACTAATTTAAAATAAACTGTTTCATTCTTTCTTGACAGAGAACAAGTATACTAAAGTTATATTCCAAAAAGCAGTTTTTGGTTTTGTTTGTTGTCCCTCAAATGTTTCTAGAGTTTTTAATGTGTGTTTTGGATTTTTTCTTGAACAGTGTTTGTAGTTTATCGTTTCCGGTGCATTTTACTGGCTGAATAAAATTCGACGGAATTGTGCAACCAAGGCCACAACACAAGACTAGAAGAAAAAAAAAATTAGTTCATAAGCCGAAAGGCATTAGCATAAGTAATCATTCATTGGGGTTGGCCGTGGCGCGATGGTATGCGTGGTCGCCTGTCAACCAAATGGTCACAGGTTCGATCCCAGCCGTAGTTCTATGTCTTGTTTTTTTCCATTATCATTGATCATTGTTGGGCCGCTGGTTTACTCGTTACATGCTGTTCAGGCATAACACTAACAACATGTGATTGAGTAAATACTAGTATGCCCAACAAATATGACAATGAACAAAATAATGTGAATTATAAAGGGACATTGATATAAGACACGGCATTTCTCCGCTTTAGCCCAGCCGCCAACCCTGGAGATAAAATCTGAGACAACCACCACCTTCAGTCTCAGTACCTCGCGCCACACACACACCTTTCCCCTTCCCATCCTATCCTATCCTTCACGCCCGCGCTGTGTTGATGCATTTAAAGGGTAAACCAAAAATCCCCTTGAGCGCGCGCTTATTATAAAAAAAAAAAAAAAAAACGAACGCCTACAACATTTTGGAAAGTTTTTTGGTTCTTTTTTAGGGCTACGAACTTAAAATATTTTTTGTATCACTTAACACCGTATAGATCAGAAGATCTTTTTATACTGCTTAAATTGCTTTTTTTTAAATCTTTGATATAAATTATCATTGTAGCCGAAATATCAGACTTTAAATGGAAAAGAATAATTTATTTCGACCATTATTCACACGCTTTGCAGAAATTATTTTATCTATACTTTTAGCTAATTAAAGTTTTTTTCTTGAAACAACTTACAGTTAAAAAAAATATGAATTTTTTTTTAGAAATCCTTCATTTGAAGAAAAAAAAGTGAACCCTTAATTTTTCAAAAAAAAAAAAAAAATTTGTTGCTTCTACAAATTTGTTTAAAGAATGCTTTTTTTCGAAGAACCACTAATTTTACCTCTATTTTCAACCAAAAAAAATATCGGTCAAGGTCTGAGAGTAATCTTTAATTTTTTTTAGGTTAGGATTTACGCTGATGTGCATAATGTATTACAATGTATTTTCTTTTCAAAAATAAAAACGTTTTCAGAAATCGAATTCGTTTTTACATTGACCATTTTTGATTTATTTATTTTTTTAATTTATTTTGCTTTAATTTTTTCATAAAAAACTCAACCATTGAGAGACATTTTTGAAAATAAAAAATAAGTGTCAACCGATAACCTTATTTTTTTTTAAATAAATCTCAAACCGTAACCAAATTCTTTCTAAAGAAATGTAGTTACTCTCTGATAAAAAAAAAAAACAAATTGAAAATAAAGGTTGACAATTATTTCTAATCTCTACTTCAAACCATTTTTTGAAACACGCACAACACTTTTATCAGCATATTTTGAAAATCTTTCATGTTTCTGCCGACACAAACCTATTCGATGAAATTCACTTTTTTTCTGCAAAAGAGTCAAAACAGGAGATGGATCGTCCTGTTTTTTTCCTCTTCTGGGATAAACGAACAAAAAAAAAAAATAAAAATCGAGTGTAATCACAAGAAGAAAATTTATTGTTGTTCAGGGTGGTACCAACCAGTAATTCGGTCATTTTCTTTGGCGAAATGAAAAAATGAAATGAAAGCACGCTACTAAGGCACATCAGAGGGCAGCAGGACAGTGCAAAATAAAAAAAAAAAAAAAAAAAAAAAAAAAAATAGCGACAAGAAAATAAAGGGCGCAATGAAAAAAAGCAGGAACTATACCTAACTCCTACTATTATAAGGGTGCAATGTTGAGCGAACGTAAAACCTGAAGATTATTTATTGTTTTTGGAATCTCTGTTCATGGAGGTAGAAAAACATTCAGATGAATTATTTGAATTATAAGCGATTTTAATGTTCACTTTTTCGGGGCTTCTCGATTTTGTTTTTTTTTTTATATAGTACACATTTTCGCATCCTTATCATCCATAGGGATCTTTATGGTTTTTTTTTTGTCCAAAATAAAATATAGTATAATACTTTTTTCTTATTGTTCGTTTTGCTTTGTTTATTATTCTTTTCTTTCTTTTTTTTTTTTTGAACAGGAATTGATGCCATGGACATTATGATCAACAAAAAGGCGGATGTTCTTCGGATGGGCATTGTTCTCTGGATGTTCTTCGTCTGCAGCATATGTGGTAAGTCACACTTTTTTGTGGTTTTTATTTTAGAAAATATATAAAGGAACTCTCTCCGGGGTGCTGGAGTGGTTTTTGTGGTTTAGTCTTGCATAAAGAAGAGTTGAAGTGAAACTAGTTCATATACATAATGTGGTGTTGGTGTGGGAGGCAACGAGGTTTACCGGAATTGGAATTTGAACAGGGCTAGAAGAAGGGTGTTGCGATTGCATAAAATTGTATAGACGTATAAAAGATGTCTGATGGCTTATAGGGTTTGGGGGAATTCTTAGAATTGAGAAGGAATAACATTTCTAGTCTTCAAATTACGAATTTTTGCTATATTGTAAGACTTGAATTTTGTATGTCAATAACAACAAGCAGCCTAGAAGTTTGTGTTGGCATCTTTTATGGTTTATTCAAATTTATTTAAAAAGAAAACCAATTTGTTATATTAAAGGTGGTGAATAGAGGTTTTTAGTTTTGTGTTTTTTTTTTTTTTGGTTAGAAATTCAAGAGAGTATCTGTAGGAGCAGCTTATGGTAACCTAAAATAATTTAATGAAAGTTCTAAGACTTGAATTTTAAGTTTGATTCTTAAAAATTATTGTAGGTTTGAAAATAAGGAGACTATGCCTACATACAGGGTGTTTTTTTAGAGGTATATAACTTGGATTAAAACAAAGATGAATTTTTAAAATCGACATGAAATTGACTTTATTCGAAAGTAATCATTTGATTTCTGGCATGTTCGGGAGTAATTTAATCTGGAGGTACAATTTTCGATCACTTTTTCCAACACTTATGGCCGCATATGTGGTCTATCGTTTCGGTTTTTTTCGACGTGGACTAGCGACGTCATATAACCCAACAAAAAAATTGTCTAGCAGCGTTAAATCGTACGATCTTAGAGGCTAATCCACGGGTCCGAAAAGTGAAACTGTGTCGTTACTAAACGTTTACTTCAATAAATCAATTGTAGTACGAGCGTGTGGAAATGTTACACATTTTACGCCGTCTTGTTGAAAACATAGCTTCTGCACATCATGGTTGTTCAATTTAAGAATGAATCCAACAGTCCATAAAGTACACCAAACAGTGAGTATATCTGAGTCTAACTGTGTCTCAACAAAAAAATCCGTCTACAATACTTTGAATCCGAAAATTGAATTTTGAATTTCCTCTACAATTTTCAAATTTTTTAAGGTCTCCTGTCTTTGGAAGTTTCTTCTATAACACTTTATTGGCGAAAACACGATTTAAAACCACAGAAAAATACTTTCATCACTTTTTGAGCTAGTCCTTATCCAAACCTAGTTGTGATCCGTCTGTGTCTCTTACCAAGTGTTATTGAAAGGACACATTTGGTAATTCCGTAGACGATATAAATTGTACGCAATCTACCTTGAAACAGACAAAGTGATAAAAATAAGACTCGGTAGACTGCGGTGGGGAGGGCACCTAGCTCACATAAGCGAAGAGGAACCGGCTCGGAAAGTCCTTTGTGGAACAGTGTATGGTAGACCACAGGGTGGTAGACCATGAATGGCTTAGACCAGGACACCCGAAGCCTTGGGGTGCGCAATTGGATGGCGTCGGCTCGAGACCGGGATAGGTGGAGAGACTTTTTGAAAGAGGCCAGGACCGGACCCCGGTTGTCAACCCGATGATGATGATGATTAACATAAGTGATTCAATTATTAGAGCTGTCATTTTACTTTCTCCCTAAGGGCATCCATCAATAAATAAATTCATAGGTCACAATTACTATAATAATTATGTCAGCATATTATAAATATGATGTCCCATAGAATTTTCCAAATACATAAATTGATAAATATTGAATAGCAAATAAAATGTTCCCCCCCCCCCCCAGTATTTAAATTTCCTGTTTGCATCAATAAAGAGAAATTATTACTTTCGTATTGAGTTATTTCATTTAAAATTATGCACGTCAGACAATTCACTCTGCAAATAGCATACACAAGATTGATGCTTATAGGCTATAGACGTAGGTTCCTACGTGTCCACCAAACCAAAACCTCGAGCAAGCTGCACCAGGAATAACAACAACAGCAACCCTTAGAACTAAATAACAAAACAAATCCAAGCCTAACGAGTCTACTCAGATCGTTAATTGGCAAATAATTGTTTGCTCTGACAGTGCACTTCTATACGAATATACCGAAAATGCTATACTCGTACGTCGTACGTCGTACTTCAACAAAACGACAAAGACTAAGCAGCAAGCCAAAATGATTCCAAATCCGAAAATCCATATCCAGGAGCTAAATCGTATGCGGTGCATGCCGCTACCAGTCAGCATAGTCCTGGCGAGGACTGCTTTACATCACAATTTATGACGTATGCTGTGTGTGCGTTATAGTTCTGAAATCTTGTGTTCAACAAAGTTGTTTGCTCTCGCACAGAAATGCATGCAGAACAAGACCAGAACCACATCAGAATGAATGTTCCCATTGCAGATGAGCAAACAAGCTGAAATTTGCCCCTAGGAGCTATAGCAGCTATAGGATACAGTAGGCTCTCTTACTCGCTCCTCAAAAATCTCTTTCTCTATTCTACAGGAACTCTTCCCTGGTGCGGTCTGTATGCTGATGGACAATGATATTTTGGAATTTCCATCGGTCAGTAGGCATATGTAATTCAAGTTTAACACAATTTTTCTCGACCAAATGTGTGCCTCCTGCCTATCAAGGAAAGGCAGTTTTACTCATCGCCAGAATCAGAATGCACCCTCTACTTCGTTTTTTTTTTTGCTTTTATACTTTGAATACCTATACCATTTGTGCTTATGGAAAATAGTTCACGTTCACACACGATGACGTCCTGGCATAAATTCCCGGTACACCTAGAGCCAAAAATGAAAACAAGCATCTCCTAATGAGCCTGAGAATTCTCGGTAACGGCAGAGGAAACAACCGGAAACAACGTTGAAAATGACACTGGTGCAATGGAATCCTTCAGTAAACTCGCATAGGAGAGCAATTAAACCAACAGCAGCGTAGATACACATTTACATTATGTGTGTACAGATAGAGATACGAATTCCGTTTTGTTGGTTCCTGTCCTGCTGATGCTGATGCTGTTCCGCTATAATATGGATGTGAAGCAGCAACATCAGCTTTAGCGCAGCAGGTAGCTTTATACTTACTCGTATGTTGGATGCGGCTGTGTTGTGTTGCAAACGAATAACTTTTAAGGGGGTTTTCTCTGGGGTAGCGTTGGGTTTTTCGGGTAGACAGAGACACAGGTATAATTTCAATGAATTTTTATACGATGAGGGTCCTTCACAATAAAGGAGTGCTTCAGCTCAGCCTTATCCTAATCCCAATGGCATTTAATGCACTTTTTTTTTTTTTTTTTTTTGTTAGCATTGTCCCTGGTTTACCGTATATAAAAGGACCAACTATAAACATAAGCAGTGCAAAAGTGTGTATATTAAAGTTTCGTATCAAAATGAAAAGAAAGATAAATTATTTTAAATAAAATTTATTTGGCGCAGCGATGTGCGGTAACAACTATACTAACTATAACGCTCGTGGTTACATCTTTGTATTTTGTATCTTATTTGAATATAGCACACACATACACACACACAACACAAAAATAGATAAACATATATTTTTGAAATAAGTTTTCGACTCGAAAACGTATTTAAAAGCTTTTGGGTGGAGTGTGCATCAGAGTGTGCATTGGGAGCCTTGGGGGTTTTTGTTTATCTATGATGACCATTGTGCTAAATTAGTGGAAACCACATCAACATAAATCAGACTGTAAGTTTGTGAATATGCTTCCCAAGTAATCCTGATTAATGTTTTGATATCAAAATTCAAAGTGCATATTATTACAATATGGGTGGCAATGGCAATGGCAAGGCAATAGATGTTATGGTAACGTCGAAAATAGAATTGAGACAAACAGAGTTGGAAATGTTTTGCAAAACAAAAATAATAATATTTAGCTAAATAAATACAATACCACCACAACGGCCACAGAGGTCCCCTTCCAAAATGTTGATCCATAATTTTCAAAGAGTGTTCGATAATAATTCAGTTGAATCCAACAACAAAAAAAGTCAATTTATAAAAAATGACAGATCCTGATTTTTTTTTAGGAGTTCTATATTTGTATTCCTCTTAAGAGACATTTTGTTATTCAGCTCCAAATGTGGTTGAAGAATCATAAGTCCATTCTGATTAAATCAATACTTGTCAAAAAATTCAAAAAAATTTATCGAAGAAAATTTCAAAACAAAGTAAACCGTTTCAATAAGTGAACCCTGGGGGAATTTAAGAAATAAATGATCTACTTCATAATATCCACATCAAAATTTTATGAAAATTTTGAAAGTTTACCACTTTCAACATGGACACCAGAACTTTGTCAATGTACTTTGTAATGTCAATACCTTAACCGAGATAGACTTTGAGAGTGGGATCACAAATCTCCTACTCCACTGATTCACAATAAGGTTCCACTTGTAGGGTTCACCGGGTTCTACTCATGAAACTTCAACAGGCCTCCCAGGTCTGACTTCAACTAAATCCAGGTGTCGTTGAATTTATTTGGTCCAAAAGATTTTGCGCTTGCCGTGTTGGAACTTTGTATACCATTGCCTTTAAGGCTCGGGTTCGCAGGGAATATTCCAGTAAAATTTATTAGTCATGCTGTATTTTGTCCAAGATAGGATTTTTACGTCACTTCTGCTTTCATGCGAAGAATCCATCATCAGCAACAATTAATTTATTCTAATACTTCTTGTACATTATTCAACACTGCATATCATATTTAGGGGCTGGATGAACAACTGTCATGTGGAACTTTCCTTCAAGCTGAGGCGGTATTTTAGGATGACAGAAGATGACAGAGTTTTCCTGCCACTTCATCCAGCCTACGATGTTTGATGTAGTCGTCACAAGTTCCTCAACTATTAATCACAGATCGAAGATGTTTAAACTATTCGTACTTGGGGAGCACTGTTTTATTCAAATAGCTATCCGGAATAGGTCCGTGTGGATCAGGGTCGCAGGATCTTTGCAAGGACGCAGGATATTAAATTATGAGGGCTTCATCGTCAGCAAGGAATAGCTAATTCACCTTCGGTGATTCCTGGGAAGCTCGGAGCATCTTTCCCAAAATAACAAATTTGCCTTAGTTCAATCCTTATCAGATATCGTAGATTGGCTTTCGAATGCTTTTTCGAAATCAACCAATACAATCTCTTGAGGAATCCCGATATTTGTGCATTCGGATTCTCAACTCTGGGTTGCATCTGTGGTTGATTTACCCGGAACATATACGCACTGATCGTTAGACAGCCGTATTATTTTTTGTATTTGCCCAACGAATACCTGCTCAAAGATCTTCATGGTGTATGTGGCATAAGCTTGATTGATTGAACACTAGTTTTCGCAGTTTCCCCTTGAGGATTAGAAATAAGGAGATAAAAATCTTGAGCCTTCGAGTCTCGACGCCATGTTTTCCATCTTTTTCCAGAACTCAGGGAGTCTGACCCTATCGTTTGTCTCTTTTTGGGACACCACTAACTTCTTTGACTGTGATGTTAGCGTTTTCTTTGTTGTTAGGTGCAACTTTTGAAAAGTGTTCATACCGTTTGCCATCTGTATATATTATAATATAATATAATATATTATATAGAGCTGGCCACGAGACGAAACTTTAGAATTCTGGTCTCGGTCTTTAAAAATTTTTGTGCCGTCTTAAGTCTCGCATGACTAAGTTTCGTCTCTGTCTCGTCTTGGAATCACCTCAGAGAAAACGGAGAACCAGCAATTTTATTCTTCATTAAAATATTCAGTTAAATGTTTAATGATTTTTTTACCGAAAACACCACGGTTAAACATCTCGGTATGTCTCGATCCAAAAAATTACAATCGCAACTCAGATGCATGGAAGTTAATCTCGTCTCGGTCAAAGATTGGTTTCGGTAACGTAGACAGCCCTACACCTGTATTTAGTTGGCCTGAATCATGAAGAAATCTATAACACAGAAACCTTTGTGAGGTCAACTCGGTGTACTATAAGGTGAAACAGTCCAGAGAAAGTGTTAGGGTACCAGTCGGGACCAACAGAAGATTTCAGAACTGCTGCCAACAAAATTACGTCAATTGGAAAAAAACTGGACCCTTAAATTATACAGTTTAGTATTATTAATTCAAATTTCCGTCAATTTTTAAGTCATGTGTATCTTTTCAAATATTTCTACTATCACTCAAATCAAATATTAATTCACCATAAACCTACCCAGCGGGCTTCTTCAAATCATCCAAAGATTATACCAACACCTTCCTACATTATAGGTATCTAAATATTAAGTTTGAAAAACACCCCCTCCCTAAAAAAAAGGTAAATTCATCCGCATATCATCTGTCAGTTAAGCCAACATTTATAACAAAAGAAACACAGACTAATGTCCAATAAAAGTTTTCCCATTAAACCACTTAACACAAAAGAATTGAAATTGGCCAATTGTCAAGAATAAAATACCATTGTTTCCCTTTGTAAACAAACCGGTAATTACACCAATCAAATAGAAAGGTAACTTTATGTCTGCCAAAAAGTTGTAGGTGGGTGGGTTAGGGTATCGAAGTAATTTAAAGACAAGAGGGAAAGAAATCGAAATCCTTAAAATACAGCATTCATTTCCGTCCATCATTTGGATGACCAAACAAAAAAAAAAAAAAACCGTCAACCACCCTCATGGCCAACAATATTATTTTCCTACAATATAATCAGCAAATGGACAGTAGTGCAAAAATAACATGTTTGTTTGTATGTGCATCACTAATTAATGGCCGGATTGACGGCAAAGAAACAAAAAAAAAAAACAGGAAGAAGCAAAATGGCTCCATGGCCAAAAGAAGAAGCTTCTCCGTAGTGATATAATACCACTATCGGTAGCAAAGTCGTTCTCTCCCCCCTTCCCCCACACAATCACGAATCACCTCTTCCATTGTGTCCTCGCACTCTCTGTTTATTTCAAAGTCCGTTGTGCATGTCAGCAGAAAAAATAATCCCAACAACAACGTTAATTTCGTAAACTTTCCTGAATTTCGTTTTCAAAAAAAAAAACACAAAAAAAATAGACAATCCACCATCTACCACAGCAAGTTCGGAATTCAAGGACCCACCAACCGGTAACGGTGCCAAAGCAAAAAAAAAAGAAGAAAATAAAGAAAGAAAACCAGAAACAACCGAAATCGTTTTCTCTCCTTTTCTTTTGAAAAATTTATTGGATGTTCAATCCAGCATGGCATTGTCCTGGGTATAACACTATGCTAACAGGACATGTCATTCAAGTCCACAGGGTCCTACCAGGTGTACTATATAGAGGAGCAGCACAAAACGCAGGTAACTTTAAATGTTCAAACAAATCAAATAGCCAACATAGTCGTGCTCTCGTCCTCCAATTCCTGATCCTGGGCTGTGCTGGGCTGGGCCTCTACCACACAAAGAAAGGTAAATTTAGCTTGGCTTTGCAGGATAAAGAACAATACAATATACACAAACACACATATACTAACTCAAGAATCCGCAACATCATCTCACACAAACATATACATACGTATAGAAAGTTAGATGATATGAAAACCAATGCCGGAAGGGAATTGATTGGATTCCCTTAAGAATCGAATTTCGTTGAACTTATTTAATTTTTCGTCCTTAATTTTTTTTTTTGCGTTTTTTTTTTCTATCCTTATATTTGTTGTTGCTATATTTTCAAGAGAGTCGTTGTTTGGATTGTTTGCCCAACGCTACCGCCCTGTTGTGGGCCGCATTTTCTTCTACACCCGCTTCCTGCCCGCCATCATCGTTATCCTGTCGAAGGGATTCATTGTTGTGATGAATTTGCTATATAGATATTCTCTTCTTTCTTCGTTAGAAAATGTGAAGGATGTTTTTGTTTTTTTTTTCTACCTATAGCTGTATACATACATACATATATATGTATTATGTATGTATGTTTTTGAAAGGAAATATCTCAACAGACAACAAAATATATAAATAGGTATATAGATACTCCTAAGGGGACAACTCCATTTGATACCAAGGATGAGATAGCATAGTATTATCTTCTCAATTTCAAGGATTTTTCTTGATTCTTGCTATTCAACAGTGCGGATTTTGTTCCCAAATTTTCTATGTATGTATGTCTTAGCTTCTATATTTTCAAGTTTTTCCAGCTGAGATAGAGAGGGATTTTTGTATACAGGAAGTTTTATTGTGAATATACACCCAAGGCGATAAGGATATGACTATGTACAAGAGGAAGATTTTTTGACCAAAATATAAGAAAGTAGAGAAAACAAAAAGGTGAAGGTGACCATATTCCTTGAACATAATCTGTACCAAGGTTAATCTTCTACACAGTTTGGATCTAGCCAACTTTCAATCTCTGATGCTGAGTTCTATCTAATTTAGAGGATCACTATTAATACAAAACATTTTTTTAAAACTGTAAACGGTGGTCTAACCAAATATTACGATAAAAGTATTTGTGAAGAATAATTTTTTTCGACAGTTTTCTTTTTTTTAAATTTTTTTTGAACGACAATTTTATTTGACCAAATTGTTTTTTTTTTTTTTTTTGACAATTAGTTTTTTTTTTGTTTTCATTTTTTTAAACCATTTTTTAAAACAAAAATATTTTTGACATTTTTTTTGTCAAATTTAATTTTAAATATTTTATTAGCATGGTGTTCCCACTTCACCGGTAGCTGAAATGATCATGTCGATTTTATATATTTAAAATTTTAAGTCCTAGGGCCATCTGATTTTTGAGTTGACTTAAATATGAGGCCATACATCATAATTTGAATTAATAACGTAAAATTAAAAAAATTGAATCTACAAAACTTTTGTAAAATTTAACTTGTGACAAAAAAAAAAAAAATTGAGTGCACAAAAATTTTTAGCAACATATTCTATATGAATATAGTTTCATCGATTTGAAATTGTTGGTTTTAATCATACCTAAACGGGGTGATTTGTATAAAAGCTCAAGATATGCTAAAAAGGTTGGACCAAGAAAAAATAGAATTCGAATTATAGGAACCCTTCAGTTTAAGCCGTTTCTTAAAAAAATTAACTGAAACAGAAAATAAAAATAATTTAAAGTTAAAAACTGTTGTTAAAAAAAATGAAAGATTAGGTACTTTAATTTTTTAAGGGACTTTTGCTTAAATGGGAAAAATATATCACTTCCTAAATTTGTTCTGCTTATTTTTTTTTAAATTACACTAAAAACTCTCTAAATTGCAAGTTATATAGTAAACAAAATTATTTAAAAAAAAAAAACGAAGACTAAGACAAAGTAAATATTAAGGTAACTCTAACAATTAAAAAAATATGGAAAAAAAAACCGATAACGAAAAAAAAGGAAAATTTTTAGTTTTAAGTATTGAATGAACCACTCAAATTGGATTCTGGATTCTGTGTATCGTTTTTTGGTCAGTCTTATTTTCTTATTGTTTTTTTTTTAAACTTTTTTTTTCAAGATGCTTTCATAGAATGGACTAGCTTTTTATAAAATTTTTGTTTCTACAAAGTCTAAAGTTTCATGACCTCCTATGGAACCATTTTATTGATTTTCTTAAAAGCTTCTAAAAATTATTTTTAGCAAGTAATTTTTTTTTGTTTAGTTTATAAATTTGAAGAATGCTATTGATTTTTTTTTTGATATTTTGTATCTAGTGGTTTTCAAAACTATACAAAATATTTAAGGCAAAAATCATTTAAAGACGTAAAAATAATGGTATACAAAAATACATGGAAACAAATTTCTCGCAAAAGCCTTCAAGCGTTTTGATGAACATTTTTGTGTAGGTATACTAGAATTACAGCAACCTATTATATTTTTATTTATTGAAGCAATTTTAATTATTTTTTTTTTTACAGAACAAAATCAACTGTTGTTTTTAAATGTTTTATGGATTGTAGAAGCTTAAATAAAATTAATTTTTTTTTACCCAGACTTTAAAATTATTATGATCGCACATAGGAGCAAGTGCGTGCGACACAGCTATGCATTTTATTTTATTTTAGTAAAAAAAAAAATGAAGCAGATTCAAACAAACTTATACAAATAACTAACAACACAGCTAACCACATTCCTGTCAAATTTCATTCTTAGCCAAAGTTTGAAAAAAAATGCGTATACGCCTCAGTGCCCTGGCGAACTATGATATATCCAACTATCCTGACTCTTGTTTTAGGATTATTCTGTTAATTTTGATAGTAGTTTCTCTTCTTTCCAAGAAAACCCTGTAAGATTTCTCATTCAATAACTTAACTAACGTTTTCTTTGTGAGAAAAACAAGTTAGTGTCATCGTTATTCAATAATTTAAAGCCAACTTAGCATGGTCACATTAAAAACAAAACTGTACAAAACCACACTGCCTGAACGCCCTTGTCATTTATCGATACATTATATGAAATTGTATAACCCTTAGTCGATTGTCAGTCTCTGATAAAAAAAAATAGATCTAGGGTACAAAAACAAAATACTTCAGCTGCACCGGCTGTACAGAGCACTCGACAATTGTATTATATTATTATGGTGAGTTAATTAAATCAACATCCGATACAATACCTACCGAACTGACAAACATGTGAGTATTTTTTTTATTTTTTTTAACGGACGGGCGCGTGGGGTGGGGTGATTTCTGAATTATTGGAAATTTTTCAATTCTTCCGCAAAAACCTATATCAGAAGTCCGCAATGGCATATCTACCTACGAGTATATTGTTTTTGTATAGATACATAGAGAGTTAAATGGATTTCAGAAACAATGGAGTGATATAATTGGGTATTTTTTTTTTTGTTGTTGTTTTGTTTGATTCGTTTGGTATAGACAGATTCTTCTTACCCTCATTCACGTTTGGGGAATCTCTATGTTGTTGTTGTTGTTTGAAAGAATTAATGCTGAATCAGTTCAGTTCAATGAGTAAATAAGATTGATTTAAAATGGCAGGACAATAAATTGATAAAATATTTAATGGAACTTTTAAGTGAATTGATATGGTAGAAAAATTCAATTGGCTGAACTTGGATAAGTTTTTTTTTTTTTTTTTTTTTTGGCTTTCAGTTTGATTTGGAGTGTCTTTTTGGTTTGATATTTAATAATATTAAAAAAAAAAAAAACAATAATAGGTACTTACAAGGTTATGAAAAAGCTTTCAATTTTTTTTTTTAATAAAGTTGATCCCTGTCAGACTTTTAAATAGGGACAGACAAAATGTTGAACGTATTGACGAAGGATTTTTTGAAAAAAAAAGTGACGAGCCATTAATGCCATCAATCAGGAAGGAAATATATATATGTATGTCCATATTTTATGTATGTATGTACATACTTACATATACTTCGAACAACAAATTTTTTGGTTTCAATTTTTTGTCAAAATTTTTAATTTTACAGCATATGACTGTACTTAGTTTTCTCCTTTTTTGATACAAGGATATTTTTGAGCCCTAGCCTTACAACCAGTTGCACAAATGTTTAAATCACTTTTTGTAAATATTTTTTAACGGCATTTATTCCACTACAACAACACACTTTCTAACGATCTTTTATGCAGACCCAAGCATGATATAGCCAGGATCATAGCAATCTGCACGGGCCTATAGGAGAGCATGCAAGAAAGCTGGGAATCCCTACAACTCTCATTTTCGTAGTTGTGGAGACCCACAAGAAAAAGAAACTGTGGTTCACTTTCTCTGCAATTGCCCCGCTTTAGCCTATTTTAGAATAATTTCCTTCGGGAAAGCATTCCTCGATGACCCAAGTGAGCTTTCTGAGAAGAAAATCAAGGATATGATTTTCTTTCTGAATGCGACGAAATGGCTTTAACAATGGTTCGTTAAAGTCTATAAAAACCACATCATTCCGTTTTAAATCCCTATTAGATTGACACGAGTTAATGGTATCAAAACGGCGTAGATTGTATGGAAAAAAATCTACAGTAAACTACTCCTATATCCCCCAAGATAAGAATTTCTAATCATTTGAATTTAAGGTTGTTTTTGACAGTGCCTTGCTGTTTCTATACGAAGGGATTAATTAAATCATGGTTCAGCAATTTTAAACTTTAAAAAATTGCAGATTAGATAAGATGTTGCATGTTGCTCCGCTGCAAATTTTTATGCTTAGAACTGTGTTGGCCACAGCTAGTCCTCTGAAATCGGTGAATTCAAAATTTGAACCATAATTTTACGACTGGTCGACAAAAGTGTTTTTTATCTTGTAAACTTAAGTGCCAAATGTACCTGTCCATTTTTGCATCAAATGACGAGTTGAAAAATGAAAATCTTGAAAGAACTCAACTTGGCTGATAAACATACAAATAAGAAAACAAGTTTTTACTTCCAATTTTTTTATAAGCGGCTCTCATTTTTTTTGCTAAATAGAATCCACTTATTTTTAAAAATTATTTGAAATCTGAAATACTTTCTAAGAGAGGAAAATAATATTTATTTTTAAAATATTGTAGGCTTTGGTGAATAATTTTTTAAGTTAAAGAATAAAAAAAAATTGAAGGGAAAAAGCGGCAAATTACACCGGGAGAAAATGCAGGGTAATTTTCATTAAATATAACATAAAATAGAAAGAAGAAACAACTCATTGATAGGAGTCTATTTCTTCACGTTAAGGTGGGCAAGGATCAGCCCTTCATAGCTATGAAGGGAAAAATCTTTTCTATCTGTCAAACAGAATCAAATCGAAGGTGGAGCAATTTAACCAACTGCATTATATCTAGGAAGATATGGCCCACCTATAATAGAACCTGTTCAAACAATCTTCTATATAGGCCCAGCAAGACTAGGCAAGGGTTGTTGCGGTATGTACCGGACATTGGCCTATAGGAGAACATGAACAGGCTAGGTTGCCTTGTGAACGCCATTTCTACCTACCTACATCACGAGAAAACTACCGGCAATGAGTTTATAAAAATCACCTGTGCGACGGATTTCTCCCTGCTGCAAAAGTGTTATCGATATGTGATGTACCACGGTTAATTAGAGCTTAAATAATCGAAATTTTAATGTCAAAAGATGTCAATTTACAAAATTTCAAGAAAAAAAGTTGTCAAAGTTAAGGAAAATGTTAAAAAAAAGTTACCTCTAGTGGTCCGCTTTTGGAAAACTTTTTTTCCACGAAAAAAAATTTGTTGTTTTCACTGACATTTTATATAATTTTTGTTGTTCTTGTCGCTCTGGGAGTGCCTTTTATGTTTTTAATTTGAAATATATCAAAGGATTATCAAGGATTATTTCATTTTTAATGAACTGTTTTTTTCTTGAAATTATAATATACTAAAGTCCACTTGAGGATATTACTCAATGTAAATAAGTTAAAAATGAATCAATTAGAACTATCGGGAACAAATTTTCCCAGGGAATTTCTCCCTTCTTCGAAAATTGTAAACTTGAACAAAGGTCGAAGTGATTCTTGGAAAACCTTCATACATATTTATGAATCTTTAAAACAAATTTTTTAAAAAACATTTTACGCAAAACAATTCCTTGAAATTAAATTTTACCTTAAAAACACAACATTTCTTAAAAAACATCGTTAACGTTGAACGTTTCATTTTGAAATAACATTAATGACACAATATTCCATGTAACGAAGATGGATGAAACTATAAACTTTGATACACACATAAACATAACAATCCAGGCCAGTCCATGAATGTTAATGCAACCCATATGAAAATAAAATTCCTTCGTCCTTGATGTGATGTATATTCCTTATGATAACGAAATGCTTTTCAAATAAACAAAGCTAAGTATTCATACTTCAAAAGAAGAAGAAGAAGAAGAAGAAGAAGAAGAAGGAAAAAAATCCCATATCATGGATCGAAAACTAACGAAGGCCTTGGCCATCTAGGGCTATCGTAGTAAGGGCCATTCAGATAAAAGGACCAGACAAGGAGGAAAGCAAATATATATATAAACACACACATGTGTAGGTACTAGGTATGTGTTTTTCCAACTAAGTGAATCTTTGTTTGCGGTTTCGTATTTATCACTTTGACGTGTTTGACGCTCCTCTGGGCAATTCATCAATCACATAATAAGCACTGAATAATGAGAATGCATCGGAAAAGTTTATCATTTAGGTATAAATAAAACCAGCTATACAGCTATAGCTATATAAGACGGATTCTAAAGACCATCAGTCCATGACATATCATATCAGTCAATATGTGCACACGTCATTTCAACCTGTCAAGAAATAATCTTATATAGCCCCCGCACACTTCCGCCTGCTGTCATCCAGTTCCTATTATCCTTATTAGGACAACAGATGTCCATGTGTATATTTTTGTACCATAAAAGGACAAAATATTTTGGCCATCATTAACGTTTGGCTATAGCTAGCTGGTTGATAGAATAGTTCACAGTACACAGGAACGGGACCATGGTGGTTGTCCTTTGTCATTGCATTAAGCAAAAATTTGTGCACTGTAATGTAATATGGCACATGTAATAAATCATTTCATAGCATTTTGGTTGCTAATTTTTTGTTCGTCCTTTTTTTTTTGTATCCTTTTCTTCTATGTATGTACTGTACCTATACACAAAAGTACAACCAACTAGAAGGAAGAAGTAGCCATTAGCTCATCGCTTGTATGTATATAGAACGAAAAGTTACTCCTTTGGCTTGGGGCAAAACAAGGATTTTTTTCTTCGTTTTTTTTTTTTGTTCAATGGTACTTTGTATACATTTAAAAGGGTACACAGCAAGGAATTAACTAAATGCAATGCAATTAAGTGGTCGTCCATTTTGAACTTTTTCTTCTTTGCCCCCTGGTTATACAATTTACTTACTCTCTTGCACCCAACTCCCCAAAGTCTCTCTGGACTGCAGGGAAGTGTTAAAACATTTCTATTATAATAGGAACAAAAAAGAAAAAAAAATGAGTTTCGAGAACAGAAAAAAAAAACACTTCAATGGAGTACACACAATGGGAAAATTTACAAGGGCGATTTTCAACAAAAGGTTGACATTCCATTGTCTCCTATCACAACGATACTGTTTCAATTTTTTTTTTTTTTTTGTTTAATTTAATAAAAATAAATATCCTTTTTATATTCACTTATACTGAAACGTGGTATGGATATAAGGAAAAAAAATGTATGTTTGCACTTTGAAGTTTAATGTTTTTAGTTGGTTTTCAATTTCGAAACGACTCACGACTATTTTATAGGTATAAAGAGATGTGGTAATTGTTTTCAAAAAGTTGACAATGAATTCAAGTGAATTTTTATTATATTTGACTTGGAAGTTTTTAAGCGAAATACTTAGTAAATGGATTGTTATTTAGAAGGCATTAGGTCTTTTTAAATTGTTGTTTTAAAAGTTGTTGAGTGTTTTTTTTTTGTTATTTTTAGAAAGAGGGTTTTAAATTGAAAATTTATTCTATAAAGGTCCTTTTTTTTATATAATATTTCTTCATAATTTAAAATAAATTATTTTTCTTTGAAGTTTTAAATTTTGAAAACTTCATTGTCATAATTTGTATTCAATTTGTGTTTTTTAATTTTTTTTTTTGAAAAGTTTTTAGTTTTTGGGAATATACGAAACGGGTTAAATATTTGCAAAAGGTTGAAAATTGAAGGGACCTTCAAAAAGGCTTTGAATAAGTACACCGACAAATTTTTCGGAGTGCTTTTATGATTGAATATATTTGTCTGGCATCCAAGTTATTTAAAAACCAAAAAATACTACTCTCTTTAACATTGTGATTCTAAAAGAATATGTTGAGAAAAAAGAGAAAAAGAAAAAAGAAGAAGCTCAATCCTTTACATGTTTTTTTAACTTCCCATAGGGAGTTATTGTAATCGGTCCGATTTGTCAAATTGGAATTTTTGACATTTCTCGACGTTTCAAGGTCCCTAAAGTACGTACATACATACGTGCATACGTCCGTACGTCAGTACGTTCTGGTACCATTTCTTCGTCGATATCTCAAGAACGAGTAGAGATATCGACTTGAAAAAATTCTACCAAAAATTGGAATAAATTGTCTTTCGACTCAAATTTCTCAAAAACGGGAAACGATATTGACTTCTTGTTTGTTTTATTTTCTACATAACATAATTGTAAGCAACTGATAAAATGTTCACAAATATTAAATGAGCAGTTTTTTAACAAAAAATCAAAAACTGTTAAAAATTCTAAAGAAAAGTATTTACAATTGTATTTCAGCTCGAATATCCTGAGAACGAACAACGATTGTGCCTTCTAAAATATTTTATTTTATACATAGTACAATTTCTTATGAAAGGTTAAATTTTGACATATATATAATTGACAGTTTTTGACATAAAATATAAAAAAAATAAACTAATAAGGGGTAAAATGGTTTTTCGACTCGAATATCTTGTTCTCAGAAAATTCGGTTTTTTAAAAAAAACTAAATATAAAGTTTTCAAGATCACAAATGGGAACTTATCAGTGTGGGTCGCACCCAGCCTCTTTTTTTTTAAGAAGAAGAAGAGCAAGAACCTTTTCAAGTTCTTAAGTATTAAAAAAAATTAATTAGTGTGCAAATTTCAATTTCTTTACATATTTTCTTTAATATTATATATCCAAAAAAACCAACTCTCCTCCCGTTTTTTAAATATCGATTTAAAAAAAAAAACCAACAATTGTGTAGTTTTTTTTTTTGAAAATTTAAATATGCAATATTATAGTTGTACATTTAAAAACAGCTCTTAAGTATTTCTCTTACTAAATATTTTGTTTTTGATTAGCATCGATTGTAATTTTTCTAAAATGAAAAATAAAAATATTTTCTGATGAGTAAGATAATTTCTAAAGAACGGCCGTTTTAGGTTATTATAATTTGTCATAATGGCTACTTAAAAAAATAAAAAAAAAAAAAATTAGTTTACTTATTTCAAAATTAAATATTCCCAGAAGTGTTCAAATAAAGTTAAAGGATATGGTCAATAATGTTTTATAGAAGACCTATTGAAAACGTAAGAAACTCGAAAAGTGTGGGTTTTCAAAAAAATTTAAAGATAATTAAAATGGCCATCTTTTAGCAAAAATGTAGAAAAATAGAACATTATTTACGGGCCAAGTTCGCAGAGCTAGATCTTACAGGTGAATTGAATAATTTTCGTATTTCAGCAATTCACAAAAACATATCTTTATACTTGAGAAGAAGCTTTTCTTAACATTTTAATATAACATAAGCGAACTTATTTTTAAAAGAAGAAGTTTATCCTTTTTCACTCTCATAACAGTTATTGTTATTATACAAAACTGCTAGCCAGTCAATGCTCCTTGACATCCTTTACAGACATCAAATAATCAAATGTATCCTCAATCTTTTCCTAAAGTTCTATGTTTGCAATCTTAATTTTCTAAACATTTTTTTCTTTCAATTTTTCATTGCAGATGCACACAAATACTACAACGTAACACTAAACATTGAGCCTGAATGGATACGTCGTGGCCAAAGTGTACGTTTATATTGTAATTACGAACTAGGTGGAGATCCCCTTTATTCGGTTAAATGGTATCGAGGACATTTGGAATTCTATCGGTATTCACCATCGGAAAACCCACCTGGAAAAATATTCCATTTCCCAGACATAAAAGTAGACGTAAGTAATGAACAAACAAATAAAAATAAAAAAAAAAAAAAAACATATTACCTAACCAGGGACATAACCATCATCATCAATTGATCTTCCTAAATGAGCAACGCGTATCTACAAGACCAAGTTAATTGCTATTTACCGTCCATTTACCACCCGCCAGCCACCCAACCAGCCAGCACAAGGACGACAACCCTAACAAGTCTATTCAACACTCTCAGTTGGTTGTGTTTATTTCTGTAATTTCCGTCCCCCATTTGTATGCCGGTTTCCTGTTCAACAAACAGGAAAGTTGACAAAAAAATAGAAAAAAAAAATAAAACAAACAAATCCTGCGGGATGTACATTGGTTATACAAAGTACAGGGTGGGTGTTGGAGCAAACACAACTAAATGCTCAATGCTCATTTCTTATCTATTCACGTGGCCATTAATCACGCAGCATAACATACACTACACAGGACTTGCAACCACGTTAAACGTAATTGATTCTCCCACTGAGACAACCTGTATCTAGCACAAGAAAAAGAAAATGACTCCAGGTTATATGGAGCGAGGTATTCGGATGTGGTACCGTCTACCGTACAAGATGCGGGCTCGGGTATTTCTATGGAAACTCAAGTCCTTCAACCATTTTGTTCCCAGAAACGATGCGATGGCAATGTATTGTTGCGTGGCGAACCAACCTACCAACGACCACACAAAACACAATGTAGTTTTCTGGGTACCTACTTTATCTGTTTGCAATTATATTTCCAACAGGAGTCTGGAGAAGTTTTGTGATGTTTTTTGTACAGTTATATGAGTGTATCCGGTTGTCCATCTGTGGACCTGGACGTCATGTCCTTGTTGTCTAATTGCATTAATGCTTCCAACTGAGTGCTATAATTATACCTCGTTCTCCATCTCCATACAGGGTGAGGTCTTCTTTTTTTTTATTCCAACAAAATCATGACATAATAGCATTTTCTGTGCAATCTCAAGACTGTCATTTTCTCTTCTTGGTCCTTTTTGTACATTTTTTTTGTATAGGTATAAGACATTGTTTTTCCACGCAGGATACCTTTTAAATTTAATGGCTTAAAATTAAGTCGGCGAAGAAAAATTGTTCTCTTTAAATGAAATAAAGGCGGTTAAGTACTTAGGTAAAGGACCATCAAGCAAGGACCTTTAGTTTCTTTTTTGTCTTATACACGTTGGTTGCACGCAGTTAGTAAAATAAAAAGTACTTGTAACTTTACTGATGGTGGTAAATGAACAAAAACAAAAAAAAAGAAAATCCTTTTCTCCTTTTAGAACGACACGGTCTTGAAATTAAGATTAAAAATTCTTTGTAAACGAAGACGCTTATACGGTGGAAGAAGATAAAACTACAAATTTCCTTCGTGGCTTTTTAAAATTTAGTTTGTAATCACAAAAATGTATTAAATTAAATTTTTTTCTTTTTCTTCCAGTTAACTGCCTCAAATGACACACAGGTAACACTGCGAAATGTGGGTTTTAAACTTTCTGGAAATTTCTCATGTGAGGTGACAGCTGATGCACCATCGTTCCACACATCGTTCGCTTCGAATGCTCTAACGGTTGTTGGTAAGTGATGCGAATAATGTCTCTTTTTTTATATTTTGTATGTATTTTCTATTTTTGTTTTTTTGTTACAAATTGCAATGTTGAAAAGAATCGCACGCTGATCAATGGTATCTATGTATTGATTTTTGATATAATGGTGTGCCACTAACAAGATGATACAAGAGAATCCTGTGAAGTGCGCTGGAGAGAAATAAAATTGATTCTTGATTGAATTGCTATTGAAAGCAAGAATTAAACTCCTTTTTTAATGGTGGTGTAGGTGTTGAATAATTGAAACAACTTGAAACGACTTCAGAATAGTTATATCTTGAAAACATAGTTAAGTAGGTATAAAAAATCATGGAATTTTGTTAACATTGGTTATGGGAGGTCAGTTATTTTCGGAAATAGAATTAATTCGTGGTCAAATTTACAAAGAAAGTGCTAAAAAACCGTTCCAAATTTCAAAAAATCAAATCGATCAGTTTTTTAATATTTATTTTCAAAAAATTAGATTTTTTTTTTCAAAACTGAAATAATTTTTTCCTTAATTAAAGTATTCAATACTTTTATAAATTAAAAATGTATGGTAAGTACTGTTATTTTTGGTATTTGAAAAAAATCCAAATCCAATAACCTTTTTGGGCTGTAGCCCAACCAGAATTGCCAGACCCACTTTTTTCAACTTCATGTCAAGTTTGATGAAAATCTTGAGTTTCAATATTTTCACGAACACAAAACCTAAAGTCATAAGTAAATCGAAACAGAACAAAGATTAGCCTTAATAGTAAAACAAACAGAATCAAAAATTGGCTTAGCAGTGGGCTGTTTTTGACCAAATTTTTCTCAAACACTTTATTTCGACAAGTTTTTTTTTTAATTTTTTGTCGGCATTATTTCAAATATTTTTTTTTCTTTTGGGACGAACCTATTTTCTAAAATTTTTTTTTTACCGATTTTTTATATTCTCGATGTTCAAAAACATAATTCCACTTGGCTGTTGTTTGACATAGTCAACCACGTATCCCTGGTTCTCAATCAGCTTTAGAGCCACACATTAATTTATATTGTTCATTTTTTTTTAATAATTCCGGCTTCAAAGTACAAACCCAAAATAAAACACTTTTAGTGATTGTAACAATCAATAATTTTATGTATGTTTCCAGCTTATAACAAAAAGTTCAACTGACAGACATAGTAACATAATGAGTGTTGCCTTGAGTCCATTACGCGGTTAGTACCTGTTACATGTACCATTTATCCCAAAACAATGTAAGCCAAACAAACAGACAATATAGACAACAGGCTTCAAATTCCTCTAAGTTGCGAAAACCAAAACGCCCACATCACAGAAACCGATCTTAGTCACGGGAACAAAACAACAATATACACAAAATGTAGTAACCTTAACCTATAAACAAGCCACCGAAAATCGCCCAATACTCACCCCTGCGAGTACCTATTTGTATTGTTAACGACAGCGCCATCAGTAACGGTGGCACGGCGACAGGATTTAGTAACGCAAAAGAGGTGGTTGCTATACCATAAAACGATTTAATATCCTGTTTTGGTTTTTTTTTTGTGTTTTTTCTTTTCATTTTGCCACGGTCGGTGGTTTGTTGTGTATCGCTTTTAGGAAAATTCAATATGAACTCGCATTTAAATTTGAACAACAACATAACCTCGTATTAAAGAGGTGAATTTTACAAGTATGGTTTGTTGGTAATTGCTGCTTTTTTTCTTTAAATTGTTATGGTACTCTTCAGTGATGAAATCTTCTTCTACTTCATTTTCTCCATTTTCTTCTTCATTACTTCTACTTCTACTTCTACTTCTACTTCTACTTCTAATTCTACTTCTACTTCTACTTCTACTTCTACTTCTACTTCTACTTCTACTTCTACTTCTACTTCTACTTCTACTTCTACTTCTACTTCTACTTCTACTTCTACTTCTACTTCTACTTCTACTTCTACTTCTACTTCTACTTCTACTTCTACTTCTACTTCTACTTCTACTTCTACTTCTACTTCTACTTCTACTTCTACTTCTACTTCTACTTCTACTTCTACTTCTACTTCTACTTCTACTTCTACTTCTACTTCTACTTCTACTTCTACTTCTACTTCTACTTCTACTTCTACTTCTACTTCTACTTCTACTTCTACTTCTACTTCTACTTCTACTTCTACTTCTACTTCTACTTCTACTTCTACTTCTACTTCTACTTCTACTTCTACTTCTACTTCTACTTCTACTTCTACTTCTACTTCTACTTCTACTTCTACTTCTACTTCTACTTCTACTTCTACTTCTACTTCTACTTCTACTTCTACTTCTACTTCTACTTCTACTTCTACTTCTACTTCTACTTCTACTTCTACTTCTACTTCTACTTCTACTTCTACTTCTACTTCTACTTCTACTTCTACTTCTACTTCTACTTCTACTTCTACTTCTACTTCTACTTCTACTTCTACTTCTACTTCTACTTCTACTTCTACTTCTACTTCTACTTCTACTTCTACTTCTACTTCTACTTCTACTTCTACTTCTACTTCTACTTCTACTTCTACTTCTACTTCTACTTCTACTTCTACTTCTACTTCTACTTCTACTTCTACTTCTACTTCTACTTCTACTTCTACTTCTACTTCTACTTCTACTTCTACTTCTACTTCTACTTCTACTTCTACTTCTACTTCTACTTCTACTTCTACTTCTACTTCTACTTCTACTTCTACTTCTACTTCTACTTCTACTTCTACTTCTACTTCTACTTCTACTTCTACTTCTACTTCTACTTCTACTTCTACTTCTACTTCTACTTCTACTTCTACTTCTACTTCTACTTCTACTTCTACTTCTACTTCTACTTCTACTTCTACTTCTACTTCTACTTCTACTTCTACTTCTACTTCTACTTCTACTTCTACTTCTACTTCTACTTCTACTTCTACTTCTACTTCTACTTCTACTTCTACTTCTACTTCTACTTCTACTTCTACTTCTACTTCTACTTCTACTTCTACTTCTACTTCTACTTCTACTTCTACTTCTACTTCTACTTCTACTTCTACTTCTACTTCTACTTCTACTTCTACTTCTACTTCTACTTCTACTTCTACTTCTACTTCTACTTCTACTTCTACTTCTACTTCTACTTCTACTTCTACTTCTACTTCTACTTCTACTTCTACTTCTACTTCTACTTCTACTTCTACTTCTACTTCTACTTCTACTTCTACTTCTACTTCTACTTCTACTTCTACTTCTACTTCTACTTCTACTTCTACTTCTACTTCTACTTCTACTTCTACTTCTACTTCTACTTCTACTTCTACTTCTACTTCTACTTCTACTTCTACTTCTACTTCTACTTCTACTTCTACTTCTACTTCTACTTCTACTTCTACTTCTACTTCTACTTCTACTTCTACTTCTACTTCTACTTCTACTTCTACTTCTACTTCTACTTCTACTTCTACTTCTACTTCTACTTCTACTTCTACTTCTACTTCTACTTCTACTTCTACTTCTACTTCTACTTCTACTTCTACTTCTACTTCTACTTCTACTTCTACTTCTACTTCTACTTCTACTTCTACTTCTACTTCTACTTCTACTTCTACTTCTACTTCTACTTCTACTTCTACTTCTACTCTTACTTCTTCTCTACACAAAATCTAGCCAATTGGTGAAATAACTATTTTTTGGATATGATTGTTGTTTTCATAGTAAACTGTTGTCTTTTTCTCCTCTCAAAGTTATGATGTAAATGTGTATAGACCCCAACCAATACATTAACCAATTGCTTTGGTAAAGCTTTTCAGGTACCGTATAGCAACAATGTATACACATGAGTCGTAGCGTAGTTCGTAGAATGATTATATTGCGATTGCTAACGTAAGCGCGTTGTTGGCGCAAAAAAGGGTGAACTGCTATTGGAGATGAGAATAAATATGATACATATCTTTTTTGGCTCACGAGGATATAAAAGGCTTTCAATATCTACAAAACACAAACAATTTGTTGAAGTCGTTTTGTTGTTTTTAGGTCGAAAGTCTATATAAAAGTACCAAGGGATGATTCGTTGGAAATTCAACAACACAAATTGTAAACCAATCTAAAATCTAAGCTAAAATTCTGAATTTTTATTACGGTTTCAAACTAATACTAAATTTAGTTTTTGTAGAACATTTTAAATTGCCTAAAGTGAGAAAAATTTTTTTTAAATATCTATTTTAAAATGTTAGCATTTCTTCATTTTTTTATTTCTTATTTTTACCAAGAGTATCAGTTTTTTTTTTTGGCTCAGAATCATGAATCTTAGACCAATTCCGATATGTTTGCTAGAACAATTCACAATAGGAAATTCTAATCTTAAAAGTTCGTCAACTTAAACTGCAGACAAAACAACTATTTTACTGGCTTTGCTTAAATCTAGCATCATGTAAAATTCGTTAAAAAAAAACGGGGGAGTTTTAGACAAGTATATTCAAAATGAACCAAATAACAGTTTTTTGGCCTTAAAATGAGATTTTGGGGGTATATTGACAATTGAAAAGCAGGTCTCCGCTCAAGAAGTTTTTCACTGTAATACACTGTGGTATTAGTGGTATTCTCCTTAAAATAATAAGAAAATTTTCTTAACAGTCAAAAGTTTTACTTCATAAAGTCAATAATCAAGTAAATCGTCGAAAAAAGGGCCTAATTTCTAATTTCCTCTCATTTTCCTCAAACGGTAAAAGGTATGATCGATTAATTCTGTAAATATTGGTTTTAGAGGAAATAGTGAAATAATATTTCCACCAACTTTTTTGAATACTTTTTAAAATTTTTGAATTTTTAAATATTGCAAAGACTTAAAATTTTAATAGACTAAATTTTAAAAGGCTTGTTTCACATTATAGTTTGTGCTAGGTTTTCATACAGCTTATGGTGATCTAAATAAAATTATCATGTTTTGAGAGCTAAATTCGAAACCATATTATTGTTAAATAATACATAAGGAAAAGTCGTTCGTCACAGTGTCCGAATAAAATTATTAGTCAACATAATTTTATTGCCTTTTCTAAGAAAAATATTGGACATTTTAAAGGGCACACATATTATTTTGAATTTGTTATATATTAAAATGGAAAATAGTAACACTGTAAGGTTTTCTTCTAGCTGAATTGTTTACGAAACCTATCAAAATTATAGTGACACTCATTCATTTGTTTTGTTGATGTTGTGTACATTTCTTCTTTTCGATAGCTAGCCCACTAGCGTTCAGATCTTCAAAAAAAGAATGAAAAATTATTCAAGACTGCATTTATTTTTATTTTGTTTTTAAATAATTTAAGATATAGTACAGGTCCTAGTATAATCTTATAATACAGTCATTTGGGCGAAAAAAGAGTTTTGAGACTCACTTAACCAAATGTTCACCTTTTTCAGGACTATCTTGAGTCCATGACACATCTTTTTTTGTAATTTTTATTTGACAACAATTTTTTTGATAAAACTTTTTTCATAATTTAATCTTTGACCAATTTTATGCTCGCGACTAAAAAAATGTCCAAATGATTGTTCCCTAATAAATTTTTTGAAAATTTTTTTGTTTGACAATTTTTTCTTGGCATTTTTTTTATTTGAGGACGAACTTTTTTTTCGACAAAACTTTTCAGAAAATTTTTAATACTTTAAGCTTCAGTAAAACTTTTGACAAATTTTTTTTTGTTGTCGTTTTTTTGTGCAAACACACAATTTTTTGACAATTTTTTTTACAGATATTTCCAAATTGGTTTCAGCGTTTCTCTCTTTTTGGCGTTATTGCCTAACGCGAACGATATCAAGCCTAAAAATTGCCGTAAAGCTGATTTAAGCTTTAAGGGTTTTCCATGGTGCTCCGAATAAACCATAAAAAGTCTTCAACAACAGTGCCATTAATAATTTTAGCGGAGAGGCGGTGAAGGTCCTAAACTGTTTTTTATTTTACTTACTTTTAAACGGTTTAGAAAAGTGTATATTCAAAAATGGACTGTACAAAATTGCAGTGCAAGTGATTTTCTACAAAAAGAGTCTGAACACTTTCTTTTTGCGACAAATTTGTTCGAACATTTCGGTTTTTTAAATTATGAATGTCATCCGAAACATTTGAATGCTGCTTTCTTCAAAACAACTTGCAATTGATTTTTCTAAGCGCAATGATTTCAGGGTTATAATTTCTTTTCGTTTTTAAAAATTAAATATTATTTTATTTTTAAATTACAATGAATCCATTAAATCTCATTTATTTTCATAAATCGTCCAGTTATATAAAATTGTATAGATTTTAAAAGATGAATTTTCAAAAATTCTTTCAAGGTCGCTTACAGATTATAACCATTTTCCAACTTCTCAGACAGATTATTTTTTTTAATTCCACTAACGAGGTGCTTATATCCTGAAACCATCGCCTTATGTCAAAATTTGCATTAAATGTGCTCCTGTAGTCTCTATCGTATTATATCTCCCACCATACGTATACTCATAGGATATAACATCAGTGGCGACAAAGAGTATAAACTGGATTACGATGACGACGATGAAAATAACAAAAATGACAACACGACGTGTGTCGTCCTCGTTGTCGTTGTCGTTGTCTACGTGGCAGCATCTCCCAAGTTTTGTTCCTTTCTTCCTTCCAACTTAGTCGTTTGCACGTATCCTTATTAAAAAGAGATAAAAGTGCTAATAGAACTGTTGTTTGGCAATTCATCATCTAGATTCAGCAAATTATCTACAAATCTCTATATTCTGTCGTTTTGTTGGTATATATCTTTCCAAGGATATGTATTAGAAAAAAGGATATTCTTGTGGTGACCTACGACGATGCGACGCGACTCTTCGTGGCGTTGTTTTTGCCCCCCAAAAAAAGCTTTAGTAAAATGTCTCCAAAGTAGTAGATATCACATCAAGTAAACTAAAATAGTTGCTTAAGATGGGAGTTTGTATAATAATCTAAGGATTCTTTTATCCTTCGCAAAGGGGAAATGATAATTTTTCTTGGTGAAAATCAGGAAAAAAAACTGCGTTTGCTATTTTCTATTAGTTTGAATTTTTTTGACGGTCATGCTATGGGACATGGACGCCATGTCCATTTTTACCAACTCGCAATGAAGGTTGGGTTATAAACTCGAACTCGTATACATCTTTATGCAATTTCACAAAGAAACATCAACACTTTTGGAAGACAGAAAGTTTTAGCCAAAGTTTTCCATTTTTGAACGCGAAACATTAATCACCGACAAATAAATCGTCTGTCATCATATGAAAAAGTTTTTTTTTTGTTTCTTCTCATCCGTTTCGTTTGTCCTGCGTTCCCAATTTCTTTCTTTATTCCTAGATTCCAGAATCAGATCCTCTTCTTGTTTCTTTCTTTTTTTGTTAGGATTTTTATTTTTGTTTTAAAATGTCTACTATATTCTGACATGGATATAGACATTCAAGGATATTGCTGGATGGTGATGTGGTTGTGTTTTAGGAGGAAAGAGAGGAGTAGGATCACCCACCCGCCAACCCGAACCTTCTTCAATTTCCTCTGCGATGGATTAACAACTGGCGGAAAATTGTGAGTAATTACTTTGGAAGCTGACAATATTTTACCATTTGTCGCGTTTTTTTCGCGGCTTTTAAGGGGATGATGACGATGATGGTTTGGGTTTTGGGTTTTGGGTATAGAAAGTATGTAGGTGTATGAATGTTGTGTGGGGGGGGATGTTATTTAAGAGGGATAACGCAGTTAAAACGGATAAAGTCAATGGACAGCGAAAAGGCAGAATCGACTTCCATTAAATGGTAATTTTCCGGTTGTCTGTCAGAAAGATAAATAAATGAAGAAAGTTTTTATTTTCGCGAAATAGATGAATCATTCAGTCGTTTATTTGTGTGTTAACGAGTTGACGTTCAATGTCCAATTTAATTTAAATAAATAGAAAATGAAATAAGAAGAACAAATTATATTGCTTTGTATATAGGGTTTTGTAGGTAGCTATCTAAACATCATATTGGATAACTATTTAATTTCAAATAATTTTATTTCTGTTTGGAGTCATTTAACTAATTTCAGATATACGCGTACAATTTTTTATTTTTCAACTTTAAAATAATTATAATTGGAGTCATTAGATCTGGTATGAACTGAAGAATCTTTAAATATCCTGTAATTAAATATACCAAATAAAGCGTGTTATTAAAGGGTTATGGTTACTGTTCACAGTTATAAAACTAATTAATGTGGTATTACAAATAATGCCACAAAAATAATATATATAAAATAATTCGGAGAACTTAATTTTAATAAGTCTATGTCATCAAATAATGAATATTGTGGAAAACAGCATTTATAAATAGAGTTTTGGAACACCGAATTATGTATTTATAAAATTAAATTTTTATTCAGAAATGAAATAGGATAGAATGAAATCAACGATAGAAATTCTGATGTGAAATTTATCAAAATGATGGTTTTACGGGACACTAACAAATAAAATTAAAAATTTGATTGCCTTTAATTGGCAAACAAGTTAATGCGAATTGATTAAGTTGTTATACTAAAAATTGTGAAAAAAGGAAATGGCTAAACACAGTAAAAAGATAGAAATTTAATAAAATGATCAAAAGTAAATATTAACTTTTTTTCAAATATTAATGTAAAAATAAACAAAATACTACCTAAATTTCGTATACCTGCGCTGTTAAAATTTGAAGAATTTTAAATAAACCTTTAAAACGATACAAATTAATTCAAATTGTTATAATTGATTTATAAAAAATAATTTATGTTTTTTTCAAAAAATTTAAAAAAATCAAAATAAATTTTTTTTTCTAAACAAAATTTACAAAATTCAAAACCAAAACCTGCCAAACTACTTACTATTGAGCTGCATAAATTTGAAATTTTATTTCAAAAGTAATTAAAATAAAAATTAAAATGGAATCAAAAACGATTTTTTAAAATTGTGGATTGCAAAAATTAACGCATTATATTCTGAAAAAAAATAAGTATCAATTAGTTATTTAGGCATGGAAATTTCAAAAATAATAACAACAACTTGAACCTTCATACCTTTAGTACTTTGAAAAATTATAGTTTTAAAGATAACTTTCAATAACTGTCGACCTGTAACTTCAGTCTACAGTGCTGGACCATAGACATGAAATGTACATAGAATATTGAAAACTGCATACACAAAAACTATGGCACACTTTGGTCTCGACGTGCAATAGTTATCGAAATAATTTAAAAAAAGGTAAAATAATCTTATAGGGAAAGGTATTACATCGAAAACTACTTCTAATGGTGTTTCCGGAGGAAAAACTTTTTCCAGTTCCGCGGTTGTAATCGGGACCAATTTTTCAATTATTGCGTCTCGAATCTCTTGAACGTTGTTAAATTGGCGTCCGGTGGCATAAACACGCCTGGCAAGTATTCCCCAGAAATTTTCTATAGGATTTAAATCGGGACTTCGAGACGTCGAATCGAGAAATGTTATTTATTTTTCCTCAAACCAGTCTCTCATTCTTCGAGAGACGTGGATAGGAGCGTTATCCTGCTAGAAAATGAAGTCATTTCCTGATAACTTCTCAGCTCTCTCAACCATAACTTCTTCTAATAACTCAGACTAACTTTTTGCAATTTCGGTCTCCATCTGGACCAACCAAATTGAATTTCTTTTCATCACTAAACAGAACTTTTCCCCACTCTTCGTCCAGCTTATGTGATTTACAGCGAAATAAAGCCTAGCTGACTTATGAGCTGCATCTAAAGGTGGCTTTTTGGATCTTTTTTGTATACAAGGTTGGAGTTGGCTTTTAAAATTTGTACAACGTGTCGGGTTGAAATAGGCAAGTCAAGTTTGGCCTTAATTTGTGAAGCAAACAGCTTTTTATGATGGCTTTACGCGATATCATTCGAACTTGACAAGTTGTAAGCTTTTTATTTTGCGCGTGGTTGGCTATTTTTCCATAACTTTCACCTAACCTTAAAAAGTTATGAATAACTGTATTGGTTCTCTGTTCGAGTTCAGAAAGGCCACAATCTTTGTATGCAGTGATTTTTCACCTTTCTTCCGCACTTAAAATTCTTCCACGTGGCATGATGAGATACTGTAAAAAAAATTTGCTAAAACAATTTTAGAGACAAACAGAATGATTTCCTACCACTTTCAAAAAAAAATTCAAACAACTTTATGAAATAACCACTTTAAATTAGACCGTTTTTATGCGAATTTCCGTCTTTGAATATCAGTTTTTTGATCTTATTTCACAAACACAGACGAATAATGTTCCAATGTGATCAAAAATTGTTGAAAACATTTCGGTTGCCTAGATGTTGGTTTGACAGATCATTTTGGATCCAAAAATAAAAAGTGCTGCCAAATTTGCAGTTTGTGCATAAGTTATATATAAAAAGTTGTAGTGTTTTTATAGGAATTTCCTCTACTGTATATGTAATTTCCATTGTACTGGGTATAGTAGTATACAAAAACCAGAATAAATGGAATGACGTGTGTTGCGTAGTGAATTTTTGTTTGAAAACAACAGACTCAGATTCAGCTCCTCAAAAACACAAAATAGGTAAAATATCAAAACTACCTCAAAGCTTGCTTGGAAACACAAAAAAAACAATTTCACTAGACTATGTCCAACTGAAGTCCATGAAACATTTTTATGTGTCAGCAACAGGGCCGGCCCAGCCCAAACGAGCGCCCTGTGCAAACTTTAGCTTTTGCGCCCCTTATTTTCATTACCTACTTCGTTTCTTAAGCCATTTCCCTATTACCCATGAGGTAGGGTTTTGAATGCGTTTTTTTTTAAAGAGGTATCCCCTGTAGGCCTAGTCCTCAATAACAAAAATAATAAAGAATTTAAACAAAAATAAAAAATGTAAGAAAAAGATAAATTAATTCTAAAAAAACGTATAATATATATTTACAAAAATAAACACAAAAAAAGAACACTAAAACACTTCACCTAGCACGTTCACAGTTCCACCAGTGTTCTCGGCTTTAAATTTAATGGGTTATTGGTACGTACAAATACAAGCCACAAATCCCGCAAAACACACGCTTCGTAATTAATAATATATTTTTCAAAAATTTAATCACAGAACTGCAGTTTAATTTATTACTCGTAGCTACAAATTATCAAAAACAAAACAAAACAACCACTTCTTCTAGAGAAATCAAAACAAGTGACAAAGTGAGTTACATAATTCAAAACAATAACAAAAAACAGGTGCAGAGAGAATAACCGTTATTATTTCCAATTCACTCCTTGCTCTTTTCTAATCCTTTCCATTTTATCCACAAAAAAAAAAACGGTTCCTATTTGAAATATTCTACTCATATTTCCTCATTCGAAATGTAAACGAACTACCAAGAGAGACAAAAAGAGAAAATCGTGTTTGACAGTAAAAAAAAACCACCCACATTCATTTGGTTTGAAAGAGTTGAGCGCATAAGATTGAGAGATTTTGCTTAAGTGCAGGATTTTAATCTGCACAGTCTACGTCACTTCTTATTGTGGTATACATTCATTTCAAACAAAAATCAACGTTTGAGTTCATTTTTCTATCAAAAATTTTAGTTGAGTGAATTCCCATATGTGCAAATCTGAAATTTGCACATTTCTACTCAAACGATTGTATGGGAAATAAAAATGAGTATATTTATTTGTATGGGGATTTTCGAGTGAAACGGGCAAATAAAGATCTTGCACGTATGGAGGAAGTCCGAATCTTTTTTGTTTGAATTAATTTATTCTTGGCGTTGATTTTAGTACTTATACGAAGGATTTCCTTTTGCAAAATGATAAAATGTTTTAATTCGCATGTTTAGAAATTATTTGATAGTGACATAGTAAAAAAAAATAATTTAAAAAAAAATAAATAAAGCAGGTTAATATAAAAAGAATGAAAACATATGAATGTAGTTTTCTTGTGAGTTTGCGCCCCTGCAGCTCTGCGCCCTGTGCATTTGCACATCTTGCACATATGGTAGGACCGGCCCTGGTCAGCAATCCAACCTATCTATTGTGTTTGGAAATACCATCACAGAATTAAAAAATAAATTTTTAGCATTTTTTTTAAATGTATTTTAATTTAAACGTAAAATTACTTTCAAAAATGATAAAATCACTTTTTTTCGGTTCAATGCATTCCTACATAAATATATGTACCAAATTCAGAGGATATCGATTCAACAATTTTTAAGCTCTTGCAACCTCAAAAGGAGATTTTCCTTTTATAGAGTTATCATGGTTATATCAAAGACCGCAGAATTTTATTTTTTCATTTCGTTTTTAATCATTCTAAATAAGTAATTTCAAAATATTGAAATATCTTTTCAATAAATCAATAGATCCCTCGATGTATTTATCTCTCATAATAATCTACAAAAACAAATTTTCAAATTGCAAAACCCTTTCCAACTACTAAATACCTATATTAAATTTTTTTCATTGGTAAAATGAGACCCAGCACGCCTATGATGCTGTATGATTATTCTATATAAATTGCTTTTCGCAAAAACGAAAATTTTCTAAATTCCTAAATTAAATATCAGCCACAATACATCCTTTTCGGTCCATCTCCAACATCGCGCAATTGAGTCTATTGATAGTAAAATTAATTTTCATCTACTCCATGATAATCAATTTGGTAGTTAATCCTCCATAACATTGAACTTCCATGCAATTTCTCGTCTACCTCACGCCCCAGCATCCCGTCCACATCAACTGAACCAGTGGATGCAAAATTTCCAACTATCTATAACGACTCATTAGTTCCGACATGGTATTTGGGCTGTGCTGCAACTAGTTGGTTGGTATCCTTGGACAAAGAGCAACATAATACGAGTATATACAACTGGGATTGGGACATGGGACTCAAAAGCCAAAAAGCTGTACATAGTGATGCGATACGTAAATTTAACATTCACACACCATTTAACAGGCTCACCGTACAAACCTCATTCCCCAAATAACATCGAAAGTGCGCACACAGCCTTTAGTCTGTTTCAAAATTGTAATTTGAATTTTATTAATAACATGTTGTTTATTTCAAAGGAAATTATATCAACAAAATAAAAGATAAATCAATTCCGACAGATTTAGTTTTGGACACTGGACACATGGTCACTTGGTGTTAATGCTAGAAATCTACTGATTTGGACGGACTTATACTGACATCTTGGGCTTTGTCAAAATCAAAAACAAACACGAGTAACGAAAACAATACAATGACCTAATTGGATAAGCGCAGTGTTGTGTCCACCATGTAGGGACATCTCTCCTCCTTGAAGTTCCTTGGGTTTATTAATCCTCTCTGACTACGTGAGCGAACTCGCAAGTATGCCAAGAAGTCATCGATGGTTTTCTGTGATATGGCTGGTCCAATTCCGGGCATTGGCTTCACAGAACAATGATATTGTTGTGGTGGCACGTAAGTCGCTGTTGGATTCGATGTTGAAGTGGTCACCTGATGAAAAAAAGTCATTTTCTTCAACAAAATGAAAGTTTGAATTTAGATGAGAAAATTGCCAGTGCAGTTGCTATTCACGGAAAAATAAATTTCATTTTCTTCAGAGCTTAAATATAATAATATTACTACGACCATTCTGATTTCTTATCCCAACTTAAGGTAGCAGAATCTTTTTTCTTAAAATGCGAAGAAAACTACAGTAATTTTGAAGAAGAAACAGTCAGAGTACTTCAAGAAAAGTACAAAATGTTAGAGGTGGCGTTATCAAATTTAAGCTGTGAAGAACTCAACGGGAAAAAGGGTTTCAAACTAGCAGTTTCCTGAAAAAACTAAATTTCTTTTGCGAATTCAGAAATATCAAACACTCCTAAATTTCATTCTACTTACAACTCTTGCACTGGAGAAATTCACAAAATAATCGTTTTTATTTGAACTCAAATCAAAACTTACACAGCAATAGTAATCCCTGTCAACAGCTAAAGCTTGTTCATCAGGGGATTCTTTTTCTCCTTCTTTTTCTGGTTCGTCTTTTAATATATCTTCATCATCCTGGCGATAGCCACCTTCACTTCCTGATACATGAACACTGGAATTATCCGAAAGGACTGATCCCCCCATATCTTGGTCTTCTATTTCTTGTTGAACTTTTTCTGAAGAATCCTTTGCCATTGGGGTCAATCCCAAAACCAATTCATCTTCATCTTTTGTTTCAAAACAGAACTTTGGCATTTTGGCTACTTGTTCTGGTGGTATTCCCACGGTGTTTTCAAAGACTTTTGTAATTTCGTCTTTGTTTTCGACAGCTGCTTTTGGATTTCCTTCGTCAAATTTTGATTCGGTTTCCTTTGGGAAAACTGTTGGGTGTGATGGTGTTTTGATTTGTTTTGGTATTGTTTCTTTCCATTCTGATGGAATTGATCCTTCGTCACTGAGATGTGGTAAAGAAACATCATCAATTTGAAATGATTGTGGTTGCTGAGTCTTAGCTGTTATTTTTGGACAGTCGGTTTTAGTACTTTTCAACACTGATTTCTCGATATGATCAATGAGTTGTTCAAGGCCAGAGAACTTTAACCCATGGGCCTCCGCTTTCTCGAGGATTTCTATTACTTCTGGCAAATTGACTCTTGGTTGATGAAGTTCTTCTTCTGTTAGTTGAGTGATACTTTGGTCATCTGATTTGAGAAAAGATATAACACTTGAAGTTTTCTCAGGGTCACACTTTTTCTGTTTCTCTCCTTCTTCCAAAAGTGTTCTTAGACTTTCGATACTGCATTTTTCTTCTACTCCCATTTCAGACTGATTACAAGATGATGAACTAGAAGAAATTCCATCAACTTCTTTCGGTTCTTCTTTGATAAAATCAAAACTTTCTTGCGAAGTAGTGTCATTTGTATTTACTGCATCAGATTGCAAAGATTCTTGATCGATGAAATTATAACTGCCAGTATTTTGAGCTTTATCAGTGAATTGATGCAACCATGTCCACGGAGGACCAACTTCATGTAACATTTGTAGAGCTTCTTGTTGTAGTTGATCGTTTGCATTTTTTGAAGTTTCCTCAGCTTGTTGTTGACGTTTGGCATGTAGTTCATTTTCTTTTTTGTTAGCCTTTTGTAATTGTTTTTCAGATATGTAGTGTGGACCTTTGAAATCGTCTTCAGTAAGTGGTTTGTGTTGAGCCTTTGAAAATACAATATTGTTTTTAAATAGATTTTAAATTTTTGAAGAGATCATTATATTTTTGCTTACATCTTGAAGAAGTAACATTATTGATTCGAAATCTTCACATTTGTCAAAAAGTTCCTTTGGATTTCCAAGATTGGAGTTAATTATAAAATCTGTGTTGGCAGAGTCAGATGAACTTTCGGAAGGACAGGAAGCCTGAAATATTTGCAAAGAAATAAAAAAAAATTAAATTAAAGTATAAAGAATGTTATTATCATTGATATTCAATTTGTACGGAACCTATAGAAAATTAACCCTAGAAAGCTAATGTTCGTCAAAATGACGAGTATCCAACAAATAAGTCAAGTCTTTTTTTAACTTTTTTAACTACAAAGTCGTGGTTTCCTGCCGCCTGCCGACTATTATTTATTCTTAATTCTGAATCCTATGTATTTTGATTTTGTGCTACGTCCTGTAGCGTAAAAATCTTGATTTTTCCTTCGCCCAGCCCGATTTCTGTTAAATTCCGCAATTGATATTTAGCGGTTTTATATTTCGTTTCTTTAAATTTTTATGATTGGCTTTTGATCACTTTCACTCCCTCTTTCACAAAAAGCTGTTTTGATGATTTGTAGTCCGGTTTTATTGAACTTCCTCTCAAAACTCAACCAATCAAGCCCTCAATTTTTTTCTTTGCTGTAAACAATTTTAGGGCTTCTATTACTCCTAAAAGCCATCGTGTACGGTTCCTGAGGATACATTTCAGCTCTTACCAACTCTTTCCCAGTTAATTTGATTCGTTTTCGACTGTTCTCCGCGAAGAACTTCTAGCTCGGCCCGCTCGTCTGTCTGTCTGAGGGATATTGTTCCATTGCATCACCTGGCTCGCAATGCGCTCGTTACCTTTTCGAAGTCTATTACCAATTCACTGCCAATAATGATTTCGTATAAGAAAGAGTCAATGGGTTCCTGATGGGTTGGTATGCTTGCAGGCATATATTTACGACCGTTTGCAACTACAAAGTTGATAGGACTTTCCATGTGTTACAACCATGAAGAAGTACAGATTCAGAGAGATAGAGACAATGCTTCCAAGATATTGCAAATATTCTACCATCCCAACTGATTGTCCAGAAATGTCTTATTGAACAGTTGTGGAAGTTCGATTCAGCTTCTCCCTCCATCCTCTCTAATTCCCCGGAGATTCTTGATCTTAGGAAAGAGCAATCATACGCGGTCTACGCAGTAAATTTTAAAGGTGTGAATGCAGACTCCATTGATTTCCTCAATTCCCAGTCGAAAAAACTATGTGCAGTACATATCATAATCATCAAGCTTACCTAACAGCCTTACCTAACCCCAATTTGGATCGGGAAACACCTAACACCTTCTTTTATAGAAAATGTTAATTTAAATGGAAACGTGCAATGGGAAATCAAGTCAGATAAGTTCTCTCTAGTCACTGTTGTACGTCTTTAAGAAGTTTTACGTCGACAAGAGAAGTGTTAATGTGTAGAACTAACCTCGTCTACCGCAGGCATCAATCGAATTTATTTTCAGTTTACGCCGATGCATTACCATTCTTAATAATTTTTCTGAAATAATGATCAAAGATTTGATATCTTTTTTAAAGGCGAAAACGTGGATCTGAGTAGACTTCTATAACTTCTTCACCTCCAGCTTAAGATCGTTAGCTTTTGAACTTCTGGTAGAGATCTCGTTAACCTCAAAAATCCATCTTAATTTGTAGGTCAAACGAGGTAAGAGGTTGGAGGCCGCCATATCTACATTATCTACCTACCTAGAAGCTACAAGTGTATGATCTCCTTTTCTTGGAATTTGACAATCCTTCCTATTTTCCACTCATCGGGAAAGCTCTCTTTTTCCCAAGCTTCTTCAATGAATAGATGCAATAATAGGTCACTTAATGTTGTTGGCACTGCTTGTCAGAGCTCAGCTTCAGTACTTTGATTGCGATAAAGATTTCTTTTTTTCTGAGGTTGCAGTGAGTATTTGGGAAATTGTTACTCCAGTCGAGTTATTGAGGCTACACTTCAATGCCAAAAACGCGATTTTAAACCGCAGAATAATACTCCTTCCTCATCCGAAACTAGCAGTGATCAGTATATGCCTTTTACCCCACATCCTATCGTGAACTTCTTCGATCTTCATAGAGTTTTTTTCAAAAAATAGGTTTTGATTGCACAGACATTTTGGAAACATTTTTGTGACTCTTTTTTCGTTTTGAATTTATTAGTAAATTATATGTTATTAATCGAATGCGAGAAGACCAGTTGGTCAAACAATCAAGGTAGCGGAACACGAGTTTGAAGTGGTGCAATCCTTCAAATACCTTGGGTCAATAGTAGCAGCCGATAATAATTTAGAAGAAAAAATACGAAGAAATCCAGAAATCTCACCATAACTTCAAAACTGCTGCTGTACAGGACCATGGTCCTGCCACTACTCACGTAAGGATCCTAGACTTGGGTGCTCAGCAAAAGACACTCCGACCTCTTAGCTGCGTTCGAGAGAAAAGTCTTAAGGAGAATTGTTGGCCCCATATGTGAGGAAGGACGATTCCGGAGACGGTACAATCATGAATTGTACGCAATCTACCTTGAAGCAGATATAGTGACAAAAATTAAGCTCGGTAGACTGCGGTGGGCAGGGCACCTAGCTCGCATGAGTGAAGAGGAACCTGCTCGGAAAGTCCTTTGTGGTACATTCTATGGTAGACGGCAGCGTGGTAGACCATGCTTGCGCTGGAGAGATGGCTTAGACCAGGACGCCCGAAGCCTTGAGGGGCGCAACTGGATGGCGTCGGCTCAAGACCGGGATAGGTGGAGAGACTTTTTGAAGGAGGCCAGGACCTGCCCCCGATGATGATGATGATGTTATTAATTAATGTTTCAAAAACCAATTTTCAAAACAACTTTAAATTTTAAAAGTGGATTGAATAATGGAATTTCAAGATTATCAATTAATTTTTCAATAAAACGCAGTGTTTCAATATAAATGAGTTAATAATGAGAAATCCTAAGATTGACTTGTTGACATACATATATGAAAATAAAAAAAATACTCTACACGGTAGATATACTTTACCCCTTTGTAACATGACTTATCAAACTTTGCCTTGCAGGATGCGATAATAGTATCCTTTAACAATGTAGCTGAAAGGATCCGTGGAAGCCTTTCCATTGGTGTCAGCTCTTCCAAACCGCCCCAAGGTCTGCAAAGATAATAACTCATGATGACAACCAAAGATTTAATTAGACCCTACCACTAGCCTCACTACTCCTCACACAAATGCACAAACACTCTCCTAAAATATACAACCACCATCTGCCACTTTGTGCTTAAATCATTTTCCAAACGACAACTTCATATCTGTGTATATGATGTGTACATTATGATGATGAGACCGTTTTAATTACCTGATGCATTCGAGACAATGACGGCATAGAGTGGCAGATATAGGCTTTTTGCCTTCTGAAACTATATGATATTGTGTGCTTGTGCATTTTGTGCGTGGTATATGAAACACCTTAAGGATATTCCTATATATGTATATATATATACATTTTGTACTAACAGAGCCAATTGACCATTAACGAAACACTGCTCCTGTGAACACTCCAGCTTTGCCACAAAGGTGTAACAGATCTTGAACATCCAATATGGTATCCTTGCTAGGCCACCTTCCATGTCATCAGTCAATAGTTCGCACAACATCACCATGGTATCATTTGGCGTCTGTGAAGCAAACAAATACACAACATATATTATATACATATGCAAATAAATCTAAGTATCTAATCTCAATTGTAGGCTGAATTCAAGTTAAAGGCATCAAAACCAAGAAGTGTTTGCTTGGCTGCAATGTGGTATTTTGGTTTTTTTGGTGTTTTGGTTTTTCCTTGAAGGGAAAGCTCAATTGCAAATTATCATTTCTGGCCTATGCCTATATTGCATTGGTTTTTGGTTTGAAGAACTTGAGGTTTGGAAATGTTTGAAAGTTAATATAGAGATAAATTGATGCAATCAATCGACTTCAACTACTTAAAACTTTCAATGGATCAAAGTTACCCTCAGTATAATAAACTTTAAAGGTATGACCTTAATATTAATAATAATAAATTAAATTTGTTTTTTTTTCAGTATGAATTGACTCGCTCTATTAAACAATACAATGTGCGTCATCTGGATTCGTAAAGTGGGCAGCCTAAGCTTTCATTAGAAACTCGGTTTAAAGATAGAAATCCTTTTACGGGAAAGGTTTAACCAAAGCAACTTGAAAATGCTTGTAGACCAGTGGTTATATGTATGCTCGGAATAATACTACTTTTCCACCAAAGGTCAATCTCGTTGAGATTTAGTAAATCTTCTGAAGTGTTTCCACCATATTAAAAAGATTTAAATAAGATTAAATTTGACAGTTCCCTTGAAAATGCAATTGGCGTTCTCTTACTTCTTATGAAGTGAGTAAGATAGAGGGTTCCATCTGTATCAAATAGAGCAAAAAAAAATGTGGAATATGTTCCACAACACAAACAGAATTAGAAATTAGGGATGTTCGGTTTTCGAAACTATTTGTCCATGTAGACTAAGGCATACAAGATTTATTTGAAATCCAAGAAGAGAAAGCCAAGAAGAGATAAGTAGAGGTACGGTTGCCTCCAGTAGTATAACAATGAAATTAATTTTGCAAACCAAAATTTAAAAAAAAAATTAAATATTTTTTGAATTAAAAAAAAAAATTTTTCATTGAAATTTAATATTTTGACAACAAGGGGATATTTTTTTTTTTAAATCGGGGTTTTAAATAAGTTTCAATAAATTAATAGAGACCTAAATCTTGCACAGTATTTTTTAAATATTAAATACTACCTTTGTAAATAAATAAAATTTTCTTTAAAAACCCCTCTGAGAATTTTTTAATTTTTTTCCTTAAAATTTATCTTACCTGGCAAGCTTTCCATGACCCAAACCATAAGTTATTTTCATATGCACATTTACATATTTTTAAATTTGGGGTTAAAACCCGAAATTAATTATGAAAATAAAACAGTAATCACCAAAAAAAAACAATTTTATCAATATTTCTGAAATTTTTTTGTCTAACTGGTTAGTTCTAGAATTTTCCCAAACCAAATTTTGACAGCAATTCAAATATCGTGTTATTATGAGTTGCGGCACAAAATTTTTTTATCTTACATGTGTTTATTGAAAAACAAAGAGAAGAGTTGTATTGAAATGAAATATGTATAAGTTAATTCAAAGCGTAACGTTGTTCAAAGCTCAGATCTTATTCATATGATGTACGTATACTAAAAAAATACAAATTGAAAAATCGGAAATTGTTGCAGAAGTAAAAATCGTTAAGTGTTAATATAAAACGAATCCAGCATGAAAGTCTTAATTATTTATAAATATAGACTTATGAACAAAAATTTATAAAAAATATTTAACCGTTTTTTGAGATTAATAAGTTTTATGTAAACCGTTATTTTTGATGCACGGAAAATCTCAACTGACGCTGTAGGAAATTACTTGAGAACATTTCTTCCAAAGTTAGAACAGACTGATCTTCTTACACGTTCTCTCTATCATCGAAATATCAGGTGTTGTTTAACATTTCAAGTTTTTTTTGCATGAATCAAAAACGTGTTAGGGCACAATGAAACATACATATACATATATTGAATATTCGAAAACTACTTTCTTGTTCTTTTTTAAACCAAAAACTTGATTATCAAAAATGCTTTTTTAAAAATCCACAAGCATCTTCATATTTTATAAACAAAGTTTTGTATTTGGTTCTTAGCTGAAACAAACGATTTATTGTTTTTTTTTTATTACGAAAAATCAAAACTCTTCTTTGAGTTTCTGACTTTTTTCCGAAATTTTTTATTTAGTTTTTTTTTAGTTCTGAAAATGGAAAAAGTGCTTGAAAAAAAAAAACAAAAATGCGACGCATACGCATTGGCCGGTGGCGAGGCATTGACACACGAGTTGCAAGAGCACGCATGTCACAATGCCACATTTTCTGGCCTTTTCTTCAAAATAAAGTTTGGAAATTAGACAAGAATTTCGAAGAGTTTAGTTTTTTTTGCCTATTTCAATTTTTTTTCTAAGTCTTTTCCAAAGGTATCGGGCACAATTTCTTTTTTCCAATTGGTAGCTAAAATTTTTTTTTTTGTATAATTTCCGGGATCCCTTTTTTCATTCAAGAAATTTTCAATTCCATTCAGTAACTATCCTTTCATCATCACATTTTTGAATTGAAAATCTTCTACCTCAACTTTTAAAAAAATCAATTTGCCTTTTGAACAAGAATAGGTACCTAAACAATTTGCCTTTCCTTCAAATATAAAAAAAAAATAATTTTCTATGAAAGCTTTCCTCTTCCATTATTTATACAGAGATTTTCAATAATTTCGCCCATATCCTTCAATATACCCAAAAGTATGAATTTATTTCTGTACTTACTAAGTATATTTAGTTCGGTGTCTTATAGCATTTGCTTTTCACCTCTTCTATCATAAAGAAGTGTATCAAAAGTATAGAAAAGACAAGCAAAAAAAATAAAAACACTTTCAATAAGAGTCTCTAAATCCACTTACCTCGTTCAAGGATCCAATCATTACGGCAAGCACCTTCAGCCAGTGAACTTGAGGCCAATTCAACATCCGGCAAAGTGATAAGTACTTAAGCAGATCATCCTGTTGGAAAATATTGAAGTACAGCATTACTTTCATCTCTTTTGACGGTTTATTTATATTATTTTTTTTTTGTTGCAACCAAAAAAAGCAAAAACAAAGTAAAAAGGAGTAAAATTTTGTTCTATCCCTGGCAAGAAAGACCAACAACAACAACAAAAAAAGGAACACAAATCGATAAAATTTATATTAAACCAACAGAAGAACAACCAAAAAAGCAGCCAAGCAAGAGATTACAACGAAAACGCGTAAGTAATTGCTTGAAACAATATTCCTTGAGAAAACCCATCTCAAAAAAGGTATTAGGTATACCAGCTATGATGCGGCCCAAGGAACATTGTACTCGTACATTCTGGACCAAGGCCACCAACTTCCGGTTTGTATTTATATAAGAACAAATTTTTAAACGGATTTTCATAGAAGTCAAAAATAAATTAAAAAAAAAAAAAACTCAAAAATAGGAGTAAAAACGCTAGGCCGAAAAAGTAAACATAGACAACTTGTGTCCCCTTACCTCGTTCAAGCAAAGTCCCTTCCAACGTTCCTGCAATTGGCAGCGGCTAATGAAGAATCCTTTTCCGACCTGATTTTTGTATTCCCAGTGTTTAGTTGGAACATGGCCACGAGCGCCAAAAGCATCCAGGAAGGATGTGAGTACCCAGATTTTGTATATACGTTTGATGGCCAACATCATTTGTTGCGATGGCGATGGCGATGGCGTTGGTTGTTGCAGAAAGTTGAGATAGCAGAAATGTGTAACAATAAGGTTAAGTCAGTTATGCAAAAGCTATCTCAACAACGCCAGCTGTATGTATACGAACCTGGGCAATGAGCACCTTTAAATACCCTTTTGTTATGCTGCCTTGTCGGCAGGCTCGTTCTAAACGGATTTTTGCCGGAGGTGGTGCGTTGTTCGCCAAACAACGAAAATAGTCAGCAGACCATCTGAGTAAGTCGTATGGCTGAGTGCGAATGGCAGCTGTGAAAATGAAAAGTGAAATTTTATTAAAAACAAAAAAAAAAAAAAACTGGAAAAGCAAAGAGTAAAAACTTTTGCTATAGCAAAGAATCATCTATATGTATGTATGTAGGGTGTAGGTACAACTATTTTTTGGATTTTAAGAACATTGAGAACAATACGTTGAGAGAATTCAAAGGATATAATAACTCAAATACCAGACGAATGAAAATTTTAATTAAATCTAAAAATGTTTTGGATCTCTAACATTTGTGGTATTTTTGAAATTTAAAGTTAGGTAGGTATTTATATATGAATACTATGTAATATGCAGACAATTTCGGACTCCCTGGTTGTTTTGATTTATTCTTACAAAAAGGTATTTTTTTAAAGGAGAATTTTTTTTAAATAACTACGAACATGATTTGAAATAGCATCAGAGCAATTTAAAAAAAAAAAAAAACTGTAATGGGAAGTTCCTCTCTATGATAAAAACATATGATGGACGTGCAAAGAATTTCAAGAATTTGTTTGTAGAAAAATATCTGAAAGAGCATCCCAAATGACTTAAAGTGACTTAACATAGAAACCCAACAATTCGAAGAGATGGGACACGTTATATGAATATTTGCTCAATTAAATTAGTTACTACTGGGCGAAAATATTGCTTGAAGGACTACATTTTTAACCATTCTTTTTGGATTAGTTTATAAAACTTAAATTAAATAGACAAATCGTCAGAAAAATGGTTTCAAAGTGCGTTGTAATCTAGAAATTGAGGTCAAAAATCATCTCTAGCTTTAATTAGTAATTATTTTATAAAACTCTAAAGAGTTATAAAGGAGAACTTTTCAACTTCTGTGGAATAATTTCAGTTGTTCTTCAAAATTGTTAGTGGTTTCCATTAAAGTTGATCTCTTTATAGGAGTTGTTGAAATAAAAAAAAATATTTTTTAATAGACTGGTTTAGGAATTTAACCAACCAAGTTAAAGAGTTATTCTTTACTTAAGTACTTATTATAATCCTTTTGCATGACATAAAAATGTTTTTGCTTCAATAAGAAAATCTTTATTGGAGCAAACGCTGATATAACGCTTTCCTGATTTTTTTTTTTTTATAATTTGCGCGCGCTCAAGGGGATGGTGTAACCTTTATATCTTGTTCCAGCGCGGGCGTGAAGGATAGGTTAGGATGGAAAGGGAAAGGTGTATGGAAAAGTGTGTGTGGTGCGAGGTACTGAAACTGAAAATGGTGGTTGTCTCAAATTTTATCTCCAGGGTTGGCGGCTCGGCTAAAGCGGAGAAATGCTGTGTCTTATATCAATGTCCCTTTATAATTCGCATTATTTTGTTCATTGTCATATTTGTTGGGCATACTAGTATTTACTCAATCACATGTTAATAGTGTTATGCCTGAAAAAGATGTAATGAGTCAACCAGCGGCCCAACAATGATCAATGATAATGGAATAAAAACATGACAAGAACTACGGCATGGATCGAACCTGTGACCATGAGGTTGACAAGCGACCACGCATACCATCGCGCCACGGCCAACCCCTAATAAATTTATTGGAGTTAAGTAAATCTTTGTTGAAATAAACTGAAATAATACTCCAATTAATCAATAAAGAAAGTGGTATATCATAATTTACTCCAATAACGATTCTCTTAATGGAGCACAAATTTGCCTTTTTTGTTATTGGAACAAATGCTCCAATAAATATTTGTCTTAAACTTAATATCAGTGTTTACTCGGGTTCAAATATTCTAATTGGAGCAAATAGTTCCTGCTCCTCTGAAATTGGAGCATCAGCAATTCATTTTTTAAAATCCTTTTCTGATGTCTCGGCTACAAATGATTGCATCAAAGTCTTAAACAAATTAAAGCTGAATATACAATGTCTGATCCATAAATGATGGTTAAGTTAAAAAGACTTTCAAGTTCCAAGGCCAGAACAAAAATTCGAAAATGTCTCTGTCAGTGGTTTTCCTAGGATTACTCAAAAATAGCTACATAGCTCTAAAAAAAATTGAAGATCAGATCCAAAAACTAGATACTCGGAGCTACAATTTTAGTTTTCTAATTTTCCTTGCGACCATTTTACTTGAAGCTACGGCTCAATTTAAAACTAGTTTTCTGATACCTTAATTTTTTTCGACTAGTTCAGAGTTATTATCATTTAAAGTAAAAAGTTAAAAAGTTCTACGACAGATTGTCTTTAATCTTTTTCTTCTTATAATATTCGCATGATATTGGAAACTTTGTCTTGATCTCCTCTTGGACGTATTTTATCTCACATGAAATCTAAACACCCATATTTTTTAAGTCAAAATTTTAGTTCTTTAAAATAGAACTGTTAAAAATTGGCTCAACATTTTTAACTTTGAATTTTAAATTATAGTGATAGATTCCTTAGAAACAGATAAAATTGTTATTTATAATTTTATCAGACTTCAAATGTCATTTAAGCTATAATTGCTCAATATTTGCCTTACGATTATAACACTAATCTCATTATAATAAAATACAAAAATCTATAAATAAAGTCTTGATTTCTAATTGCATAAAACCTTGCCAATCTAAGTTCTTAATTAATGAAGAAAGGCTTTATAATTACTCAAAGCTAATTGCAAACTAAATAAATTGGTATGTTTATTCAAATTGGTAGACATAAACGTGATCTAATAAAGTTAATGGAATTCTATTTATAAACTCACCTTTTGCGTATGTTTTTAGAATGTTTGGTAAAGTTTCTGGAATTGCTATTTGCTCTGAACAATATAACTGCACCATGGCACATTTCTGAGTTTGACTTGGAGGCAACATTTCACTGAATTTAATTACATAAAAAAAACCTAAAACATAAATTATGAATTAATTCAAAATTTTACATTCAATGTCAATCAAAAATTATTTCTTATTAAATTTTAGAAGAATTACATAAAACTAAAAATTAAATATTTCTTTACTTGTTCCTCACAGACAGTTTCTTCTAATAAACTAAAAGTAGTTTTCTATGAAATTGTGTTATTAGGTTGAAATGTTTTATTCTGTTTGTCCTAACACTATTACCAAGGATACCATACCAACCCTCTTGACAGTGCCACATGTGGAGAAGGTGATGGTGCTGTACTTTTCTCTGAGAGAATGATTTCTAAATCGAATAGAAGACGAAGACAATTACTACGAAGAAAGTTTGGAACACATTCTATTGTACATAATATGTACTCGTAGGTATTGAATTTTTATTTATAAAATTATAATTTCTCTCTGTGAAGATAGTTTGTGCAGGTTAGGTTGGTACTTATCTTTTATGGAAGGCTCTGTTGCATCAGAACTTAATTAAAACAAATAAACATTATAAAAGCCTTGTCTTTATAAAATTAAATATATGTGTGTGTAGTATACTTTGTATATTGTTCATTAAATATCTAAGAATCATTTTATCCTTAAAATAAATTGAGAAAATATTAGTTAACTTTAATCTTGTGTTCATTCAAAGATAAGGCAAATTGTACACCTATGAATAGAAGTTCGGATGGATGGCTTTTTGAGTTTCAAGAATAGATACTTTGCTTGGATAGTAATAAAATATAACTGAGAAGAGTTTGTATTCGAACGAAATAATAAAATCAATGATTCAAGATTATGGCCGTGGGTCATTTAATTAAAATTTAGTTTTCGTTAAGATTTTCTATGTACAGATGTTACTGAAAATAAGTTTTTGACAATAACCGGACGCGGCAAAGTATTTAAAAACAAAATTGATATGGATGGAAGGAGTACAGACACGGGAATGGTCCGGGATCACCATCTGATGGTTGCTACAGAAATATTACGTGCAGCTCCGATACTTGTCAGAGATCCTAAGAAAACGCCAGAATGACTAAGTCCAATACTGATGGACAAAAAGATGTCACAGTTTTCATATTCGGTGCTTAAAGGGTAATCGAATCTTGAGCAAGTATCGGAGCAATGCTCATACCTCAGCATCTCCAGTAGAGAGCAGGTATTAATCAGCTCTCTAGCTACGTATCGCATGAAGATGAGAAAAGTTCACTGACTGCAAATAGGTATGAAAATAGGACTGTCTGTAGAGTTTAAAAGTTTTAATTGCTATAAACAATACCTGGTAACAGACATAGATGGATCTGTGCTAGATGATATTAAAGATAACCTTCCTGCTGTTTTGAATCATATTTTCACTAGTGGAGTAAACCTCAGCCCAACGACCTTTCGAATTATAAATTTCTTCATTCATGTTTACCACAGTAAAATCACAAAGGATCAACAAAGCGGTTGGGCCTGAAGGCATACCTGAAGAGCTCCTAAAAGCAGCGCCGAAAATATTGAGTGAGCTACTCTTCACTCACTCAGAAGAAAGGATACTTTAAGCAGTGCAAAAACTGGAAAAGGATTTACGTGCTTTGTATCTGTGCCTTCAGTAGATAGGATAAAAGAGCTGTCTCGGATAAAAAAAAAAAACACCTCGAAGACAAAATCAAAGTCGAACAATCAGAATACCGCAATGGATCTTTAATGGACCTTCCTGTGTTCTAGTGCATCTAATATCGATCACTACTTCACCTGCTGTTGACTTCAAAAGGGCAATAGAAAATTTATCTGATTTGCTTTGTATAGGAGGGGCATTCCAAAAAATTTGGTTGCTGTTATCAAAGCCTACATGTTCATATGATTTATTCAGATGTCACGTTCCGCATAAAGGAAGGTTATCAAAGGACTTTGAAACCCAAAATGAAGTTAGGCAAGGCTGTATACTGTCACTACTGCTGTTAATATTGGTGGTTGATTGATTGGAAACAAATGAATTCAGTGGACTCTACAATCATACCTTAAATGCCTGGACTACGTAGACGAGCGATGTATGTTTACTTTCTCATTGGATCATGGATCTCCATCAAATGACAACAAGGATAGGAGATCGAAAGGAAGCAGAAATCGTTGGTCTTAAGAACTTCCTCACCATTTGCTGGAGTAAATATTTCTGGATAACCAGTTGAGATGTTGTAAAGTATTGCCTCTACTCTGATGGCAAAACCAAACAAGAGAAATAACTTATAAACTTTAATACCTTGAAAAGTCAAATTCGCTGTCACAAAAAAGCTGCAAACATTCGTAAATGTTCGGACTTTCTGGTCCCAATTATGAACTAATGCAGGGACAGAAGCGTCGAAAAGGTGTGGACATGTAGACAGCGATGGTTGGGTGGTCTAGAAGGCTCTGTGAGCGAAATCGAAGCAAAACAGTCTCAATAACAAAAAAATTTAAAAAACGTTGTTTTATGAAAACTGTATATTGTTGTCGCTGTTTCTGATTAGAAATAGTTTTTGCAGAATGAATTCATTGAATCAAGAACAAATGAAAGCTTGGTGAATATCAATTAACTGCCCTAACAAAATTCTTCCCTATCTTTCAATATCTTGCTTGTTTCTCATACTTACATATTTAGTTCGAGGTGGACTTATTCGTATCAATTTAATTTCACAAATTTAAATTTAAGCTGATATATTCAAAATTTTTAAATTCAAAAAATTACCCATCTACCACTTTTTTCAAAATTTGTATTTATCAATAACAACAACTTTGTGTAGTGAAAATGAACAAAAGAATCCAATTTTGAGAGAAGAGCACATCATAAACACAATAATACAGATAGGTATAGCTAAAGTTTTGTGTTGATCCTTTGTGCACATGATGTGAAAGACCTCACATTTTATTCAACTCGACACTTTGATGTCTCCCAACAAAAGTTCATGCCTCGCAAACAACTAAAAACTATAATACATCTATCTACACGTATACCATACCTGCTTTTGAATGTTAGGCCATTAACAGAATATTTGCATATACACAACTGTCATGCTGTAGTTTAAATAGCTCACCCATTTCCATTAGCACAAACAGCAAAATAATAACAACAACAACAAAAAAAAAACTGAAACAAGATAAAATGTCCTCGCAAATAAACTGAAAGAGAAAAAACAATTTACCAAAAGCAAAAAAAAGGGCACAAAACGTCCAGTACCTACCAGCTTCCAGCATTTATTTCTATGTCTATATCTGTGTTTGAATAAAACGAGAGTGTCATTGTACGAAACAGCCAAACCATTATGACATTCATCATAAACCAGTTCGAAATCAAAGCCTCATCCGATCCTTATCAATTTTTACCCTCAATCCTCCTTATAATGGCTATGGCTATGGCTGCGGCTGGATGTTGCTTCTACTGATGCTTCTGCTGCTTGGTTCCAATTTAATGGAACACAAATACTCACATTTGTAAGTTTATTTTTTTTTTGTATGCGTTGCTTTATTTCCTTTCCCTCTCAATTCAAAGGATTTTTATCACATCAACTGTTCCAATTCCTAAACCATCATCATCGTCATTATCATTCTCTTCATTGACTCGAACCTAAAAAAGGACCCTCCTCTTCGTCCCTCTGCGATGTTAAAAAATAGTAAAACCTTCTTCTTCTGCTTCTGTATATATGAGTGTAGTTTAGTTGGTAGGTATACCGCAGGATAGGAATACAAAAATACAATCTTGGGTATATTCAAGGACTTCACATAATTTAGATCCTTTTTGTTGAGCGCTCTATGAACAGATGGAATGAGCGCAAACCAAATACACAAAAAAAAAAAAAAAAACATAAATATAAATATCAAGCCTCATCTAAGAACCTCTCCTCTTGGCGAATATCTCATTACCGCGTATGGTTTTCACACAAAAACTAAAACTCAAGGGTGTTGTTGAAGCGGTGCGGTGGGTGAAATGATGATGAATGATGAATGCAGGTCGTGTGCTCGCGCCACGCTTAGGGCAAGAAGACACAAATAATATGGATACCTTAGCCATGCAGTATAGACATACATTATAATGCAAATGTGCCCCCAAAAACTCATTCTCAAACGTTTGATTTTGCAAGTCCTTAAGGATAAATTTTGTTTTGTTGCATTATAATAATTCAAAGGCCATGATTTGGAAAGACGTCTCTAAGATTTAAGCATTTCCAATACTATCCAAAAAAAAAGAAGAAATGAAAAGAAGACTCCGCCGAATTCAGTCAGTCCGAAAACCCAAACCCAAGAAATATCGAAAACTTTTCCAATTTTTTTTTTTAGATTTATATTTTGACTATCTTGAATATCAATAGAAATTTTTATTTAGTTCAAGCACTAAGTCTTTTGACGACCCTTAAAATTGTCAAACAAAATGCAAGCCTAAGGAAAATATAGAACGTAAAGCATTTTCAAAATATTAAATTCTACGTGGTTTTTGAATCTGCATTGAACAAAATAGTCGAGATCAGAATTAAATGAGCTAATCATATGCTGCCGGTTCTGGATTAGCATCCGATTTAAATATGGAAAGCTGGGAGTACTAATAGTCAACAAAATAGTTTACTGGACCAGAAGTTTTAGATGAGAGATCATTGCTGAAAATAAGGAAGAGTGTGAGGAACAGCAATTACATACATTTTTAAAAAAACTTTAAAGAAGATGTTCAATGAAAACAAAAATATTATCCCAAAATTTCCAAATATCAAAAATATGTTCGAAACTTTTTTTTTTTGAAAATTCACGATTAACTTGAAAACGCATATTTTTTACAAAATTTCTTTAAATCCATTTTCTTTTTCTTTCTTCGAAGATTTTTCGATCTGGTCTGGATTTGCCAGATATTAAAAAAAAGCAACACCTCATTTTTAGGATGCCAAACCCACTTTTTCGCCGCCCTCACTTCACTTCCGTTGATCTGTTGCCGTCCATTCGTTTGTTCCCTTTCTGTTTCTATATACCAGTAATACAAAATTTTCCCACCTCCTAATATACTTGTAATAATTTTAAGGAATATTGGTCTCTTAAAAAGGCTAGGTGAAGAAAACGTTATTGGAAATTAATAAAATAAAAAATATTTTTTTTCAAAATAATTTTATTTCCAAAAATGCAGGTAAATGTATAAATCTGATAAAAATTAAATAAAAATCGTAAGAAAATTGACTTAATTGTCTATTTGCTTTATAAATACATTTTTTAAAACTACAACTACAAGAAATTAAAAAAAGCAGTTGCTTTTTGCTTTTAAGCTTGAAAAAAATGCCAAGTTTTGATAACTGAAAAGACAAGTCCGTATAGAAATTCAGGAACGTTTACTAAAATGCAACAGAAATACAAACAATTTTAATAAAACCCCTTTGGTGAAAGTTTATGATGAAAAAATTGAACATTTGCAATAAATTTGAACAATTTCAATTTTCGTTTCAGCAAACAGTCCTTTAGGACAGAAAAAAATGTCTGACACAACACCTACACATTTCAAAAACCAGTTCAGATTGAAATTATAAATACCTATATTTATACTTTCCAATAACTTAAGGTGTCCCACAAGGCTCAATACTTAGGCCATCATTATTCAATATATATAATTTTTATAAGCATCTCCATTACTCCTAAAATTTTAACCTAAATCCAATTGAAGCTCAGTAGATATCGTTCTTAATATTCTCAATTTTTACAATCCCAAAAGCATCGTAATTGGTGGCCTTCAAAAACACGAATCGATATCATAATTGTTTGATTTAAATCTCCTTCAGCTGCACATCTCCTCGATATTAGGTTTGAAAAAAATAAATCTGTATTTGCTGAGTAAATCTAGAAGAAATGATTTTATTTTCAATTCTTTCATCGGATTATTATTAAAAAGTTTGTATTTTTTTTTTTTTGTTGTCTTTAAAGAATTTCGAAACAAATGTGACACACAACAACTGCGAGTATTATTATATCTTTATTTTCCTTGATAATTCCATTTTGCAGAACTTCCACATGCCCCACCAACACTTTGGACGGAAAGAGAACGATACGATCCTGGTGACATATTGCGGGCCAATTGTTCAACTCCTCCATCAAAACCAGGAGCGGGTATTGCGTTTTTCCTCAACAACATACCGGTAAGTCTTCTCTTATTTTTGTCTTACTTATATTGCTTTCATTTTGTCTTCGTTTTATTTATAATATTAAAAGTTTTCGCGCTGAAATGCTCTGCGTGTGTTTATATTTTATTGTTATATATTGAAGAAGATATCATTTAATATCACAACTGTTTAAAAGTTTAAAACGAAAAAACATGTGTTTGGCAATCATCTGAAAAGTTCTTATCCAAATATCCCTACACTCACAAAACGACGACGATGATTTTGACATTTTTTGTTTTCGTTTGTTTTGTATATATTTTCAAAAGCAAAATGGGACAACACCCGAAAATTTGTATGAATTTGTGTGCTTAAAATTGAAGCTGGTTTTTTTTTTTTGCTCTATTCACAAAGGAAGAGCGGGAAATTTCATAGCAAATCGATTTTCGTTAAAATAACAAAATGTATTTATATTATTGTTTATCTTTGTGTGGTGTGCAGAGTGTGGTACAAAAGGTCCTTGAAGCTTTGTTTACCTACTTTTTTTTTGTGTTTTTTGTTGTTGCTGTTGTTGTTGTAGATAAGGTACTGATGCAGACCTATTGGAAATTGAGGTATATATTGTGAATGTTTTTTTTTTTTTTTTTTTTTTTTGAAGGACGTGCAAATATTTGCAAATTGAGTGCGAAAATTGCGATGAAGATATATTAAAGATGATGTTTCATTTGATTTTGGGCTATTTGTAACTGTGCAAGTAATGAAGATATTATTTGACAACTTAATGACATTTAAATAAAGTGGCAATAATTTTCAGAATATATAAAATCCAAATAAGACGAAGGGAATTGGGTTGGGTAAATACAGGTCATTGTATTAACAGTGCCTAAAAGTATTAGATGTGTGAATTAAAACAGTTAATACCAATCAATTTCTAATATGCTGTTCTAGTAAGGTTTATTTATTTATTTATTAAAAAGGAACTTAATTTTAAGACTAACATCTTATAGATAATTAAGCTTTTTTATATACATGTATTTTAAATTTAAATTTACTTCCGTTAAAATTTATTTATTTTCAAAAAAAATTTTGCAAAATTAAAATAAAAATAAAATGAATTCAAATTCAAAAAAGATAATAAATTTAAAAATAAATATAAGTATAAGTATAAAACGTTACCAATAAGTTAAATCTTGTGTAGCAAAAGACTAAAAAAAAAAAAAATTTAGGTATGTATATGTAGCAGTTTGAATAATCTGTTCTTCTGTTTTTCATAGTTATATGGCAATTTTAATGATTTGAAACATAAATGAATGGCAAATTTATAATTTAACTCGTATTTAAACTATGAACCCGAAAAATGGGTATACAAATTTCTTTGAAAATTGTTTAAAGACTCGAATCTTCTTATTTCACGGGGCAGATCATTCCAAAAACGATAACAACAATATTTAATTAGATATTTCCAACTTTACTATATTGTTTGTACATATTATTTTAAAAATTTAAAAGAAAGAAACAATTAGAAATACTTTTTTTCGTACATTTCTTCTCAGAAAAAAAATAATTGACATGAAATTTTAGCAATTATTTTAAATTGCGTAACTTGAGCTCAGAGAACCCTAGTAATGGGACCAGTAATAATTTAGTTGCAACTTATTATTAACTTAAAAACAGTTTGAGTTCGAATTGAAAATAGAAATTAATACAAAAAAAACACTGTTTTATGAAAAATTGTTTTGACCACAAAAAACATCATTAAAACAGTTTAAGCCAAAATTCACAAAACCGTTAAATTGGTATTTTTTTTTAATTTAAGTTTAAAACTAATACATCAATACTTACGTGATTCTCATTTTAACTTCAGTATCTTCAGTTTTTTATAACAGTTAAAGAAATCAAAAACAATAAAATTAATTTCCATCAGATTGTTGCCAAAATTTTCGAATATCTGAAATGGAACAAGATGAAGTATTTTTTTTAAAGAAAATTGGATTACTATGCATCTCATAAAATATGTATTGCATTTGCGGCGTTAGGCAATAACACCCAAAAATTTGTATTTTTTTTAGTGTGGGCTTTATTTGAATTTCTTTTATTATTTTAATGAGAGAAAGTTCAAAACAAACAATTGAAAAATAAAATAAGAAAAAACCTCCAAAATTAGAAAAAGGAAAAAACGCTTGAATTTAAATCTTGTCAATAATTATTACTATTAAGTAATAAGAATTTTCAGAACAATATTGAATTTTGAAAATCTTTGTAATACATTTTTGACAATATAAATTTTTGAAAATTATAAAAATCCTGATCGATAATACAAAATTGCCAATGCTAATACATAATGTTTTAAGATTTTTTAAAATTTGTATAAAATTATTTAATTTTTACAATATGACATTTTGAAATATTTTAGCAGACTCCCATGGTCGACCGTAAGTGTACCTACTTATCTCATGACGGCTTTCAACAAAACGGAATGCCAATCGATAATTTTTTTTCCAAACATACACAAAACGCTGGTCGGCTAATGCAATGCAACTGCATTTTCTATGCGAATCAACTTGAGAAGGATTGTCCGAATAATACCAACGGTTGGTATCCCGTATAAACTTACAATAGGTATCTTGAAAATTTTAAAAAAATCTACAAATGTTCAAAACCCACATTTACATAGCTGTTTACATTTCCTCAGGCGGTGTTTGTCGAGAAATTTCATTGAAACTTTAATTTGGAAAAATGGAAAATTACAAAAAAATATGTAAATACTTCGGAAATATCACTCAAAAAGGATGAATTAATGGTAAAATTTTACAAAATTTATTTTTTACATCGAAAGCCCATAATTCCATCTTATAATCTTATAATTTGGGAAAAATGTGTATTTGGGCCATATTTTCCCTTTTTTTAGGTTTTTGGGGTGATTAAAAAAGTGATATTTCTAACGCTCATAGTTATTTCCTTGGTCGTTTTTGACAGTTGCAGTATATTTGAAACTCGGAAAAAACTCCACTAAATTGCTTGTTGCACACAGTTGATTATACCCAGACAGAAAGATTGAGTTTGTCAATTTCTACTTTAGTTCATTCTTCTTTCAGCTTTGTTCAGTTTATGGTTGGACACCCAATCACCATCCTAATTAATATTACAAATAATTGGAATAGTTTTGTTGGGTATCCAAAATCGTATGTGGATTGAATTCAATTGACCATTGTTAGGAGTATGTACATTTTCCATTCAGCACAAACCTAAGAGAAGTGGCATATCTTTCGAGATATCTCTTAAGAAACATTCCACACCAAATAATACATATTTACCTACCTCCCATACAAATGGCTAGTAGTTCACTTGAAAATTAAATGATGATCCTTGTGAAGGAAGAAGATAACCTCTATTTTCTATATAAATTAAAGTTATTCGAATATTATTAGAAGTGGGTAAATGCTTGATACTGATCATTTGACAAATCTCAAAACAAGAACATGAGGTCATCTATAGATAAATTTAAGCTATTATGAAAGTACCTCCTAACAAACAAATGAAGATTACACTTTACAATTATTGACACCTGTGAGTGTGAAATATCTTAAGTTATATTATAGACATGGTCCTTTTGCCGCCTTCTTCGAATCTTATTTGGCAGGTATATTGTTATTATCGATTTGTAAATCGGAAACGTGTTCTTGATTTCTATATTTTGATAAAATACCTTAGCTATACAAATAGAACAATATATATGTATTATCTGATGAGAGAGAAATTTAAAGGACTCATTGAATTTGAGGAAGGAATTGTCGATATATTCTTGAAAATTAATTCAAGCGTATATAAGATTTATTTGAAGATAGATCTGAATGATTTGATGTAATATAATCAATGTTGAAAATATTACATGTACGTGCTGTGTCAAATTCTTTAAAAACTAGGTTATTTGAATAAATAATTGGTAATCGTAGATGAAATAATAGAAACAGGATTTTAAAGGGATTCAGTTTGTTCAAATTTTAAAAAAATAGTAAAGTCTGAAAAAAGTCAGTTAAATATTTAGTTAGTCCTAAAAATCTTAGGAATTTAATTATTTCATCATTTCTTGGCGGGATAGTGTTATTCCCCAGGAATAAATATTTTCGATGTCAAAAATCATATTTTCCACTATGGCCTTCAAATAATCGTCAACACATACAGAAACAACTCTGGGCCATGCAGAGCAAATGGACTCCAACTCTCCAGTCTATGAAATCTTTCAATCTAATCCCGAGGGACAGCGCGTGTGGCGGTGCAGTAGATGAAGACCGTAACTTAGATGGAAGAGATCCTCAACCAACTTGACTCGAGAAGCATGTTGGTTCTGGTCCAACCCGGACTGTAGCTCCGCCTTAAGTTAGTAATATTTTCTGAATTCGACTCAACGTCCAATGCCTCGTCCTAAGCAACAATTTCCTGAATACATAGTGTGCTCCCAAGTAGAGAAGAAATCTTAACCGCCATGAAATCACTGAAGAAAACAACGAAGATAAATGATCACATTTCAATCTTGCGGATTTTTATCGAACAGTGCTTTGAATATCGATCACTCGACTTCACCTGCTCGTCATCGACTTTAAAACGGCGTTAGACAGTATCAATAAATACTTTATCTGGCATGATTTACGCAGATGAATTGATTACTACTATCAGAGCCATATATTTGAAATCGTAAAGTGGAGTAAGCCAGGGCTGTTTACTTTCACCAATATTGTTCCTGTTGGATATAGGTGCGATGTTTTACACGTTGCTTTGTCAAATGGAAATAGAGGAATTCAGTGAACTCTGCCATCATATTTCAAACTTTTAAAATTTTGGATTATACACAAATTAAAAATTGAATTAAGAACAAATATATGTTTTATTTCCCATCTAATATAACTTATCAATTGAATTGTTTCCTCAGTTCAAAGGTCAAATAACTACTTTCCAGATGAATTATCACTAACTCGTTCTTCCTAAATAGCTCGCTTCTACTTCAATACCTCTCTCACTCTCTCTATATTCAAATCCACAAAAAAAAAAGTTCATTTAGCTATCTGTCACTTTGGTTTCTCTCTCATTTATAGTCAGAAGACGAAATAATATTAAGAAATGACGTGACAGCTTTTTTTTTTAAAAAAAAAGGGGTTTCTTTCGTTCTCTCTGATGACTCATCGTTACGTCAAGAACGTTTTTTTTTCCTTTTATTATTTTTATTTTTTCTTTTCAATGAAAAACGAACAAAAATAACTCAGTTTTTTTTTCTTTTTTCATTCAGTGCAGCATGTAAAAATAGATGTCGCTTCGTCAAAATCCAATAATATCTGAATCAATTCAGTTCACAATTCCGTCCGTATAGATCCGATTCCCGCATTTGGGAATCATAAGGCTCTTGTTGAGATTGATGATGGAGTTTCGATTATTTCCCACTCTACTTTAACCCTCCAATCTTCAACACTTTTGAACATCTTTGTTTGCATAGAGAGATGAAATGGTGAAAAAAAAAACTAGAAGAAAAATAGCACTTCCATCTAGTAAGAGTTCGCATTACAGCTCACTTTATTTGTTCGTTTGGCAAAAATGATCCAATTTCAAATAAATTTTCGACAATATTGTTGTTGGAGATGGGAAGTTAAATATACTATATATATGTAAATACGATATACGAGAAAAATATTCACTTTAGTTTGAAGCGGGGGCGTGAGTCGGTGGCGGCGCGGCGGCGGTTCGTAGCATAAGAATATGATGGGGTTACAGAAAGAACTAAATTAAGGAAATCATTCGATTTGCATGTTATGCATACCTAACCTACTGAAATATAGTTTCACTTTCATTGAAATTTAAATAACCTGTTGACATTTACAAAATTAATGAAATTATAAACGTATAAATAAGGAATTAGAGAAAACTAACTTATTGAAATTAAAGGGGGTGGTTGGAACAAAAATAACCGAAGTATTGCATAAGAACTAACCTTGAATTCCACTTTGAACTTTAATAATTTTTGGAAGGTACAAGGCACATGTGTGAGTTCAATTATGAGGAAAGACCGCTTTTTAAAGAAAATTCAATTTCCTCTAAGAATATTTATCAATGATTTCTGAACGTGAATTGAAAACTAAACCATACAAAAAAATCAACAACGGTTACATACCTATGCTTTAATTTTTTTTGAAAGACCAGGGGCTTTTAATTCAATACATAAAGTGCTTGTTGAACAAGTAAAATTCAACAACTTTTTAAAATTTGTGTAACACGGAATAACAAGTCTAGGAGAACTATAACCATTGTTTTGGCTTCTTTCAACAAGTGGGAAATTTTACAATTTCACAGATTTGTAACTGGAAACAACAAGTGTTAAGAAAAAAAGAGATAAACGTGTGGAATTTTTGATAAATTTCAAACGACGCACAATCGAAGACTTGTTAAGTCAACAAGTTCATAGAATCTTCAACGCCGAAGCCAATAAATACTTCAGACTCTCGTCCAATAATTTCAAGCACGATATTATGACATGAATTGAGCTTGCAATCCTTCCCCCGTGCAGAACCGGTTTTCCTGGCATTATCTACTTTAGCCTATCAACAACAAATTTGTTTGGTTATAATGTTTTTGGATAAAATATTTTTGCATTCTGTACTTGTCACCGGCTGCGGCGGCGGCGTCCGCATTTCTTACAATTTTGACACAAAACATCTACATAATTATAGTGTAAGTTTAATATTTTCCTGGAGAAACTAATGTTCAAGCTCATGGACAATAAAAATATCTCCTGTCATTTATCACTTTTTTTCTTTTTTAGTCAATGAATCAGAGTAGCTTGACTTGTTAAACTGATTCAGCAAGTGAAGGGAATTTTTTTGACAATTTTGACAACGGTTTTCATTTTGTAATTTCCACTTGTTAAACAAGCATAGTTAAACAAGTAGTTGTTGACTAATTGACTTGTTGTTCTGTGTTATAATTTTTTCAATTGAATATATTCCAAAAAATATTTTTATAATTAAAGTTCAAAATCAAAAAAAAAAAACTTAAACAAACGATTTAACAATTATTTCTTTTTGTAGTCACTCTAATGCACCAATGACGTGCATACATCAGTTTTCCAGTTAGAAAATTTTTCTCCAGACATTAACCGTAATTGCTTAAATAGCTATAGCTATGGGAATAAAAATAAAATATATGACTGGGTCGCACGAACTTGCTCCTATGTGTAATCACGTCTGGTTTTATAGCTTCAGTAAAATATAGTTAAACAATAAGTTTACTCAGTGTTTATTAATAAGTACAGAAGGAATAGATATCATGTCACCTAACAAACACAAGCTGTGTAGTTTATTATTCAAAAATAACAAATGGAAGTATAGATTTTCTATTTTTTTTATATCGTTAATAACAACTATTAATAAATGAGAAAAAAATTAGAACGGATATGGCTCTGTTTGAGAAAAAAATATTTAGACTTAATTTCTTTAAAATAAATTTTAAGAACTCCAATTGGGGGGCCAATTAAAAGCATTAACATTAATATAAAGTAGATACATAATTTTAATGAAGAAAATTGAGAATGGTGGAATTTTGAAAAAAAAAATTATTCATGGATTATTATTTTTATTCAAAAATGTGTATAAAAAAAACATTAAAATAGCTTAAAAATAAAATGAGTAAATCAAAAAACTAAATAAATTGCTCTATGCGTAGAGATCTCTCATGATATTTTCTACCAATATTTTTTTAACTTAATATTGTTTGATCAGATCGCTTTAGTGCTTATCGTCATCATCATCGGCTCGACAACGGGGGTCCGGTCCTGGCCTCCTTCAACAAGTCTCTCCACCTATCCCGGTCTTGAGCCGACGCCATCCAGTTGCGCACCCCAAGACGAATCACGAGACCCAACTGTGCTCACCAGATTTAAATTTGCATCAAAATTCTTGCAGGCATCTCGACAAAATTATGATTTATTTATTTTAGGTAACCATTTTTCTGACATTAATCGTACATGTGAACTTATTTTCATATGTATATGATAGATACCGTTCATAATGTATGTTTATTAAAAATATTTAAGATATAATTGTAAGCCAAACTTCAAAATTTATAAAAAAAAATTTGAATTTTTTTTTCGCAACTCGCAAAAAAAATTTTTTTTTCAATTTTTTTTAAATATCTATTATTTTTTTACTTTTCGATAGCTTAGCATAAAAAAAAATTTGAGAAAAGCGAAAATATCACTTCCTATTTCTTTTTAAAGGTGAGAAAATTAAGATTTTCCAGCAGGCCCAAAAAATTTGGATGGCAGATTAAAAAAGTAATCTGAAATCGCGATCCCAAAACCGAATTTCTACAAGTTTGAAGAAAATTCTGCAATGCGTTTAGGCTATGACATATTCGATGACAGACCCACATTTTTTTCAACTTGCCTATCTTAGTTATGTCAAGATTGATCAAATACAAGACTTGCCCCATAGTACCCTATAGTAGCAAATAAAAAACGTTTTGTGGCATTATGTCGAAAAATTCGCAACGGGCTATCGTACCCCAAAAAATGTTGTTTAAATCATTGCAACCCGCAGTTCTTTTCTCTTTTGGAATAGGATACAGGTAAAAATCGACCTTTCGCATCTAATAGAAAAATATTTTTTTCGACTTTCTGCTTCTAGATTTTTTTTTATCGCCAATGCTATCGTATCTTCAAATAAACATTTGTGTTCCACTTGAGAATAAGCACTACACAAGAGTGTACGACAGCACTGGTGTAATTTTCTATAATCTATCACCTGCAAAACAAACACATGAAACAGAAATTTTCTTCTTCTCCAATGCAATGACAATTATTCGTTTGAATATTGATTACAACAAAATTTACTTAGTTAATGAGTATCTAACCCAAAATATATTGAATATTTGTTACTGATTCATTGTAGATAGTATCAAGCGGTAATTAGATGCATTTATGGAAGAACCTTAAGGAAGCGATATTTATGTTTATGCGTCTTTGATATGGAAATATCCTCTTAACATAGTTAAGTTTATGGTTATGTGCTAGAAATTTGTCAGCAGCATTATTGTATTGCTCATGAACTGGTAATTGGTTTTCCATACTCGATTCAATATTCGTATAATGCTAAACTAATGGTGATTATTGTCTTTGCATCATCCCAATGATGTGCTCAAACAAGCCATTTCTATAAGTCGTTAAATTAGGATGGAATTTCAAGACAAATATGAATCATATTTGTTTGAAATATAATTTCCTTATATACGAGTACAAATAATATCATTGAATTCCTATAACCAGCTGCCAAAGTTGAAGGGAAGGAAAATAATATTATTTAGTTTTCCTGATTGGATATAATCTATACAACATATAAATTTGTATCAAGGATATCGAATAAATAATAACAAAATGTTTAATATTTCAAAGTGTTATGCATTAGGTACTTATTTTCCTGTACTTATATATTATTATAAGACGGATAAAGAATTAATGTACGGACTAGTTTTAAAAATAGAGTCATTAATTTGCATTAGATGATGATAAATTCGGATTTGATTTTAAAGGTTAAGAAAAAAATTTAACTTTTCTTCGTGCCATGTTTGTTTTTTTAGATACGACCTTCTTCTATCAAGTTGCAATAATTTGCAACAACTTTAACAGAAATTTCCAAAAATGACACAAAATAAATTAAATCTAATTATTCGCGTCATAGTTGATGTTTTCGGCATTTAGGCGCTGAAGTCTTCAACATCTTGGGTTTCTTTGAAACCTTCAGCGTCTTCGGTGTTTTCAGTATCTTGGGCATCCTCACTATCTTGGATCTTTTTTTCAGCGCTTTCTAAGTCTAATGCGTTTTAGGCACCTTCGGCTTGGGCGTCTTTACCCCCTCTGACCTTTACAGCGTCTGCTGTTTCTTGGACGTCTTTTGCATCTTGGGCAACTTTGAGGTCCAGTCCCTGTCATCTTTTAATGTCTTCGGGGTTTTCGACGTCTTTAGTGTCTTGGATATCTTCGAAGCTTCTTCCGCTTCATAGGCTTCTTTGGCTTCTTCGACGGCATTAGTGTTTTCGGTGACTTTTGCGCCTTGGCCATCTTCGTTTGGTGTCTTGAGCGTCTTTAGAATCTTATCGGCATCTTTGGTGTCTTGAACTTCTGCACCATCTTGGACTTCTTGGTTTTTTTAATGCGTCTTCGACTTTTTGGAAGCCTTCAGCATATTCTACATTTTCAGCGTCTTTGGCGACTATAACATCTTCGGTGATTCAGTGATTCGGCGTCTTCAGCATTTTCAACGTCTTCGGCGTCTTTGGTAGCTACAGCATTTTCAACATCTTAGACGTCTTCAACGTTTTTGGTGTCTTCTGTGTTTTCGACGTCTTTTCCATTTTGTGTGTCTTCGACGTTTTCAGCGTCTTCGGTCTCTGACATATTTGGCGTCCTGAACGTCTTCGGCGTCAATAGTCTTTTCGACGTCTCCGTTGTCTCGGGCCTCTTCCACATCTTCGATCTGTTTGGCGTCTTTGGCTTCCCGGGTGTCTTCAGTGTCTTAGGCACGTTTTGTTAACTTTGTCTCAAGTTTCCATTACTTACTTAAAAACTATATATTATGTCATGAACAGAGGGGTATTTCTACATTGAGTCAAGACAAAATAGAAAAAAAAATATGAAAAATATTTTGAAAAAAATTCTTGCTTTTTTGTGGCTCCGTGAATTCTATCGGAAAGAAGATTGAGTAGAATTTGCTCTTCATAAACTCTCTTATTCCTATTGGAGAACACTCAGAGCTTAAAATATGAAACAAACATTAAACAAATACCTAACCCTGACGAAATGGTTGAAATACAAAATAAAAATATCACCACATAACTAATACATTCCTACAATTTAAATATTATGTTGCAACTTTATGTATGTAGGTACATAAATTAAACAAATAAATTTAAACTAAAAGAAAAGTTTGGTTTGAAAAAAAATGTCAAACTTTGAAACGAGAAGTGAAATAAACTAATTTTCAAATTTAACTTCAAAGTCAAACCAATCAATGTTCATTGAACTAAGATCCCATACTTAGCGTGCAAACTCGTTCGCCTTTTTCTCTCTCTTCTTCATCACTTCTTTTTCCATTGTTTGTTTTTTTTTTGTTTTGGTTTAAAGAGGAAAAACAATTCTATCGATGACTGCGATTATTTTTGATGGTGTATAGCTAAGTTAAAGTTTTTTTTCTTATTTTAAACTTTTCTTTTGTTTTTTATAAATTTCATTTGAAAAATGTTTTTTTTCTTATTTTTCTCAAAAAACTAAATAATTTACCTTTGCTGATGTCTTAAACACTCGGTAGGGTGTAGAAAAAAAAATGAGAAAAAAAGTTTTGATCCTTGAGTGCTTACTCCTAATCCTTTGACTTGTATTTGGATTCAATTTCCTATTTTAATTTAGTGTATTTCGCATAGTCTAAGTGTGCTTTAGGACTTTTTGGTGATTATTGATTACGTTTACGTATTTGATTAGGACCTCGAAATAATAAGGTTTACCAACCTGATGCCAACTTCTTGGGGTTAAGTAGTATCCTATACATTCCACTCAGTTTTTAACACACCAAAACATTCAAATCAACATAACTCCTAGACGTTTATCTTATTTTGGGATTTCTAATCCAAATAAGAGTATATATTTCAGACTTCTGACTTTGTGACCTTTTAACCTACGTGACTTCTATTCAACATAGCTAAGCTATAGAAACTTAGGTATACAACATACAAAATGGAAATGATTTTTTGGAATCAACTGAGTTACTATAGCACGACCGAGCACTTGGAGAAATGAAGTGCCTCCGTGATGGTATGAAACTAGTTACGACTAACTGACATTTATCATCACCTACGGGCAGAGTCAAGCTGCCTTTTTCCTAACGATAAGAACCAAGAATGACAGACGAAGAATTTCAAATAGTATATAGAACCCTTTCTTCTTTTTTTTTTTCTTTCTTCAAGTTGAAGTATTTTGTTTTTTTTTTTCTTCTATTTTTCATGTATATATGTGTAACTTTGTATGTGTATGTATTCATTTATTCTGCAGTATGTATATTAAGTTTAATTCAGTTCGACCTTCGAATACAATTTGTAAAAAGCTAGAACTCTGTTATTGTACACTGAGGTGTGCATAAATTTTATTTTATTCTTTGAAATTCTAATCAGAATTCTTGCCATAAAAAGTTTTAAAACAGAATTGTAGAGAACTTATAAAAAAAACTATTTTTATCAAACATTTACATAAATCAAAAATGTTGGCAATTTTCCAAAATAATTGGAAAATTAAATATTTCAAATTTTTTGGATTGTAACTTCTTCAAAACTAAAAATATTGTAAAAATTTTCTTAACATAAGAAATAGGAACTTCAGTTATCTACGTTATGTACAAAAGAATTTTTTTGTAGAATGGGCAGAAACTGAGAAATTTAATAAGAACTAAATTCCAAGAAGGCGGACAATAGGTGAATTTCGCAAGTGATTTTTGAGATTCATGATCCAATCCGTTAGCATTGCTTTGTACCAAATTTCAAAAATATATATAAAGCCGTTTTCGAAATATGTATATAATTTTTAAAAAATAATGTTATTTTATTTTATTTTATTTTATTTTATTTTATTTTATTTTATTTTATTTTATTTTATTTTATTTTATTTTATTTTATTTTATTTTATTTTATTTTATTTTATTTTATTTTATTTTATTTTATTTTATTTTATTTTATTTTATTTTATTTTATTTTATTTTATTTTATTTTATATTATTTTATTTTATTTTATTTTATTTTATTTTATTTTATTTTATTTTATTTTATTTTATTTTATTTTATTTTATTTTATTTTATTTTATTTTATTTTATTTTATTTTATTTTATTTTATTTTATTTTATTTTATTTTATTTTATTTTACTTTTATTTTACCTATTTTTTTTTTTTTTTTTTGAAAATGAAAGTTTTGAACAATTTATATAAATTATAAATGCTTTTTTTATAATTTTAATTACATTCTGATGAGCAGGTTTCCAGAAATCGAAAATCAAAAAAAATGATTTTATGGGAGGCAGTTACCTCCCAAGTATTGAAATTTTCTTGTTATTATTTTTAATTATTGAACTTTTTTCAACAAATTTTCCAAAAAGCCAAAAAAAAGCTGGGCACGTGCGCATGTACTGTTACTTTTAATCGTGTTGAGATACGGTCTAAAAAGCACTATATACTTAGTGTAGCTAAATGGACAAAATAACAGAATTGCCAGACTTCTTTGTGACTTTCTAATCATAGTAAAGAAAGCTTTGATCAGAATCTCGAGTTCGAAAAAATTGGTCAAAAAAAAAAAATGTCAACAAACAACCAAGCTGAATTTTTTTAAAACCGTCTACAGAGACATTCATTCCTTGATTCCATCATGAAATCATCCAATAAGTGTTGTGTGTAAATATTAAATTAATTATATACATGTCCACCAACTTTCCAATGCCAGTGCCAATGGTCCCATTGATTGGTACTTTTATTATTGATTTTGATGATCGGCATGCATCAGTCGTACCAACGATTTACACTTGAACTCGAGAACAATTTTGAAAGATTTTTTTTTTCAATGGTTCCAACTTAAAAACCACAAAAACAAATAAATAATAAAAAACTATATACACGCCTAACAATAGGACACTTTACCCTATGCCAATTTTTCTGCTAAAAGTACAAAAAACCTACTCTAGTTAAAAAAGGGTCATTAAATAACTACAAAAAAAAAATATTTTGCACAGTACTGTGTTTTAATGCTATGAGAGGGGTTCATGCAAGAGTTTCTGAGTTTGCCTCAAGACTTTATCTTATCAAAAAATGTTGAAGCATTTTGAAAAAGATGAAACGTTTTGTTGCAGTTTATTTTTGTATAAGTCTGTGTGGCATAGCTATACCTAATTTTTAAAGCAATTTAGTCCTTATGTAATGACCTGATGGGCAGCCTGAATAATAAGATAATTTTTTTATTTCATACACAAAATGGCCCCTAAAGCTATTTTGTGCAAAGATTCGGCTTGAAAACTTGATTTAATAAAAAGAGCAATCAATGGTTAAAAATCTTTTTTGGTTCATACAATGTTTCATTTTATTACTGACCTAGGTACATATTTGTGGTGTTTGGACCTTAAACCGAGCTGATGAACAGTTTTGCTTCAAATTCAAAAGTTATAGATATTTGAAGGTAACTGCACTTACTTAACAATTGCAAAAATGGAGTTGTCATATGTATACCAATTAGATATTGAATAGTCAGTAGATATTTTTTTTTTAAATTGCAACAAAATTGAATACAAATCATAAATATTAACAATTCAACTTAAGGTCCATTTTTTTTAAACATTAAAATAAACACTAAAATTACATTTTTGCTGTTTATAATTAAAGTATCTTTCACTAACTCCTATCGATAGTAATACAAATTCGAAAAAAATGGTCTATATAAAAAAATTTTAAAAATAACAAAAAAAAATCTGAAAACTCATTTTTTTCCTAAGAAATCAGACCAAAATAAATTATTTCGTTGTACAAATTTAAAATTTCTCATTTTTTTTTTAAATTTCCTTAAAAATCAAAACCGACGTAAAAAATTTGTAAGGTGATTCTGTTATAAGAAAAATATGTTCAATTTGATTTGAAAACGCAACAAATGGAAATATATTTCTGGGTTCAAACGCAATCAAATCATCTAATCGCACCTCACTTGTTAGGTAGACAACTGAGTATTAATTGTGGCAATATTATTTTAGAATACAATTTGGACCTGTAAAAAAAAATTATTTTCATCATTTTTCAGTCTGAAAAAGGCTACATCAAATTTTTTATTTTTCGTATTTTGAATTTGCAAAAACAAACGCAGCATTTTTTTAAGATCAAATCAAAAGCAACTCTCCAATCCATTATTAAGTTTATTTAAATATGTTATCAGTTAAGTCCGCTGGACGAAAATTTGGCAATAACGCTTTTTTTTGAAAATGTTTGTTTACCACATAATTTTAATTACAGTAACTCAAAGAATTTCGTTAAAAACGTAAGAGTCATTTTTAAGATAAAAAAGTTTTGTCGTAACAGTTATATGACAGGTACCGTTTAATTTGGCTTTGGTGTATTATTTAAAAACTTTAAGTTCAATATGTTTTCGAAAAGGGTGATAACTTTTTTGGATGTGTTTGAAATGGATTCGAGTATGACAAGAAAACTCCTGTTTCCATTCAGAATAGCCCCAAACCTGTCCACAGTAGTTCATTAATGATTTTGAAGCAGCTGAGTGCTGTAAACAAACTTCATCAAAAACAAAAACATTTTTGATGAAGTTTGTTTGACCAGGTTAGAGTTATTGAATTTTGAAACATTGCAATTCTCTGCAGGAGGTGTTCTGTCCACGGCATATTGTTAGTCAGTCCTAGGTGCTTTCATTTGTTGGATAGATCGATTTTATCATTGTTAAAAGTCCATTATGCTTCAACTGCAACCATTTCGAAAAATCACTAGTTCTGACTTTCCTATTGGTCCACAAGCAGATTTTGTGCTGAAGCTATCGAAGTTATTTATCATATTGATAATAAGTGAGATTGTCAGATAGTTATGTCTTCAACACCCTGTAGATCAAAGTCAACGTCGTTCAAAAACAAGACAAAAACTATTGGTTTTCTGAGATAGGTCTAATCAAACACGCAAGACATAATAAATCATATATAACTTTTCAAGGACCAGCTGACGTGTATTTCTTCGCCTTGCAAATGGTCCATCTTTTTTTTAATTTCACCAAAAATTCACAGAAACACTCTTTGACCATTGCTAAAAATATGCTGTATTCATAAAAACGATGTTTTTTCTTGCCAACAGAAGATGACAAAAAGTTGATTTTACCCAAATTTTAAAATAAGTTCTTAAATTGACTCCGAATCCTATTAATAAATAATTTTTAACTTGCCTTTAAAATCTAGGTTAGAGTATCAAACAATTTTGATTCGAAAAATCTATCTGCATGATAAATTTTATTCCGGAAGGGATCTTTCAGCCCGTGTTCCCTTTAAGTCACCATCTCGTTTCTGTATGTCTGCTAAAATATTTATCTAAGCTGAATGGAAACAAAAGGCCTCGCAATATTCTCTCAATGTTATATAGCATCGCGAAACGAAATTGTTTTTCAAGCGAAACGAAAACCTAACCGAATGTGTAACTGCATAAACCATATACACATCCACCCATCGAAATATGTATCTGTATAAATATAGATTTCTGTTAGTCTCACAACAGAACAAGGACACTTATCGTAGGTACACAAACCTTGATACATACATGTGTACATATATTTTTGTCGTATGGATGATGCGTTTTTGTATCAAGACAAAAGTCAAAAACTCCTGAAACGACAGATCCCGAAAATTTCAATCTGCCAACAAACACTTCACATACAAAACAGAATGAAATTTTATCATCACATTCGAGTGAGTGATGCTCCTCGAGTGCGAGTTAAGTCGGGCTCGGGCTCTTCGTAAACGAGTGAAGAGGTCCTTGAAAAGCTTCTGTGGGTAGAGAGATGTGGGTTGGTGTGGTGTGGTGTGGTATGGTGTGGTATGGTGGGTATGGCGTGTGCGGCGTGACGTGTGGGCTGTTTGTGTGGCTGGTTACCGCTTGGTTACTCCTCGCAAATTCGTCCTCACAGTGTCCTTGTCATCGTGTAGTTGCCGTAATCGCGTAGTTATACGATGGTATCAGAAGGAACGATTTCGATACGATGAGGTTCTTTCAAATTTATTATACCTACATCACATTCAGATACGGATATCAGAGATACTTCCCCTTATGCTGCTGCTGCTTCGCTAACACAAAATAATAGTGGCATTGGAATATTATAAGGAAGCTGCAAAAGGAGTATCCTTTCGTTTTCGTCCCCACGAGGAGACATGGGATTGTTATGGGTTGTCGGTCGGGTTGTGTTTGCATACACGAAACGAATTGAAACGAAGGCGATGAAAATGGACCCCTGTGGGTGTATTCGGGCAAAGGCTCTTTTTTTGTGTGCTGCGGTGGCGGCAAGCGGGTTGGTGTGTGACGCATGGTGCGGTGGCGAATTCAAGTGACGTCCTCTCCTATAGAACATGTATACAAATGTAATGTCATTACGTTTGGTAAATTTAACTTTAACCGAACTTTTGAATGAAAATGTTTGAGTTATTCAAATTCAAATTTCATTGCTTCAAAAGTTTCTTCATTTCTTCTCATTCTTCGTCAGTGTTCAAAAGGACGACAACGACAACAACAACAACAACGACGACGAATGTTGTTTGGTTGAACAGAGAACATACAACGGATCGTCGACGTCGTCGTCATCGTCATCAACATTGAGGTCATAGGAGTGTATGGTGGGCGTTTTCAGTTGTCGCCTGCCATCTTTCCAGAAGCCTGATGTTTCTGGTTGTGGCTGAAGGCTGGTCCTCTGGCACGTAACCATTGTGTGTGTGTGTGTGTGTTCTTCGCAGGAATAAGAGAAACCCCCAAATTCTAAAGTTTCTTATGAGTGACACAAAGTGTAAGTCAGAGGGACTACTGTTTCTTTATTTCTAAAAGGAACCTTTTATTTCTCCAGCGTTTCTCTGCGATTTATAGAAGAAAAATATTTCTGTCATTTTGTGTTTCTTTGGGAAAATAAGACGAAAAAAAAACTTCAGAAACAACATTTGGCGGAGGGTTGAAATTGTAGCAGTTTTTTTTTTTTGTATATGTACCTATTTCCTTTGGCAAATTGGTCTCTTTTTCTCTTTTTGTCTTCATCCCACCACCGCACCGCACGGGCCCGACCTCATGCTTCTTTAGGTATTTATGGTATATCGAAGTCAACTTGTTGTTGCGTTAGAGAGAGCGATTCATGTCTTTAACAGACTCTGTCTGTGGGTGGTTTTGGTGTGCTTTTTCGCTTCGGTGATGTTAATGTTAAGAATCGCACAGCAATTTGTGACGAGTATTTTTTTAAATGATATACAAAAAAAAAAAAAAATTCTCAAAGGCGGGTGTCAAGTTTCTTTTTTTTTTTTTTTTATTTTATATATAAGTGAATTGTGGTTATGATTCGTCTATCCACGGGAGGTATATTTCAAAAAATAAATTCAATAATTTAGTTTATTTTGCACAAGCAAACAAATTAGGGGTGGTAGCTGTAGGTAATTGAGTTTTGATTTAAAGTTTGGCTTGGCATTTAGTAAAATTTGTTTATATACAAAATATTGATGTGCTTTTGGGAAATAACTTCAATGCTTTGGATGATGGTTATTGACAGGTTTCTTTTTTGTTATTAAATTTTAATAAAAAAGAGAAAAATCAGAAATTCAATGGATACCAGTGGTCAACATTTAAAAAAAAAAAACATTTATGAAAAATTTTACTGTTGTCGAAGTTTGAGTATAGTAGATGCTCGATACGGTGACTCTGTAGTATGTAGGTATAAACTATCCAGTATAGTCTACCTCTGCGTTTTTAATCTTATGACTTATTCCCTAGATACGTAGAGTATTTGCACTACTGTTTCAGTGGCGGGCGTAACGTGGGTTTTTGCTATCCGAAGCTAAGCGATTTTTTGTCACCCCTAGCATTTTTTCTTCTGTTGCTTCTAATTTTTTTTTCTTTAATATTTACATATATCATGATGAATAGGATAAAATTCAAAGAAAAAAAAGTGAAGTACAATTTCTTGAAAACATGTTTTTAAACTAACTCGTTCTTGAAACATCAAATCTTACAAAAATATTTTTTTTGTAATTTTTTTTTTTTGTAAGTCAACACAACGTAAGTTGATGTTTTTGAATCTTCGAAATAAGACGTTAGTGAATAAAAAAAATATTAATGAAACTTTTCTATAAGAGGTACTGTCAATAATGTCTTAATTTGAAATTTTTATTTTTATCATCAAAATTCTTAAATGTTTTAAAAAATGTTTAGATTATTTCAAAGGGTTTTTAACATTTCTACGATAGGTATCGTAATTTTTAATCCTAGGTTTAATGTTCAAAATATTTGTGATTCTATTAAAGAACCCCATGGCACCAGACCTCAACAAAACCGTTTTTGAAATATTGAATTTAAAAAAAAGAAAATATTTTTTTTTTTTTCAAAATTCCAAAAACTATCTTGTTTCATTGAATTTTTAACTTCCCATAGGGAGTCCGTACGTCCGTACGTCCGTACGTTCTGGTACCATTTTTCGTCGTCGATATCTTAATAACGAGTAGAGATATTGACTTGAAATAAATTTTGTTTTACAGATAATTAATTCGAAAGAAGCTGAAAGGGCGTTTATTAATATTCAATCAGTTGTTTTTTTTACTATAGCAGTTTAAAAAAGAAGTGAAAATTTTGGTTGGGATCAAATATCTCACGAACAAATAATGCTATTGACTGGAAATAAATTTTATTCGACACATTATGACGTCATACAAATTTGATATGAATTTGGAAAAAAATCAATATAAAGTTATTTTTTAAAATCAAAAAACTAAAAAAAAAATTTTTATAACTCGAATATCCTTGGATGGAAAAACGATATTAACTTTAAAATAATTTTATTTTACGAAAAATGTTGTTTTTGACTACTGGTGAAAATTTCAAAAAAATTCAATGGATAGTTTTTTTACAAAAAATTAAAAACTACAAAAAATTCTACCAAAAATTGGTATAAATTGTCTTTCGACTCAAATTTATCAAAAACGGGTAACGATATTGACTTCTTGTTTATTTTATTTTCTACATAACATAATTGTTAGCAACTGATAAAATTATGACAAATATTGAATGGGCAGTTTTTCAACAAAAAATCAAAAACTGTTAAAAATTCTAAAGAAAAGTAGTTACAATTGTATTTCAGCTTGAATATCCTGAGAACGAACAACGATTGTGCCTTCTAAAATATTTTATTTTATACATGGTACAATTTTTTGTGAAAGGTAAAATTTTGACAAATATCTAATTGACAGTTTTTGACAAAAAATATAAAAAAAATAAACTAAAAAGTGGTAAAATTGGTTTTTCTACTCGAATATCTTGTTCTCAGAAAATTTGGTTATTTGGAAAAACTAAATATAAAGTTTTCAAGATCACAAATGGGAAGTTATCAGTGTGGGTCGCACCCAGCCTCTTTTTTTTAAGAATTCAAGACTCGCCGCAAACTAGATTAGAAAATTGTCGCCCTCCGTAAGTGCCGCATATGCAATCCCTCTCCCTGTCACACTACGCCACTGAGTACTTATTTAATTAATATCTTTTTTTCAAAAATATTTTTTTTTGAAGTTCATTAAAATAATGAGAACTGCAAAAAAATCATTTAGTTTTGGATGAACGACTTAGTTAAACTTATTATGAAAATTATAACTAGACCAGAAATAAAATAAAAACAAAACGCACGAGGCTAACCACTTAAATTGATTACTTATGCTTGAAAATGCTTTTAAGCTGTATTTACAACATGTATTCTAAAAAAAATTCTAATTTGACTGGATTATAAACAAAAAAAGTCCATTATTTGATTCATAGGTACTTATAATAAATTATATTAATGAAGCCTTTATATACTTACCAAACAGCTTCAACCTTGCACCAAAATTTCAAATTAGTCTGATCCAGACGTTTTTAATTTAATTTTAATAAATTTAATTTATTTAACAAAATAACAAAGTAATTACATTAAATTCAATATAAGTTAATTAAATATGTTTTTTAAACTTATCTAATTCTCTTACCTTTCTTAAGAATGAAATTAAGGTATCTACTACATGCCAGCTTAAATTTCAAGTGAATCTAAAACAACAAAAAAAAATGCCTTGATTGACGACCTTTGCCTTGAGCAAAGTTAATTTTCGAAATTAAAAATAGGTCTCCTCATTTTACAATACTCTTTAACATGGCACAGCTAAACAAAACAAAAATCCTTGTAACGAAATAATGAATTTTAATTGTTGAAATTCCTTGCTTTGGGTAAGGATACTTGCTTAATATAATATATGCCTCTATATAGATGGGGTGATGTTTTGTTTTTGATTTGATTTACCAACAATATAGGTACGCATCAGAATTGACTTACAAATGGGTTAGGGATATTGAGAATTAATACAAAATGCGTAATTTGTAAGATGACGACGTTGTTTTTGTTATTTTTGTTTCTATACGAACAGATGAAACCCTTTCTTCGAAAACCCTTTCTTCAAACATATCGGAGGTTTTTGATCTTCCAAATTCGTGGGGAAATTTGTGATTAATTAGTATATATAGAAAATTTTGTACATATGCATTCGTGCATAACAGTGAGAAGGGTGTTTCGCTTTTATGAAGCAATTCAATTAAACTTGTACCTACATTCAAACATTTAAATATCTCAATAGCATGGTAAATTTAGTCATTTTATTGTATGCTTATAGGACTGATAGTAAAAAAAATTGTTAAACGAAAATGAATCCTCTTCTTCGTAAACTAAACCATTTGAAAATCTGAATGACTTTTGGAAATCTGGTTTTTATGTTTGATTAAAAATCGATAACTTAAAATTTTGAAATAAAATTGTTAAATTTCATGAGATAAACTAAACCTAATTTCACAATCCACTGTGTCAACAAAAATCTATTCTATATTCCTATTCCTCTAATATGGCACGTATTTTTTACTTATTTATTTTTTGTATTTGGAATTTTGATTTTGAAAATCAATTTTCTCAAAAGTATTTATTCAAACGACGCACGATGAAAATTAGAGCGGGGGGACATTGACCCTTTTTTTATTGAATTTCCCCTATTTATAGTTACTAGCCAATACTTTGCGATTTGAAGAATTTGTCTATTTTTTTAAATATTTTTCATACCAAAGCATCTGTTTGATGTAAATAAAAAATTCTTAGAAATAATAATATAAATTAAAAAAAAATTGTTTTTTTTTTTTAAATGTTGAAAAATATTTCTTGTGCAAATTTTTAAAGAATACTGTTTTCGTATCCATTTTTTCCACTCATGACAATTGATAATTATTTTTTTAAGCAAAAGAAAGAAAAAAAAAACTTCCAAAAAATCTTTTCAAAATGTTTTTATGTTAAGGTGCACAGTTAATAAGCTGCCTTCAAAAAAAAAACAACAAAATACTTTATAGTGGTCTATCATTGACCGCCATTTTTTAAAGTATTGAAAAAAGTATTACATTCATATATCGAAAGTTCTGGAATGGATAGCGATTTCTTCAAACAAGTTCCAAGTTTTAAAGGGCACTATCATGGGAAGTTACAAGTGTGGATGGCACCCTGCCTCCCATAATTTCTGTTCTCATTTTTAAATATTCCCAGTTTTGAGAGAAAGTATATGTAGGTAAAGCATTTACAAAATATGCTGCAAATGTAGGGTGAATTGTTATGCTACTTTTTCCTTCTGATCGAAATGATCAACTTTATCCCATCAATGCATTAAATTCAAGATGGCGGCTTACCATCGAGGAATACGAGTGAGAAAACTAAGTGCGAATGTTCTGGGGTTTTACGTTTATAATATTACGGTTAACTGGAATAGACAGTAAAAAATTGTATAGACAGCTGCACTTAGCTTACAATTTAAACAGTTGTTAAAAATTTCCAATAATTAAAGAGAAAAAAAACTTCAAACTATTCAATTGCATACAATTATTTATAATATTTTATTGGCTCCGCGAAATTAGGCCCCAGGAAATAAGGCCCCAAAAGAAAAAATGAAATAAGGCCCCAAATCGGGGTATTTTTTCATAATGAAATTATGCCCCAATGAAATAAAGCCCCACTGAAATGAAAAAATGTCCCAACTTGTTTTGACTTTTTTTTAGAAAAATGAAATAAAGCCCCAATTTATTTTTTTATATAAAAGTTTATTTTTGAAAATGAAATAACAAAACCAAATACTTGGATTGTATACTGTAGAATTTCACTGTTGTGGAACCTGTTGAAAAAATCAATTAGTAGCACAATTGAGTGATCTTTTCTCCTCATTTCCTCGTGTAAAGATTGTGTTGAAAACCATCAGGGAGCAACAGAATAGCTAAAAAAATCGCGCGATTTTTTCAGCTATTCTGTTGCTCCCTGATGGTTTTCAACACAATCTGATTTTTTTCATCTGATGGGAGTTCAGGGAGTAACAGAATCGCGCGATTTTTTCAGCTATTCTGTTACTCCCTGGTGGTTTTCACTACTCCCTGATGAGAGTTTAAGGAGTAACAGAATAGCTGAAAAAAATTGCTCCTTGATGGTTTTCATCATCATCTTCTGTAAAAGACAATATTATTTTAACATTTTCAAACAAATTATGAAATAAGGCATAAATTGTTTTTTTTAAATAAATTAAGCCCCAAAAACAATTTGAGATTTTATTTCATTGGGGCCTTATTTCATAATGAAATTATACCCCACAAAAAAAATGAAAAAAGGCCCCAAGAAATGAAATAAGACCCCAAAATTTGAGAAATTTTGTTGTTGTTGTTTTGTGTACTTTCTTTTGGGGCCTTATTTCATTTTTTTTGTGGGGCCTTATTTCCTGGGGCCTAATTTCGCGGAGCCTATTTTATTTGATCAACATTGCGTATAACTTTAAATGGATTGATGACACGATGGTGATTGCTGGAAAAAAAGGATGATCGCATACTTGATTCTTCTCAATTGATCTTTTTTCCCAACTACTATCATGTACATAATAAGCATAAGCAAACAAACAAAAAAAGATTATGCAAATTACATTGCAGGTGCATAATCTCTTAATCCTTTACGAGAGGATTAAGAGATAATCAGATCAAAAGCAAACATGTTTAGGGATTAGCTTAATAGATTAGAAATCAATAAATTTCAAAATGTGGAATTTATAAATTTCATTCTCAAACGTGACTTCTTTACTCCACTGCATGAGTTATTGAATTCCCCATGTCGGATGTTTTTAATGTTTTTCACTACAATCTTTTCCGGTAACCATTATGCTTACATGCTTTACATTTTTTTCTGCATGCTAATAAACTTTGATTCGATTTGAATTTTATTTTTTCTTTCACTGTATTGTAATCCAATAAATTTTTGAATGTAATTTATTTTAAATTCCCCTCATCCACCTCTTTAAAAAAAAAGAAACTATAAATACTCTATTATTTTCAAAAGTCATTGAAACTTTTATACATCAAATAAAATATCCTCGAAAATGAAGTCATTCTTTTTTCTAAAAATACCAAAATCTCAGACGCTTATTTTATATTCATTTACAAAACAATCTATTCCCGTCAATTTTTTTTTATATTTTTTGTTCGTCTTCTATGAACTTAACACATCGCCCAAGTCATCGAGAGTTATATAGAAAATGAAAAAAAGGAAACAAAAAAAAAAACTTTTTCCCAACTAAAAAGTAACTTCTCCCACAAAATACGCAAACTTAAAGTTTTTCCAAATTGAAATAATTTTTCTTGTTCCAAGGCGTCCGCCGTCGCCATCGTCCTTTTGAACAAAGTAAACAAAAAAAAAAAAAAACGATATAATTGAAAGTTAAAACACAACTTCTTTTTTTTTTCTTTAAATTTCGTTCGTTTCTTTATTTACACTCTGCAAAAAAATATAAACACAAAAATTACCACAAAACTATCAAGGACTCTTTCTCGTTGAATAGAATCCACACTCAACTGGAAAACTATTTAACAATATATAATAAACAAAAAAAGGCTATAACAACAAATAACAAAACAAAATTTAAATATAAAATTAACATTAACAACAAATTTAAAAATTATACTTCTAACAGCAAATGGCATTTTGTTTTTCTTTCTTAATTTTAAGGATCATTTTTTTTTTTTTTTTGTGTTTGTTGAAGTTCGATTTTTTGCATGCGTAGTTTTTATGTCTTATTTATAATGTATGTGTATTTAGTTTTAAAACTTTTCTGGTGGACCATATTCTTCAGCTGGCTTCGGTGGTGGCGGACCATATTCGAGGGCTGGTTTTGCGGCATTCTTGTACTTGATAAAGTAAACCTCTGGCTTGCTGGGTTCTGTTGGGGCTGGTGTTGGCAGGATGAGCGGTGCTGGAGGTTCGGGTTTCTTGACAAGAACGTAAACCAAAGTTTTGTGTTCGTCCTGTGGTGGTGGAGGCAGAACTTGTGCGGCTGGTGAGGGTGGATTTGGTGCTTTGATGAAAATGATTTTGTAGTGCTTCTTGGGTTGTGAAATTTGAATTGGAGCACTAAGAGGATACTCCTCGGGTTCCTCTGGTGGCACGTGAACATAAACGTTCTTGGTGATTATATTTTCGGCAGCTGGTGGTCCATAGAATGGAGCTGGTGGTCCATAAACAGGAAGTGGTTGTGGTTTTGGTGGGGGGCCATAGTCTTTTTGTGGAGCCGGTGGAGGGCCGTACTTTTGTTGTGGTGCTGCTGGAGGACCATAACGTCCACTGGGTGGCTCTGGCCTAGCCGCAACTACTGCCAATGTACACGCAATCATCTATTAAATGAAACAAAAAGATGAACGAAAAGCACAAGTTAGCCATAAATCTCGATAGGGAAATTTAAAAAAAGAAAAAAAATATGATAAAAAATGTTTTTACAGAAAGGAAGTCAATTATGCATGAAAAATGTTTTTTCTTTTTTAAATATTTTTTCTCGGAATGAAACAAAATATTTAATATTTATTTTTAAATAATCAATACAGATTATTTAAATAGCTTCCCATTATTTGAGCGTTCCATATTTTAAAAGTCAATTGCCTGTAACAGTTCTGCTTAACCCTAGATCATAAAGTAATTTATACAGTATATAATTATTTATGTGTACAATATCTATAGATGCATATAATAAATAATAAATTTAAAGTTCATTTAAGCAATTGTCATGTACAGCTCACACGTTTATTGAAGCAAAACCAAAATGCATTTGCGTAAAACACATGAATGAACACAATGTTAACACAATTGAAAAACGGGATGTACTACATTACCAACAACAGGGCAGGGCTTCCTACCAATTTCACTCAATCCATAATTTATTGTTTGAATTTTATAAAATATATATTTATCGTAATATGATATTTTTTTTAATACTTATTTATTTTTAATATATAGGTACACAACCGATAATATACATGCAAATGTGCATAAGCTTAAATATGTACAAGCAAATTTAACAGTTTCACTGTTATTCTTCATTATCCTTTTTACAATAATTGCAATGGGCCAATTAATGAACATAATTGGTTGGACATTTCTGCATTATATTTGCAACAAAAAATATTTATGCAAAAAATATAAATGCAATCAAAATTTGAACAAAAAAAAAACACAATTTCAACCTCTCAGTTATTCCAAATAGTCCATTGCATTTTTTGTACGATTTAGTAAGGATCTACGATTTTAAATCTAAGTTGAAGTTGAAAATATATACATCCTTTTCCGTTAGTCACTGATTTTTAAACCTATTATGGAGACTTTTAGGAATGTTAATTTTTTGAAGTATTTTGTAATTTTTTTGTGTTCGGAGATATTTTGTTTTTTGCTGACCAAATTTTTTTCGTGACAAATTTTGTCAATTTTGTTTGCCAATTTCTTTTCCTCCATTTTTATTGATAAAAGTTTTTTGTTTCAACCACTGTAATTTTTTTTGTCAATTTTTATATTTGTGATTTTGTGCCATGCATTTTCAAAGTTGTATTTTTTTAGTTTTTAACAGAAATTTTTTTTCCAAAACTCACTGTTTTGGAAATGCGTTAAAAAATTGTTTTTAAGTGTATTTTATTAATTAGCACACTTTTTTTCCACCGTTTTAGTGGAAGTGACAATTTTCTAAAAACAAAATTTAAAAGTGTCAAAATCAAAGTTTTGATTATTTATAATTAATTTTTCAAAACTTATACTAACTTAAAAGAGAATAATTTAAGGATGAAGTTTTGGATATTAAAAAAAAACAATTTCAGACATTGTGAGTCTTTGCCTTATTTTTTAAAGTAATTTTTTTTTAGAAAATTGCTAATCCAATATGAAGAGGGGAGAAATATACCCCTAAACTATCATTTTTTTCGTTTAGGCTATAACTTAGTGTAAAGTGGGAATAAAATAAATTATTGTATCGACTTATCGTGTTTAAGCATAGCATACAGTTCCTCGACAAAAAAAAAGCTACTTGTATTTTTTAATGGGAAAGTAATTTTATGGAAACAACGGATTAAAAAAAATACTTCCTATTTTGTGATATCTTGCTTTAGATTTTCTAGTGGTTTTTGGCAAAAGTGTCGGTGATTTATTTAACCGGTCCTGCAATAAACTTATTGCTAGTGAATGCTTACGTGAACGACTGTTAGCACAGAAAAATCATGACATCAAAATTTTTTTCTATCGAATTGTGAACTATTCTTTTACAAACAAAGAAAACTTTAAATTCATTGAGCCAAGAAATTCATTTAGACAACGAACTACACACGATTATGAGTCAAATTTAAAGCCTGACTCTTGAGAGCAGAAATACTTTTTTAATCTAATTCAGCTTAAAATGCTATTACCGTTAATTTTGTTTTTAAATAAGGATTTGTTTTTTTTTTTTTTTAACATGAAACCAATATGGTCCCCCAAAAGAAGATTTGAAAAAAAAAAACTGACTTAGTGAATTTTAGTTGAATTAAAATTCCAATTTATGTAGAAATTAATTAGCTCATATTACTCGTATTTGTATAGATACAAAAAACAACATAAACATGTACAATATGTACATAAGAGACAATATTGTCATAAAATTATTGTTATATAAAAATAACAATTTTCAATTATTTTTCAACAAAGGATTTTATAATTTATGTGAGCATCAGAAATTAGCGTCGCCATTACAAAAAGCTAAATTTAACGAAACTTAACGAAAAGAAGCACATTATATTGATCTATTTGTGTATTAACAGAATTCAACTCAGATGGCGCCCAATGTGAGGTCTAAAGTTAACCCAGTGACATTCTGCTTGCAAGTGCCCTTTAAACCAAATAAATTCGAATTAAAGGTATACAATGTTGTTTTTTAATGATTGAATGTATGAAACGAAACAATTGAAACAAATTCTGGATAACACTGTTGAATTTCCAACAATTGACATTAAATTAAACGCATGTTTATTCTCTGTCTCTTTGAATTATTTTTATACTGAATTTAAAATCCATATATAAACATATTTATTATTGAAAAATAAACCAAAGCGAACAATTGAAAATGAAGAGTACAAGGACCTCTCGATATGGAAAACAAATGGCTTTATACGCGAGGATAATGAATGACAATGGAATATATGGAAACAACTTTATTCGTTATACAAAATTGCACAAAGCCAAGAGTAGTTTAAACAATCATATATAGTATATACGCAAATAGATATACATATGTAAAATATATCGTACATTTAATAATTGTCATTGTTTAATATAACATCCCGGAAGAAATGACCACGGAAATAAATAATTCCACTGAGAATGAATAAATTATTGACATACCAACGAAAGACACCAACAAAAAAAACCACTCTAGTGTTTTGGTCAGTTTTTTTTTTAATCATTGTTAACGATTAATATTATTATTGAATAGTGTTTCAATGTGACGAAAAATTTTATTTTATGAATTACTTTATATTTATAAATTGATTTATGTATATTTTTTTTTAAATAATTTTCCGAACAATGAGTTTTTAATTTGACAATGAACATAATTTTTTTTTGTTTCTAATGAGTGTGTGGTTTGGTTAAACAACAAAAGTGAATTCGAGTGTGAAATTTAATAATTAATTGGGAGCCAAAGCGAACATGATTGTGGTTTCAGTTGTTCTTAAAATGATAAAAAAATATTTTTTTTTCTGTAAGCAAATATTTTATAATTGAATATTTTCACATTTATATGACCAATATGGGTATGGGTTATGAGCATTCAAAACTCTGATTTATTCAGAAATGAAGTAAGTAAATTTTCACACGATCTATGATGTTTTTTTTTTCTTCTGAGTTTCGAAAAGTCAGTTAAAAGCCGATAAGAGCTAATAGACACTTTCAAATTTTCAATAAAAATGTTATTGCTGTTGGTCATAAAAGTAAGAAACAATGTTTTCAGGGATTCCTCAAGGATTTCTAAGAAAGTAAATAAAAATCAGAAAGATGTGAACTGAATTTTTTTTTCCAGAAATCGTGAAAATATTTATTGAAAAAATAAACTACCCTGCATTGTGATATAACCACAATAAAAGTAAAGCAAAAAATGGTATTTTGCTATTATACACAAAAAAATCCCTAAGCAATGAAGCGATTTTGAGCTAGGATTCAAATTCAGCAGCGTTAAACCTGAAGTGAAATCTCACATGTTCTTTGATTTCTTTAAGAGAATTTTATTATAATTCTCAAAAAAATTTTTGCAAAAAGTGCTGTTCAAATTCTATTTGATTGTTTAGTTATTGCTTTAGGACTACGACTTATTTGTTATATCCATCGATTCTTTCCTTGATAAAAAACTTTTATTAATTACAAATACTTAGCTATTTATGCACAATTGTAAATATTTTATATGAAAATATCTTTCGATATCCTTAAAACAACATTCAGTGGTTCAAAAATAAACTTTGAAATGGTCAATATATTAATAATTTATACCCTGTTTGTTATTCAAGCTCTTTATTTTGAAAAAAAAAAAAAAATAAACAATAATTATTATTCCAACCATCTAAGAGAAACATTGACTTCGAAGTCGATATAAATATCTATGCAAAAAAAAAATCCAATCACCCTCTAAATTACATGGATGAGTAATTTTGATTAGAATTTCATGAAAATATCTTCATCTTCACCAAATACAAATAAAATATATAATAAAAAAATTCATAAACAAACAGTTAACCAAAACAGTTTATCCGCACATTTATCAAAAGTTTATAGAGATATACACCCCCAAAAAACCGACACAATATATAGATATTTGAGAAATTAATGACTTCCGTTTTGACTACATATATTTTCTGGTTTATAAAAGCTATATTCAGTTTGCTGTGGTTGTTGTTGTTGTCATTTCTTAACAATTCATTAAGTTTGAACAATGATTTTACATATACGTATGTACGTACTAGGCCATAGCTGGGATCTTGAATTCTGTTTTTTTTTTGCTTGAACAAGAAATGTCATTCAATTTTCTTTTCTTTCTATTTTTTGCTTTGAGAAAATAAACAAAAACAGATCAAACCGCTTTCTACACACAAACAGTCAAATAATCGTTATTTCCCTTTCCTCGCCCTAGAACCAAAATGAACCAAACCGGAATTACCTACTTCGCATAACTGAAACTAGCTAAATCCAGATAAATTCATAGTGCTGTTAAAATATATAGTCCCTGCTGTAATAATATAAGTACATTAGGGTGAAGCAGGATTTTCTTTTTTTTTGCTAAATTCTTCTTTGCCTATAAAAAATTACAGAAATTCTACAAATAATAGTTTAAAAACATTTTTTTTTTTTTTTGAAAAGGTGTAGTATTTCAAAATCTGGTTACTCAACCCCCAAAATCATCCCCAAACATTTGTGTAAGTGTATGAAAATATTTTTACTTTTTTTAACCCAATATATGGAAGTACTTTATCTTTATAGTTTATTCTAAAAATAAATCCGAAAAAATGAGAGAAAAATATTCACCCCTTTTTTTAATTTTGAATACCTTTTCAGTTTTTAAAACAAAAATTTCTAATATTTTTTTAGTATATACAAATCTAGATAAATTTTCAAACGTGTTCTATCATTCAAAAATCGTTTATGAAAACGGTTTGAATTAAGTTTTAATTTCTTAAATTTGTTTTCGGGTTGATTTTAAAATAAACCTATCCATTTTTTCTCTTTACAAAATAAGGAATAAATTAAATATTTACAACCCCTAAAGTAGATATTTAGGGGATTTTGTTTTGGGAAATTTGATTTTTTTTTCAAATCCAAAATAGTAGTTTTTTAAAATATTAAAATGCAATGTTATTGAGATTATTTAATAGCTCTCTTGTAAATATTCTGAAAGCAATTCGATTGTTCGATTGATTTTGTTAAAAAATATTTTTTTTTAAATATTTCTGACCAAATAATGTCAAATACTTACAAAATTCCACTGAAAAATTTTATCAAAATCATTAGATCCGTTTTTTGAGAGGTTATATGACAGGTACCGTTATTTTCGGATTTAAACAAGTAATGTACGGTCTGATTAATATCACAAGTTTAAATTTTTTAAATCCAAAACTTGACCTATAGGTAGTACCTACTCGTACAAAGCATCAGGTAAAGAAAAACTAAATTATGGTCCACCCTAATGTACATATGCATATATTATTTTCTCAAAAGGATTCCACTCCAGGCATGTGTGTTCGTATTTGTATTGGTCTCATCGATAAATCCTGATTCAAAGTTTGATGCCGCAGAAGGGGTGGAACGAGGTATAGAATTCGCGAAGTAGGTACTCACTTCGATCGCTGGAATTGGCAGTGGTCTATTTTAGGGAACGACAAACAAATGGAAGCCACACACACATGACTAGAGGAAACTAACGAAGTATTTGAACAAAAAAAAAAAAAAAAACGGTTCGCCACCCAACTGGAAGTAAGAACCAAACAATGAAAAAAAAAATACGTTCACAAAAGGGATAAAATGTGAAACTACTATAGCAAAGACCAAGGCCGAGGGTCCTTTTGGTGTTTTTTTTTCTCCATTTTTTTTTTATTCATCTTCACTCCCCGCACTGCTTTAGTTTGATGATGGCTGAGAGAATCTCATTCAATTTCATTTGATCTGTTTTTATTTTCGTTAGATACACATATCAAAATCGGATTTGGGGGGTGATTATCCTTAGTCCCCAGTTAAGTCTCATTTCATTTGTATATATTCTCGGTTGTTTTTTTGCTTTCTTTCTTTTTTAATTCCACCATCCATTGAAGCTCGATAGTTAAGCAAACAAACACACCAAGCAACCCAGCATTCAGCCAGGCTGCAGACACAAATTCAAATTGTTACAAAATATATCTGCAGCTACATATACGAGTATGTATCTTGTTCAAAAAATAGTCCTTTTTCATCCCACAGGACGACCGACAGTGAAACGTTTATTTTCTAAGAGCAAAGAAGTGAAATGAACTTGTTCCATTCAAGCTAGGCGCCTTTTTCTTTTGATATAAGCTTGAAGCATCATACCCATTGGTTCTTTTTTTTTTCTTCTATTCCTACTCTTCTCTTCTCTATTTTTTTTTTTTGAAAAAGGACGAAAATGTCGTTCACTTAATCCTGTGCTCATTTTATTTCGATCGAAGTAAGATTGATTGGAGCAGAGCAAGAAGAGGAATATAATGTTTGTGCAGAAAATGTAACAGAATAATAATAGTTTTGTGGTGGAGTCGGAGTGTTTATATGTAAGTAGCAGAGAGCTGTAAACCTATACACAAACATATCCATCCATCCATCTATAGTGTGTGTGGGTATAGCAAAAAAAAGGACGAAATGATCCTTTATATTCTTGAATGAGACATATGGGATTTTGATGTCAATGCCCTCCTGCACTTTCAAAATGTGGAAGCATAGGTTTCACTCATGTAATCGTGAATGATTGTGTGCGTTAAATTGATATTGCTAGCTGATTTTTCTTTTGAAGTTGGCTGTGACGATGACAATGGGTTGGTATAACGTTAGTCAATCTTCATTCGCTCGGAGACGCATAGAAAATAAGAAAAATCAATGGGAAAAATGTTTGAAAAATGAGCTCAGAAGTGGGATTTTAAATTGAAACTTTGATAAAGGATATCTATTATTTTTTTTTTCTTCTGTTGTTGGAACTATAAGAACTTGTCTGATGCAACGTTTTATCAAAAAAAAATAATGAAAAGAGAATAATCTTAAATAGGTATATTCAGAATTATTGAATATAGAATAAAAACAAAAGAGCAACAAATCAATTGAATTCCTTTTAATTCATATAAATATAAGAGTATTTGATTTGTTTGCACACTGTGATGATTAAAAATACAATTTGCTATATTAAATTCCCTTAGCAGAATTGACTTCGTCCTATTCCTTTGGTCAAAAATAAAAGGGGATTAAACTGGTTTTTACTAAGCCTACAAAATGACATTGAAAACTATTGTTGTTTTTTGGAAGTGTACAGAAAAGGAAAATGTTACTGTTTCAAAAACTTGACCTGATATTTTTTTCTAAATTTTGTTTGCTGTTTGCAACAAATAAGGGTATGGTTACATCAAATGGCGATGTGTGCAACGCTGAAATCGAAGACTGATTGAAAGTGTTCAGCAGTTTCCAGAAACGCTGTTATGTCTTATAAATTTTAATGTTTAGTAGAATATTCAAGAAGTATCCTCCATAAGAACTTCGAAAATATAAAAAAAAAGCAGACCTTTGACTTCACTGGAAATTTACTGTGGTCATTTGTATGGCAACTTTCCACAATTCTTGAAAAAATCATGTAAAAAAATTATTGAAATATTAAAACTTTATCAAGTTTACAGATTCACTTCTAATACTTCATCAAAAAAGCAGTTGTCAAAAAAAAAAAAAAAACATTAAGAGTGAAAAATGTTCTATTGAAAAATTAAATTTGCTAAAAATATTTCAATGAGCACGGCCCAATTTAAGTAATTTTTTTTTTAAATAAAATAACTTATATTTAAAATTGGGGGTGTGTCAGTGGGTGGAAATGTTTGATGCAAATTTCCTATGCCAATTTTTTTATATGTTTTATACACATACGTTCTAAATAATTTATCACCCCGCCATTTTGACAATATTCACTCCTACACTATTTTTCAAAACTAGAATAATTTTTTTTACAATGGAAAGCAGACAAGTGAATGAACTCGAAAATTGCTTTTTTGTGCTGCTCCAGCTAGCGTGTTTCCTGAGGCTTTAAGTGGTTAGTGTTATCGTTAATCGATAACAGCACAAGAAACCAGCCTTAAATTTTCTTTTAAAAATAAAAATATTTAAATATTCGCTATTTAAGCTTAGCTTGAAAATATATCTAAGTAACTGAATTGCAAAATAAAAGACAAGAATTGAAATAAATTGGTAAGAACATTATTACATTAAATAATTGTTTTTTGAAATTTCTCGGCATTAAAAAAAGCAAAATTTAAAAACAAATTTCTCATTTCAGCTTCATTTAAGTATGTATTATATAAATGTTGCGTAGGAGTACCTTCAAATTGAAATATGTATCGAAATAACAGTCAATTGACCTTTCCTTTCAAATCCCCTCCCACTTACCTAAAGCTCGCACTGTGTCTCTGACATATAAAGGGAACATAAAATCCATTTTAGTGCGCGCTAATTGTTAGAAACGTGAACTATATTTATAGGTCTTTGACCACTAGAAGATATTCATGCAATTTTAATTCGGGTAATTTAAAAGTCAAAAAGTTTAAAATAATTTCGACAAGAGAACATTTACCAATTCAACGCTTATTAATCTTGATCTCCCACAAAACGTTTCCATATAAATTTGTATAAAATATAATTTATTGCCCACCCAAACATAAACCTCTTTAAATTCAGTAATCTAAAATCCTTATGTTAAACGAAGTCAATAAAATTTAAAAGGAAGAAAAACAAGATCAATTTTTCTTCTTTTCTTTTTTTTTTGAAAAAAAGTTTAATAAAAGAAAGAAAACAATTTAATGTTCTTTATTGGTTGACGTCTCAAAAAATCCAACACAAATTACAATTCAAAGGGAAAAAAATTCACATTATTACCTGTGTTTTTTCATACACAAACATAAATATACACCTGTGTTTCGTTTTAATATTAAAAATCCATTGCTAAGTGTGCTTCTCTCAGAAGCTATTTCAACCAAACAACAATATCAACAAGGTATAGCTATACAATATTCCAAACCGCACAAGGAATCTTTCAATAACCCCCCCTCTGTTCGCCAACCAATGAGTTCCTTTGACCCGGTTTTTATGCGGACATAAATCTGAATAATTGAAAACACGATGGTAATAAAAAAAAAAAAATGCAAAAAAAAACAAGCCAACAAAAACTCATCCCGGTCGGTGGCACAAAATTACATGTTACAGTTACGTCAATGGCGGAATTAACCATAATAATAATCATCATCGCAGTCGGGCGGCTATAACAGAGACGATCCTTATAATATACATGGACAGGATAGTCACAGTCTATAATATTACATAGCGTTTGTAGCTTTTCGAATAAGGCTGTAAATAATGTCACAATGTCCTGTGTTTCTCCGCACATAACAGAAAACAGACAGCAGCAGGAATGGGTGATTAAAGGGGGAAATATTAACCCAACAACAAAACACACTACCATCATCCAGAGAGATAGAGAGAGAGAGAGAGAGGAAGAGAAAAGCAGAGCACTTAAAAAAGAAAGGGATCCTCTGGCAGCCAAAATGTCATTTAACGTAAAAAGGATATCAATTTTATCTCAATTCGAATTTCGCAACGGCAATAAAGTATCGATTTTCACCACCAACATTGGGGTTAAATCAGTAATGCAAATATATGATGGCTTTTCCTCTCTTCTATACACATCCACCATCACCACTCCAAATTTTTGTATCCCGGGCCGAATGCTAGCAAGGTCCTGGGGTACATTATGTTGTCCCCAATATTATTTATATGTCCGTCTGGATGCTGGATTCGGCCTCATTTCATTTCTGTGTTTTATTTTATATCAAATGGTATGACAGCAGAGGAGGCAGCATGAAGAGTTAGAAATTTCTGGGGGAGGGTATATGTGACACACTATAAAGTGAGGGAGGTTATAAAAAAAAATCCTTTACTGTTGTAAAAATGTTTACAAATTGCACCTACATCCTACACTCTTGGAGACCTGATTTTTTTTATTTCTTTTATTTGTGAATGATTTTATATAAATTTTCAATTGATGTTATTATGGTGTTATGGAGAACATCAACAGATTGATGGTCTTATAGGATTGAATTTTGAAATTGTTTTGATATTAAACGGATGCTTAACGGTTGCATATACATACATATCTATATCGTGTGGAAAAGGAGCAAAGAGAACCAAATAAAAATGTAATAACAATTTTTAGTAGTCAATTTGAGACAATGGGATTTGTCAATAAAAAAATGGAAGGATGTGTCTGTGTATATGGGTGTGTGTCCTTTTTCTATTTTTTTTCTCTATAAAGGAATTTAAATAAAAGAGTTAATAAAGGTTTAAGCATTGAATTGGGTTTGGAATTGGAATTTGATACCTTCCAAAGGTTCCAAGGGCGTACCTATATAGGATTTTGATGTGGGGACAGGAGAAGAAAAACTCTTAAAAGAAAAATTCAACTAAATTTTAAATTTTATTCAAATCGGAAAAGCTCCACGACTACCCCACCAGAATTTTAGCAGATAGTTGGGAATTGTATTTATATCAGATTTGTATCAAATTCTAAATTTCGACCATCCAAAACAACGCTTATCCAAAAAATTTTCATTGAGAAACAAAAATCATCGCCAGAAGCGACCATCACTTTTCATGCGTTTTGGACTTTTTTAAACCATGGCTGTTGATAGCGACCTTAACCTGGATATTATTTACTTGCGTTTAGAATTATACCGCTAAACATAATTAATATTCCACTGGTAGATTTTAATCAGGGCAGGGTACAAACATGACAAAATTTCCATATAAAAAATTGATTTTTATAAAAAATCAAAAATTTTTAGTGAGCGGTAATATATTATAAAATTTTTACTATACCCATAGAATTTTAATTTTCTGAGCTGAAAATTATTGAATTAGTTTTGTATGTAGTTATTTAGTTTTTTTTATTCATTAAAAATAACACTACGAGCACCTATAGTTAAATATTATCAGGACCTCTGGTATGTGACTTATGGCATTTTGTTTAAATATTCTTCCAAAGATTTGGCGATAGTGAATTGATAGAAATATTAACCTTTTGGTTTTTACGTATTAAAAGTCATGAAAGTTAAATATTAAATTTTAACCCGCTCATCCCTAACTCACTGACTAAAAATTATCAACATCAAGATGTAAGAAAATGTTTCTTATTGAAAAAGTGAAAAAATAAATTATATGATACATGCACTCGTAAATGTATTTTTATTTTTTTATTTAAAATTCATTTTGCATTCTTTAAAGTCCATTGCAAAAAAAAAAACAAATTTGGATCAATTTTGGATAAATCCCCTCTTTAATGAAATCAAGAAGTCAAAACTACTCCGTAATATATTGAAATTTTGAGAGTGCAATTGAAGCCTTATAGGAGTGACGAAAGAACATGTGAAATAAAATAAAATAATAATTTTAAATCATTAAACTTTTCCACAACACCAATAGGATTTAACTTAAGTAACCAAAAAATATGAAGAACAAGATTTTACTCATAAGCTGAGAGTTTATGCCTGGCAAAATTAGTTCTGGACTGCACTATAACACTGAAGGCAAAAACACAAAATTAAAAGAAAAATTTCCAGTTATTATCCTTTGGCAAACTTTAAAATACATTTCTATGTAAGTAATCCTTTCAGCTGTAGGAATTCAGATAAATCAAGCCTGATTGAAATTGCTGAAAACAACCCGTATGGTGTGGATGTGATTAAGCTCTGTACGCGCCTTAAAAGGAGCACTCTTTTAAGATTTATTATTATTCAAAGGATTTTATCACACAAAGAAGATTTTCGTTTTTTTTTTTAACTTCGCTAAACAGGATATTTATTTCTCATTTCTTTTGTATATCGAACTCCAAGGACGTATTACACTAAATCCTCCTTTTGGGGTTTTTATTTTTTGTCCTAAATCAACAACATACATATACGAGCATTGCTCATTTTTATAAGTCACTTTCACTTCACAAAAATACACCTATACGAGTATAATGTTTCTATATAAATATTAATATAACACTCTATGTGTGGTATCGAAAATAATTCTTTTGAGACTCTTTATCTCTATTTATAAGTAGGTTTATATATATTTTTTTTAAATGTCCATGGATGCACGGATTTTTTATTGTTAGTTGTTGTTATTTTTTTTTTTCCAAAAAGATATCATTTTCTCACATCAATGGAGGGATTTAATAAATTGGATTGCTTTCACTTATAATATATGTATATATAAATAAAAATATATATCTTGTTCTTTTTTGCTTGGATTCACTAAAGTCACAATATTTCACTTTCATTCAATACAAAAAGCCTCGTTTTAATCCTTTATGGCATTGAAAATCCAGTGGGGATTTTCCACAAATCCACATTCCTTTCCAAAAGTTCACTTTCACACAGATACACTCATACTGGGAAGATAAACACTTACCAATATGACTTTCATTGTGATTTGCGATTTTTTTTTTTTTTAATTTTACTAAAAGATTAAGATTTAAAGTTGAATTCGAATCAACTACAAAACTACGATTGATACTCTTTCATCGATTGCATATCACTTTTATATCAATTCAATTTGATTCGAATTTTTTTTGAAGTTTTTTTTTTGCATAACAATAAAACTAAGTCACGTAGATGCCACCATGACATACAGAAGTGGCATAATAGTTGGCCCAAAAAGTAGTAGCCACATACCAAGTTTATTGTTGGGAGAGAGGGGCACACGACGCGACGCATGTTTCAAAATAATGACGACGATGACAACGGAGAAGCGACGAGACGAGACGTTGTGGTAGTCTTTGGTGTACGCAATGTGGGCAGATGTCGCGTACACATTATACAAATTGTTTTGATGGACTTTTGATTACCACCGACACCGACTACGACCGACGCGTCGGACGGACAACACATCCAGTTGTTATTGTTTGGACAACAAAACAAGGCACCATCATCAGATAATGATACTTTCGCTTTGTCTGGCAAAATAATGGGTTGAGAAAATTCGGGAAGTGCTGGCTCAATTAGCTGAATGTCTGATCAGGGTTGCCACGAGGGTTTTTATTTTAATTGCCAATGGTGGATTTTTTGCATGTTTGAATTTGTGATTCAGCCCTACTTAGGGATATTCGCACATACGTTATTAAGTAATTATAAACGTTCAAGTATTCAAGTATTAATTGTAAAATTATATTGAAACTCAGTTTATGTTTAGTTGCTTGCGGTATAAACTATCATTATTAGGTATTTCAAAATTTTGAAATGCTTAATGTAGGTACCTACATATACCGCTCTGGTAATTTGTTGAAAAAAATTATTCTAAATAAAATTTTTACAAAATCCTGAAATTCAAAACACAGAATATGCAGAATCTCGAAATCCTTAGTCTTGGAAAACAACAATATATAGAAAAGCCATCATCAGAAAAATCCAATATTGGAATAGTTTGAAATCCAAATCCCGAAAACACAATTTACTTATCATCCTACTAAAGTCTAAAAATCTGACAACTTAAAATCACAAGAACTTAAAACCCAAAAAACGATAACACTAAAAATTCAGAAATCACAAGATCTCAAGAACCCAACATCGGAGTCGGCTCTTTGTAAGAGACAATAGACAATTAGATGGCACTTTTGAAGATAAATATTAGGAGTCGGGCATCAACATCGGACCAAAATTCAGAAAATCCAGAAACCCCAAATCCAGGAAGCCTCAAAAAATATCCAATATTCAGAAAACCCAGCTTAAATTTTAGAAAAAAAACACATACTGTAAAATCACTATCCTCAGAACCAACATCACAAAATTCCTATAAAGATAAAAACCAAATTCGCGAACCCCAAAATTTAGGAAATATCCCTTAATTTTATTCTATTTAGATTGTTTCAAGAAAAATACCTCAGGTTAACTTGGATTTTCGAGGTTTTTTGATCTGGGTGTTTTTTGCCCTTTCTTCTGGGTTTTAAGATTTTTGGTTTTTTTTTTACCATGGACCTCAAAGTTTTTGAATTTACTTAACTTTTTGTATTTTGTGATTTTGGATTCTGTAAAATTCATCACACATTATCCACTTAAAGATTATATCGAAAACTAACTGGACAATAAACTTCTGGATTCTGGAGTAGGGTTACTCAGTAGAAATCGATATCCCAAATTTTGATTTAAGGATTTCGCAATTTCATGTTTTCGATTCAAAAGATTTTCGAATTATGTAAATTTTGTAAATCCAAATTCAGGTTTTTTGAATTTTGGATTACGCAAATTAAGAGTTTGTGGGGTTAAGGATGGGCTTTGTGAATTAATAGAATTTTGGGTGTTTAGAATTATTCATATTTTTTTCACTTTTGTGTTTTGGTATTCTGTATAGGTGCTCTAATTACAACAACAACTTTCAGAATTTCCGGAATGTAAGTGGCAACATTAACCTTACGCCCAATTGGTTTTCGAATTCATTTGCATCTGCATAATAAAGGTACACCGAACCATCACTTTGGACAGACAGTCTGACATAAATACATAATATAAAATAGATTATAGCCCGAAGGATTTAAGCCAGGCTGCACGAAAGCTGCAGCAAAAAGAAAATCGTCATTTTCAGTGCGAATATAGTAATTAATTTTTTTTATATAGGTACATAAGTAGTTTATAAATCGAAAAAAAGGACAAACTTAAAGTTTATTAACTGCAGAGTCTGGCTAGCGTGTTGTCAAAGTACTTAACGGACAACATTATTTATGTGTATACATATATGTAGTATTATACTAAATCTCCACTCTCGAAGGACCTCGGAAAAAGTCCTTGTTCTCCATGATGTCTGTGAAATGAATATGACTGGATAATGGTTAACCGCTCGTGGAAGTTTGCTCACTTTTCAATCCGGATGAAGGGTTGAGTTTTTTTTTTGTTTTTAATTTTTATTTTTTACCTTCTCATTTTATTTAAACTGACAGCTGCAGTTCTCTCAATGCCACATTAAGTCGACTTCCCCTTTCGAATGGCCGAATGTTATTGTTGTTGTTGCGTTGGTATAAATCCACCGCTTGCCCATCGTTGTCCTTTTTCGTTTCGGGTTTTTTTTTTTTTTTGATTAAATATATTACGGAAATTAATTACCTCATGAAAATTACGTTGATGATGATGATGAGGACCAAAGTTGTCATCACATAAGTGGGTCGAACTATTAGTTTAATGTTGTGTCATTTAATTGAAGAAGATCTGCTCTTTGTTTCAGAGATATATAGTCCACTTTGTGAGGCCAGCGCCACAGCATAGTAAAATGAGAAATTTAATTAAAAACTTTTGGCCTGAAGTTGAAGGACAATTAAGCCTAGAGCCAGCTGATGGTATATACAATCGACCGGTGGGTCGTCGCGTCGTATTGAAATGAGCAAGATTTTTGGGGTAAGAGACTGTGGACGCAGTTTTTCCGCTTCGATTGTTTGTATTTAATGTTAATTTTATTCAAATGTAAATAAACATTATAAACGTAGCGTGTGGTAAGCAAAGGCGGAATCAAGGGTTTCGAGAACGGATGAAGAAAAATTATATAAATTTTTTGTCTTTAAAGATTATAATTGAACAAGTTAAGTATACTCTAAGGATGTTTATTAAAAAAAAAACTCATAATTGTAGTGAAGATAAAAACAATATTAAGAACTACTTTTTTAGTTTAGAGCGGATTTTATTCTTAAAGACAATTTTGCTTCACTTTCGAGCAATAACTTTAAGTCATTTTTAAATTTAATCTTTGATATTCCAACATAACCGTCATCACAAATCTAACAATGTCAATAATCTACAAACGTTATTCTCACTTTTAATTAGAACACAATTTAAAAAAAAAAAAAAAAATTTCTCACCATTGAAAAAAATGTTCCACATACGCCACAGTGCACCATCAAAAAAATTCATATATATTAATCTTTACAAATGCTATTGTTATTATTTTTTAAAATAAAATTTTGTGAAGGCAGGAAGTGAATTTGCGAGGGAATTTGACGTAAGGGAATTCGCATTTTTGGATTCTTTAACTTTCTAACCTTTATAATATATTAATATATTGCATATCAAAATTTTCAAAAAAAAAACATTTTTGCTTTTAAATAAATGACTCTTGAAAAGAAAAACAAATGAATACACAATTTTAACACGTCATTTGACGAAAGAGAACAAATCGTGCGAATCACTTTTCGAAATTAGCACCACCATCTTCGATGGTTCACCTTGCGTTGTCATGCGCATTAGATCCAAATTTTAAACTGAGCAAGTTTTCAAATTTAACCAAAGAATTTTCTTTTTCAAATTTACAATATTTTTACTTGTCTTGCTTTTTTGGAAGAAAAAACACCATAATTGTTTTGGAAGAAAACAAGCAATTTTTTGAAACCTTTCAGACGTAAAGTTTGCAAATTTGTGAAGTTTTACAAAAAATATTATTTGCTGGTAGCACAAGGTGAAAATTGAACGTACTGAACTCCTGCTATGCATACTTTTCTATTTCGCAAATTTAAAAAAAAAATTCTTCATTTCGCAAACTTGCGAAGTCATCAAAATATGAGGATATTACAGTGTATGTTTGTTTTGTTTAAAATTGCTGATGGCAAATGGTAACCTTTTGCTTTGCAATGGATAGTACCAATAAGTAAACTTAAAAAAAAAGGAAAATTTATTTCGCGAAATTTGCGAAATTTTAAAAAATATTAACGTTTCTTTCAGTTGAAATTCAAAAATGGCAGTGTCAACTTCACCCTAAAATTGTACTCTTTGAAAGCCCTAGACACTGTTTTCTTTCTCATCGTCATAATTTTGTCCCTTTAAAAATTTCTAAAATTTCAAATAGAATCCATTTAATTTTCAAATATTGAACAACTTTAACATTCATTTACGAAAGTACCTATGCAAAATCAAATTTTATTTCCTGCAACTGTTTTTTACTAAACAAAAAATGCTCTTAATTTAAATGCAATGCTTCAAAACATGACCTTATACAATTTTAAAATCAGGCTAAACTCACAACCAACCAAGGCTTTCAATTGAAAACGTGTCCATCTATGTAATTAAAAGTAACGTGCTGTCCATAAAATTGCATCAAGCTGCAACACAAAAATCAACATCCCCAAAACAGCCGATCAACATACGACCCTATATACGCAATAAAGCTCCTTCTTTACTGCATCAGTCTTGTTCGTTATTATCCTCTCCTCACAACATCAGGACATTTTTAAACATAAGCTGCAAATTAAAGCATTTAAACGCATAAGCAACACTGTCCATATACAGTTCATACAAAAGCCTGACAAATTTTGAAGAACTTTCTATAAATTGTGGACATTGCCCCAATGCCACCCTCAACTTTATGCTGCCATATCGTTCAATCGGTGTTCTATTAAGCCTTTATGATAATGATGCTGTGATGCTTTAGTGCATATGTTTGGATGTACCTCCTCCGAAAAAGGGACACATAGTTCAACGTTTTTCCGCTCACAACACCAAAGTATATGTACCTATAGTTTAGTAAGCTTTGACCATCATGCAATGTCCTGCGTGTTCAGCACCATGTTTTCAAACAATGTTCAGCCGTTTGTTTGGGTGGTTACAAAGTACATGATGAGAATATTGTGCACGTTGTGATGATACACAATCTAAAAAAGTAAATACCTACATGCATTCAGGATTGACAGTGATTTGTTGAAAAGTTTTGTTAACTAACTTCATGTAGCTAGCTGATGGACACTCTGGAATTGGAGGAGTGGTAGGAAGAGGAGGTCGATTTCATAGTTGGAAAGGAACATGGTGTTTTCCTGTTGGTCGTTGTTAACGAAATATCGAAAAGTTTACTGATATATCTTTCATGCAAATTCTGGGAATGCTTTAAAAAGTGTGTGGTTTAGGAAAGTATTTTGCTGTTTTAGAAATTAAACATTTTGCAGCAACATGCATTAATAATTTTTAAGGTGAAAGTTTAAGGACTTGAATGGTTGATGATGGTGTTATAAAACACAAATTCTATTAAATTTACTGTCATAGAAGGAAATCATTAAAAAAAAATCATAAATGTTTGAGGAATTTTATGATGTGGGCTAAATTTTGGGTGTAGGGATTTAAAAAAAAATACACTTTTTTACGAAAATCTCTGCATGTTATTGAATATTAAAATTTTGAATATTTAATATTTTGCAGGGTTGGAAAAATCTGAAATTCTGATAAATTATTTAGATTTCTACTTCTTCTTCTAATATGTACATGTAATTAGCGTAATAAGAGTTTGTTTCTCATCTTCCCTCTCGAAAAAGGTACGAGTTAATGCACTTGATTTGTTGATAATGCATTTAGTTTAATCTTCAATATGATATATGTAACAATAAATATGAAACAAAACATCAATAATAATTAACAAAAATAATTTCAGCATAGTATTTTTTATGTAATCCCATTGGGCCACTTTTTTCACAATGAGAGTTTCTGATACAACTTTTATAAATTTTGGTTGAATGGCGTTTATCGATTTTTCCAAATAACAGTTAAATACTTCTTCCACACTGCAAAAATGTCATTGATATGCGATAAATCAATGTAGGTTTTAAGCATCAAATGGGTAATCAATATTTCGATAATCCATATTTCGATAATCATAGATATAATAGAAAATTTTAAGTAATTGATATTTTTAGGCAAAATTCCATAATTTGAGCTCATAATCATTGAAATGGCTAAAATGGCAACTGTGGATTCATTCCGTGTAGTTTTTAAAAAAGTATCGATAATGTGTATCTGTATATAAATATCACCGATAAAACAGCTTTATTCATTGTGCACGTGTTATCGATTTTTCCTAAACTATGGTTAAAGAGGAACTTAAATATCAAACGACAAATCGATTAAAAATAAGAAAAATAAAACATCAGTTTATTATATCGATTTTTAAATAATCGATTTTTTTAATTAAAAAACTCATTATTTAAAATATAAACCATATAAAATATTAATTTTAAATTCTTTATTTCTGATTATTGCAAATTTTAATGAACGATATTTTTTAAGAAAAGTCCCCATCATTAGATCATTTAGATAAATAGTTGAAAAGTCAATTTTTATGTAAATTAATCGGAAATTTCAAGCAGGTAATCGAACTTTTAAAAGAAAAAATCCATAGTTAAAAACAAGAACGCCGTGACATTAGAATATCGACTTTCCATATAAACTATCTATTATAAGTACCCATTTAAATATCACAGGTGAAACAATTTTTTTCTTGTTATCGATTTTTGCTCAACCATGGATTATGGATAATGAGGACCTTGAATGACATACAATTAATCGAATTTAAAGCATTTAAAACATTTAAATTTTGAGTCAACAATTATACATAATTTAAAATTCTGAATAATCAAAGAAGAAGATTCATAAATCAAAGAAATAACCAGAATATGACATACGGATTCTTTTTATATTTTGATTTACTTTATTGGAGCAACAATTCTGAATTGATTTTCAACCAAATAAATTTTACCCTATGCTGAAAAAAAAACGCTTTAGATTTGTTGTAACTTGGAAGTAAACAATAGCTTTATCTAAAAAATTGAGAATATAATAGAAAAATCGATAAATTGAAAATACTTCAGGCTATCATTCAATGGTCTTAGAACCTAAGCATGTAGTAAAAAAAATCTTGGGTAATTATATGCAAAACATATGTAAACGAGATTTTAATAGTTTATAGCGAATTTCTACCATACCATTTTTTTGTAAGCTGATCTACAAATTCTGCCAGATCTCGACTCAAGTGTTTTCTCATTATTACATAGTTCTACTATAGAAATAAAGCTTTCTTCAATGTCTATCTAAAACAACTATGCAACATTTGCTAAATTTTGTGTTAAGTAAATATTTCGTTTTTTTTTTTATTTTCTTCCTTTTTGTAAGATATCCAATTCTAAGAACATAACAAACCCAAAACCCATATTGAATTCTTATTGAAAATTCACATCACGTAGTAAATAAATTGAGAGATTCATTTTGTAATGTAATTCATAGATCGTATACTACCAACATACAATATACCGCTTTAATAATGCCATTCGAGTAGGTATACAATTTCGTGCACTTTATATTCATGTAACTTCTTTACACCCTTTCCCATATAATAACGTCTGTGAAGCCAAACTCTACTTCAAATGAGAATGGATGTCATTGCCGCTTCTGGGCGACTTTGTCTGCTCTATTGTCGTTTCCATAACCACCATTGCCATACAAAAGTGGAGATTCTCTTTGCCTCTTACGATGGAAGCAGCACTTCGGGAAAGTGATTTAAATTCAAAACAGATCAGTTTGTCATTATGGAAAAACTATTACAATAAATATGAGATATACATATTATTAGAAAAAGAATTGGCAGAGAAGAAGGCAAAAAAAGGACATAACAAGAAGAGAAAAAATAAAAACGAAACAAAGTGTAGGTACACCATTAAGCTAAATGCCGTAAAAGCTTAAGTCGCCAGCATCACCGCACCCGACCCGACAGCCGTCAGCCGACAATATCCTAGCAAAGTCATAGCTTATTTTCTGTGGCAAATTTTTATTGCTAGCCACCACAGGATTCTCCGCACGACCTATAGCGTTAACAAAGGACGACCAAAATGGGAGGGGGTTACAAAATAAACATGAATAAAAATCATAGAATACGAAATGGATGAAACCAAAAGACAGTATGCTGGGTGTCAATGTGGCACAGAAAGCAGCGCCCTCTGGATGAATCTTTCTTCTTCCAACACTTCCAATCCAACACATGACCTCGCCTTGTTCGTTGTACGATACGAGCGATGAATGGCGAATATCCTTAGTTTTATTGGTTGATTTTAAGAAAATTTTACGATCTTTATTTGGATTTCGTTCCCAATCTAGAAGAACATTACGATGAGGAGTAGTAAATGCTGGAGTATGTTTTTCTCCTTTTTTTTATATAAAAACCACCGAAGGAGAACGCTCTGTTGCTTGGTATGGTATAACGTGTAACGTGTAACGCTTATGCTTTTGATTGAGTAGCATTTCTGCAGAAATGTATGGAATGTGTGTGTGTGTTCATATAAAATTGGACGTAAAGAGAGAGGACATTAAAATTTCAGATGATGGTGATGATGGGGGCCAAACAAAAACAAAATTACTATATTATATGAGAATTGGTATGATGACGATAGAAAGTACCCTTAAAACGCAATCTTATTTGATTGCCAGAGAAAATTAATACCCACTTAATGTATAGCCAGCTCGAAATGATTTTTTTTTTTTTGTTTTTTTGTGTGTTTGGGGGATTTGGGTTTAGAGAAAAGGGCAAAAGGTGCATCGTAAAAACAAATGGGTTACGCGTTCTATTATGTTGGATGTATGGAACGGTACACGATGCATAACGTAATAATAATCGTTAATGACCGGGATAAGAACGTGATGATGGTATGTTATTGCAATTTTGGATATGGATCGGATACAAAATTTGATTTTAATTTATTGAATTTAAAGATTTAGGTTTATAAATAATAATATTTATATAGACCCTATACAATGGGTATTAACAGAAAGTTTATATTTAGTGGTAACGTTTGGTAACCGCATAAATTTGGACCCGTGAATTGGTCTCCAAAATCGTGCGATGTAACGCACCTAGACAATTTTCTGCGGGGATACGTTAAATCCAACAAAGCCTACTAATAGTCTGTCAAAGCTCTTCAAATCCAGCAATCTCACCATAACTTCAAAACTGCTGCTGTACATGACCATGGTCTTGCCAGTACTCACGTATGGATCCAAAACTTGGGTGCTTAGCAAAAGACACTCCGACCTCTTAGCCGCGTTCGAGAGAAAAGTCTTAGAAGAATTGTTGGCCCCATATGTGAGGAAGGACGATTCCGGAGACGGTACAATCATGAATTGTACGCAATCTACCTTGAAGCAGACATAGTGACAAAAATTAAGCTCGGTAGACGGCAGCGTGGTAGACCATGCTTGCGCTGCCGCTGGAGAGATGGCGTAGACCAGGACGCCCGAAGCCTTGGGGTGCGCAACTGGATGGCGTCGGCTCAAGACCGGGATAGGTGGAGAGACTTGTTGAAGGAGGCCAGGACCGGACCCCGTTGGTTGAGCCGATGATGATGATGATACGTTAAATCGCCGCTTGTCTAAGCCGATAAGCCCAAAAGGATCGACCGCTTGGGGGACAACAATCATCACGTTATTGCCAATATAATGTCACAAATGTTGGAAAAAATGGTAGAAAATTGGACTTCCAGATTAAATTACTACCAAGCCAGCAGTAGCGGTCTTTTGCCAGAAATCATATTTAAATTATGATGTCAATTGATGATTGTTTTATTCCATTTCTATATCTCTAAAATAAACCCTTTTCTTTCATTGTTTCCAAAATTTTGTAAAACTGAATGTTGTAAGGCAGAATTCAGTATAGTAAGAAAAAAATGTTAAATAATGATCAATTGTTTCTTAAAGTTCTTACGTTACTAAGCAGTTTTCAATATTCAATGTTTTTATCAATTTCAGGTCAAACAGCGAAAATACATATGTATGTATGTTTACCTGAGGAGTTATACCCTTAAAAGTATTTATTAACAAGTAATCCAATTGATACTATTATTTAAGCAAGAGTGAATTCTTATTTATTTCTTTAAAAGTGAAATCACAGAATTTTGAAAGGCTGAATTTAGCAAAGCAGAATGGAAAAAGGCTATATTTTGAAAACAAATTTTGTCTGCGAGGGCAGAATTTTGACATATTCCGTGTTTGCTTATGATAGCTTCATCGTCACTTTCGGGAACTTCATATCGTCCTCAAGCTCAAACTCTAGGGCTGAATAAAGAGCATGCTCCTGACGCTTCCCTAGCCAACTTTGATTGGGAATACTGACTACAGCAGAAAATCTTACCTTTGTTTTAGATTTGCGCCACCGTAGTCATCCTCAAGTAGCCTTCCGGAACTCCTCGTATCCTAAAAAATTATCGAATTCTAACAATATAATATTCAAATATCGATATTTTTCTATTTTGATTTTTTTTACTCCACCTTGATTTACTCGAAATAATTCTCTGTGTTAGCTTTCACAATTTCATGTATCAGCAGATCCTATAGAAAAGATGAAGAAATTATGAGACCCATGAGCCATCTAGACCAAAAAAAATTGAAAACATGCTACACAAAATATTTCCTCTAGAAAAAAGAAATAAATGTCAAACAAGGAACTTTTTAATTGAATATAATTTATAGCTTTCTTTAAGCTGATGTTATTGAATATAATTCCATGAAATATTTCTCATGGAGCCAACATGTTAGGTGCAGCTATTAAAAAGTATTTCATGTCAGTGCAGATATTTCTTCAAGCTCCCCATATGTACTCTACGTATTCTCTTCTTGAATTAAGGCAAACTTTTTCTTTGCTCCTGTCTTGCCAAAGCTGTTAATTACTCCGAGCCATGTTTTTTCATATATTTTATGAGATGGCACATTGACTCATATTTCTTTCAAATATTCTTAAGCAAATTAAAGGTGCTGAAATCGGCCATAGTTCCTTAGCAAACATTTTTTTAGTTGAAATTGTTAACGTCAAAATGACAGAGGAGTTAGAATCTATTATATTTATGTATACGTTGATGTCTTTACTTTTTGGTAAATTTTTATCTCATTAAAATCTAAAAATTCACACTTAAACCTCAAATTAATGTACAGAATATATATTTTAGAACCTTGGTTAAATGTTCGAACATCGGGAGATATTAGTGATACTAAAAAGATAAACCACACCTTTGTTGCCTAAAACTAATAATTTCTGAACCTGGGTGATCATCATCTAGACAATCGGGAGCATTATTAATATTCAACTCATGATTTTCTTGAACTTTTTTCGCGTACTTTGTTATGTTATGCGATATTTTTGGTGTTTCATTTAAAATTGAAAGCGTATGTCATAATAATTTTTTTTTTTTTTTTGAAGTTAGCATTTCAACAATGCTAGACACAGAGTAAACAGATAGGTGCTTATTTTCGTTTCCGAAGCATGACCAATGGCGATGACGATGAATGACAGACGTGAGACCGGAATTAAGCTGACCATTGGGAATGGTTTTATACTTCAATACAATATAGATGCGGCGGACACGTTTGTCAAAGTGTTTTAACTGTTTTGGAATTTATATGGCGCTAGGGTAACTATTACTATATACTCGTACATATTGCTGACTTGCTTCTGAATTTTTATGTCATATTTCTGCAACAAGCAATAACTGTAATTAGTCAGTCGTGTTGCAGGTATGTGATGATTGCAACTTGTGTAGTTAAATAATTAAAACAAAAATGACGCAACTTAAAAACTTTTGCTTGATTCAATAAAGTGTCAGCGATATTGTCTATTAATTAGAAGTGGGAACACGTTTTTTGTCTTAAGAGTGTAATAAAACTGTATTTTGGCACTTGCTTTCTTATACGTGGATTCAAAAACATAAATAATAGATAATATGTATGTGTATGTAAATATACGTATACATATTATGTTGCTTAAGTTCCATTGCAACTACTTGTACCTATTAGAAGTATAATAATTTAAATGGTTCGTTGTTAACATCATGTCCCTATACTGAGCACACTTTGTTGTTTTTTTTATTTATGTAATCTTTTCCAATTATTTCTTAAGTAGTATGCTGGGCATAGCCAAAAGTCTGCTGCTTCTTGCGAGAAATTAAAAAATTCTGCAAGAGTATGACTTGTTAAGAATAGAGTGCTTTTTTCGGCATAATTTTTTTTATTTATTTAACTATTTTTTAAATTTATTATTTTTAAAATTTTAAAACAAAATGTGGGTGTGGGGTTTTATCATGTTGATAATTTGAATGTAAAAGTTTATAGTAAGATTAGTGCTCATTTTGCAACACTTTTTATTTAACAGTTTAATTTTTTTCGGTATGGGTCTCGTAAAACTAAATCTCGTCTCGTTATTAGTCTTGGTCCAAGTTCACTTTTCGGTTGCACAAATCATAGCTCTGAAACGACTAAAGAATCTTGATACCTTTTCTTCTTGAAGGAAATTACTAAAGCTATAAAGTTTTGGAACCTTAAAAAATGTTTTGAAAGCTTAAGCTCTACGTTTAATAAATTATTCCAACTTGAGAATTGACATAATATTCAATTTCAAAAACTGTGAAAAGTCAAGCTGAACTTTCAAAAATAGTCACTGTGGTGAATTTGAGCAAACCCTTAAAATATTTTTTTTTTGCAATTCATCGTACATTTTACGTGAGTAAGCTGTGGAGAAAATATCTTAAGCGGCTGGGGGAATGTAAGATTTGTAAAATTAAAGAAAACTGTTTTTCAGATTTACGGGCTAAAAAAACGTTTTTTATTTTAAAATTAAACTGAAATGATAATATTTTTAAAAACAAAGTGTTTTAAGAGAGTTTTTGAGAAAAATTTTTGATGCTTAAGAGTGGAGATAAAAATTAACAGACAAAAAACTTAAATTAAACAAATTTTAGTACTGTTAACTTTTAATAACGAAGTTTTTCATCTTTAAAAACATGAAAAGCACACATGTGTTTTAGCTTCCAAAACATGTATTACGTAACACTACAGGCGTTGCCGTAATTTTTTTTTTACATTTTGAGTAATTTAAAATTGAACGATAAATGTAGAAGCTATGAAATAATAAAGTCATTTTCTTAAACAGAAAATTTAGTATTAAATAAAGTACGTAGTAATATGAAAACGATTTCGTATGAAAAATTTACTGACTTGTTTTTCATATTTATTTCATAGCTTCTACATTTATCGTTCAATTTTAATGAATTTGGTCTTCAAATTTTTGTTATAAAAATATATTTTATTTGAGCTCAAAAAAATATTTTTTTTCTATTTTTTTTTCTATCCACACGGTTCAATTGAAAATGAAAAATTTTCAGAAAAGCTCGAAAAATCAATAATTTTTGATCGCCTGTAACTTAATGAATTCGCATCCGATTATAACAAACTATAAACGGTTGGAAAGCAGAAAGTGTTATCTTTCCAAAAATATTTACTATATGTAAATTAAAAAGATCACTTAAGAGATATAAGCCAGTGTTCCAAAAATAGACCAACAAAATCTTTTTTTGAGTATATCTCGAAAACGGTTCTTTGAAAAAAAAAATTAATGTCATTTTCGTTTTCAGCGACCCCAAATTAGTAAAAAAAGTTTTTTTTTTTTTTAGGTAGCATCGGTGACCCAAAATTTTGCAAACTAGTGTTATACGTAGATGCTTTTGAATACAAAAATCAATTAATACAACACATTATCGAGAAAATGAAAAGTGAATAAGAAAATGGTTTTATGGGATGCAATGGCAGATTCTCAAGTTTTTGAAAGAAATATTTAAAAAAAAGGAAACAATATAAAATAAAATAAAATAACATAAAATAAAATAAAATAAAATAAAATAAAATAAAATAAAATAAAATAAAATAAAATAAAATAAAATAAAATAAAATAAAATAAAATAAAATAAAATAAAATAAAATAAAATAAAATAAAATAAAATAAAATAAAATAAAATAAAATAAAATAAAATAAAATAAAATAAAATAAAATAAAATAAAATAAAATAAAATAAAATAAAATAAAATAAAATAAAATAAAATAAAATAAAATAAAATAAAATAAAATAAAATAAAATAAAATAAAATAAAATAAAATAAAATAAAATAAAATAAAATAAAATAAAATAAAATAAAATAAAATAAAATAAAATAAAATAAAATAAAATAAAATAAAATAAAATAAAATAAAATAAAATAAAATAAAATAAAATAAAATAAATATGAGTCTCAAAGCTAAGATTTTCAATTTTATAATAACCCCTTTGCGAAAAAAAATAAGCTCTGATAAGTATTTCAATTATATACGTGCCACCCTGCATAAGGTTAAGAATATACAAATATTGCCGAACATATTTTTAATAGAACTTACCAATATCTAACACTACAATCTAAATAATGCAGCCAAGTTAAGAAGTTCATTTTGTTGTAAAGACAAAGTCAAAAGACCGTAAACTTCTCTTCTTCGCCCATTATAATGAAAAGCTTGATGAAAAGCTTCCATATACAGAAGAGACGAATTCACACAAAAAGCAAGTTGAGTGCTGCTGTATGACAACCATTCCAACACAATATCATACGTACATTCAAGCTGTATGAACCTTTGACACTTTTGCATCTACTGTTGATGTTGTCTGCTTTTTCCTAGCTCCTTACCATCCCCCCAGAGATTTCTACATATGTATGTGCACAGAAGCTGTGGTAAGGACAATGAAGATCGAACAGACACGTTCTCTTGGCTTTAAGTAGGTAGTTACAAAACAATATGTCGAGTAGTTACAGAAAGTAGCACACTGGACCACTTGTTTCAAACCAAACGATTTTACCTTCCCTACAAGTACTTGTCGTAGGTATACCAACAACAACAACAAAAAAAACTGAAGGATGTCTGTATACATTATATGGAAGGACAATTAAAATAGGGGAAAAGGATCTGACTGAATGAGAATGCGAATGCGAAAACGGTAACAATGCCTTCATGTGTGTATAAATGAGGTCTTTAAATTGTGTTTTTGTCTCCTACTTGGAAGTGTACCGACATTGTAATTGTAGGTACTATGTACAATGTTCATTCACTCTTAGTCAATTTTGTTGAGTCCTGAATATATTGACATGACACTTTGTTTCAGAGATGCCATAACACCTGCTGAATCACGTGGTTGTGCAGTAATAGCCTTGTTTTGCGAGAGCAAATAAATTCTGTAATGTAATGGTGTCTTTATTTTATTTTATTTTTTTGCTTTGTTTCAGGTTGGTAAATGGTAGCGGTAGGTATATTAATTTATTGACGTTTTTGACATCAAGTGAAAGGGGAGATATATCGTTTTTGACAGTAAATTTAATGAAATTAATTTAAGTAATTGCAAAAAAAAAGTGCTTGCTAACAATACGTACGTACATTAAATCTTTAATTTGGTTTTTATATACATATCTATTCAGATTTAGAAGTTTTTCTACCAAGATATTGACACAAAAGTGAAACTAATCTTGCATTTTAGTGGATCAGTATGCAAAGAAAACGGTATGAACAAAAATCTTCATCGGCTTGAAAGACGGTGCCTTTGATAATAGTCGCCTTACAACCGATCATATCATGCATACATATTTATTTAAGCTTAATTAATTTCGCAAATAACTGTTCTCAAAGAAGCAACCCTTATTCCAACAGAGGGTACAAGTATTTTAAGGAATTCCACGTTTAAGAATATGTTCTTAAAATTGAGTTGATTTAATTTCTTGAATTAGTCACCTAGGTTCACGGGCCTATCATATTCAGTAGTTTCATCTTGCGGGCCTACTTTAATTCTCTTCCCCAATTATGCTGATTTCTTTTTGTTAGTTCTTCGAAATCTTTTAAGAACGGTTGAAGCTTTCTATAGTGACTGTGGTTGGGACCTTCCAAGTGCTGCACCCGTAAAGAAGCGCGGATTCAACATTGGAGAGGAACAATCGTAGCTCTTTCTTTAAGCTGTTTCCCCATATTTTGGACAGCATTTCAACCGCAGTTTTTGCTTACCCGATTAAATTGTAAATATCTAGTTTGTTTCTGCCATCAGTACAGAAATTTATCTCAAGACATTTAAAAACTGTCCACCCTGTACTGGATGTCCAGAAACATCAATTTGAGCAGATGATGAAGTTCCAGACTGATCATTTTTGTTTTAGATGATCCTATGAGAAAGTAAGCATATACAATACATAATATGCATAGTCCAGATGCCTTACGGTTACACCTACTACTGACCTTTTTTGCTTCTTCTAATTTTAATCTGATTACGCTTACCACATCAATCAATCAAGATATGAATACTCTAGCTCCTATTTCCCTGCTGCTGGATTAGCTTCGATTTGAGTTTTGAGATGTTTCCTTTCTTCGTTACTTGCCCAAGTTTCTTCAAAAAGCAAACAAAATGGCTTCCTTGTAAACGACTGTCAAACTTCCAGTACCTGATATGAAAACAGTTTTCAAAAGACATCACTTTCAATCCTTGTGAAAGATAGTCCCTTAGTTGTTGATGGACTGTATGATCTTTTGGTCTATATAGTTAATAATCTTAGCCATTTGTGTATTTCCTTAGAATCGATGAACTACAGCTTTGTGTTATCTTATGATATAAGATTCAGATCAGGTTCGAAAGGTTCTCGCATCTCTTCTGTCTCAGACGTTCCGCTTTCCGAGTGATCGCGAAGTGACCAAAGTGATAATTCATATCTTGGTTGCCTTGGTCTCGTTTCTGAATTCTTTGACAAAACCACCCACATCCTGTAACAACTAGTTAAAAAAATATCTGCAGATAAATAAATATTTACACCCGATAAATAGAGGCTCAAACTATGTTTTACTTATTCCTAAAAAGCATCATCAAAACTCCTATTTCGTCTATCCCGCGGAACCCTCACCAAATAAAAATATATTGCAAACCAATTGTTATTCTATCACACTGCCATCACTTTTCAATGAACGAAAAAATAAAATTGACAATTTAAAAATGCAATTAAGGAATAGAAAAATATAACAGAATTCCCGCAATCAATAACATTTTCTGTCAGATGAAAGATAAACCCCAGCCATTTGTTTGGATGTATATTTCATTTTATTGGTGCTAATTTTTTCGAGAATCGATTCGCTTTCACGGGAAATGCCATTCTGATGATAGTTGGTTGGTTGGTTGGTTCCCTATTGTCCCCTCTTTACCTACACCTATCGTGATGATAACATTTAACATCAGTGGGGTATATAGTGTAGCCAAAGCTCAGGCGCCCCACAACCGACACTGCGACGCGTCGCCGGTCGTCGTCGTCATCGTCGTCGTGCAAAAAAAAAAAAACCACATCAGATTGTATTTTTATGATTTTTCATTTATTCCTCCATTGGGACAGTTGTCAGAACATTAAACACCACCAAAAGGTTTGTATATATCCTTCCATTCCCTTGGTCACGCCATCAGCCATTTCTCGGTTGCGGTTGCGAATAAAAATGGAAAAAACTAAAAAACAAAAGGAAAAAAAAATGTTTTAAAAAATATGAATTCAAACTAAAATGGAAAAGTTTAATCATTTTTTTTTTTTTGTTTTAAGCTCGCGTCTGTGTTTTTCGTTTTGAGGGTAACATGGCTCCGCACCAAAAAGGACAAATTTTCAAAGTTCACGAGCTAGAGTGGTTTGGGTATTTTTTTTACTATTTTCATGGAATGTTTTTTTTTGTACAAAAAGGGCATATACATACTACACACGCTTCCCACTTTGGTTCACACTTTAAAATCATAATGCCATTGCCATGATGCGGTTTTAAGCTAAAGAGTCGCATCAGGCAAATGTGAATCTGGATTGTTTGTAAAGGGTTTTTTTTTGTTCATGCCTCCCCTCCCCCACAACTTGTTTAATTACCACATGAAAGTTGAGGACCATTCATTTGCTGAAAGTAATATCAAACTTTTATTACCTGGATTCCCTCTCGGCAGTCAAAGCGAACAGACGTGTGCTCAGAGATCTTAAATTAATTATCGAACTTTCGAATCAATTTTGACGGCTAAAGCCGCAAAATATAACTTTAATTTTTCATATTTATTTATACATATATGGTGAAAGTGACTTTTTATACTAAAAATTAGTGATAAAACAGAAAAACACTCCCCAGCATTTATGCTGGGGCCCATGAACAGTGAATCTAGTGGTGCATTAAAAAAAACATGTGAAATATTTGACACTTCCAAAACGTCAAATGAATTTCTCTTAAACCAAAAAGTTTATACAGACTCTTTTAAATCATTAGAAGGTGGTAAGCAACACTTCAATATGAACTCTAAACAATCTAAAAAAGGTGAAAATGTCTCACCATTAAAAATTAATAACCGTGAATATCAATCTGAATTGATAAATGAAAATAATATTGATGATTCTTATGATGAATCCATGGACATTGGCAACGAGGCAAGTAACCCTCAATGGTCAACGGTCATAAATAGACTGAAACGCTCAGCTAATAGCTTTCAATCAAACTCTGAGAAAAGACTCAAACACGTCACTAGTGAGTCATGTTCTTCATCTCACTCACATCAACCAAACCTGTCGAGCAATAAATATGCTCCTTTAGCTGAATCTGCAGAAAATTATATTCCTCCATTAATTTCAAACAATAAATCAAGAGAGCAAAATGCTCAATACACCAATACTAATACAAATACAACATCAACTCAGCGCGATGCCCAAGCCGGACCTTCTCTTCAATCAACAGATTTTACTAACTCTTTAATTAAAAATATTAATAATACAACATTTTGTCCACCTATATTTATTTTTGGCGCCAATTGTACACTTATTAGTGATCTTATTCAACTTGCTGCAACTGAATGTAATATTTCTAATTTGACACATAAATTTGTAAACATGGGATATAGAAAGACAAAGGTTTATGTGAATAATTCAGCTGTTCACAAATTAATCATAGATCGATTGCGTGATACGGGTATCGGGGCATTTTCATTCTCTCCTAAAGACACGAAGAAGGTGTCTATTTTGCTGAAAGGTCTTGATGGAGACACTCCCATAGAAAAAATAAAAAAAGCTTTGGAAGATGTTGTTCCAAATATTAAAATAAGTAAGATAGCACCTTTTGCTACCTCACGATCTAAAGAATTAAATTTAAAATTAAATATGTTTCTTGTACAACTAGAAGTTGGGGAATCGATTAAAGATCTAACTTGTGTGAGATATTTACTTTTCCAAAGGGTTTATTGGGAAAAAAAAATCAATCGGGCAGTAATTCGCTGCTTTAGGTGCCAGCGTTTTGGACATTCTGGGGAATGTTGTGCTTATATAATGAGATGTGTAGTTTGTGGTGAATCTCATGATTCTACTGAATGCATAAAAGCCACTAAAGAGCGTAGAGAAAAAAATGAGGAAATACCTCCAGCCAAGTGCGTTAATTGCGATGAGATAGGACATGCAGCGAGTTACCAGGGGTGCCCTGCCTATCTAAAATATAAGGAAAAAAAACTTATGGCCACACAAATGGCTAGACAAAATGCAATTAAGACTAGAACTATTGTTGAAGATTCAATTTTCAATTATACAAACGGTCATATTTCTTTCGCTGAAAAGGCAAAAAGTTCCATGCGCAAAACGAATTCTAATAAGCCAGTGGTTAACAATAGTCAACCCCCGTTAAATAATCATGATAAAAAAGCAAAAGGAGATTTTATGGGATTTTTAGATGAATCAAAAGATCTCTTCAATATCTCGTTTAAAGACCTTTTGGTCAAAATAAGACAGTTTTGGCCAACATATCAACAGTTACAAAGTAAGGAGGAAAAAATGTTTTCCTACCTTAACTTTGTTGCCTCCATTGTAACATAATGATGGACAATTTAAATTTAAAAATAATTTCGATAAATTTTAACTCTATAATTTCAAATGCAAAAAGAGTCGCGCTTTTAGATATACTTAAATATAGAAAACCACAAATATGTTTCTTATCTGAAACTTGTTTATCTGCAAGACACAAACCATCTTTTGAAGGCTTTAGCATTATTAGAAACGATTTAGGCAGAGGAACAGCAGTGCTTTTGGACAAAACTTACAAGTTCCGCTCAGTTCCTTTCCAAAGCAATAAGATTTCAGTTTGCCTTGCATCTATATTTTCGCAGAACTCTAATGGTTCAGCTCTTCGTTTAATTGTTGGTAGTATATATATACCATCAAATGCTGGTAGTAATTTATCTTGCGAACTTGATAGGCTTTACTCTCTTATCGGGACTTTTGATGCAGCATTAATTGGAGGTGACTTTAATGCACGACATACCGCATGGGGTGACAGCGTTTGTAATAATAACGGAAATCTATTTAATAATTGGTTTTATAATGGTCCCTGTTTGAGTCTGGACTTAGTCCCTTCTGATGGTCCAACATACCCAAGATCGTCCTCATATTTAGACTTTTTTCTTAAATCATCAACAATTAGTTTTGCTAACAATACCATAAACCAAAGCTGTAAAACTTTTCCGGTTACTTCGGACCACTTTGGTATCATTTTAGAAATACAAATTAATAACTTTCTTCCAATCTTAGAGCCTCCAGAGACATATAGGAGTTTTAAAAACACTGATTGGGATGCCTTTAGACTAAGACTCCATTGTAATATATTGTCATTTATCATTCCCGCTGAGAGAAACTTATCAAATAACGAAATAGATTCATTTATAGATCAATTAAGTATGCTCATCACTTCGAATGTTGAATCGCACTCAGTTGTACTCTGTCCTCAAAATAAAAAATTTCATTCTATATCTGAAAGAACCAAAAAGCTTATTGATCTGCGAAGTGTATGGCTAAAAGAACTTAAAAAAATTTATCATCGGTATCTAAATAGAATAAATCCTGAATATGTTCATCTCCACTCCAAGATTCAATGTCTCAGTAAAATTATAAGGGATAATGTCAATATAGATTTAAATAATGCATTTCAATCAAGACTTCAGAAAATTAAACCTTCACCGTTAGCATTTAAGGAAATAGATAAGATAACAGGACGAAAATACTTTGGCACCGATATTTCAAAAGATATTCTTACATACAATGGACAAAGTTTGAATGACGTTGAAACTAAATTAGATGCATTCAAACATTTTTACTCCTCAGTTTACTCTGGCCTCGAGCACCTCCCAAATCAAAATTTTGAAAATGAAGTTTCTATTGCCATAAATGAATTCAAATCAGTTGAACTTGGTCGAAATTTAACAAATTTTTCTTTTTCGAATAAAGCAACGAGTCCCAATTTATCCATATTTACTACACCAGAAAAAGTAAGAACATTAAGAATCGCTTTGAATAACAAAAAATCAGCTGGTAATGATCAGATATCTAATTTTATTTTGAGAAAGTGTCCACCTTCCTTGGATATGGTTTTATCCTTGATTTTTAACCATTGTATTAACAATGGTTACTTTCCTCGGGCTTGGAAGGAAGCACTAATCATACCGATAGCAAAAACCAAAGCTGCTAAAGATATCTCCCAATTTCGTCCAATTTCATTACTTTCTAATATTGGAAAACTTTTTGAAAGAGTTCTGGCAGATCACATGAATAGCTTCACTGAAGAAGCTAATATTGTTCCAAACAACCAATTTGGTTTCAAAAAAGGTCACTCTACTGAGCATGCCTTACTCGTTATTCAAAACAAGGTTATCGAAAACTTAAAGAATAAAAATTGCACAGTGAGCTTGGATATTGACCTTGAAAAGGCTTTCGACTCCATATGGCACGATGGACTTATATTTAAGCTTTTAAACTTAAGATACCCGATCTGGCTAATAAAAATGATATATAGTTTCCTCACTAGTCGTACTACGGTAATATCAATCAGATCTGAAAAATCTGAACCTTTTTCTATACTTTCGGGTGTCCCACAGGGATCAATCCTTGGACCTTCTTTATTCAATATTTACCTTCAAGACTTCCCTTTATCAGACCCTATAACAGAAGAACCAGGATCTATTCACTATGCTGATGATACCACTATTTTAGCTAGCCATCCACGTCCAAATGTTGCGTTGAATAAAATAAAGCAAAAACTTCCACATGAAATGAAAACCCAATAACATTACGAAGTGAAACAAAGTACTTAGGTATACATTTTCATAATAGATTTTTATTTAACAAACATGCAAGAACAATTTTAAATAGAGCTAAAATGGTTTCAGTCATGTTAAAGCCATTACTTAACTCCAAGCAAGTGTCGAGTAAAACAAAAACTCTTATGTATAAAACCTTAATAAGACCCATACTTTCGTATGGTTTTCCTATTTGGTTTACAATTTCACCTTCCGTAGCCAAGGAAATGGAAATCTTCGAAAGAAAACTCTTGAGATTCTGTTGTGGAAAATTTAGGAAACCTGATCAAAAATACTACTCTAACAAATTCATATATGAAACAACAAACATAACACCCCTGATGGTCTACCAAATCGAACTCTTATTTAAAAAAATGGAACGAATCAGTTTACACCCCAATCCTATAGTTAGATCTTTAACAGATTCTCATATCAACCTGAGTTTGAATGATAATTATTATTTATCACCACTTAATCTGCTGAATGCACAATCTTTACCTTTATTGAGACCCGATACAAGTGGGACCCTCTCCGTACCGTTTTACGAAAAAGCATCCTCACTAAATTTTAGGGGATGATATTGATTAAAAATATATATATTCACATAAACCTTTGTTTGCAACGCACCAGTTTTATGAGTATTCTTTAGATAATATAACAATTTATATTTTCTTTAAGAATATCTAAAACTCGTGCTTCTTGTTTATGTATGATTTAGATAACTATTTCATACTTTGTAAATATATAAGGTTATCCTTCTTATTTTTATTCTAGTTTTAAGTATTTAGTTTTAAGTTCTAGTCATAAGTTCGAAAGCCTTAAAGGCAAAGTTGATATTGTACGCCGGGAGCAAGTGTACACTTTAATATTAATTGAATTTATTTCATATTGAACCAAATGATTCAAATGGTGTGTACATTTATTAAAATACAATAAAGTCAGACATATCTTTAAGTCGACCAAATTTGTTAATCCTAGTTTTTAAGCAGAATAAATATACTGATTATAAATGCCTCAATAAAAAAAAAAAAAAAAAAAAAAAAAAAAAAAAAAAACTTTTATTACCTTACATCCTACCCTTTTGGCGGAGTTTATAGTTTACAGTTTTTTTTTTGATGAAAATAAATAGTTTTGAGTTTAACAAAAAAATGTTTCCAATTTAGTTTTATTGAACATTCTCAATGGTAATTGTAAGCCAATTATTATTGAGAATGAATGTTGACATAATAAAATATAGATTGATGGTGTTATAGTTCGTGTAGAACATAAACCAAGTGACTAAACCATTCCTGTATGCGAGATGTTAAACGATAGTGAAAGCCAACACCTTAAATATCTTCCTGCCAAATGCGAAGTGCTAAGATAAAATGCTCTGCATCATGTCAATGGATAGGTAAGCTAGGTACTTAAATAGATTTGTCACTTTCTTAAAGAAGGACTCAAAATTGGCGGAAGAGTGTTGATTTAAATCAAAAGCTTAATACTCGTACATAATTGTAAATGTCAAATGCACTAGATAAATTATGACAAATTTTCATTCTCAAAACAGGTCACGCTTGTGACCTAAGCTGAGGTCCTGTATGACACGATTATACAAACGGGTGTAATGTCCTTTTCTGCATATTGATCGACGTGTCTAGTGATGAATTTTGACCGTGCCTTTAAATACTTGTGTCCAGCTTTTGAAACAAATTCGGGAAAAAAAGAAAGAAATCGAATTTGTAACAACAAAGTTGTGAGAGCTACTAATAATGCGTTGGTCTGTCATTACAATCGATAAACAAAGAAACTTGAATTATGAAAGCTAAACGATGGGTTCTAGCATAGCGCAGCGAGTTGTTCGCTTGCTCGTAATGACGCTAAGTCTCGATTCAAATCCTGGTGATGACAAAAAGTGTTTTTTTGTTTAACTTATTAATATGAATAGAATTGAGACTAAGGCCCACATATGGGTTCAGTTTCATATGCAAAAAAGAAGTTCACATTCTACAGTTCTGATTCGATGGAATGAGAAAGTTCTCTAAGCTCTTCGTATGAAAAAGTAAAACTGTTTCTGTGTAGAAACTCGTATTTACTAGTATTTTCTTCAGAAGCCTGCAATTTTTGTTGCGACTTGCTGCACCACCTTAGATATCGTTGATTGATTGATACCAATATCTTCGGCGACACCACTTTTAAATCCGGGATCTATATATACCGCAGAAAAATTCTCCTTTTTTCTTCATGAGTCAAAGCACCACTTCATGTGTCCACTTTCCAGGGTTGGACCCAAAAACTCGTCAGTCAATAACTGCACACCCGCTTCACTAAATCTATAACTACAATTTTCAAAAATCTTCACCAATTGGACATCTTTTATTTTTATAAACACGATGATTTGTAATAAAATTATTTTGAAACTCGGCCATTTTGATAATTGTTTATGAACCAAATAAGACAAAAGCAATGCTTAACATTTGATGAGATTGATCTCATGGAATCAATCGTTTTCTCATCTTTTTTCATACCAAAACTATAACTTTTTCACATCGAGCTTTCGTCAAGAGATCGATCTCAACACTTTGATTTCGAACTCACAACTTGAGATTGATCTCGGTCTCCTTATTTTTTTTTTGCATACCAATCTAAGAAAGTGGAGAGTTAAAGGCATTTGCAAATGCAAAACAGTGGTGGTGGTGGTGAAGAAATAATAACAACAACGTTTTGTTGTCAATCATAGCATTGTGATGTTATTGTTATCGTTAGTCGTCTCCGAATGTTTCGCTTTGCTTTGGAAAAGCTTTAAAACAATATTTGTATTCACCCCTATCACAGACTCCTTCGTAGCGAAGTTCCGAACGTTTCGTTCCGCTAGGAATACGAAGAAATTCAAAGCATAAGCCCCAAACGAAATGTGAAAAAGCATTGTTACACAGAAACTATTTATTTGGACTTTTTATTTTTCCCGAATTTCGTAGCAGAATTTTCGATACAAAAGGCGCTATGATACATTTTTCGGGTTTTTGTAGTACGACTGTACTACGTCAGGGTATCTGATTACTAAATTTTTTAACATATATTATGAATTAATTTCTTGACATCTGCTGAGTTGTACATTTTTATATTGAGCGGTTTCTGAAATAAGCATCCTGTTTGAAGTAAAAATTGGTTCAATTCTTGTTTATTTTGAAATTCAAAATATCTTAAACCTACCCGAGCATCACCAAACCAAGTGACATTTCCTCATCACTCACACCTCACTTCCAATAGGTTGATGGGTAGGTCTCGCCTCGTTGTCTCCTCGTACTATATCTGGAGGACACACATCGATGAATAAAATCAAGCTGAATTAGCGGTAACTCCAGCATACTTCGTGTCAGGATTTTCAAATGTATAGCAGAGTAACCTTCTGCAAAAACATCATATATTCACCTGATTTGCAAATCCATATCTGTAAATCATGTTCCGTTTTATTATGACACCTTAATATTACAAAGGAGAAGCCGTTTAAACCTCAGTCGCATGAAGGCTTATATGTTGGTTCTTGGTGGTTGTCGTTGAACGTTGATACCGGGGGAACACTCTATCGCACCCACATGCTCCTCCCTTCCCAACATATTTATGTGAGTGCAGATCAACCTACCGTTTCGTGTATCTGCCGTCATCATCAAAAAAAAAAAAAAAACATAGGTATCTACTACATCCGTAGAGCTGCCAACGAACCATTCATCAACGTTCATGCCGGTCATGCAAGTCGGCTTTAGCGCGTTTATGGAATATCTGAGCAGAATATTGTACATTCCCGATCCCTGGAGTCACATAGCGTCGTCTGACACAACACACAATACAAAATGAGCTGCCTTACTTAAGGCTGGTCACGTATCCGGCAAAGTGTACGCTCATTTTACGAATTTCATTTCGATGAAAGTGAATATTGACTTAATTGTTGCGTATCTCTATATCTTGTGTGTACCTTTTATGCTCGCTCCGATGAAATTTTAAGAGCTCTACTGCAAAACAGAAGTATGGTATAATATCTTTAACGATCGGAAATACCTATATTTTGTGTTTATGGCCATAATGGTCAGCCAGAAGCAGCAGAGAGCTATATAGTGTACCGGAAGCTGTTTGGCGAAATATTTATTAGATATAAGCAATATTGAATATTATAGTACATATAGGTGTACCAGCTGGGTTACTTTAGGGCCAATGGTATGGCTTGTTTTGTTGACGTTGAGGGAATCAATTGCAAATGGAGTATCCTCTAGCGATACAATGTTTTCGAATGCACCAAGAAATTAACTAATCGTAATGCATTTTGAATTGGATTAAGCGAATTAAGCGACATTTCAAATTTCCAAAGTTTCTGAAAAAATACAAAAATGTTCTCGAAGCCTTAAGTTCTTATAAAAAAAACCTGCTTAAAAATAAAAAAAAAAATATAAAATAAGAATAAATTGTGACTGGTCCAGTGGCCGATTCTTCCGAAACTCTCCCCCCTTTGATACGTACTACGATATGTAGTCTATCGAAGTAAGGCATGGAGAAAAAATGGAGGCGGAACAAGATAGCATACTTTAAGGCGCTTATAAAAATGCTGTGACTCCAAATGCATTTGATGAACAAGTACGACATCTGGACACGTAGCATCAGTGGTCTGAAGTGGTGTAGTGCGTAAGTGCACATGACTACAAAGACTGAGCAGATCTGATATGCGTGGGTTCGAATCCTACAAGTGTTCTTCAAATAAAATTGGATTAAAGCTCAGCACCACTAAGGAGTCTGATGATTGCCTGGCAAGCATGAAAAAGCTATAACTCTGGCCAAAAATAAAATATAAATGAATTAATGAAAATTAATTCATACAAAACAATTGGTGGTAGTGCCTTTAAGTTGTTGTTGTTGTTCACAAAAATTCAATGCTACCTATGTGTTAAATATTGACTAAATATCAAAGCCATCTTAACATTACAAGTTAAACTGTTGAGGAAAATTCTTTTGATTGCTTACTTGCTGACCTACTTAGGCTTTTGGACTCATCATGTCCGTTAATTTGCCTTTATGGTGAACCGTTCTTTGCCAAATGCCCGGACGTAATTCGGAGGGTTCGATTACTTCGGGCGCATCGGCGTAGACTAGCGACTTCATATATCCCTATAGATAATAACTTAGCGGTGTTAAATACTACGAATTTGGAGGCCCATTCCCGGATCCGAAAGGTGAAACTATGCTGTCAACAAACGTTTCCTTCAAAAAATCAATTGTGGCACGAGCTGTGTGACATGCCCCGCCCTACACATCAGTATTCATGGCTCTAGAGCGGCCACCATTGATTGTAACATTCTGGCAAGCATCGTAATTCCATCAGCCCATAAAGCGCAACAAACTGTCAATTTTACTGGATGTAAAGGTGTCTCAACATACTCGTACACTTGAGATTATAACACAAATCACAAATCAATAAAACGGCCGCCAGTTAAAAAAGTGTTGCCAGCTTAAAGTTCTATACATCTAAAGAAAACACTCTTTAGGTCGGCTTGCTGCCTGTCTGAGTGAAAGGCTTCCATTGCATCATTACCCTTTTGAAGCGTATAACCAATTAACTGCCACTTTAGTCTTCGTATGATAAAGTCAATAAGTTCATCATTCGAGATAGGATTTGGCCAGAAGATGTTGCGCAGATATCCATTAACGAACCTTTGCAGCTTTCTAGTGACAGCGGTTGTGACCTTCCAAGTGCTGCTGACAAGAACAAGCAATTCAACATTTGAATGGAACAGTCGTAGCTTGGTCTTTAAGCTCACAGAGTTTTTCTCCATATTTTGGACAGAACTACCTAACCCAGCTTTCACGATTCGGCTGCTAAGGTGTAAAATATTCACCAAAAATCAAAACCATCTTTATGATAAGAAAGAAAAACTAAATACAAAAAGGACTTGCAGTATTGTGTATCACATCTGTCAAAAATTTGCGACATTTTCAACCTTTCAAAATGGTCCAGTGTTTTTGACAGCATTAACCTTTACCCACCATGCAAGGAACGTAAATATCCTTTTGCTACAATATATCTCAACTCTCCGCCCCAACACTTCACTAAAACCGGAAATTGAACCAAGATGCTTTAGATATCCGATATACGAAAGACCTGAAAAACATGGCAATATTCAAAACTGTTATACGGTGACGGCCTGAGCATGAAAGAGACAGAGCAAACTTTTATTGTTGCCAGTTTGACAGTTGATTTGTATGTTTAAAGTTTATAGTGGGTGGTGGTGCGGTTGGCTTAAGGGATGATGGTTTTTGGTTGGTCTTCGCTTTTGGTTTATAATGGCACCAAGCAACAAGGCTACAGGATCTGCTTCTGAGAGTAAGACATGAATTTATATTCTTGTATTGTAGGCAGCAAACGATGTGCAATGAGATTGGAGATATAAATCATGCGAGTGACATAATTTGATTTGAAGTGATTTTGCTTGAGTGTTGCGGTGAAAGATAGTGATGTTTCGTGTTTTTCTTTCTTTCATTTTGTGCGAAAAGAAAAAAAAAACGAATAAATTGTGTAGGTACGACGAAATAAAGAATGGCGGGTTAAATTTTGCTTGCAAGAACAGGAAAGGCATCTATTGCAATATAAAAACTTAAATTATTTCAGTTTTCTTTTTAAATCAAGACTATACAACAAAAATAACATTTTTCCACCAAACAAACGAATATCAAAGATATCAACAAATACGAGTTTGTAATTTAAAGAAAAAAAAAAGACGTGATGATAAATAACAACTTTGCCTCAAAGTTTTTAATCTTTATTTTCGATTTTACCTTTTCATCCATAAATCAAACATCAAAAATGTCACAAGCTCCCAAGAAGTTCAAAAAAAAAAATATAAGATTCTAATCAAAATGTCAAAAATTTACCAAAGGGCATTTGTTTTGAATTAAAACGACAACAACCTACAGATTTATTTATTTTTTCGCTTCTGTTGTAGTTCGAACAAAGAAGTTTACAAAATTGTTGAACAAGTGATTTATTGAAAAAAGGGAAGAAACAAAAAAAAATATAAACTTTTTGTAAGAAACTTTAGATGTGTCAATAGGAATTCAAAAGCATATGGCCTTAAGACAGCCTTTGAAAAGTCTCAAGTGCATCCTTTCATAAATCAAATTTAATAAAAAAAAATTTTCGAATCGATAAATAATAATATTGAAAGTTTCAGCGGGACAAAAGTGTTCAATTTGATGATGAGTGGAGAGTAGAATAAGGTCAGTTATGTCTCATGTGGGTTGTGATCCATAAGTTATGATTTAAAATAGACCAACGAGTTATTCTAAAATAACAATTACACTGCCGCTCATTTGAATAGATCCAAATTTGCGTCTTAACAAGTTCCTCACTGTTAACCCAAGAGTCTAAGTAAAGTGCTGGGATGAAACGCCGATTTTTTAACTAGAGGCTTTTAGAAACAATAATTGAACAAGTCCAATAAATTAGTGCTGTCTTCTACTTGGCTGACATATTTCAGTAGAATTAAGAATTTGCACAAATTAGATTTTGCCGTTCTATGTTTTCTATGTTTTTTTTAATCAATTGAACTTAACAAAGCAGCTCTTAAAAAAAGCAGCACATATTTCTAATAGTAAACATTTTCTGGATTATTAATTTGCTTTTACTTAATGTAGAACAATAATCGCCGCCGCCGAAAGTCAGCTGAAGTGTCGTAAGAAACGAAGCGAATACGAGGAATTTGCGATTGTGTGTCTTTCGTTAGGCTTCGTTAACTTTTTCTATCTATAACAAGAAAAGTGAATTGACAGATAGATACAAAATCAAAATGGTGGAAGCACAAAATATGGCTGACTTCTCCATTTAAGTGATCGGAAAGCTAATTTTCGTTAGGTTTTGACATTAGCTTCCTACCACGTCCGACTATTGTTAGGATTATTTTAATTTTGCCATTCTATGTTTTCATTTCTTTAATGTTATTTGTTGTATTCATATTAAATTAGCAGAAGTTTCCCTGAAAAGTGTAAAAACTTCTTATAGTGAATACTTTAATGCTTAATAAATTGTCCTTAACTTGTCGTGACATTTGAAAAAATTTAAATCTATATAATAATGCTCTATATTATTTTTCTGATTTGCTTCTTTAGTGTCAAGTATGGCATACTTTTTATTTTTAGTAAAAAAAAAAGCTATTGTTGGATTCGTGTTTTCAATTTTTCCGATATCAAATACCAATTTGATTGTACTACTAAAATATACCTTAGAGCATCTTATGGTTGTTTTCATTGGTAAAAATAATCAGTTATTTTTTTATTTTAATCTGTCAAAAAGCTGATTTTGAAAACTATAGCGTTTCATTGGGCAGAAATAATTGATTATTTTTTTGATTATATTCAATTTTTCAAATCTAAATTTTTCGAGAGATTTACCCCTACAACACTAAAACAATTTGTATCTGTCAGTTTCATTAAAATGGTTTGTAATTTGTTTATTCCAATTTTTTGAAATGATGAGGCTTCTATTTTAAAAGGAAAAATAAAACACCGTGTAAAACATTTCAACAAGGATATAATAAATAATTACTCTGAAAAGTCTAAATTTACTTGTTCATTCATTTTTATTTCTTTTTTATTCTGCTTTTAATTGTTGTTAAACACTTTTCAAATGAAAAAAAAAATTTGAATGCAGATTTGACAGCTATACCGACAAGAAATAATACCAACACAGTGACAAAAAAAAAAAAACAATTATTAATTGTGTTCCATTCGTCATGAAAAAAATCAATTTTTACTAAGAAATCTTTATTTACCAATGAAAACCCCCATTAAATTAAAAAGTTCCTAATGGTTTATCTAAGCATTCATTTAGACAAACTCTGCCATAATATTATTGTTTATTATAAGTTGAGGATTTGTAAATTTAAATCGCCATTACCAACTTAGTTTCAGCTTTAATCTGTCTTCTTTGATTTTTATTCCAACTTCCTCTCCCTATGTTTAGATAGATATCCTCTCAATTCTAGATATATACGTTACTATTCACTTCAACCGAAAGAATCAATTAGTTGGAATGGCAATGGCAATGGCGTTTGGAATTTACGAATTCAAGCGAAAACAAATGCAACGAAAATCAATTAGACAAGAGAGTTTAGCAGTTGGTATACAATGTGTTATGTGTAGTTACTCGTATAGATAGAAGTTCTAAGGATCAAGAATCAAAAAGACCAAAATAGAGCGATAAAGTGCACCTAAGCCATTTGTACTCACATACACATATATTTATCTAACAAAGGTATGTGTGGTGAAAAAAGGGTTATTTCAAAAACCCTTTTCCATAGAAGAAGAAATCGAATGATTCCATCGCACCATCAGCATTCACCACCGCACTGCTTTCAAATTGACGGGTTTTTTTTTTGTTTCTTTTAGGTGCCAATGGCTATACTGATGCTGAGCTGCTGCAAATTGAATTCAATGTTACTGTTTTCCGTTCCGCAGTCGCCATCCACCCTCGCCACTGCCTGCTGCCATCGTGCCACAAAATTGAAGTCTGTGTGCCTTAAGCTTCCGTTGATCATTGATTTTATTGGAAACAGCCATTGCTTGGTTCACTGTTCCTTTTGTTCAATTATTCCAACCAGCAAAAAAAAAAAACACAAAAAGAAGAAACGATACACACTGCTAAATACAAAACCACCCATTCCCACAAATTCTAAGACAACAAAACAAAAAAGGGATAAACTGAAGACAGTGGGTTTGTGGGTGGCGTTCGGTTCGTTTGGTGTAAAACAAGACAAAGAATCATTTGGGTAGGAACTTCCAAACAGCTTAAAAGCTTTTGAAGAACATCACCTCGGGTTAACTAATTGATTGATTAAAGGAATTAAGGGATCCAAATTTGACGTTAAACAAAGACGAAAAGGATGCGCAACATTCACCGCACCGCACCGCGCCCACCCACAATTCAATCGAACATCGAACAAAAGCACAAGCAACGTTGTTTATTTTATTTTATTCGCTGGTGGATCTGGTGTGTTCCTTCATTGATAAATAACAAAATAATTTGATTGCCCGCAAATAATTACAAATTGAAATTACTGAAGCTTATACATTGTAAAAGAAATTCAACGCGTGTTGCTTTTCTTTATACACATCCATCACACAGGATGCCAAATCAGTTCCTTCACCCACTGCCACCACAGCACCATCACCCATGGACATCGAAAACCATTCCAATATCATTTTCAACATCAATTCCAATTTTATGTATAATGATGGATGGGGCAGTGGGTGGCCAAAAAAAAAGACCCGTCTTGATGGGCGGGGGTGGTCGTTGCCTTCTTCTTAAAACCATCGCGCGCCATCATCAATGATCCACGTCATCTTATTGATGATGCATGATGTAGCAAAATTTGAAAAATTACTTAAAATTAATGTTCAAAGGAATAAAGAAAAAAAAACAGGGGACTCCGTGGTAGACATAAATATATATTTTCATTTAGGACAAATAGAATACTAGCGCACACCGACGCACGTTGTATAGATCCTTTTAATAGCGTGTTTTGATGCGTGGCAAAAGTTTGAAATTCGAAAATTTAATGACGAGGGATATCGACTGTCAATTAATAGAAATCAATCACATTCGATGAAAATGCTAGGGAAAGAAATATTTAAAAACAAAACTTAAAGAAGTTGTCATAATTACTTGCTCCGTTGGAGCTCAAAGAATAGGAATCATTATGGAATATTATGTAGAATAATGGTTCTTATGAATTTTAGCTCTTAGACCAGACAAAAACTGACCTTTTCTCAGCTTGTTTTTACTTTCTTTTAAAATACTTGTTAATTTCGTAGAAATAAAGCTAAATTTGTAATGAAAAAATGTTGTTTTTTTTTTATTTATTTGAATGGTACCCCTAAAATAATTGACTGGGACTGCTTTAAGACCAATCAAAAAAAAAATTCTAAATAGAAACTCAACGTGCTTAACGTACATAGCTCGTGGAGAAATTTCTGTAGCAACATTGAGGGCACCAACAAATCAGCTAGGCTTAGGAAAATCCTAGCGAAAGCTACCACCTCTGTAGGTTTTCTGAGGAAACTTGCCAACAGTTGGACAGAGTCGGGTTATGATAGTCTAGAACTCCTGGTTGATACTCACTTCCCAGGAAGAAAATCTAGTCTGAAATGCGAATCAGATAACTCTCTGTTCTATACGCATATGAAATCCCTACTGATATTATAACGGAAGAAAAAGTAAACTGGGCAATCAACTCTTTCTCCCCTTATAAATCCCCAGGACTAGACGGCATCTTCCCCCAGATGCTGCATGAAAGCAGTAAATTTATCACACCCCACCTGATTCTTAAGCAGCCTAAAATGGGGATAAGTTCCTAAGACATGATGTGAAATTAAAGTCGTCCTTATTCTAAAAGCCCTAATATCCAAGAAAGGTACAAGAATGCCATGATTGCATTATACTCTTATAATAGGATTCTCGGTAGAAACTGGGGACCTTATCCTAAAATAATAATCATGTGGATGTACACTCCCATTGTCAGACCAATTATTCTAACCTATGGCAGTTTGGTTTGGTAGCTCTGGAGAAATCCATGAATTTAAAAACCTTAACCAAATCAGAAAGAAAGGCTTGTATTAGGGCAACTGGTGTGATAAGGTATACCCCTACAGCGGCAACGGGCTTAGAAGCAATCCTCAATCTATCTAGATCTATTTGTACAAGAATCAGCATCAAACAGCGCCTTTTGGCTCAGTCAAACCAGCATCTGGAAAACAAGTCAAAGTGGCCATGCTGCCTTTCTAACAAAATACGTAGGCAACAGCTTCTGCGCAGATTACATGACCCCCCCTGGAAATTAACACTGGAGTAGGTGCAGATTTCTTCTCGGAAAACCTTAATCCAGCCAACTCATTCAGGCTTTCTGGGCATAGCAGTATCTTCCAAGCTGAGATCTTGGCAGTGAAAAACGCTGCTAAACACATATCCATGATGGCTATTTCACATGCGGACATCACTTTTTTCATTGATAGCGAAGCAGCAATAAAAGCGATCTCTGTCACTCAAATCAAGTCGAAGCTTGTTCTTCCTTTAGCGAAAAGCTAGGGGTTCTTGGTATGCAGCATAATGTGAGACTCTGCTGGGTTCCTGGTCATAGCGGTGCGCCAGGTAACGAAAAAGCAGATAAACTGGCAAGGGTAGGCTCAGCACTTGACCCCTCTCTCATAGACCATAGCATAGGAATCCCACTATGCGAACTGAAACAAACGGTAACATTGTTGTTTAAAAACCCAACGAAAGGTGGAATCTACTACAAACCTGTGTTAATACCAGGAGACTATGGTCTAGATTCGACAAGAAAAGGTCCGATAGAATTTTAATTCTTAATAAACCTTCTTAAGACATAATCTACTTGGTTACCATAAAAAGAAAATGGGGCTCAGTACCGATGATATTTGCAGAGGCTGTGGTGACGAAGACGAGCATGAAAATACTGCTCACTTTCTCTGCCACTGTCCATCACTCTGTCACACTTGGAAGAAACCCCTGGGCAATTAATTCTTCAATGAATTAGAAAAACTTTCAGAACTCCCAAGAACTCCAAAGGCTACCACAATGGATCTACATTGATCTAATACGACGGTATCAAAACCAACTGTCAGCGGTCAGCCCATTAAACCTAACCTAACCTTTTATTTAGAATTTCTTCATCTTCAACTCTGTCATTTAAAACACACTTCACATTTTTATTTGAAAAATTGCAATTTGACTCACAATAGCGCGTACAAAGTTTGAGAACGTTGATGCTGTGCATACCTCTGTTTATTAAGTTTTGAACATAACTGAAGATATTCTACCGTAGCTTAATCCTTTCATTGATTTTTTTTTTACTATTTTCCATAAAATATTTTGAATTCGGATAAATTTGACTGTGCTTGTGTTCAGCGCATTAAAAGCATTTTTGATACTAAAATAAAATAAATTTATTGTTCTTGTTCAGTGTTTAGGAATGTCTTGACTTTTATTTTATGCTCAGACTATACGACCTAAATTTTTTGGTCAAAAATATTTTTAGGCCAAAAGTCCTTTACGACTAATAAAAACTGTCTTCGCCAATTTGTACAAAACTATTTAGGTACACAAAGTAATTTCATTTCAAGGATATCGTCATTCAAAGTCATATTTAAACGTTTACAAAAATAGAAACACGAAAAACTATTTTTTTTTTGTGAAAATACCCTTTTTATACATTTATTACCGTAACGACAAAAAAAAACTAAAATGAAATCTATGAGACTGTCCTTTGCTTTGCAAACCAATTATAGTTGGAAAAACTTGAAAAGAGAAATGAAAGGTTGTGTGTTCGAGTATGAAGACGCTGTGATGGAGGTCTAACAACTAGGTATACATAGGTACTAAAATATTATTAACTTGAACGTTGATGACAAGTAGAATGTTTAGGTACAATTATTGCGTATTATTACTTTTTATGTTATAAGATGTAGGTTAGGTTGAAGAGTTCTTATAATTTGACCGCAGAAGTCATTTTGTTTTTGGAAAGCAAAAAGTACGTTTACGCAGGGACGGACGAATGGTTGGAATTTATGAGGAAACCATAAGCTGAGTTGTGTAAGAACATTTCATTTCCATTTAAATAATTATAGTAAATTGCAAAATGCACAAAGTTAAAGTGTTACCACTTAAAATTGCCATTGATCCAATAAATAGATGCATAAAATAAGAATAAATAAATTTGATAAGCAAATTTTTCAAGGTGCTATTGTCTTTGTTGCCGTAAATTCTCATTTGGGTTTTTACTACCAGACTAACCCAGCTCTATTGCTCCGCTGGGATATGCTCAGTAGCTAGGCAGGCACCATCACCAGTAAAAATAGTTAATATTGTTTAATGTATATAATTTTGAAAAAAAGTAGTGTCTTTTCGAAATGGTTGTAACCGTAACAAGTTTGAATGTTTAAAAAAAAAAACAAATTTGTGTGCTGGCTTGACAGATTTACGAAGACTTTACATAGTTGCATAAAAACTCTTCATATTTTGTTTTAAGAAATCAAAATTGTGTATATTTTAATTTTTTCAAATTTTTTAACTTTGCTAAATAGCAAACTTTTATTTTTAAAATGCCAAAAAAGTTTAAGAATTTTAATAATATTTCTTTTTTTTTAATTTTTTGTCCTCTTCTCTCTCCTAACACCTGTATCTACTCTGTGCTCTTTTTCCTCCCTCTCTCCTGCCTTATCTTTTCTAACGTCCTCAAGCAGGGTTACCTTCGGGACACTTTAGTGTCAATTTGACACCTTTTTTCTCTCCGGACACCAGGATACCTCTTTTCAAATATAATCGATTTTGGACACCTTTTAGAAATTTGGGACACTTTTTGACACAAACACAATTAAATTAATCAATTTTGATTTCGTATTAGAATTTGAAAATTTGATACCTAATCCCGAGGAGAAATTAATTGATGAATATAAAGCTTTGGATTCCAATTTTGAAGAGTTTTTTAAATTAAAAATATCGAATTGTTCTGGTTCAAGGTAGATAACTTAAAAAACCACTTAAATAAATTAGTTTATTAAAATTTATACGAATTTGTAAAAAAAAAATTTACTTTGCCGCATAGCAGTGCATGCGCTGAGAGAATATTTACAAAACTTTCTCTTATGAAAAATGAACTTACCAATAAATTAAAAGTTTATACTTGCGATGCAATACTTTCTGCTTTAAATGTTTTAAGAGACACTGAGCTTGACTTAGAAGATTGGGTTCCTAATAATGATCTCATACAAAAGTATAGAGAACAAAAAATGAATGTGATAATTACTTATTAAGTTTTTTTTTATAATTCTAATGTAACTATGTTACCTGAACATGTAACTATTTAAAGAAATATGTTTTATCATTTAAATGTACCTAATGCACATATGTATGTATAAGTACTCATATGTACCTATTTGAAGAAATATTTTTTGTTATTTTAATAAACCGAATAAAAATTTGAATTTAATGTTGCGTACTAATTGAAATTTGTAAGGGACACTTTTTTTTCTTCTCGGACACCTTTTTTGACACTTTCCCAAAATTTTCAGAGGTAACACTGTCCTTAAGTGCTCAAGTTCCTTTATCCATGCCTCCCTCTTCTTTTTCTACCATTGTTTCCCTTATTTTGTCCCGTGTTGATTTACCTTCATCTCCGTCTGACTTTCATATTTCTATTACATGTTCCCACGTCTCTTGCTCACCCTTCCATATTTTCTCTTCTTCTCTTTTCCACAGCATTCTTTAGCCTAACTCTTGATATTCTACTTATTTTCCCGCTTTCAAATATTACGGGATCACTGTTAGTTCCAATCTTTCTTACTCCTCCTCTCTTCTACGTTCTCTTTCCACTCCTTCGTATCCCTTCACACTGTCTTCTCTTCTTTATTTTCAAAAAGAATTTTTTTGACAGAAAACATATATGTACATATCTAAATTCGAAAATTAATATCAGTTACTTTTACGCGAAAGTGGCATAAAACGTATTTTAAGTACAAAAGTACGCCAACAAGTACCTAATGAGAATAAAAAAAAAACAATATTTTATAAAACAAAGTACCTATCCGATTAAAATGGAAAAAAACCGTTAGCAAATGACCTATTTTTCTCACTCCAGAACACTCTTAAAAACATAGTCAGTGATTCTTAGGAGACTTATTTTTATTAATTATTATTACACTCGTCCTAGAATGGATATTTCTGACTTAAAGTATTTTTAAAACAGGTATATGTATGTGTAAAGGTATTCCAATTTTGATTTTTATACATTGCAACAGTAGAAACACTCTTTTTCATGAAACCTTTATTAAACGTTAGAATAGATAAATAAGTAAAACTTTACAAAGACGGAAGATAGATTAAAAATTTCGTTCATGAAAACGTATGGTGTCGGTGTGGTATTGAAAGTTTTCAAAATATACAGAGAAGCACGTTCGCCCAGAAGCGTTGATGAAAATTTATATAGAAGAAGAATACAAGTATTGTATAGTATCTTCAAAAATTCTTTGGATAAACTTAATTTGTTAAATAAAGAATTTAATTGTTGCAAATGTATTACTCAAATGTTTTCCTCTTAATCATGTTTGAAAATTAAAGAATATACTTATATACCCTGACACATATGTACCTTCCTCGTACATAAATACATATGTACCTATTTATATGATGTGGTTACCAGAGAATAGGATTTACCTCAAATGTTGAATCCTCTTTCCGGTCTCGGTGATAATTTTCTTTCCCTCTCTCTTCTACCATGGATGTGGAATGAAAACTCAATTAAATGCTTTTGCTTGCACCTAATGAGTGCAACTTTTTGGTAAGGATGCTTAATCACTTTTCCATTTGATGTGCTTAATTTAGTTGCAAGTGCATTATGCATGACTGTATAAAAGCGACTAGAATATTATATAATTAAGAGAGAGAGAGAAGAAGATGTTCGGTTGAATATATTTGGATTGCGGTTAAGAATTTTGAATTTTCAAGAAGTTTTCAAGGAACATTTAAGAGGAATTATATTGGATTGTAAAATATTCCAATTCAAAGTTGTAGCAGAACATAGCAGTATTTTCTTACAATCAAAGGACTTTGGTAAATATTTTCAGAAGGATGTTTTCGTTTAAAGGAGGCTTTTCAGTATTTTGGGGATTTATTTTTGGTACATAGGTTTCTAAATTACAGTATATCCAATGAAACTTATGAGTAGAGACTTCTATTTTCATGAGCAATTATTATGTATGGCTTTATCAAAATATATCTTTTATGCAAATGGTTTGGTCAGAATGTGGGTGCTTCAAAATAATTTCATTGGTTTTCTTAAGTTAACTGCTGGTTATTTTAACATATAGTAGGTACACTTTTTTTCAAATTTTCCTGCACTGCACAAACACAAATCTCTCATACATAAGTCTCTCTTGCAACATTTATAGCGTCAATATTTTTGCCCTAAAGCATGTCCTTTTGCATGCCCAGGCAGTCAGATAAATAAAAAACACGATGACACGACACTTCAAAATAAAACTTGAAAGTTCAATATAATGAAGCAGATACATTTTGGTGTATGACTTTTGTGTAATACAATTTACTTGTATGACGTAATAAAAATGTTTTACTCTGTCATTACAATTGACAAACAAAGAAACTTGAATTAAGATAGCCATACGATGACGATGAGTACTAGCGTAGTTCGCTGGCTCCTAATGCCGCTTAGTCTAGGTTCGAATCCTGGTGATGGCAAAAAGTTTTTCAATTTATTAATAAGAATAGAGAATAGATAAATAGATAAATAGATAAATATAGAATAAAGAGAATAGAACTAAGCACAATATTTATTTATAATAAACCCTGATAATCGAAGTGGCACGCGTGAAACGTGTAATTCTAAGCCTTTTTGGAAGCACAATTAATTCGTTGCTTGTATCCAAACCTTCAAAAAAAGATCACTTTTCTTAAAATGCGGCTTTAATCTTATTCGGCACTTTTGATTTTAAAAACATTTTCATTTTACATTTTTTTTTTTGTTTTTTTTTTTTTTTTACACTTCAGATTCTTTGCTGTAGTGAGCTTAGAGCAAGCTTCAACTACAGTAAGAGGCTCATCATAAGTGCATGTGTTAGTGGTTAGTAAATGTAATGAAAACTAACACATGCAACACATAAAAATATCTAATTACAAAAATTAAAAAGTATAAAAAAATAAAACAAAATTAAACAAAAATATACAAAATACTAGTCATTCACGATATCTATTGTTAAAAATAAAACAATATCACGACAGAGGAGCACTGGTTCGAAACGAAATTTTTAGTCTTAATTTACTCATGTTGAAGTCGATAGACAAATTGTTTAAATTAAAAAGCCTGCACATACGGTTCAAAGGTTCATGCAAGCCATAGTTGGTTCTATGGAAATCAACGTGTAAAAGTTCAAATCTTCGCAGGTAGTGAGATCCTCCGCGGTAGTTAATGCCGATGCAAGCTAACAAATCGGAAGCATCGATTTGACCATTAATGAGTTGATGAATAAATATAAGGTCATTATTGACACGTCTTTGATATAAAGTTTGGATTTGCAGAAGTTGGATTCTATGTTCATATGGTGGTAGATTGAACGGGTCAGTCCAAGGAAGGCCCTTCAGAGCAAAGCGAATGAATTTATGCTGAATTGATTCAATCCGACTTTTATGTGTTTCGTAGAAAGGGGACCATACTTGTGAGGCATATTCAAGATGAGGACGTACATAACAATTGTACAAAGAGAGAGTAACGTATGGATCGTTAAATTCCTTTGCCCAACGTTTAATAAAACCAAGCATAGAGCTGGCTTTCTTAACAATGAAATTTATATGTTCCGTGAACTCTAAATTAGAACTAAAATGAACACCCAAGTCCTTAAAGCTTGACATACGACCTAGTTTATGCTGCGAAATAGAATAATCAAAAGAATTTGGAAAACGTTTTCTTGAGAAAGTAATTGTTTGGCATTTAGCAGGGTTTAAAGTAAGACCATTTTTACTACACCAAACAGTAAAACTATCAATATCTGCCTGAAGAAGATGGTTGTCATGTTTGTCTTTAATTGTCTTGAAAATTTTCATATCATCTGCAAATATAAGAATCTCACTCGATTGTAGACATGACACGACATCATTTATAGCAAGAATGAACAGAAAAGGGCCAAGGTGGCTTCCCTGAGGTACGCCTGAATGGGCAATGAATGGACTAGAAAGACTATTGCGGAATTTCACCTGATAGGACCTATTTTCAAGATAAGATTTAATCCAATTTACAAAAAAGGGTGGGAAACCAAAATTGTTATAATTTAAACAATACCATTCATTTTCATTTTATTTAAAAATTTGACTCTTATTTAATCCATTGTTTAAGATACTAAACATCCGAAATTCTAATCCAACTGATACTTGAAGTGAAATTCAAGTACCAATACTTCAGTTACATCTAAAAGAAAACTTTAGAACCTAATCAAACAAAAGATATAAACTTTTTGTTGAATCCTTTTTTGTATTTCTTAATTCTCATTACTTTACTGATTCTTTTGTTTTCCATGCCAACAACAACAAATTCTTGGAACATAATATATACTCTATTGACTTGAAATGTGTGTTATAAATATTTTAAAATATAAACATAGTTTGTATGAATAAAGAGAAAGTCCATTTCCTTAGATAAGTTTTATTGGACATGATTACAATAAAAGCTTCTTAACCTATACAAAGCTTATACGAGTATAAAATGAAAATATATTTACTTCTGTACAAAAAATCAAATAGAAAACATCACAATCGTGCATACCTATGTACCTACATACATTATATAAGTTGCTATTTATTATGGAAAGAACAATTTCCTCAACACATCGTCCTTCGAGTCCCTTCTCAACCAAACAAAAACTCCATTCTAAACTTAAAAACCAAATGTTGCCTCGGAACCAAAAACAAAAAAAAATAAAACACAAATTCACATACCACAAACTCTGAATACATTATTGAGCCCCGAAAGCATGAAAAGATGTTTATAGTTCTTATAAGCTTTTATACATCACATTGCGATCCTGGTGCTTACCAACAAGCAGATTTATTCATCCACCTCTCTCCAAAGCAAATCTTCTTCTTCTTCTTTTATCTCAATGTTCCTCTTCCTTATATGATGTGATGGTCTCTCAACGTTGTCATTTTCATCGTCCATGCTATATAGTATTGTATATCCATAGGTACCCACCCATCACAATCCAAAAAGGATGGACAAAGGAGTAAATTCTCCAAGCTGAGCTGAGCTACTACAACGTCTGAACTAGAGGCAATAGATTTTTCGAAGAAGAACCATGTGTAGTAGATATATGTTTCTTTTTCTTCTAATCCATTAAATTCCCTTGCAGCAACAGCAGAAGAGCAGTAACAGGATGATGAAGAGATGCGTTACAGCTTAACAGAATATGCGAGAATAGGGCTATTTTCATTGGAATATTGCTTACCACAACATTCAATAGAGAACAGATGGCCCTTATAAAACGATGTGTTATACCTCTCTATAGAACTAGGTCATTTTTGATCTGCTTTCAAACAAATTCAGCCATATATCTCTATCTTCATATCCATCATATAGCACTCTATGCCCACAACGATGATTGTCCATTTTGGGATTATGATGTTTCTGTGCAGCTCCTCTGATGTCGTTCATTCGGGTAAACTGCATCAAAGTTGTAAAGAAATTGAAAATCTTACAAAATGAAAACATTATCAGAGGCAACAGACACACAGGACCAAGAAGCAAGTCATCAGGAATACAAGGATCATCAGAATGTATGAGGATGAGAATAGAATATTGGGGAAAGGAATATTGATTTGAATTCTAAGTGGATGAAGAATCACATATTCACTTAGGTATAGGAGTTTGTATGTTTTATTTTGGAAAAATGAAATGTAGATGTGCTGAGGTATTTCGATATTACGACGCAGTTGAATTTTAAATGTATTGAACTGTAATGAAATAACCGTATTATAGGTTGTCAAGTCAAACTACACAAGTTCAAGTTGGGCAATGGTTTCCACCAGGTACTTTGGAAAATATAAATACAGATCTATTGAAAAAAATTTTTTTCATAGGTAAAATTCCTTCTTCGTGGCTGTTTTATCCTGGATTGTGATGGCTACAACTTTTTTTTTCTTGAAAAGGGCCAGAATTTATTTATAATTCTTCCATGCTGGAAAATTGGATATTGCGTAAAAAAAACATTGGAAACAGAGCCAGAAAGTGGAATGAAAAAAAACGTCAGTTTCAAAGCTTCATTTGGCAAAAAAATTTCAAAAATAAGTTAAAGAAGATTGTCATGATCTCGAGTGGGGCCAGAACTCTAGCCCACTCTGCTTCTGAAGTCTAAGGCTGCACTTACTGAGTTCGCCGGCTTGACCTCAGAAAACTTCGATAGGCATTTCTAAGGCCAACTAAATGCAGAAGTTTAATCATTGTGTTTTTGCACCTTTGCATCTCTTTATTAAGCAATAGAGTTGAAGCTACTGTCTTTGAAATGTTGGAAAGTACCACCTAAGCTGGACATACTGTATTTTGTATGAGATGGCATTTTTGACGTGAAGGCTTCCTCGGATTTTCTTACTTGCAGGAAATCTACTTATATCTAACGAAAAATGAAATACATCTTTTTTGTGGGTTCCTCTCTCGTTTCAATAGCACCCCATACCGTTAGTTCAATATAGAAAGGGGCAATTTGCACGGTTTGGTGTTAATTCAACGTTGCCAGAGGGTACAATGACTCCTCCTGCATTTAAATGTGCAAAGGATTTTATCTTTCAAGACTTCTGAAAACTGAAAGACCCGGAAGACTTCTGGATATACACAAATTTGCTGGCCTGGATTCTTTCCCTCACAATGCTCTGAAAAGGTATTTTTTTAATGCTTGCGTAAGGTCTTTGATCTGTCCTGTTCTACTGGTCTCTAATGGAGGGAAAACAGCATTTGTCCAGCCCTTCATAAGGTGAATTTCCCATATTATTGTTTAATTGCAAGCTCATGGAAACACAAATTAATCATTAGCTCGAAAAATATTAATTAAGTTATATATCATTAAGTTATATATCAACCAGCAGTATGCCTTTTGTAGCTGTCTGGCTGTTGATTTGATGGTATATCTCAGCAAAAAGTGACAAAAATGGTTGCATCGTTTTGGAGAAAGTTAGGATTTTCATATTGATATTTCAATAGTTTTTAATAATTTGACTATGTTTTCGATGAATCTCTTCTTCGTTAAGTTAAAAATGTGTTCCGTTTTCCATCTGCCTAACTTTTTTTAAATTTTCCTCAACGATCTCTGAAACTTATAATTCATTAAAATGTGTTGCCGACGATATTACCCTCGGCTATCGTATTTATATTTTCATCCCTCTTCTTCGGATGCCGAAAAAAAGGCCAGCGTATGATTAGCTTACTAAATCCTGATCTCGACACTATTTTCCAATGGGAAATTAAGTATAGTGGAGAAATGAATGCTTCCAAAATTCGTCCACTACCATTAAAGCAAAGCCTTCATCCTAAAGAAAATAATTAAAACTGAGTTTTCGGGATGTCCATCATAAACCATCTTTAGTGAAATTTTTTCTTCTTCTTCTATGCAAGAAATCTTCCAATCTCTTTGGTCTATCCTTTATTCATCCAAAACTTTAGTATTGAAAATATATTTTCACCTTAACCCAACAAAATAAAACACAAATTCATCGTCAGCTCAACCCTATTTTATCGGGCGCCATCGCATCGTCGCAGCCACCACCATTATTTTTTGAAGCGTATAATTCATTCATTTTATTGGATATCTTGCCCCAAACTTGGATCAGCTCCTATCACCGTCATCATGACGGAGCATGCTCCTAACATATCAATTAAACCAATTTTACTGCCTGTTTTTGCATAAACTGTCATCCAGAGAAAAAAAATCAAACCAAAGAATCTGCAAAATAAATTTAAAAAAAAAAAAATCTGTCTGATGCATAGGTTCTAGCTGGCTCTCTAGCTCCGCTCCAGAATGGCATTGAATAGCCAATGTTTGGCTCAAAACATGACTGCCAGCATTGGAACCAGACATTCACATCTATTCACATACATATTTTGTGAGTCATTTTTTCCATCCGAATATAGTTCCGCAAAAAAAAACAAAAATAACGGATGCTTCGCCTGATTGATACTGCCATAAAAATGTATATTTCGAGGGAAAAAAACGATTTTAGAAATAAAATCTTTTTGTTTTTGTTTCACTAAACTGCTGCACTTTATGAGAATTTGTGCAATTTAAGTGCGAAATCTGGTTTAATGCGAACGATGACGATAATGATGAAGATATTGGTGGTTTTATCGTTGGTTATAAACGGGAAGTGTAATAATAATAATTATTCCTGTTATTTGACGGTAATAAAATTGGATGAAAATTTCTATAAACATGGTTTTTGCGTGATATGGTTCTACCAATTTATAGATTCATAAATTTTTGGTATATCGAATCTTGTTGGATGAAAATTTCTATAAACATTGTTTTCTGCGTGATATGGTTCTACCAATTTATAGATTCATAAATTTTTGGTATATCGAATCTTGTTGCTTTGTATATTCGCAAAATTTTCAAAAAAATAAACACATTTTAGCCACAAATTTAAATTCGATTGTATTATAAAGGTTTCAGCTATGTACATAAGTACTATGAGTTTAGGACCAAATTTTTGCATGACCAAAAATTAAGGCAAAAAGTACTACAATGTACCATAGGTAGTAAAAATTTTTGGTCATTTGTAAAAAAACATAAGGAATAAAACATCTTCTTCGGTCCCAACACTCGTTGTCAATGGCACTCCCTTCGTTAGCTCTCTTCAGAAAGCCAACTTATTCGTTAGACAGTTCGCCGCCAATTTTACGCTGTCTAATAGTGTCATGGCTCTCCCAGTTCTTAAGCGCATAAATGATTCTATGGGACAAATCTTCTTTAGTACTCGAGCTGTGTCGAGGGTCCTAAAAGATCTCAATACTCAGAAATGCGCTGGTCCGGATGGTATCCCTGCCATTGTTCTGAAGAGGTGTTCTTCCACGCTGGCAAAGCCAGTGCGTAAGCTTTTCCATCTCTCCTATTCTACTACTCTCTTCCCGAGTGGATGGAAAACTGCATTTGTCAAGTCAATCCCTAAAAAAGGCGAAGCATCTTCACCCTCTAACTATCGTCCATTTACTCTTAAGAAATATCTCGAAGAAGGAAAGCTTCTTAATGACCGGCAATACGGCTTTCGCAGCAATAGGTCCACTCGTGATTTGATGGTTTATCTCACCGAACAGTGGAACAAATTTTTACATCGTTTTGGAGAAAGTAAGATTATTACACTTGATATTTCCAAACCATTTAATAAAGTTTGGCATACTGCTCTTTTATCGAAAAGGCTTTTGGTATCGATGAAACTCTTCTTCGTTGGATTAGTAACTTTCATTTGAATCGCTCTATACAAGTAGTATTAGACGGATTCAAGTCTGAAACCCATTACATAAATGCTGGTGTGCCACAGGGTTCCGTTTTGTCTCCGACCCTCTTTCTCATTTTCATTAATGATCTCCTGTCTGCAACTACTAATCCATTAAATTGTTTCGCTGACGATAGCACTCTTAGCTTTTCATTATCGTTTCCAGATTCACATCCCTGCTCTTCGGACGTGGAACTGAAACGACAAAATATGATAAGTACATTAAATTCTGACTTAGAAAGCATTGTACAATGGGGGATTAAGAAATCGCGTAGAATTTAATGCTTCGAAAACTCATTGCTGCTTTCTGTCGTTAAAGCGAGACGCACCCCCCTGCCATTCTCTATGAGTGGCACTTGTATCGAAGAAACTAATCAGCTTGCGATTTTAGGTATGTGTATTAGGGTGTCCCGAGGTTTTTTTTTTTCGATTTTCCGAATGTAAGACCTCTCAAAACTTGCGTAATTGGTCACAGTTTGCAAAAGTATTAAAAAAAAAAAAATTAAAATATATCTTGGGGGCGCTACGGGCCTTCAAAGTTTTGAAAAATTTTCATTTTTTATGATTATATCTCGCTATCCCTAATATCTGCTCCTGATCTACTATTTGCTATAATTATTGACTATTTGATATTATTAGATGAAGAACATTTTTGTCGTTTCGTTTTGTTTGTAGCAACACATTCCAGTCGTTTCAAATTTATCACGTCTCAACCTGAAAATACCTCCAATATGGTGTCCCATATTATTTTTTTTTATAGCCATTTTCATCATTTTCTAGAGCCTTAATCCACTTCTTAATAAATTTGACGTAATTTGAAGTAAAATTTCTTCACCTTTCCAATTTTAAAAGTTTGTTTTGTAAATCAATGCAACAGGGTAAAAATTTAAGGCCTACCTAGACAACTGACTTGATTCATAGGGATAAATTCTTATGAATAATATTAGGTTTCTACCTGTGCTACCTGAAAAACACACAACCCAATCCGATAATAAAGTCGGATTAAAAAACTCACTTGTTTGAAAAGTGGGCGTTTAGTGAACAAATGTGGGAAAGAAAGAATGACAATATTTGGACCAAAGCTTCGATTCCAATTGTAACTAAGAAGCGAGCTATTCAACTACTTAAATTTTATTTCGAAAAGTACAGGATTTTAAAGCGATACCCCAAAAGCAAGCAAAATGATAATTTCGAAAACAAACTGAAAGGTTTTTTAGAGTTATCTGAGAAGCTTTTTGATGTTGCTGCTTGTAAATGCACTTCATTTGAAACTTGTTCGTGCTTAAAACCTAAGAAAGTTCCCATCAATGAGAGAAGTTTTTTGCTGGATCAAAGAAATGAGAGGAAAATGGTTATAAGCGGGATTGACAAGAAAGGAACTAATATCTTGAAGAAACGACATCAGAGGCAAATTGAAGAATCAAAGAGAGAAGCAAGAAAGTGTTCTACGCAAGAAACCGATTCTATATCAGGAAACTGTGATGAAGATTCGGTGCATGAATCTTCCACAGAAACGTATGCAATAACAGAGGCATCCCCAGCAAACGCACCTTTAACAGAGACACCATCGACTTCAAGGGCTAATCGGAACACATTGAGGTTGCCAACAGTTGCTAAGGTCTGTGACCGATACGGTTTATCGACGCGATCTGCTGCTGCTATTACTTCTGCTGTTTTGGCTGATGTCGGCTTGGTTTCTACCAAAGATTTAACTCTAGTTATTGACAAAAACAAAATCCACAGAGCTGTATCTAAATCACGTGAAAAAGCTTTAAAAGATATTGGAGGTATAGCTATAAAAAGCATTTACTTTGATGGACGAAAAGACAAGACACTGATAAATGAGAAAATAGGGGCGCGTTATCATCGCAAAGAAATTTTTGAAGAGCACATCTCAATTTTGGCAGAACCTGGATCAATTTATTTGGGACACACAACACCAGTTCGTGGCACCGCAAAGGAAATTTTTTCTTCGATCACCACATTATTAAAAGATCGAGGTTATAATTTAGATGACGTGGTTTGCGTTGGATGCGACGGAACTGCAACTAACACTGGTTGGAAGGGGGGCGTGATTCAATATTTAGAGGAGTTTTTGGAGAGACCGCTTCAATGGTGTATTTGTATGTCGCATGCCAATGAGTTACCTCTTCGTCATTTATTCTTGAAGTTAGATGGTTGCACTTCGGGTCCTAGAGAATATTCCGGACCTATTGGGAAACAATTAGCTAGTTGTCAAGCTGTAACAACTGGTTTCTGTACTCCTGAGCTAGAAAACCGCCAACCTGGAAAAATGGCTCACTCGAGATGGCTAACTTGTGCTAATCGTATACTCAGACTTTATGTTAGTACACTTAATCCATCAGAAAATTTGCTGTTGCTAGTCAATTACGTCGTTAAAGTATACGTTCCGATTTGGTTCCAAATCAAGCAAAAGATGTCTTTTAAGGATGGAGCTAAACATATTTTCCAACTAATTATGTACTCTCGATATTTACCCGAACATTTGAGATCAGTTGTCGATTCTGTTATAGAAAGAAATGCTTTTTTTGCGCACCCAGAAAACCTGCTTATCAGTATGTTGTTTGATGAAAGAGACCACATTCGAGAACTGGCATTGCGAAGAATAAAAAAAGCTAGAGAAGCTGAAATTATCACCAAACGCAGGATATATAAACCACCAAAAATTAACTTCTCTGCTAAAGACTATATGGAAATTATTTTGTGGAACGAGTGTCAAGTTACACCACCCCCGGTTCTTCGACATATTTCTTATGAAGACCTTCAAATCATGGCAAAAGGTAAAAGCTTGGAAATTGTTGACTTTCCTTGTCACACCCAATCTGTGGAAAGATGTGTTAAACTGGTAACTGAGGCCTCACAAAGTGTAACTGACCCTTATTCTAGAGATGGCTTTATTAGAAACAGATTGCAATCTCGAGCAGAAAAACCAAATTTTCGACACAAAAATAACTTTAAATTTTAAGTTTTTGTCATTGATTAATATTTTTTTTTGCTTATATTGTTTTCACGTTCCTTATATCAATAATATTCTTAATAAAATACCTTCAAAACTTGATTTTTTTTGTAGTTTTATGCATACGGTTAGAGTCTGTAAAAACGTGAAATTTACAAATATTCAAGCCACGGTAGCGCCCCCAAGATGACATCTATTTTAATTTTTTTTACCGTTTTCTTTATCTGTGTTAAATTACGCAAATTTTGATACCTCTTACGATAGTGTAGCTCGAAAAAAAAATGTCCCATATATCAACGGGACACCCTAATGTGTATCACAAACCATCTTTTGTTTAATGATTACTTAAGTCTCTTGGACAGTATACAAAGACGAGCCTTTAAAATGATCGGAGACAGGAACATCATCGGCACTTTTACTTCACTCTTCACTTCACAAAAAAAAAAAATAAGTTGGTAGTTTCATAATGCGGTAATATATTGATTCAGATACGGAATCTTTTTAAGAATAATAAAATATTAATCATAGTCTTATAATCTTTGTTTGATGTTTTACAGCAAAATAAACCCAAAATTTTCCTGTAAATTTTCAAATCCATCCATATAACAGTTCTTATGATTTTTGAAGTTTCAGAAATGAGGTGCCAAGAGTTTTATACTGCCACCTTGAAAATAAAATTTTTAACTGAATGAAAAACAATTAATCGCTGATAATCAATTAGTCTAACAATTTATGAAAATTTGGTAACAATTCAGACGGTATTGACTTTTTTTTCGAACATCCCTAAAAATGAGGTAAAATAAAAGTCGGTAAGAACCATTAAAAAATTATTAAAAATCATATAATTTATGAATTATGAGCAATTTCTGAAATCACCTATTAGTAACCTAAATGAAGGTTATATGTATGTAGGCGAATATTACAAAAACAGATGCTAAAGCCCAACTTTTTGCAGCTTTGCATTATTTATGTGTCTAAGAGTAAAACAATAATTTCACTTATAAAATGTGAACCTTTATTTCATTTTACGGAACAAAAAACTTTGGTTTTTGAAGGTAGAACTCCTGGTATTTTATTCATATCTTTCAATTTATTATAGACCCTGCTAATACATTAAAAAAATTTTATTACTATTGTTAAATTCTGAAACAATACTTTTTTCAAGATTTTCGAAAATAGAATTATTTTTTGTTTAAATTATTGGAGATGGTATTAAAAAAACATTTTGTACTAAATTTCAAAAAATAAATACATTTTGAAAAGAGATTTCCAAAACCTGCCCTACAGTACTTAACGAGTAAATCGCAAGTAAAAAGTGAATATTTAAAAGAAAAAATAATTTATTGAAAAAAAAAAATAATTTTAATCGACTTGCAATAGATTTTTCACTTCACAAACAAACAATTAAATTAACAATCTAAAAATTAGTTTTTCAATTAAAATATAGAAATTGTTGACATTACTCAAAAACCTCCGCTTTTTATTTCTAACTCCTTTTAATTAACTAAAAAATATTTTGAATATTTTTGAACGCGTGTCATGTCAATAAATCTGATTTTATAGAATCATAAATCAAACCACTCAAGCTCATTCGTATAAAATTGTAACAATTACATTTTCAAAACACGATATCCTTTAATTTTGTCAATTGAATTCGCAATCTATTCGATATTGTTATAGACACAATTAAATCATTGCAAATAACAAACTTTGAATTACATATACTCTTCAGCTCTATATACTTGCAACACGTACACTTCAATTATTTGTTTACAATGCGAGATTTTTATTGACTGACTTGATCAAAAAATATTTTCCAATTCCAATCTCCATAAAAAAAAAAAAAAACAATATAAATAAATTAACGCAAAGGCTAATAAAATGTTTTTTCATAAATTTCGGGTTTAAAAAAAAAATTATGAATCAAAATGAAAAGTGAAACTAACAAATATATGCAACCGGACTTATAGTGACAGATGGAGGGCCGAATCCATCCGAATCCGCATATAAAAAATAAAGCAAAATTTTGAATGCGCCTTTATAGATGCCTTGTGCATCGTAATCGTATTTAAGAGCCGAAAAAAAGAAATAAAATTAAATAATACAAACTGTCTAAAAATGTAAAAAAAAAAATAAAATTAAAACTCATATGGCAACATGGTATGCACAAATTTTACACTGAAAAAATCACCCACATAAAATTGATATGCCAAGCACAGTTCGACAACAGCTAGCGCAGCGGTTCGGTGGTCTCGTGCTGGTATAGACAACCCCCCAGTACCAAATGCATGTGTATATTTTTTTTTTATCTGGGCAATGGGCTACGTTGGGGGATTTCCGAAAACGTGTCTTGAATATAATGTATTGCATTAAAATCTCTTGATTTTTGTATTTTAAATTGCATTTTTTTAGGGTAAGGCAAATTTGTTAAAAAAACATCCAAATATTTTGAAATAATACAAATATCAGGGTTAAATAAATTGTTAGCAGGTATAGGCATCACAAACTCAAACGGATATACCATCTTAGGTATAGCATATTTTTACCTGCGACTACAGGTAGGGGGCAAGTTTTGGTTTCGTAAAAAAAATGAAACTCAAATATTACTCTTATCTAAAATTACGATTCGGGGTGGCCCCGGCGCAGTGGAGGTAGTGCTTGACTGCTACCCTGGATGTGTGGGTTCGATCCCCAGTCTAGGCAGCAATTTATTCTATATTCCCTCAACTGAACGCCACCCCTGGGATTTAATGAGATAATCAAAACCTAATTTCTCAATCCGCTGTGCCAACAAAAATCTGTCCTATCCTTCTATTCCTTCAAACAATGCCTAATTTATAAGACCCTAGGTCTTACTGGCATATAAATGTTTGTGTGTTTTAAAAAAAAAAAAAAAAAAAAAAAAAAAAAAGATGATCGAAAAGGTGAAAAAAAGCGGTTAGGGCAATTCTGTCAGTCTATCTGCCGGTATTTCGACCTACTCGGGGTGTTCTTCAAATTGGGAATATAAGGCTTTCATGGGCGAAATATATTTTATGTTCCAAAAATGACTTTACCCCTCAAAACGAAGATTCTATTTTATCTCCAAGAGGGTTTTGAGGATTTCGATGATATTTTTTCTTAGGGTTTTTGTAAGGAATCAAAACCACTTCGTCTTCTTAATGACAGTGTTCAATATTTCCAAAAAAAACATTTTTTGGAGTTTTGAAGAATTTTTTGAGGTGTTATTTACATACCCAAAAAAAATTATTAAATACCAAAAACTAATTTCTTACTAACACAAGTTTTCCCTTGAGGGGCATAGGACCTTCACTACTCCTACAGCCAATCGTCTACGGGGTCTGGAGATGTATTTAAGCTGTATCCTTCTCTTTCCCAGTTTTGCCGATTCCTCTTGGACCGTTTTTTGCCAAGTACTTCTTGATGGACCAGCTCGCCTGGCTGCCCCTGCAAAAACGGTTACATCAGTGCACTCTTTACCCTTTCGAAGCGTATGATCATTTCACTGCTACTTACGCCTTTGCATGATAGAATCCTGCTCTAATATGATCTTCATTTTAGCTTTCTGTGACTTTTCCGAGAGTTGGGGCCATAAAAAAGCACAGATTCAACTTTGTAGCGGAACAGTCGAAACTTGATGGTCTTTAAACTTATGCAAATAGTTGCCATATTTTGGGCAGCCTCTCCTGCGCAAAGTAAGCCAAATAAATTCTCTATTGCCACTGCCGAACGCCTTTTCGATAAACAGTAGAGAAGTGGTGCTCGATATCCACTGTTCAATGATGATCCTCAAGAAGTTAATCATCTTTGGGAACTAGACAATCATTCCTTTTTCCCAATATTCAGAAAATTTCTCTGCTTCTCAAGTTTTCTCTTTATGATCATATTATTAAATATTAAAAACCTGCACATAAAAAAAAAAATTTTGAAAATCGTTCCTACCGATTTTCAAAAAAAAAATTGAAAACTTTGTATTTTTTTGAAAAAACAGATGAACTCTCGATTTCTTAGATCAAATATTTTTTCAAAATTTTTTTAGCCATTCAAAAATGATTAATTTCGTGCCATTTTCATTTTTTCTCTAATGACTATGACATAGGAGCAAGTTGTGAATTTTATTAGGAGTTGATTCGAATTCGAATTTTTAGAATCTAAAATAAAACGGTACAGTCAAAAAGTTTGGCCAACCAAGTTTCCAAAACTATCATGCGCTAAAATTAAAATTAGACCCTTACGTTTCAATTTTCTTTTGGATTTTCAGATTTTCCTTTAACCCATAAACATAACGTTTTCTATTTCATACCAAAGACAAATTTAAAAGTGAAAAAAGGACACGTGCAAGAGCGCACTCTAAGATCCTCAAAAATATATCGGTGTACCGTATTTCAGCATTTTATATTTTGGTAACCATCCTCCTACCTACTGTAATATTCTGCTTCTGCATCCTTTTAAGCTCCATCATGAAAGCACGATTATGTTTCATTTATTTTTGGTCATCACATTGAGAACTTCCAGACACTTTGGCTAAGATGCCTTTCCAGAAAGGTACCTACAGAAGCAGCAAAAGAAAGTTCCAACGAAAAGGATTATAAGTGCCATTCACTGATGCTGCACCAAGGACTCTAAATCCTGTACAAGAAGTTTCGACACCAACAGATGCCCACCCATATAGAAAAGAAGATGAAAAAAAAACCTATACACAGAGTACAAGAAAAATCAATTTTCTTTGGTAGGTTAAGTAGGTTTAGGTTTCTCTTTTTCCTTCTTGCAACACCACACAGAACATTGTTTACGGTGTCAGTTCTTGAATTTAAATTATTACCACACTACTGATACAGTAGGATAGAAACTAGGTAAGGTACACCATGCACATGGAACACTTAAGGAAGACAAAATATATTATAGCAAGAATGCTATAGCATTTTAAAGCATCTATGTGTGTTAGAACTTTAGGTGACACTAAGGTGGCTTTCGAATTAAATTGTTTCACATTAATGTTGAAGATTCAAGGATATTTTATTTTAAGGTGTAATGTTGCAAGCGGATCTTTTTAATTAAGTGGAAGAAAGTTTGAATGTACTTAATTTGGAGAGTTTAAAAAATTTTACGCACAGATTTTGATGTTTTATAAGGAACTGGAATTAACTAGTTTTGAGGTTTCATACCTAATTTTTTAATGATATTAGATCTCACACTTATGTAAGTGCGTTTTTAAGACTCTTCTTATAGAATCTTAAATGTGATTAACCTTCATCCATTCTTTTTTTTTTTGATGATCTACAATGATCCGGTACAGATTGTGTCAGGTTCTTTTTTTTAATATTGAAAGAACTTTTAAGGAATATTCAAGATGGCTGCTTTTCTCATGTACTAAAAACTTGAATTTAAGATTAGAAAAGAAAATTAAAAAAAAATTCAACTTCCTTATCAGAATTGCGGCTTTTCCAATTCAATTTTATAAAAACAATTTCTCTAAATGTACAATACCCTAACGTTTTTTTTTTCAAACTCTATTGATTTTACACAAAAAAAAAAGAATGCAAAAAATGCTTAAGATATCTTTTAAGTTAAATAAGAGGTAATTGAAATCTTTGCTGAGTGAATTTTTTAAAGTTACAGTCTTCAAAATCAAATGAGTAAATGCAATCTTCAAGTTGAATTCAATGAAAGATTATTAAAGAATGCATATAAATAGTGGCCCACGGTGACTACCTTGTGGTACTCCAGCGTCACCATTACTTGAATCAGATAAAAATGATTCCTCCAAGAGGGACTTGCTTTGCCCTTCCCTTCAAATGCTACCTCAGCCACTGAACAACAACCGAAGGGAACCCAAGAGTTGATTATGATGAAAAAAAAATAATAATTGCTGAAGATATTTATTTATAAAATAAAAAATAATTTTATTTAAGGTACTAGAAAATTTTTTATGTTAAGTAATTTAACTTTGATATACTTAAATTATTCTCAGAATCATTTTGGGTAGAATTATTTGTCGTTTTTTCTTTAAAGGAAATTATACTTGGAAGGATATGATTCTGTTTAAATTGTATAAACAAATTGAAGGAACAAAAACAAATTCTCTCCTTTTTTAAAGAATAATATTTATTTATTAGTTTTAAAATGTTGTTTACATTTTGATAAAATTATTTCTTAACTAAATAATTAAATAGAAAAAAATTCAAAAAAACAATATAAGAGTCACTTATACATTATTTTAAATATTTCTTTGAACAAAAAAAACTCATAGGCGAAACGAAAAGAAAAAAAAAAGACAAACCCTCTTTTATTATCCTTTGAAAGATGGCGCGGGGCAAATTTCAAGTCGAGTTTTTCTTTCTTCTTCTTTTTCTTCGATTCTCTGGAAGAATAAACACGGATCAAGGGAGAAAACTTTGCCGAACAAAACTTTATAAAACGATTTTCTCAAATGGAAATTTAATCATACTTCATGCGATTACACATTAGTTTGTACACATCACATACCCAACTACGTAAGGGGAGTGTTGAATGGCCTTCCACCTCGCCATCGCTATAGTCAGCGAGCATACTGTATACTGCATAAATGCACCTCTAAAAACACGAGACTATTTTATCTCGAATTCGGTGTCTTAGTTAAGCTAAAACCGAACAGGAGAGTTGAAATGCGGTTTGCGGAAGCCGAAAATTCTACCACCAAATAGATACTTTACCTACCTACACTGACTGGGACTCCAACTGCTGATGCTTCTGGAAAAAGTTAGTTGCAAAAAAAAAAAAAAAAACACAAAAATAAAAACAACACACATAAAGTTTACTGCAAAGTTTATTTTGAATTTGCTAGAAATTCTCCAAGTTTATCCGAGGAACATAGTTTCACAGATTGAATCATAAACTATGATGATGAGGTGTATATAGGAAGACACTCTGCAGAGTTTGTTTTTGCAACATGGTTTCTCCTGCAACCTCTAGATGCGGTTCCGATGACACGACAGAGGGTTTGTGATGCCAAGACGGGAGAGAGGACGAGACGGAGGAGAGGTGTAGCAAAAGTATCATATACGAATGAAACCGATTTGATTAGGTTTAAATATCGATTAGGAAGGTTAGAATCGGGATTATCCTTCTCTTGGAGTTTTATATATACGGCGAGTATCAGTAGAAATAATAGTCTTGAGGTTTTCTTTAGCTAGGGTTAACCGAACTGTTATGCAGGTATCTTGTCTCTTGTCTGGGTCTTATGTGCTCGTCGTCGTAAACGTACTTAGATTATATTCTCGTAATTTTGGTTTGGAAAAGTTTTTTGATTTATGTGTATGTGTATGTTTTTGATAATGTGCGGGTGGAAGATATTTTAGTTTGCAAAAGTTTTTTTTTTCTTTTGAGGAGGGGAAGGGGGGGTGGTGATATGCATTTGAGGATTATTCTCATGCACCAATAAGATTTGAGTTTGTTAGAAAATTTCAAGATTTATAGAAGTTTATTAGATGGAAGTTATGGATGTTAATATTATTTATAAGAGCAGATTAGATGTTATTTTTTAAAACTTGTTGCAAAATTGAATGTAAGGAACTATAGGTAATTAGATTGTTTTTATTAGTTATGTGTATGATGGAAATTAATTTTAATTAAATTATTGAAAAGGAACCAGATTTATTTGTGAAAGATAAATTGTTTACCAAGATTAAAGAATTGGTAAACAAGTTACAGTCAAGGCATCCTACGAAACTGTAGGTAACAAAAAGTTCGAAAACAAATTATGTTCGCTCAACATTTCAACAAAATTTTCTTAACATCTCACATCGCTTACTTGTCCCGACAGCTCAAATTTTTTACTAATTTCTGAATCGCAGTCCAACAAGGTGCTTCACGACGAACAAAAAATGTTTTATTTTTATGAACCGTCTCTGCCAAATTGTCACAATTTTTATAGTGAATTTTAATAATTTCAGTGCGTTGTTGAAGATTTTTAATAATGGCGTTATTTCCACCTGTCAAATGGGGAATAATTACAGCTTCAAAAATGACAACTACCGAAACAGCGGATTATTCAAAATAACAACTCTTATTGGAAAACCGTTTATTAATCAAATGTGTACAATATTTTTAGCTCAAAGGAGGCTTGATAGTTTTCATCCCATTTATAGACAATAAATAGCCTACCACTCTAGTCGTTATTAAAACTTAAACATATTTGATGAAAAAATTAATCAACCACAAGAATAGCATTAAAATGAAAAAGTTTCTTAAATTGATAAAAACAAATTTTGAATTGTTTCCTTGTTCGTACATAATATATTCCAAAAATTTTCATCTGGATCGGTTCTGTGGTTTTTAAAAAGTAGAGCGGCTTTAATGAAATAGGCTGGCGTTAAGTGAAAGGATTTTAGAAAACACAATTTAACTCTCTTTTCTCTTTCACAAGAACAAATTAAGAATAGCCTTCCTAATATGGCCTTTTGTGAGATTGCATCAACTAAAAATAGTGTCTAATTGTAGTAATTATGACTTTCCATTATATCCGTTCTTTTAAATAATGAAATACTCGTAATTTATTTAAAGTTATAAAAAATCACTCGAACTTACTCCCTATTAAACTATATTAGAATGAACACAAAAAAAAAACAATAACTTCATATAAAAATAAAAAAGGGCATATAATTCATTATTTAAAATGCCAAAGTGAGCTAAAAAAAAAATATATCAATTTGATTTGATTTATCGATTAAAACAGAGTTTTTCAAAAAAAAACCCTAAAATTGTTCAGAGTATTATGAAGGATTTAAAAACAAAAAAAAAATCTAAAAAACCTAAAAACAAAATTTAAAAAATTTTTTACGGAATTTGAAAATAATTAAGTTTCATTAAAACAAATTTTTTTAGAATATATTTGATAGGCAGAAAAAAATTATTTGACTCTTCATGAGCTCTTCGATAACCGCTGCGTAGGAGGCCCTGAGTCTACACAAAAGTGCCCCGTTATAGTACTTTGAAAAAAAAATACGTATACGCTCAAGTGTACTCAACTCTAATTATTTATTTTGTGAAAAATATGATTATATAAATTTAGCATTTACTCGTATAAGACCAGAAAACCACATGCTAGCACAAATCTTAAATTTCTCCGAAAATTTCAATCAAAATTTATGATAGCACCAAAAAATTATAAATGAAGTCTTATTGATACATAGTTCCTCCCATAGAACAGTTTGTTTGATTTTTCACTTTTTCATAATCAGCAGAATCAATGGGGATTTTTTATTTAATGAATTTTTATATTTCATGAAGTAAATTTGACATTTTTTTAAATTTTATTTAAATTAGTAGATCGATTTTTTTTAAATGTTTTATGGATTTATTTTCAAACAATTTTTCTTTTGAAAATTCCTTCTAATTCGTAATTTATTTGAAAATTCTCTTTTGTGCAATTTTTTTGGCATTATCTATATTCATTCAACACTCGATTAAAACAATTTTTCATTAAAATCTCAAAACGTATTGAATTCAAAATTCATAAGTTTTTATATTTATATTCTTACTAAATAAATAGCCAGTTGCGTTCTTCCCCTTAAACAGTTCCACCGTAATAGTTGCACCGCTAGAAATGCCCATCAATTCACTTCGGACGCACTATTAAGTACAGAGAATCTTTCTTTAGCCCCACCACACGAATGTGGAATGCTTTACCCGGCTCGATTTTTCCTACCCTTTTCGATGCTCAGACATTCAAAACCAATGTACATCGGTATTTTATTTTAACTCCTATCCCATTTCCCTAAACTCTAGTACATTTCCCCTCCCCTTCAGTACGCGCTTAATATAAAAAAGCGGATATAAGCGGAATAAAATTAATAAAACAAACGAATTCAAGGACTGATTTATTTTTTTAAGGCAATGGAAGCAGACAGTATTTGCCCTTGCGTTGAGTTCAGAAAATTCTTAGTCCATGGATAATTAACCTGAGAACAAAATTCGAAAAATTCGAACAAAAATCTAATGTTTCCCTATTAATAGGGCAGTTAAAGTTTTGGGTATATACTTAGTCCAACTCTCCATTAAATTTAATCTCTCCATTAAAAATTGGAAGACTCAAAAATTTGTATGACATTTCGTAAATTTGCCATTTTCAATAACGAACTTAAATTTAATTAAAATATCACTTGGAAAAAGTATTATTTTTAAAACATTCATTGCAGTAAATACTATGGTTGGACACAAGAAGAACAACTTCTGAAAAGGTTAAAACTCAAACTATAATTAACTGCAATTGAAAACGAAAAAAAAACTTTTTGATTGTTTCAATTCCATGATACAGGTTAGAAATTATCTCCTTTAAGAAGTAAATTTATATGCTCTTCAACAAGCCACTTGACTTTGATAGCTCTGGTTTTTCTACTACTAGTAGGTAAGTGTATAACGAATACAAAAAGGGATAGGTTAAAGGAAGTTATATACTTCTTTTAATATTATATACAAACATATATATATGTAATGTTATAAATCCTTGATGTGGCCAAGAGTCCAATGAAAACTAAATTAATTCTATTCCCACAGAGATAAACATGTGAAATTGAAGGATAATTTCGTTTTTTTTTCGTTTTCCTTCCTTTTTTTTTTCTTTCTCCAACTGGAGTTCCTATATGATATTTAAGGGAAGAAGAATGGTTTTATAATAAACCTTCTTAGAAAGGAGATGCGATGGGATCTTTGTTTCCATGTGGAAATTCTATGAAGTGTTGTTCAAATAAACGTTCGTACTGAATAAATATATTTTTGATGAGATTGTTAGAAGTGTTTTGTAATTTACTAAGAATTTAGGGAAAACCTTAAATAACAACTGACTCAATTTTATAAAAAAAAAAGTATAAAAGATATAATATAATTCACTTCTGTGTGGTTATTTATATGTACAGTGTATGATAACGGGATTTTAAATACACACTTTGAACTAAAGTTAAAAGGGAAGGGTTTTGAAAAAAAAAACCATGCACATTGGTTTTAAGATTCACAATATTATTTTAACAAAACTAAAAGGGAATATTTAGGAAAATGAAAAAAATGCCTTAAAGGTATTTTGTTAAACTGGTATCTAACATGGCATTCAACCGAATTCGACTATATGTTTCTGAGAAAATAGTCAATAGTTGTGTAAGAAATTGAAAACCAATCCAGAGGTAATTGCTTGTTTCAAAAGGGAGCGCTGGCCATCAATGACCTGGAATGAACACAAACGAAATCGATATCAAGTAATAGGTGGTGCAGACCTCTGTTTACCTTCGACTGAAATATTTAGAAAAATCTTTCATATTTTAAGCCTATTTTATACTTCAAAGGGAAGTGAAAACAATTATAAATAAAAATTTGGGACAAATGGAACTTCAAAAGATTTGCAAAAAAAAAAAATTTTTCGTCATATATATTTGCATTTTTTTATGAAAAAAAAATCTTCCTCCTTGACCTATATAATTACATTTCATAATTCTTATTAAATTCTTTCGCCTGAGTTAAAAATATGTAATTCTTAAAAATGTATAATTGTATATAATTATGTAGGTAGGTAAGGTATAGGTCAATAAACAAATGAATATGCTGATAGCCAAACAAAATTGCTGTTTTTTTCTTGGACAACTGTGCTCATCTAACGATAAGAAAGTAGATCTATTTCATGTTTGTTCACAGCTGACAATTTTTAATCCATGATCGTTCTAAGCATTAAATCCTAAAATAAGCTTGTAAACTATAGAATCCATAGAGTTAAAGTTGTTAATCATTGTTTCCGGGTAATCAGCCGGTACTGGTTGATGATTAGCGCAATTTAACCAAAATCCCTGAAAGTTGTATTAGAAACTAAATGAACTGTTGACTGGCTTTTAGTATTAAATAAAATGGTTAAGACAATTGTAAAAAAAATATTTAAACAGGAAAATTTAAGAACCTTAAGAAATCTAAAAAAAAAAAACTTTTTTTTCAAAATATTATTTTTAAAAATACCATCCTAACGATTTAAGAAACAGTTTCATTCGTATTTTTTGATGCATTTTCAGTTTTAAGCTTAAACCTCTTCTTTGGCTTATTTTTGGCAATTCAAAAAGTGAACTTTATTAATTTTGACATTTTTCTAGGAGCAAGAGGAGACAATTATTCCGATTGCCATAACTAAAAAATAACAAAAATTATCGAATAAAGCCTCCATAAGCTCTCCGCAAAAAAAAAATTGAGTATGGGTTACCAAAAAATTGTTGCCACCGTACAATTTAATCCAATACTAATTAATTTTAAATCAGAACAAGGGTTTTTATATACTTTAAAAAAAATAGTTAATTCCATAAAGAAGTTCCACATTTCACTTTGTTTAATAAAACCTTTATTGATATAGGTAAAGAGCGATTGAACACTCCAAAATATCTCATTCGCATTATTGACTGAATAACACAAAAAAAAATTAAATAAATCAAAGTTTAACCATTCCAACTCCATTTATTTCCCATAAAATTGTTTTCGTTGTGTCGAAATGAAAATAAATAGCTCGCACTATAACATTTTTCATTTCGATCCATTCATCCATTAAATTGCGAAAATCTCAAAATAATTGTCCATGGACAAAAACCCCCTCGGGCCGCAATTACTTTTCTCATAAATTATTATTATATTTTCTACTTCCACATACATATATAAATATCGTTTAATGTTTATTGTGAACCATAAAGGCATTTTTTACTTCAGCAAAATATTTTTAATAAACGTTTTCTATATATTCGCGTACCTACTCGTAGATCTGATATATGTATGTATATTATAGCAAAAGTTATTCTGAATCAGCAAGGGCCAAAACCAATAACCGAGAGAAATATCCATATTAACACAAAACAAAAATAATAAAAAAAAAATAAACCACGAACAATTCACAAATACTGAACGAAGTCCAACTTTAACTCCATTAAGCAAATATTAATTATTATTTTACTTGCTCGTATCCAGCTCTTCGTCGTCGTGTACAAAATTCAATCCTTCCACACCTGATGTACAAGTGTACATTCATAGGTATAGTTCAGCACCTCAACTGTGCAGAATGCATGTACGAATTCCACTGGGTCCTTGTTTCAAGTCAGTTTAACTTAAGTTATGCCCTATTTAATCACTCACTTCAAATCGAAAGCGGAACCTTTCTGATATGGTCTGTGGCTACTATATGCGTTAACCTATTGTAATATGAGTTTTTCCCAACAACCTTACCTACTAGAGTGAAGTACCTTCCCCACCCTCCCCCCACAGAACCTCAACCAATGCAATTTTCACATCGCAAGTTAGGAAAACCATTTAACAGAGGTATCTGCAGCTGCATATACAACATGCATTGCCCATACTCATACATCCAACATGGCCTGAAATTTGAATGAAATTTTTGGCCAAGTGAATACTTTTGAGTACCTCAGCCAACTACGTTTCGAAGTTTGTGTATTTCGATAGCGTTGGTGTGGTATTTATGAAAGTTTTGAAATTCATTTTAAATTATTTTACAAAATTCCTGAAATTGACAGCAGTGTAATTCTTTATAGTGTGTTTGAACGTTGGATGAATCTAAAATTTGTTTTCAAAACATATTTTACTTACATTTTCTAATAAATTAGCAAATATTATGTTTCTACCAAAATAAGTAAATTATATGTAAGTACGAGTATACCTGTGCGATGATATCGAAGCTTTTAAAACGAACACTTCATTTATGGGAGGAGTTTCTGGAAGAAACTGGATACCGCATTAGCGTGAAAAAGACCGAATATGTATGCTAATATGCTTCCCATTTTCTAATTCACACATAACTATTTCGGATATCTGTTTAAATAGAACAATGCTTTCCAGTTAGAGTACATGTACCACAGGGAATCGGCTTAGGTCCTTTTCTTTTTATTATAGTCCTTGGAGAAAGATGACGAACGCGGAAGAAAATCAGAGACGGTTGACAGTGTTAAACAATGTACAAGTAGTATGCGAGTACTGACGCCAGCTGAAATGAAGATGCTTCGCATCCCAGCTGGAGTGGTAAAGCGTGATCGATTAAGAAGCAAGAAAATTTGAGAAAGACTTCATATTTGTTGGCACCGTAGATTGAGAAATTAAGTTTAGATTATCTCATTAAATCCCAGGAGTGACGTTCATTTGAGGGAACATATAATAAATTTCTGACTAGACTGGGGATCAAACCACACATCCAGGATAGCAGTCAAGCACTCCAACTTGAGTTTTAGTTGGCCTCGACTTTTTTTCGGTTAAATCGGTGAACCAGAAAAGTGTAGCCTTTGAGTCAAGCAGTTGAGTGACGGAGTTCTGGTCCTACTCGAGATCATTACAATCGTCGGTAAATGAAGAAGAGGTAGTCATGAGCTATTAGGAAGTTATGTAGCCACATTCTAATGTTATATTGGTGGCGCTGAAGTCAAATTCTTACCGATATGCGTTTTGGCCTATTGATGGTACACATTTTGACCTAAATCCTTGAAAAAGTTTCTATGAGTGCTATAATATTTAGACTTAATACCGTTATTTTCTAAATTTCTCAGAACCTTCTGATTCAAACCACTTTTTGGGTCACCCTGTCGAAATTTTATTTCTATATGAAACAATTTTTTAATAGTAACACCCTTTGGTATAAAATGTGGTTAAATTTGAATGCGTTACCTTTTATATGGGTTAAAGCTTATTTTTAAGTTCAAAATGGGGAATGGCACCCTGACCCCTGTACGAAAATTGAACTAGTCCGTACCAGTTTTATTTTAGTAGCTTTTCAGTTTCCAAAAAAGTAAGTATTTGAATCGACCTTTTGAAAATTGAATCAAGTAGTAAGCAAGCATATAATAATAACAAAAAAAATATTTAACCTTTAACTACCTATGTACATATATCCGAAATCAAAGCCATTTACGCCCCTTTTACAATTTATTGAACGTGAGCGCATAGACAAAATTCTTCATTAAAACGTCTTCAAACTTTATGATGCTATAACACACAACTAACATTACACATTTCTTATAGAGTGTTGCAAAATACCAACACGAAAATCCCAGTCTAAGAAACTGGGCGACTTTATATTTAAGTTTGTTTATTAATGCAAAACGTGCAAAACTTTTGCAGTCTTTTTGAATCCTAGTACAATGTAGAAAAAAAAAGAATAATAAAAATGCAACAAAAAAAAGGAAAGCCGTTATCATAGTGAATAAAATAGGTACAACTGTACGACGCGACGCTGTGTTTACAATATTTCCACCAAAGAGAGCGTTTGAGTCTAAAGGAGCATCTACAAAGGCAACATTGAAATAGTTCCAGACAATACCTAAGTATAACAGGAAGAAGGAACTCCTCCGCATTCTACATACGTATATCCTTTTATTTGTAACTGCTAAAAAAAAAAAAGGAAAAATGCTATAAACTCTGAACAAAATGAACTTCCCGGGCTCATAAGATATTTCTTCTTTCGTAAGTCGTACGTGTGCTAACCTTACTTTTCTCTTCACCACTCACCCACCATATCACCATTTTATTTTTTTTTTTTTTTTGCCCCGGAATTGCTTATTGCTTTACTATACTACTGTGAGTAGTTTAAGGTTGCAGCAATCTCTTTTTTTGTACCAATGTATAATGCTGCACATATAGAGCGCACGTTAAGCCGGATGTTGAAGGATACATAACTCTTGCATACCTATCCCGATTCATTTGGCACTGTTAACACTATTTCGAAAAAATCTCAGTACCAATGTGTAAATGAAAAAAAAAAAATTAAAACGAAATATATTAAGTTATTTTTTTTTTTCGTTTTTGTGAGTGAAATAGAAGAGGATGAAGAATTTTAAGACTCTTGACAGAAAGTCCTCTGGGATCAAGCTCTGCATCCAATTTCTGTAAGCTAAGATAAAACCGTGAGATTGCAGTAATTCTATATTCCAATGAAATGAGTGTGTCATTGCAATTATTTTTAACGCTCATCCTTAACAGCAAAAACCTTGTTAAACAGTTGCAAAATGAAAACTGATGTAGAAGACATTTTTTTTTTTCATCAAAGTCAAAGTTCTGGGAATTATTTCACAAACAACTTTATTGATATTCATATAAGAATTTGGGGCACTAATTTTTGTTCAATGTTTTAATCACACATAGTATTGACTTCAAAAAGATATTTTTTTTAATACTTGACTAGCCAGCGGAGAAGGAACTTAATCGGCTTTCGGTAAAGATGATGAGCTGGTAACTGCCTTTTAGCGTACCTACCTACATATTTAAGCATTAAAATTAAAAATAGAAATATTCTAATTCAAAAAACAAAAGATTATTTTTTTAAGTCCTTATTACCAAAGCTATGAAATTGATAAAGTTTGACAGTTTTTTTTATAATGGTTTTTTATGAATAGTTGAGAGCTCTATGTCCTCAGGCCACCAATTTTTTTTTATTCTTTTTAAATAAAGTAATTTTAACTATTAGTTTTTAAAAATTGATTTTTAAGCTCAATAGAAACATAAAATTCACGAAAAGATCGTAGGAACTTGCTCCCACGGAAATGTAGTAGAAACATAAAAACTAAAGGGTCCGCCATCTAAGGTTTTTTTTTAACTAGTGCTTATTTCGTGAATCGACTTAGAGAAGATGCCGATTTTGCCAACAAAAAAAAATCATCTTTTCAGATGAAGCTCATTTTGATCTTGGCGGGTATGTAAACAAGCAAAATTGTCGCATTTAGGGCACAGAAAACCCGCAGGCATACATTGAAAAGCCGATACACCCAAACCGAGTCACTGTTTGGTGCGGATTTTGATCCAGAGGCATAATTGGGCCATTTTTCTTCGAAAATGAGCAAGAAGTAGCCGTTACAGTCAATGGCGATCGTTATCGGGCCATGTTGAACGAATTTTTGTTCACAAAAATTGAAGAGGATATTGACAACATTTGGTTTCAACAGGATGGCGCTACGTGCCACACAGCCGAAGCAACACTCGATGTTTTGCGCCCTGTCTTTGAAGATCGCATTATCAGCCGCAGAGCTGATTTCGTTTGGCCACCTCGGAGCTGCGATTTGACACCGTTGGACTATTATTTGTGGGGTGTCATAAATATAAGTGTTACGCCGACAAGCCAGAAGCCATTGGTGAAATACAATCTGCACACAATCGATAATGTGCTTAAAAATTGGACCGATCGTGTCGGCTACTGCATGGCCAGCCGCAGCCATTTGAATGAAATTATTTTCCATTATTAACCGGAAGGATTGTACTTTCAAATAAAAAAAAAAATTTGAGAAAATATTCAGTAGTTTTTTTTATGGCATTTTCAAAAAAAAAATTATTTGGCGGACCCTTTATTATCTTTGTTGCTAAAATGAGTCAAACAATATTTTTATATAAAAACTAATGATTCTATCTGATGTACATTTAGAGCGGTTTTTTGCAAAAAATATTTTAAATTTTCGAAAAAAATAATTAATTTTTTTGTCACACATCAAAAAACTATTTTCTTTTATTCTAGTGCGAAATTTTAGGCCGTTATTATTCTAGAACACAGAAATTTTTTTGAGGCTGTTTCGAAAATTTTAAAAATGTTTTACGATTTTTTAACATTTGACAAATGTACCAATGCAACATACATATTATGTATCAAATAGGCACTGTTACTTAGGTCCAAAATATTTAAGGTAGTATTGAAAATAAAATTTAAATGTCAAAAACTAAAAAAAAAATATTCAGCGATTTCAAAATATAAAATTAAAAAACAGTTTTTAATTAATTTTTTTCTTATTCAAAAATTTTTTTTTTTTTCAAATTTCATATTGAATAGTATTTCTCACTTGTAAATAGTTTTACATAAAGAAAAACTGACGAAAATCAATTAACTTTTTTTAGGAAACTCGAAAATTAAGAAAAATTGTTGTAGGGGAACCAAACATTTTAAAAAACAGTAGTCAACATTCATTTAAAATTGCTGATTTATTTTCATAAAGAACATCCCGTATTTTCTTATATAAGATTTACCTACTGTAAAATTATAATATTTTTTACATATATCCTTAAAACTATTCAATTACGCTGGGTCAGATAACTGAATTAACCTATGCATTCAACACATTTCTCTAGTCAAATCATTTGCAAATTAACTGTTTTGATATTATTAAAAAAAAACTACATACCAGTGATCTGTTTATCAGATAAGGATCGTACTGTGACGGGATCTTCTACTTTAAGTCGCTTTTCAAGTGAAGGACACCGTTTTTGAAAAAATTACAAATTTGAAAAATTGATTTTTTACAAAACTATGCGTTAAGTCCAGTTTTTGTATTAAGTATTCAATGATCTAATCAATTAATAAATTACTTTCTGAACTGTGAAAAACAAACGTGAAATAAACGGTTCTCATGCTTATCATATCGCTTCTCACATGGTTTTCTTCAATTAAATTTATTGTATAATTGTTAAATATTATTCTTGTGTTCTCCTATTTAAAAATAAAAATTAATTTTTTTGTTTGCAGGTCGGCAGTGAAGTAACTCAACTACATCCGGCGATAGAGAGTTTGCTATGGGCATCTCGAGATCTGACAATACAAGTAAGTTAAAACTATAGACCTCGAGGGAGGCTAACACTAAAATTCACCATCAGGCAAATATAAATTAATTGATAATAATTCTTGTATAAAACAGTTACTGCCTTCACATTACCACAATGGCCAATTGACGTTACGCTGTACGGCGGAAGTTGGCCAAATCTATGCTGAAAGCACAGAGGCGCCACTCTGGAGTTCGAGAAAAGAACCGGTGCCAGAAAGAGGTGAGTTTTTTTTTTTTTGTCTTTTTACTTTATGTTATTACATGTTTTTAAAAAGTTGATTCCTCTCTCGTGTCCTCCAACAAGGACATCCGCCATTGGCAAGTGAAAAAGTGGCTTTTTACATTTAAAAAAAAAAAAAAAAAATCTGGTGGTTTAGATTTATTGAAGCATTCAACTGGAATGGGTGGCTAATTTACATTTTTTTCTAATCGTTTTATTTTTTTGCGGACTTGCTCAGTAACATTTGGAAAGTGTATTTTATAATGTTGGAATGTCGGTCTATTTGAACATTGAGATTTGTACTCCCAGAATCTTGAAATGAACTATTTATGATTTGTGGTTTATGGGGACATAAAAGGTTTTTAAATTGAGAACAGAAATTATGGAATGGTGCTTTTTTTTTTGTCCTCTTTTTTAGTGGGGTATGAATTTTGATCAGGGGACAATAATATCATATGAGAAATATCTTTTCGGCTTGGAATGAGGATATAAACTGGCAATATAAAGATGTCGAACAGGAAAGATAATGTCGTCCTTATCGAAACGATTATTATATGATTTATTGAATGATTCCAGGAAGAACGAGAACGAACGAGAGAAGGAAGTTTCTCAGGATTTTATACTCTTATAATATATGTGTTAGCAAGCTTGTAATACTCGTGTTATGAATTTTATTGGTTGAAGTAGTTGTACCTGATGGATAAGGTGACCATCACTATAGAAATAAAAATTTAGAAATTATTAAACATTTCTTGTAGATATAAGGTTAAAAGAGAGAATATTTTATTCAGGGTAAAAGTGTTGAGTATTTCTAAAACATTATGTTTTGGTACACAAGATAATTTAGATTTCAGACTTTTTTATCGTGGTTCTGAAAAATTAAGGAACTAACAACAATCAACCCTTAACCACGACTGGTGCAACCCCGTCCAAAACGTCGCTCGGGCAATATAATCGAAGATAGTTCTGATTAAAATACAAGGTTTCTCAAAAGAAAGTTTATATTTATTTAGCTTACTGCTTGAACGCAACGATTCGAGAAGCCCGAGGGTTATGTGAATCGGTAGCCTGGTTATTTGGAATTTAGTCGCCATGAATCGTTTTTCGGGAACAGACAGCACCTTGTGCGTGTGAGAGTTTTACAAAAACATTGAATGTAGCGCACAGAAGATTCTACAGTATTCCAGGTTTTCGCCAGTTTGATTGGGTCAAAAAGTTTGAAGAGATATTTTTTGACACAAAAGTAACGGTTCTTCATTGAAAATTATAAATCTTTGATGTAGTAACACTGATTACAAGAACTGAAATACCAATTTTTTGTTGTATAAATAAGGCAGTACATAAAAACAAGGTGACATGCATTAGGTGTGACAAAATACAAGAGTGAGCTTGAAATTGAAGATGCAGAAAATCAAAAAATGGTTAGAGCGGTTTTTTTAAACAATATATTCTTACATGCAAAAATTATTTAGAAGAAATAATTGTTATGCAATTTTAAATATTTAGTAAAAAACATTTTAAAACTAAATTTCAAAAAAAAAAAACATCCACTCGTTTTTAAAATATTTTTTATTCTTTTAATTTATTTGTATTGTGATATGCAAACCAACTGCCAAACATTTTAGTAGAAAATCGAAAAACAAAAAATTGATTCTATAGCAGTTACCGTTAGTAAATATTTTTGAATAAGATTTTATGACTGAAGAATTTGAATTATATACACAAACCGACAGAAAAAAATCTAATCAAAATCGTAAGAGCTGTTTTCGAGATAAATAAGTTTTCACTTATAATATGCATATTTTTTTGAAACAAAAAATTAATTAAGCCTTTAGAAAATCATCTAAGAACCTTGTTTCAAGTAGAGCTATTGATTTCGACCGGGTACCCGTTACACTGAACGGTTACCCGGGTAACCAAATTTCCGGGTATTATCCCGGGTACCCGAAACATGATTGGGTACCCGGGTACCAGACACCTGACCAGTTGCAAGTTTAAAACAAATCATATCAATCGTAACTAATTTCTTTTAACCTTGAAAATATTATCAAAAAAAAAGGAAAAAATTGTCAAAAAAACACAAACAAAGCAAATTTCTTTAAAAATAATATGGAAAGAAATGCTAAAAACTCGGTGTCAAAAACCAAATTATTAGTAAAATAAAGTTTGTCAGAAATATTTCGTAAAAAGTTTTTTCTTCGAAAAAAAATTAAAAAAAAAATCCTATTTAATACATTTTATAAAAAAATAATAAGTGATAATAGTGGATAAGTGTGACCATATTTGTATATAATTCTCTTCTGATTTTTTGAAATAAATAACTCGTATAAGAAGAAAAATTTGTTAATATTTGAAAAACTACAAAGTTCATATACACCCGATTGTATCTTTTTTAACTAGCGTGCACTTAGGGTGTTATGACTATCCTTATAGCTGTGGGCGTAAGAAAAAAAGGAAAAATTAAAGAGAAGATAACGGTGCATATTGCTTTGGATATAGGAATAGGAAAAAAAATAGAGACAGGTCTACATTCTTCTTACATATGTGGATATAATCTCTGTACTTAAAGTTATGTTGGACTCAAGGGATAAGAAGTGATGTGCATTCTGAAAGAAATCGCGAGTATTTCGATTGTATTCTTTAACAGGAAGAATGCAACTCTTTATGAAAATAGCGAGAAAATAGAGATACATGAAACACTACGATGACATTTCAAATGTTATTATCGTATCCGTTATAGCTCAATTAACTTTCATTTTTGAAAATCTATTTTGATTTCTATCTGACTGTGTACCGCTGATTGAGATTTTTAAAAACAAAATCTCTTTCCACTTTTAAATTGTTACATTACATAACCCAACAACGGGTATCTACTTAAAATGCAGCTACAAATGTGGCCAGCCTATGTTTTTTTTAGGTTTTACTGCCGTGTCCCACAAACTCTTTTTAATTATATCAAAAAATGTATTCAATGTATTTCAAAGTTAGGATCACTAATTATTGTAAACCGTGACTGAAGAGCCACACATGTAAATGAGCCATATGCATTTTATATCCTCACGTGTCAGTTATTACTAATTCCTACCATACCATTACTCTAGAACACAACTTAGATTTTTTTAGCAATAATTCTTTTTCATTAAATCGATTTGAAATCCTTTGATCAGATTAAAAAAAATATATCAGTACATTTTTTTTTTTCAATTTAGGAAAAAAAAATCCTTCATGCTGGTAAATCTGCTCTGCCAAAGAACAGTACAAATATAATCAACCACAGCTGTACCTATGTATATCACGCATCAACTCTGTTCTTCAGGATTAGAAACTCATCCTTTTAATTAGTTATCTCGATGCATATACGATTTTGTTTATATAATTGTGTCGTCTCTGTACTGTTACCGCACAGCAAATCTTAATCCCTGTCATTCGTTCGCCAATCTCGTCCTTGTTTGATATACCTAAGCGAAATGCAAAGCTCTATATACCTACATACATATAAACAAAATGCTAATCTCTCTGGCTTGTGCAACGATACATTTCAAACAATCACTTCCCTCCCCCTACAGCCATAAACATGTTTTCCATGTCTCATCCAGAGGACACCCAACTTAACAACAAAAATAGCTGTAAAACGATTTATAGGTATTTCCGTGTTGTTTCCTTTTTGTATATCCCTGAAGTCGTCACAAGCTTTTCTCTTTTTGTTACACAGAGCATTTAATTTTCATTGTGTTTCCGATTACTTTGCGTACTTAAAGATTTGCATGCATAAACTATTGGTCTGTCTCTCTTTATTTTTGTCTCTTTTTCTCTCTCTCTCTCTCTGTCTCTGTAAACATTGGTGAAAAATTCATTTCAAAAACGAAAGCTTTTATTTTTGTATGTTTTTAAACAGAAGTTGACCTAGACCAGGAAGGAAAGAAAAACCATTTAATTCTTCTCTGATGTTTAGGTATAAGTCTCCCTCCCCTTCCTTGGATACTGCCGGAAACAGGTTACAATAAATAAATAAATTGCGGATTGTTTCCATTAAGGCTGCTGTTAAAGACAAACGAAAACTCCCAGACAGATGGATATATAGAGATGTGGTGACAAGGTCGGTGTTTAAACTTACAAATGCTCTCCGTCTTCACCATCATTGCCCATGCCCATGCCCACCCTCAAGGATTAGAGAGAGAATTTCCAAATGATTTTCTCAAAAACAAAAAAAAAAAAGACTCTGCCGCTTTATTTTCAAGGAGGAATATAAATTTCCGGACCAGTTTGAAAACGTTTCGGTACCCTCATACATGCAGAGGAACTTTTTTGTGCCATTGCGTTGTAAAACACAGAGTACTCACCATTTCAAGGAGGCTTAAGAACTTCTCAACTTCTCTAATTAATTGAAAATATCCTTCGCTTCCACCCTTTGAATGAAAACTTTCAGCAAAAAAAAAAGAGAAAACTCCAAAAACGGTCCATTACCCAGGCAAAGAGTTTTGCAACCGTGTGCTGTGTGTGTGTCTGAACAACTATAAAAACGCAGCACAAAAGTGTTACACGCTTTGAAATGCATAAATTGTTTAATTTACATACTAAGCATGTGGGTACACCCAATGAACACACCTACGAGCCAAAACCGACCTACCCCAGGAGAAACTTCTTCTTTGTCATATTACCTATACAAACTCGACAGGAGGCGCTCGCATCAGCTCCCATTTCCCTCTGTGCAAAAAAAAAAAACTGGGCGAACAATAAAAGTAACAATGCCAAAACTTTGTCCTTTCGCATACGTGAGATATTTTGTGGTACGCTGGGCGCAAGGTGGCGTTAGCAGCAGCGAACTCAGTTTACCTGATGGTGGCACACAACTACTATACAATATGTTATATGCGGGGCAAACTATAAGAGCTGACAAGCTTGGCCCGGACTAGGGAACAGTCAAGTTGTAAGTTTGAAGGGTTAAACCATCAGCTGGCTAAATGTTCGTGGAGAAATAATTTCTTCTTCTGCTTCTATACGAAGCAAAAAGTTTCTCGGTTTTCGATTTGCCTTCAATTTGGCGAAGTTGAGATTAAGTTAGGCGTGCAAACCACCTACACCAGCCACTTTAGATATACATAAGCCACCTGTGCAGCCTAGAATAAACTCATAGCGTCGGTAAGGTAAACCGGTAAAAACCCCAGAAATTTATTGTTTATTTATTTTTTGTTTCTAATAGGCCATTTGAAATTTATCAACAAAAAATAGATCAAGTAAAAGTTTTTTTTGGCATGAGGAGAACAACTTGGCGGTAAAGCAGAACGGCCGGGGGAGAACATATCAGAATCCGCGAGTTGTAGGTAAGGAGGAGTTTTATTCCTTTAACTCAAACCCTTATGTAATATATATTTATAGTCGTTTTCTATCTCTATTTCGTTGAAACTTGATGGTCGTAAAATTATCTAAACAAAGCAATAAAATAATGGCGCGGGGATTCTACTTGGAAAAACACGTTGATTACTTGATTTGGAAATGATGGCAAAAGAAATTGATTTTGTTATAAAAAGTATACAAACAACAAACAAACAAAAAAATGGTTAGAATCACATTGAGAAGAGGAGGATTGTTTTTATTTTTTTGTTTACTGTCTTTATATTCCTTTATATTGAGGATATATAGAGACAACAAATTGAGTTCTTAGTATTACTTTTCAAACATGTTATATACGAGTGGGTATGTAAAGACAATAAAATAAGTTTTCAATCTTCTTTGAAATTGATGAAGAGCTTTTCAAAATAAACCATAACTAAATTGAAGAGGTTACAGATTGGTTGAAGTATTATAATATACTTGTATATTATCAAGTACCTGCCTATAAATACTTGAGGACTTGAATTTTTGATGGGGGGGAGGACATGTTCTAGGAAAACTCTTAATTCAAATGCTTGGGGACTATTAATAAACAAAAAAACAATTTTCAAAGAAGAACTTATTAATTTATGTATGAAAGTTGAGCTCTTTGGAAGTAATTTCATTTATTTATCAAAGAACGTTCACTCTGTGAGGTATTAAATCAAACCTGTTGCATTTTCAACAGAACTTATTATTTCATTAACTATTGATGTAGGCCTTTGTTAAAAATAAAAGTCAATCCATATGCAAAGGTTAATGACTAACCTACAATTTATGTGAATTTATTTTGTAGATGTCATAGAAAAGCTGAGGTTTGGAATTTGTATCAAAGCTATAAAAGAATTTCTCCAAACAACAGAACTACATACATCAATGGAATATTATAAAAGAATTTCAGTAGAAGTTTAGGATATAAGTAAATAATAATTTTTACAAACTTTACCACAGCAATGAAGAGTTCCAATCCGCTTTTAAGCACTAGGTGAAGAAATTAAAATGAACTTGAGTCTGCAACTACAAAAGCTGACTGCAGTGATGCTATCAGACATGGGTCCCATTTGGAACGTCCCAGGGCCTTAGAATTAAAGGGGCCATTTTCGGAAAATTACAAACACAAAATTTCTGTTCCTTCGGACTAAATGATGCCGAACAAAATTTTATATTTTTTTTTTTCCTCTAAATCGGATTTTTGATTCATTGAATTCAATTGATTGCAAGAATGCTAAAGAACAGAGGTCGGGTTTGTTTTTTATTTTTATGTATCGTTTTTAAAATATTTAAAAAAAAATAATACTTTTAATAAAACTAATAATTTTAATAGTGTATTAAAAAATCATTTTTTACCAAAATCTAAAAATATGTATCGGACAGTTTTTGAAATATACTTACATATGTAGTTTAAAAAAAATTATTTCAACCCTTTTTTAAGCTGCGCAAAAATTGTATGGAATATTCAATCAATCAATCTTTTTTCCAAGAGATATTCTTAGAGAGTTCACCAATTTCTCGCAGTAGCAGCTACCGCAAAAAAAAATTCAGTTTTTAGGTGGCACAAACTTGACAAGCTACGGGCTGCTATACTCAACAAAAGTTCCTACTGTTTTAAGTCCAACTTTTGTGAACTCTGAAAATCTGCAATTTTGTCTGTCAATTTTTCCAGCATCGCCATCTTTACTGAATTAAATTTCAAATTCTCTAAAGAAAACTAAAGAATAATTTTAATGAACTAGTCTAAAATAATCCCTTGACAATTTATGTTCTTCTTTGATTATTTGAAAGATATTTAGTCATAACCTTGTCCCAAAAACTATCGTATCTGCTTAACATCTATTAAATTTGTTTCTTGAAACTTTGCATGAATTTTAAATTAGTTTTTATTTAGAAAATTCATCAGCCATTACTTTGAAGCATTCAAAAAAATTACCAAAATTTATTCTATCTTTAAATCCTTTCAAAACCGCAATGTGTTATACTTGTATTTAGGTATAGAACTAATTTCAAGATGGCAAAAATCTTCATACAAAGTCCCCCTTATATTTTCTTCTCAAACCAAAAGGATAGTTCTTCAAGGCCATAACCTAAATCAGGTCACGTCGTTCGGTTAATTACAATATTTACCCTCAGGATTAACTGCCCAATATACCATGGTTGTCATGGTGGGTTTGTTTAAAGGGGACTGGTGATGGTGGTAATGTTCAACTTGAAAACTCGTGTCACCATTACTATTTGCATCTTTCTACCCGTCACACTACATACATCTACATTTCCCCTCCTCCACAGTCCTTAATCCTTGATATTTATTGCTAAAATGTTCTCCCACATCACAAGTTAACTCATCAAATTTATGTGTCAATCAACGACAAACTTTACCCATTTCATCACTCAAAGTACCTAAATCATAAAAAAAAAAATCGAAAAAGCAAAGCAACAAAAAGAAAAAAAATGGTAATAAAACCAAATACCCATCAGCAAGTCAAAGAAAAACAACATTGTGTTATCCTTGCCGCTGGCATCTCAGATGACTGGAATTAATTCGTCCATCGTTATAATTGAGTGCAGTTCTTAATTTTGTAATATCACCAATTATGCCCTAACCCTTCAAGAAAAGGGTCAACTTTTTGATTAAAATTCTTGATTTTTGTCCACAAAGACGTCCACACAACCAACGACCGACAACCGACAACGGCCGACGACGTCCAACAACAACTAGAAAAAAAAAACTGAAAAGTTAAGCCCGTTTGAGGGTTTTAATAGAAATTGGTCAGAATCCACTTCTCATCTTCATCTTCATTTTTTTTTTTTCATTTTAATATTTTTGGAATTAACCTAGCCTAACCCTGATGAAGAAAAGGACAAACATAAACACAACTCGTTGGGATTACTTTGAACCAGCACGTCTAGATTTTGTGATTTTGGGATAATTACTTCATCAAATTAGCATTACATCCCTTTGTCGTTTTGGGCCCTGGCCTCACACCCCCACTGCTTTTCCGAAACCACATCAGATTCTATTTTCCATCATTATATTTTCTTTCGTATTTTCTAACTTTTATGCATCAGATTTTGCATAATAGAAAGAATGGTGTATGTATAGGTTTTTTTTTTTGATTTTAAAGAAACATCAAATCATGTGGTTATGGGTATGAAAAGGGACCATATACATCCTGAAAAAGGATTAGATTACTTTTCTTTGGCCGAGATGAAAATAGCCTTTTTTGGTATAAACTAGGAGTTAATAAAAGGTCATTTAAAAATTTGAGCATCTTAATTCATTCAATATTGTCATATTATCAAAATTAAAAACTAGGAATATAATGTACCTACTACCTTTTCTGAGGCTAGTGAATTTAGATAAAAATTCTTTTGAAAGTTTTTTTTAGAATTTTTCGTTCATCTTTACGTCACATCATATTTTGACGTCTGATGATTTGGTAGTGAAACTATGACAATTAACCCAAACACAGATGTGGCAGCTTGTAAGAAGAAACTGTCTCAAAATTTTTTGACTGACAACATTCTAATTGGCAAATGTTTAACATTGTAATGACTTATAATTTAAAAATATACACATTACACATCCAGCCTTAGAAAAGTCAAAAAGTAAAACAGCGAATTGACATTTCTATTTGACTTTAAGAAGTCAGAATTATTTTAGCATAAAAATACTTGTGCAAAAGTCCAAATGTCAGGGCAAATATCAAAGATGTTGTTTTTTGCGTAGAACAATATTAAAAAAAAACTTCTGACAAATGTTTTCTTTAAAAATGTTAAGCAACAAAAATTGAAGATTTCGCATACGATATTTTTGGAAGATTTACAGTCTTAGTCGAGGTAAATGAAGTAGATGGCAAATTTTTTGGTAAATTTTTGTTCGAAAAATTTTTGAAGAAAGTTAAATATTTTTTTTTTTAAAGTGATAAATAAAATTTGTCAAGAATTTAAAATAAGTTTAATATTTCAGTTTTCTTTAAAATTTTGAACTTTGTACTATAAGAATTTTCTTCAAAATTTGAACTCAAGGTTTTTTGGATATTCACTAAAGGAGAAATTGAAATTATATAAATTATTAAAATTATTTTACCAAAAAGTATTTTTCAAAAAGCTTTTTTAACTTTACCTGCCAGAGAGCCGGTTTTTCGGTTTTAGATTTTCTCTTAAAAGATTTGACGGATTGTGATACAAATTTTTACTGCATATTCAAATTTTAAAAACAAATATTTGTTTTTTGGATTGTATCTCCATCCTTTTTTTTGATTTTTTTAAGACCAAAAGTAACGGTACCTCCTATACATTTTTTTATTGCCTCGTTGGAATTTTTGTTTTTTTTTTTTTTGAAAAAATTTAATAAATGAAAAAAATATTGGGTCACTTATAATGGTTTGCCATTTGGGAGGTATCTCATTTTAGCTTTTTTGATTTTCGATTTCAGGGATCAAATTTTTCTATAAAAAGCATTTAAATTTTATTAAAAAAAAAGCAATTTTCAGAGGGCTCGATTCATATTTTTGAAATTTGGTACAAAACGGTTTTTAAATACTATCTTTAATAAATTCAAGGAAAATTAATTTTGTTTTCGAAAACAACGGTACTTATTTTGCTTATTTTGATAAAATTTTGTGTGAGCCTTTATTTTAATAAATCATTTATTAAGTCATTATTGAATATACCTTAATTTTAAAACAATGTAATCGCACAAAGGAAGCAACAGCTCTAACGATTTTTGAGATTATTCTTTCATAAATTTGTATTTTTATGAATACAACAATTAGAGAAATCTTTGTGTATTATATAAACTATAGTACTCTCATGGTGAAAGTCGAATGGGGCGACATCTAAAGTATGCCGGCAACCCTTACTCTTTTTTTTTGCGGAGAGCTTATGGAGGTTTTAATCGATATTTATTGATATTTTTTGGATGCAATAATCCAAAAAATAGTCTCCTCTTGCCCCTACCACCAATTTCCGACGCTTAAAGACTCCCAAAATCGAATTTTACATCTCACATTTTGCAGCACCACCACAAGGGTCTGGGCAACCCTAAAAAAACTTGCCATGATAATGGGTGATTTTTTAGCTGGTTTGGTTTTGGCAACACTGGTTTTGACAGCTGACGTGTGTTTAGTACCTTGTGTCACTGTCAAACAGCTTCAGTTTGGTTTGCAATTTAACCATGAATCGTCTTACAAATGAACAACGCTTGCAAATTATTGAATTTTACTATCAAAATTCGTGCTCGGTTCGAAATGTTCATCGCGCGCTGCTTCCATTTTATGGTCGGCATTCTCGACCTTCTGAGGTGAACAGTTAATTTCACGTTTCGAGTCGGTCAATTGGCCGCCTAGATCGTGCGATTTGACACCATTACACTATTTTTTGTGGGGGTATGTCAAGGCTAATGTCTATAGGGACAAGCCCGCTTCGATTGACGCACTGGAAGCCAACATCCATGCATTCATTCGTGAGATACCGGCCGATATGTGTGAAAGAGTATGCCAAAATTGGACTCAGCGGATGGGCTACCTGAGACGCAGCCGCGGTCAACATTTGCATGAAATTATCTTAAAACCTTAAATTGCAAGGTTCAAACTATCGATTCAAATAAATATTTCATTCATTTTTTCGAATTTTTTGTGTTTTTTTTTAAAAAAAGTTCTAAACCTCTTAAAAAATCACCCGTTAGTACTATAGTTTTCATATACAAAGGAGAAATATATGAAAAAGTATAAATTTCATTTTTTTGAATTACTAAAATTAGCCAAAAAAATGAAGTTCAAAACTGTAGATGCCAAGTTTGGAACTCAAACTCCTTTTTTCCTTTCCCCCTCTATCGACAACAGCGCGGTGGCGCGGTGCGGTGGCATGCCTTACATTAGTGGATAAAGTTCTCGGTATGTTTTTTTCATATATGTATACCAATAATATTTATGTCAAATGAACTCAATTTAACAAAAGTGCCTCATGGTTTGTTGATGAGTTTAAGGGAACACAGTGGGAAGCAATACCATTTTTCTGAACTACAGCTCATTTAAACCATGTTTGAATCAAAAAACGCTATTAATGGGTGACTTGCCTGTAGGAAATAAAACAAATTAGTGCAAATCAATGTTGAGAGTATTTTAAACTCCAACTTTAGCCCCACTAATGTTTTCAGCTAGTAAAAGTTCATAGCTATAAATAAAACAATTCAGTTATAAAGAAATCAAACTCCGTTCCAATTCAATTGGATGTTAAACATTAATTCAAATACATACAAATATTCTAATTTTACACTACTTGACAAATTCAATGTCTATATTTTTCAAAAACGAAAAAAAAAACATCATACCTACTTGATTACTATATGTTAACTTCAAGGATCAAGTGATACTTGTCGCTCAAACGAAATTGATTCAATATCGATATTCCATCATCATAAATAAACTCTGTGTTTGAGTTCCATTAGAAAAACATATCAAAATTTAATAACACGAAGTGCATACAGGAGTTATTTTCACACGTCTCCCCTTTCCCATATTTGATACTTAACCCACCCATCGCCCATCACACATCAGAATCTCCTCCTGTGAAGCAAAATATTTTCTTTCAAATGTCGGGTAATTTATTATTTCGTGAAAATATGCAGTTTTCTCTCAATTTCGCATTCACTATATTATATGGATATGGTGTTATATTTATATATCTTCGAGAAGAGCATGCCCTTCAGCTGTGAAGCATGAAAACAAATTCACTTATTTACATATGAATGGTTGCGTTTGCTCTGCCTCTATATTTTGTATGCAGTATGTAATGGCAAGGACATGCACTGCACACTGGCACAGTGCAAATGCATAGAGCAGCGAGGGGCGAAAATTGCACCATTGAATATTTTCTTCTTTTGATGTTTTGCTTTTATTCTAAGTACTTGGGTTTTTTTATTTCGTTACCTAGTATTTGAGCTCTTACATTTCGTTCATGTTGAAAGTCGATACATATTATTATTGACCTAGAGCTTTTGTCGAATTTTATCATACGCGTGTACGTGTAGTTGGTGCCAGATCGTTGGAACATTTTTTAAAAAACAACTTTTATATCCTATCCATTTTGCTTTTGAATTCAGTTATGGAAAATGTTAAGTTTTATCACTACACGGTCCATGGAATATAATCTCGGGTATTTTTATCGAACGAACGTCTGAAATAGAATAAATACAAAAAAATAAAATACCTTTACTTTACTTGGAAGAAAGAATTAATAATACTCCATCAGTTAATGTTCTGTTATTCAGTACCTTTTTTTAAAATATTTACTTTTGATTTAAATATTTCAGAGAAATTTTTTAAGTTCTGACAATGGAACAATTTGAAAAGAAAAAGGAATAGAAAAAAAAATTAAAATTGTAAACGATCGTTACTTTTTTTTCTCCTTTCTTTATTTTTCAATTCTACAGTAGTAGCCAGTGGCTTAGTGTGTAGGCTTTTCATGCCGGAGGTCCGGATTTGATTCCTAGTCTCGTCCATCTTAAGAAGAGAAATGTTTTTATTTTTGCTACCTGGCGTGAAGGTTTCCGCTAATTTTCTGGCTTCTTATTCGATCACGTTTTCTCGATCCTTCTGTCAATTTACTCTCATATTTCTTGTTCAAAAATGTGAACCATATTATGTAAGCGCTGGGCAAACGACTACCGTGTGGAGCATTCATTGCATCTCGTTCTCATTTCCTTTTTTTTCGAGAATCGAGATGATAATTTTTGGACTTAGACTTTACTAGATTCTCGGTGGTGTTGCAATTAAAGAAAATCATTCAAGATCGGGTTTTTAAAGACATAAATTCTGAGTTGGTATCAGGAGGAGACAGAGACGAGACTAAAAATTTTCAATTTTGACGAGATCAAATATCAATACTTTAAAATGGTCCGTTCACAGCTTTTTGGCATAAGATAAAGGTTTAAATTTAATAAGTTTACATATATACAGGGTATTCAAGTAATTATTGTTCATATCGAATAACAGTTTTCTAGTTAAGGCTGTTTTTTTTTTTTTGAAATTTGAACAAACTTTTACTTTGAACCAGTTTTTGCCTATCCCAAACATTTAAAATTAGTTTTTAATTATTTTTAATCAGACGATGATGGAGAGCACAAACGTTTCAACCGTTATACTCGCGCTTCCAGGAATGCTCATCAATTTACTCTTGAACCTAATTTCGTTCATACTGTCAAGTACAGGGATTCGTTCTTCAGCCGTACTACGCGAATGTGGAATACCGTTCCACGCTCTGTCTTTCCCTCTCATTGTGATATACAGAAATTCTGGATAATGTTCACCGACATCTCCTCCTACTTATGTACCTCAAGCTCGTTCTGTATTTCTGACATATAAAGGGTACATAAAATTCCCTTGGGTGCGTGAACAAGTAGGTTCAGAAATTTGGACTGCCTGTAAACAGACAGGCAGTGAGACAGCACTCACATCCCAAACTACTGAACCGATTTTCTTTAAACTTGGAAATTAAGGTTCTCCTAAATTTAACCCCAAAAAGTAACTATGCCTATCGTCAACTTCAGGTATTGGGATTAAATTTAATTTTATTGCATCTTAAAATTTTCCAAAAATTTTTTTTTTTTTGAAAACTCAGTACGTATTTTTTTTTAATTTATATTATTAAATATGAAAAACTTGCAAACTTTACGTTTCATAAGATAGCATCTTCAATTTTATTTTGAGCTCAAAGTTCTTCAAATATTTATAATTTTTTTTTTGTTTTGCACGAAATTAGACGTGACTAAGTCTAAGCTGGTACCAACTCAGAGTTTCTTCTATTTAGCCTCTTTTGTGAGGTATTTAAGAAACAACCATTTTATGCTACAATATTGAAATGTTTTATTTCGCCGAGGTTCTCGTTCCAAAAATCACAGTCTCGTCTCGATTTCGTTCCGGATGCCTAGAAGTTAGTCTCGTGTCGGTCACTTGGCCCTGGCCAGCCTTTGCTTTATCGCGATTTTCACATGGACAATATTCCACCCCAAATGTCTTGTTCCCCTTTCTATTAGCAGTCATTTGGGCAAAAATTGAGGTTCATATTGAATTATTTGGGGATTTCCATTTTTTTTAATTTATTAATTAACAAACATTTTACGGATGGAATTTTGTTCATATAAAACTCACCTGATAGTTTCTTGACTATTTTTCTATTTGAAACTGATTTACAACATTATTTATTTTAAATACAGAATCGCATGAGTTTTCAATATACAACATTTTCAAAAAGAGGCAAAACCATAATTTAAAGGCAGCTTTAAATACAGGTTTGAATTCATAAAAAAAAAAAACAAGTTTATTTCCATGAGCAATTTTCGCATCAGCAAACTCCCTTCTTGTTGATAATACTGTGTTTGCTTGTTGATAACATCCACTTTAGCTTATGCAACCAAAGAGCCATCTAAAGAAACCACTAACACAGCACCATCAAATGCAATTTGTTCAAAAGAACTACTTACTTTAACAGAGCGCGCTATTATGGGAAGCACGACAAAGACGACGAGCGACGACGAACGACAACCATGACTGGCTATATAAATGCGATGAACCCGACACATCGACAGACAACGTGACGCAACGCAACTAACATCAAGTTTCCATACAGCTGAACAAGCACGAAAATACTTCTTCTTCTTCTTCTTTTTTCTCGACTGTCCTCGTCCTGTCATCCTTGCGAATTCCGACTACAACTATACAAAAAAGGAATACTTAAAAATCGAATAAATTTCATTTCAGAGGATTTTCGGTTTCAAAAAACGACTCCATCCACGCCACGCGCCTCTTTCTTCGCGCCAACATTTTATATGCTGCCTCATAGGATAACGAAATTCTGCTGCTTAGAGAAAAGATTCTTTTTTTGCTGCATCTGTTCGGCGTTGCAACGACTTTAAACAACGTTGTCTATAGTGCACCAGCTTCACAGCATTTTAGCACATTTCACTCCAATTGAATTGGCGCAATGAAATTAAATTGTATTTTGCTTTTCATCTTTTGCCCAACAACTATACGTACTGTCTTTGGCTAATAGAACACTCTGTATAGTTATGTATGTATATGCTTCTGCTTATGGTTCCAGAAACAGCTACAAGCTTGAAAATATTTCCATAAAGCTCAAGGCAAAGCAGCATGCCAAAGTGTGAAAACTCTGGCATAGGAGAAAAGGATCTCGCAGCTCAAAGCAATAATTGCTGCTTAGCAGTTCTTACTCCAGATAAATGGTTAGATATTACAAGGACTATACTTGTAATTTTGTTTATAAGGTAATATCTCCAACGATAAAGGATATTGAAAGGAAATGCATAAGAAAGTACTATGTCGTAGCTACAACTGCAAGCATCCATTTTTATATTTCTTTTTTCTTCTTGAAAGAATAGCTGGAATTACAAGGATGACCGCATACTTAAAAGAAGGTTAGAGACAAGGAAATTGCATTATAGAAGGTTTCCTGTTCCTCTTATGTTCTCTTTCTCTCTAGCTAAGGAAAATAATGTAAAATAAAATTTATAAAAAAATAAAAAAAAAAGAAATGACTTGCAGCGAAGTTTGCTTGGAGTGCTTATTAGCTGTGTAATTGAAAGGATTTTGCATCGCATAAGGGACTAATAATACTTTGTCGCCAGTTTATTAATGGAAAAATGGAATTTCCTTGAGCTTCTTTTGATAGTAACGAACGTGAGCTTTTCGTTTTTCATTTGGCATTCACAAAGCATTTACTTTGCCATCTGAAGATTAAAAAAAAAACTGACGAAAAGATTAAGCGAAAATCACAGTTCAGGGAAAATTTAGGTCTTTTGACAGAACAATTTACGTCTTATGTATTTAAAAATAAGTAGCCTAATTTCAGTTTGGATGTTTGTTTTTTTGAACAGATTTTTTTATGATGAGTTTTTTTGGAGTGTGGAAAGTAATTTTTGAAAGTTGTTTCAATTCAACATATTGTAAAATCGATATTTTAGACCCCAAATTAGGTTTTTCGAAAATCGAAATTATGAAAGTTTTCGTTGTTTTGACAATTGTTTCAAATTTTTGAATCTTTCAATGGAAAGAAATTTCTAGATATTTTTTCGACAAGGAAAATTTTGTAACATTTCAATGGACTAAAATGTTAAAAAAAAGTTTCTATCAAAAAAAAAAGTTTGTATGAAACATTGGCAAAAAAAATTTGAGGTTGTTTTGATAAATACAAAAAAAAAAATTTAATTTGGAAATGCCATAATAGTTGAACTTTTTTAAATCTTCTGTTAAAAAAAATAATAATCTAAATTGCTTTAACCACTAGTGAGAAAATGAGTTATTGATTATTTTCAACAAATTAACAGATTCCAAATATAAAAAATATCAACAGACCAGTTTTCAAAATATCTTAAAAAAAAACTTTGAAATTTCAATTTGGGGTTGGCCGTGGCGCGATGGTATGCGTGGTCGCCTTTCAACCTCACAGGTCACAGGTTCGATCCCTGCCGTAGTTCTTATTCCATTATCATTGATCATTGTTGGGCCGCTGGTTTACTCATTACATGTTGTTCAGGCATAACACCAACAACATGTGATTGCGTAAATACTAGTATGCCCAACAAATATGATAATGAACAAAATAATGCGAATTATAAAGGGACATTGATATACGACACGGCATTTCTCCGCTTTAGCCCAGCCGCCAACCCTGGAGATAAAATCTGAGACAACCACCACCTTCAGTCTCAGTACCTCGCGCCACATACCTTTCAATACACCTTTCCCTTCCCACCCTTATTCATCACGCCCGCGCTGTGTTGAACAAACATATAAAGGGTACACCATCCCCTTGAGCGCAAATTATAAAAAAAAAAAATATTTCACACGTAACGATGTCAAGCTCATACACCCGAGAAGAATTAACGGACATGCATTTCTGCTACGGTTTAGCTAATGGTCGAAGTCGTGAAGCCGAAAGACTGTACGCTGAAAGATATCCCGATAGGAGGTGTCCCCATCATAGCACGTTTCCAAGAATCCACCGACGTCTAAGAGATCATGGAGTGCTGGAGCATCGAAAAGCGAAAGGCCAGTTTCTGATGAGTCAAGAATCTTAGATGAAAGAATTCTGGATTTAGTCCGAAATAATCCCTCCGTCAGTACAAGAATGATATCCACTATGCTTGGAGTGTCCCAATCTAGAGCATGTCGAGTACTTCGGGCGGAAAATTTACACCCGTACCACTTTACGCCTGTTCAGGAACTCACCTCAAACGACAAGTTATTGAGAACCGAATTTTGTAGAACATTACTACTTAGAAATGAAACCAAACAAAACTATTTTAGAAGAATATTCTGGACGGATGAAGCACAGTTTACTAGGGATGGGGTTACTAACTTCCACAATATTTACATTATTGGAGTAGAGCCAATCCACACAAAAAAAAACAAAACAAATCACAACACCGCTTTAATTGTAATGTTTGGCTTGGTATTGTTGGACACCTGCAATTCCTACGAGACCTTTTACCCGATTTATTAGACAGCGTTCCATTGGTTATAGCAGATACTTTAATCTACCAACAAGATAGTGCTCCAGCACACTACAGCTTACAGGTGAGAAACTGGCTGGATGATCATTTTAGTGACCGTTGGATCGGAAGAAGGGGCCCCACGGAATGGCCGCCTAGGTCACCAGATTTAACTCCCCTAGATTTCTATGCATGGGGATTTATGAAGAATTATGTTTACGAAGTGGAAATAGTATCATTGGAACAACTGAAGGAACGAATTGAAGTCGCTGGAGTCAAATTGCAGGAAAATTTGTCAAGCATAAACTTATGTGAAGCCATTACAAGGAGATATTATAATCTATGCCTTCTAAACCATGGAGATCATATCGAGAATTTTTTATAAGTACTTCCAATAAAAAACATAGTAAAAATAAAAGGAATAAAAAAAACTAAAAAAACTAAGATTAATGCTTCTTAAATTGCTTCGTTACAATAAAAATAAATGTTTTTCTTAGAAAAAGGTGGTTTTGGTTTTTTTTTAATTTCTTGAGAACGACATAAAATTTTTGCATCCGGTTTTCTTATTTTGACTTAAAATTAATAACAGGATTGAATTTTGAAATTAAAATTTGCACTTAATTACGTAAAATTTTGAAAAAAATGAATTTGAATTTTTTTTTTCAATTTTTTTTTTCAAAATTTTGACTTTGAAAATTAATATTTCAAAAACTATTTCTTAGAATAGATTTATTTAAACACAGAATGAAAGAAAAAAATATTGGCTTTTCAAAAACGTATCGCACAGCATTGTGAATAAAGCCGTTGATTTTAAATAATTTTTCCCATTTTAAGTCAGTTTTTTCGAAAATTGCCCCTCCCGGCTAAACGGAGGGGAATAGACCCCCCCCTCCCATACGATTTTTTTCTTGTCTCAACGCAACCTACACGCCCTAGCATTTTGTCGCATTGCTCATGACTCACCCTGTATAAGCAAGTTAAAAATCCAGCCACCCTTTAAGGCTGGTCTGCACCAAGCAGACATTCAAAAGGAATTGCGAGATCCTTTTTATTCATCTACATAAATCATTGTATTACTAATAAAGTTTGATTAAAATTTCCAGATCAATTTTTTTTAAACATTATGTAGGTGAACATTCTTTTCTTAAAACTGCAAGAATATTTTAAACCGGTAAAAAAATGAATAACTAAAAAAACTCGTAATAAACTTTCTTTGTTTCAAAAGAAGGAAAATGAATGAAAAATAATTGAAACCCTTAATATTCAGGGCTAGTTTTGGGGGTTGCATTACCAGATTTTAAAACTTACTTTTATAAAAAAAAGAGAACGTACAAAAAATACAGTTGAATTTAAAAGTCATCGTTAGCTAAACAAAAAAATAAATGCAAGTAGAGCTTTTGAAAAATATTAATTTTCAAATGCGAAATGAGAAATGAAATGCATTAGGGATTTATCCTTTTATTGGTAAGCAAGCGATTCCATGATTCCTTAAAATCATAGCAACAAAATGTGTGTTGTATGAAAAATGTTAAAAAATTTATATCTTGTAAACAAAATTATTGCAGAAAAAAAAATATAAATTGAAATGTTTTTTTTTCTATTTTGAGATTTAAGGTTATTGTTACTACGATTTTTTGTTTCAACAAATTTTTTTAGTTGTTTTTAGTTCCATATCTAAAAAAATTACAATATTATAAATTCTTTTAATTTTTCAAATAAAAAAATAACAACGTCATTGAAAAACACGAATACATTAAGTCAATGAGTCAGTTATACGATTGTTAACATAAATACATAGATATATAAAATATTTCCAAAAAATGTAAACGCCTTGTCTACTGCTGCCTGATGGTTGGCTAGGGCGTATACGTACTTTTTCGAGTTTTTTAAAAACATTTGCCGAGTTCTGAGCATAAACTAATGCAGCTTAAGGACAGATTAAGATCATCAATTTTTCATACAAAATAGCAAGATAAAACCTTGATACCGCGATACCAAACCCCATCTGAATAAAAAAAAAGTCAACACTTAATCGAACATGTGCGTTTCAGACGTAAATAATGTAATTGTACATAACTGTCTATAGTTATGTACGTATGTAAAAACTGGAATATGTGCCAACCATCATCATCAACATATCAATGTTGAAAATATCAACAGACATATAAACCACCCATTCACACAGCCACACGTTTCATAAACATACGTATCTAAGCATCGAGTTTCATTTCGATTAAATTGCCGTAACTTTTGCCTTGTGCCTAAAGATTGATTATCCTTAGAGCTTTTACTGAGCTGGTGTTTTGCGTTGGAATAATAAGTAGTCTGGGTTCTAATTCGTTTTTATTAGCTTTTTTATGTGAATTACATGCACAGAAAGAAATTGTTTAACGCATGAGTGATAAAACCGATATTCGAGTTTTTTTTTTTTGTTTGGTCTTTATTTATTTAGGTTTTATTCAATTTAGAAGTAATGCATAGTTCATTTTGAACTGAATTAAGTGAGAGTAAAATGCATGAGTGGATCGCATGAACTTTGGTCTTGTAATTCAAGGCTGTACCGTGATATACTTAATTAACAAACAAACTACACTTTCAACGAATAGTATTTGTACGAGTATATTGGAAATATTTAAATTCAGTAATAATAAGCAGACAAATTTCTTAAGGGCTATTATAATTTTATCCCACAATTTTTGTATTACTAAATTACAACATGCAGTAGCTAGTGGCAGAATAGGTGAGTTCAATTAAGAAAAGTTCAGAGCAGAACAGAACAGACGGAACACTTTACATGAGAAATGTCAGACAAGTGAACAGTCAGTCACGTGACAGATGAAACAAAATATTACCTACAGCTGATTCTGACAGTTTTCATGAATCTGTTCTAGTCTAGGTACTCTGAATAAAAAAGCAACTGCAAGAAATTTTGTTCTAATCTGTTTCAGACAGACTCACTGAAACAGCAAATCAGAACAGTTTGGAACAAAAAATTTCTAACTGAATAGCAAAAAGCTGTAATTTTCTGTTCTAAACTGTTCCAAATTATTCGGAACAGCTTCACTGAACAAACCTAATGGTTAGTACGTAGGACTGTCATGCTGGAGGTCTGAGTTCGATACCCAGTAGAGCTGCTCAAAAAAACGAGACGAGACTAACTTCGAGACGTGACTGTAATTTTTGGAACAAGGCTTACCGTGTCTCGATAGTATTTCCAGTAAAGAAAATCATTCAAAATTGTGTTTTTAATACATAATATTCACTATTTCAATGCAAATATTAGCCAGTCTCTAGGCGAAATGGTGGGTTCTCTTTTTTCACACAAAAACAAGATTACATAGGAAATATTACGACTTAGTACCAAGATGAAACCAAGACCGAGTTGAGACTCGATTTTCATACGAAAACGCGGTGAGACCGAGATGAGACTGATTCCCAACTTCGTCTATTTAAAAAAAAAATAAAAACGTGTTTTTGTTTGTTTATCCTTCGGCCGTTCTTGCAAATCGATAAGAAAATTAAATTTCTACCCCCAGGAAAAAAGTTATTTCACTCTAATTTTTACTTGTGACTTTAGGGCATGTTTTGGAGATTCAGATCAATCAGACCTTAGATTACGATGTTAGAGCACGGTCAGTCTGTTTGTTATTGTGTACCTTGACCTACCTTTTCAGGTAAACTTTAAAACAAAATAATTATATTCATCTAGCAAATGGCTATAACGATTTTAATGAAATTTTATCATTCGGGTTTTTGGTCAAAAAATATTTTTCGAAAACCGGTACCAGCCATAGAACCGGATATGAATTTTTATAAAGGAAGTCGTATATAATTTTAAAAGTTGCCCAATGCCCATATCAAAATTTTCAAAACTATTTTTTTGTATTTTTGAAAATAAGTCTGAGGGAATTTGTAAATAATTTTATTTATTGATATCTTTCCCCAACGATTTTTTGTTGACCTGGTCTGACAAGTACTTCTCATAATATTATATACGGAAACTATATTTCACATAGTCTGATGCCACATATCATACACCTGATATTTTTAAGAAGTGTATATTGAGGCGTAAAGTTGTTTGTTGAATAAACGTTGTTATTTTCGCGTTGATATCTAAAACACCCACTTTTATATTAAACTTAGATATTTACAATAAGTGATACTGTGATGTTGTGTATTCATGTTTAAAAGCCGCATAGAAATCCTACTTCTTTAAAAAAATCCATATAATCAAAAATTTGAAAATTCTTTCAAAAGATACATAGGTAGGTAAGATCTTTTTCCACAACTTAGACGACCTAAAAGAATTCGTTTCGTTCGCCTTCTTCATTATTGTATTTTATAACAAAATACTTAAACAATGGCATGTTAGCAATTTAAAACTTTTTCAAGTAACACTTTCAAATATGAAACTCATATAAAATTTGTACGAGTATGTATGTCTATATATTGTATATTTAAAAATTCATAAAAATACTTAGTATCCAAGAAGATATCTACATTTTAAGCTCCAAGCTATATTCTTAATAGTACAGTACACCACATGTAAAAAACATTTTTTGCTTCTGGCACTTTTATACCAGCCATGTCATTGTTTTTGCCACCAACAGCAATTCCAGCAGCCCCTAACGTGCGTCGCCGCCGCCGCTGCTGCTGCTGCTGCTGCTGCTGCTGTCGCACCACCAGGGACATACCCGCCAGGGCTTACGTCAATATAAATCTTTCATAATTAACAGGCATTAACTTTTAAGAGTGTTTATTTTTATTATTTAATCAAGTCACTTGAGAGCATTTTTCTTTATTATTGTTTGTGTCAGTCGTCCTTTTTTTATATTCATGATTCTTTTATAACTCAATTAGTTTTAAATCACTTCGTGTATGATGGTTACCACTTTGTGTTTTTTTTTTAAACTTCTTGCTCTCTAGGAAAAGTATGGGCTTCGTGTGAGTAAACGTAGGTATACAATATTCTATATGTTAATATCAAAATCAACACTACGATGATGGTTTTTTTAACTGTCAGCCATTTTAAGAGTTGTTAAATGATAACTGTTTTTTTTTTGGCATTTGAAAAATCAATTCTGTTCAAAATACGTATAGTGCGAGTTGCCGTTTAGCGATGAAGCTCACTATTAGTTGAATGGCTACGTCAATAAATACAACTGACGTATTTGGAGTGAAGACAATCCTCAAGCGTATGTTGTGACACCGTTACATCCAAAATTTTGGGCAAAATCATAGTGAGTGCTTAAAATAGGATAACAGTATTGAGCCATAGGATTTTGTTTCGTGGTTTCGTTCCAAAATAGTCTTTATCAATTTTTTAGATTACTATTCATCATCATCGGCTCGACAACCGGGGTCTGGTCCTGGCCTTTTTCAACAAGTCTCTCCACCCATCCTGGTCTCAAGCCGACGCCATCCAGTTACGTCCTGGTCCACTCTACAGCGCAAGCATGGTCTACCGCGCTGCCGTCTACCATAGAATGTACCACAAAGGACTTTCCGAGTAGGTTCCTCTTCACTCATGCGAGCTAGGTGCCCTGCCCACCGGAGTCTACCAAGCCTAATTTTTGTCACTATGTCTGCTTCAAGGTACATAGATTGCGTACAATTCATTATTGTACCTTCTCCGGAATCGTCCTTCCTCAAATATGGGGCCAACAATTCTCCTTAAGACTATTCTTTCGAACGTGGCTAAGGGGTGGGAGTGTCTTTTGCTAAGCACCCAAGTCTCGGATCCAAACGTGAGTACTAGCAGTACCATGGGTTTTAAACAGCAGCATTTTTAAAGTTATGTGAGATTTCTTGTTTTAAAGAGCTTTCACAGACTATAGAAGGCTTTGTTGGATCTGATCAGCCACACGCCTATTTCTTCTTTCATATTTGTATCGGCTGCTAAAATTGACCCAAAAAGTTTTTAAAGGATTCACCGCTTCATATTCGTGTTCCGCTGCCTTGATTTTTGACCAACTGTTCCTCTCGTATTCGACGCCACCATGTACTTCGTTTTACATTCACTTATGTGCAGCCCCAGATTTTGTGCCGCCTTCTCGATCTGGATGAAGGAATCGTGTACAGCTTGTTCGATTCTTCCGATAATGTCGATGTCGTCTGCGTAAGCCAGTATCTGGCTGGAACTGTTGAAAACAAGAGGGACGTTGCCGTACCACAGTCACAGATTGCTTTCTCCAACGCCAGGTTGAAGAGGAGGCAGGCCATACCATCCCCTTGTCGGAGTCCATTAAAGATGTTGATTGGTCTGGATAGCAATCCGGCTAATTTTACTTTGCTTTTTACGTTGGTCATGGGCAACCTACATAGCCATGTCGATTTATTTGGGATTCCGAATCCTCTCATGGCTTTGTAAAGTTCTACCCTGGCTATGCTATAATAGGCGGCCGTAAGAGCGAGTTCATGCAATCTGTAGAATACTTTATTTTGTTTAATTTTTCCTTAAAAAACATTTATAAAAGTGGCAACCCTAACCAAATAAAATTTAAAGCAAAATAATGCGTCTAAATTTTCACAGCACGGCACCATGCACACTGCCTATACTCCTTCCTTTTCCCCTAGGGATTTTGCTCGTTCAAGGACATATCTATCAAAATAATGTATGCTTGTTATTATTATATACATATATATATATATATACGAGTATGCACGAGTATATCTAAACTTATAAGCCGGCTTAGGTATATACATACATACATATATCTGTAAGTATGAGGAAGATGACTAAGTAACTGTAATCCATATACATTCCACAAAGTGCTTAAATTAAATTGCTTATATCACCTACAACCCCACATGCCTCGTCTGCTTGCAAAATTCTCTAGGTACTCTTATATAAAGGTATATATGTATATGATACCATATACACACCGGCACATTCGTCACAATGATTAATGAATGTTAATTTAATCGGGCGACTTTAGAATTTTTAGCAGAGTTCTGCTAATCCATCTTGCCTGGAATCTTAAGACCATTTTTCACGCTAGCTCTGCCATGCACAAAAATAAATACACAAAGGAGAGATGTGATGATCATCAGGAAACAGTGTCATGGGATCCGAACGTTTTTTTTTTTTTTTTTTGTCAAACATTTCATTCTTAAAATTGAATTGTGAGTAACGTGTATACAGGGTGTTCGACAATAACAGCTGTGCCGTAAAAGAAAAACATACATACATAGGTTCATGAGGTCGTTTTCACTTCAGGGTTTTTTATGATTTTGGGTCTTATTTCCTTTGACTGCTTTTTACTTTCCCAAAGTATTACTGAATCTAATTTTTTTACACAAGAAACCATCTGCTGCACAGATATGTCGAACGTGAAAAAATTCATCTCGAGATTTTGATCAAACTTGCCATGATAGGGAAGTCGAAAAAACTCGGTCTAGCAATTATATCTCTCTGTCTGTCCGTTGAGTTACAGCCTAAATGTATTTTTTGCGCCGTATCATGTTCTTTTTATTTTTTTTTTAACTAAAAGTAATGGTACCTGCCATTAATTTTTACCCTTTCTGGAAAATTCGATTTTATCGAAAACTATTCCTACGTTTTTTTGTTTAGAAAAATTAACTTTTAATGAAAAAAAAATTCAAATGTGGAAAAATCGTAAAATCATTTTTCGATTATCGATTTTTGTGCAAAAAAAATTATTTTTTGAAAATTAAATATTTCAAAAAGCTCAAAATTTGGTACAAAACGGTTTATTAATAATGTCTTGAAAAATTTGAACAAAAACCTAAATTTATTTTCGAAAATAACGGTACCTTCACACAAATGTTAAAAAACAGTTTTCAAAAAATTCAAATTTCTCGTAAACGACACCGACAATTTTCATAAAATATTATAAAACAAGAAAAAAATATTTAAAATAAAGACATTATTAACGGTACCTTCCACATTTATGTTAAGCTACCCTGAAGCCTCAACTGAACAGGTTTTGTCCGGGACACCCTGTATTCAATAAAGACTCGAAATTAAGAACCCATATGAGGGAATCTTATAAGAAACGGGATCCTTAAAAAATGAAAATTTAAAATTATTTTTAAAAATCATGCAATAGTTATTATTAGATAATAATTTACGGAGGTAAACTGAATTTTAGAATAAAATAATATAACTAGGTTATGTGTGGGATTAACTCTATGCAAACGAATGAATTTACTTACACTCCCCGTCAAAAATAGAAAAAAAAAAAAACAAAAAATAATCAAATTCAATGAACCAAATTAAAAGCTCACAAGGGATATGAGGAATCGTGTGTGTTTCAGAAGTTTGTTTAGGTGTACCTATTAAACTGAGCGATTATTTAACGTTCCAGATTCATAGCATGTAAGTTAAAAAATGCGTCAACAATCCATCCTCTCAGGTGTATAATTATTATCTCAAAGAATTCCTCGATGTCCTCGTCGTCGACGGCGGCGATGGCGGTGTCGTCGTAGACACGATGTAGTGTCGAATATCTCCCTTGAGAAACAGTGAAAAACTGGGATTTCAAAACACAATACACAACACCGCCCGCCTGCCGCTGTTGTTACTACTGAACCTGAAAAGACCTTCAGATACCTACCTAATTGTTTTTTGAAAAAGAGATAAATTTTGTACGTTTAACCTCTGTGTGGGATTCGAAGAAATGGTATATATCAAAGGAAGTGTTACCTTCATTGTTAAGGAATTTATTTTTCTCAATAAACATAGCTATGTGCTTTTTTTTACAACATGATTTGTTTGAAAGTGTGTGTTTCAGTGATTTTTATTTTAAATTAAATAAATAATTGGAATGTGTTTGGAAAATTGAGTTTTCTTTTCACGTAAGATACCTTCGCAAAAACTGTAAATCTGTAGGTTGATACTTTAAAATATTGACAGTTTTGGTAAGGTTAACAACGACGTCGTTATAATTAAAAATAAGATAATCCTAGTAGTGGGCTATAGGCATTTCTTATTTTTGATTTTATTCGTTGACGACCGAACTTTTGAAAGCAAATAAAATAAAAGTTGGAAACACTTAAGTTCCAGTTTCACATTTGACTTAACTAATAATCTTGAAAATGGTAATAAAGTTCATGTTTAATATTTATTCCACAACAGAATGTTATTGATTTTATGAAAAAAAAATTGCATGAAGTTCATCTTTCAAGATTCGACAGACCAGGAAATCTTTAAGATGTTCTCAGGCATCTATTTAGAAACTTTTATGTAATTTTCCAAGTCCTGCATCCATGAAGAAGAGCATGAATTCAACATTGGAAAGGAACAGTAGTAGCTTGGTCTTTAAACTAATAGAGTTATTTCCCCATATTTTTTGACCAGCTTCTGCTTTCACGATTTGGCTGTTAATATTTACTTCAGTATTAGTCGAGGCAGTAGTACTTCAATAAGACATTTTCTACTTTCTCAACTAGTTCTTCAGAAATATCTAAAATCGATCTTTAGATCAACGATTTCTTGTTGACAGTGCACTGCACTGCGTTAGGTCTCATTTCATTGGAAGCTTGGCCAATCATTCCCTTTTTCCCTCACTCCATTTTGTTGGCGCTGCTAGTAAAATCTCTGCTAGAATACCATCAAGTCCAGCCGCTTTGTTGTTCTTCCGTGATTTGATTGAGATACGGATTTCTTCTCTGTGAGGCGGTTACAACAGTGCGTAATTGGGCAATTGTTACTTCGGACGTATTATTGAGCGTTGGCCTCACTCCACTGGTAAAAACGCGTTTTAAAATCGCAGAAAAGTGTGCTTTTCACTTTTTGAGCTGCTCGTCATCCGCAACAAGCAGTGATCGGTCAATGTCTTCTTCACCAATATTCAGCTCTGGACACACCTGTGAGCTCTTTAGTAATTCTATAATTCTATAGACCGTCTTATAAGCACTTAATCATGACTGATTGTTGCACTACTAGGCCCAGGCCAAGTTGTGGACAGTCAATAGTTTCCCGATCATGCTTGATCCAGATCCGCAGTGAGCTGTTTTCTGGCTTGGTATGCTGCTTATCCAGCTTTCGTTTCAAAAAAATTCGGGACACAAAAAGTTTTTCAAATAAAATGAAAGAACTAAATAGCAAAAGCCCCACATATAATGAGTCTAATAATTGAGGACGCGCTCTTAAAACATTTAACTCTAGCCATAGTTTTTTTTAAATTTAAACCTTCAATTGTAATAAGATTTTCTTCATTAAATCTATCCGATTGCGATTTAGAAATATTAACAAAAAGCATTTTATTAAACATAGGATCACCAAAGATTTACTTTACATACATTTTTTTTTTATGGAAAATCTGTGAAATAGGCCCTAGGTTGTATAAAATTTTTTCGTCAATATTAACAATTTTAAAGCTTAAATGTAGTTAAATGAATTTTATATAGTTTAAAACACAAATATTATCAACAAGATTTATTTGTATGTGCTGCTGTAAAATTCTTCAACCTTCTTCCTCCATAGTGTTCCGATATTATAAAGAAATAAAAAGAAGATACTCGGATTTTTTTTCAAAAAATTGTCTTGCTCTTCCACACACTTACACATGTGTGGATATTCATTTCTATTAAAACAAAAAAAAAATTAGTTTTCTTTGTGTCAGAGAACAGAGAAAAGTTTTGCCAGTTTTTAAGTTATTTTGTTTCTGAGTTTACTTATTTATTTTTTTTTAGTATGTTATTTTATTATTTTTCCTTAAAAAAAAACTCTTAACTCCATCTTGAAAGATGAAACTAAATTCAAAAGAAAGATACAATAACCGTAACTGAAGCAAATAAGAGCGAAAGCGAACGGTACGGAAATTTGAGTATTTTTCCATGATGCAAGAACAAGAAGTTTTTCTTAACAAAACAAAATAAACGTTGTTGTTATTGGAAACTTATAATATTATGGAATGGATACATATGTATGAAGGCTTATGGTTGGATAGATAGCCTTTTTTTAACCACAGTTGATGTTCCTATATTTTGTTATATAAATATCTGCACATGTGCATAAAGTTATATTATTGAAAGAATTTTTTTTTTTATTTATTTCCAAATGTTTTTATTTTCACAAGACTACGAAACCTTTTTTGGTCGATTTTTATTTAAATTTGTTCTTTAAGACCTACCTAATAAAATGAGCAAGTTGATTTTTCATTTTATTTTAGCTTCAGGGAAAAATTGATTATTTCAAATAATTATTAACTACATAATTTCACTTGCTTTTATAAATTTGTTCTATACCATTTCTTAGAGAAAATTATTTTTTGAGTCATTTGTTTTTGATCACATTTTAAGTGCTGTCCAAAAAAAAAAAATATCCTAACGACATTAAAAAATAAAACGTGCTTTTGAAGGCTTATGCAAAATGATTCAATCAACTTATCAAATCCGGACATCTCATTAATAATCACTTGCACGCTCTTCCTGCTGCCCCAGCTAGTGATATAGTAATAAATATTAATCTATTTGAAAAAAAAAAGTTTAAAATTAAATTTTGTTTTTGTGTCTGCATTTTACATTTTGTAGGTTGGTATTCTTTTTTTATTTATTTTGACCTGCCTATAACACATTTTCTAAATTTATTGATTTATTATAGATAGTGATTAATTGATTTAGCTGTCTCAAACACAATGTCACCATGATAATAGCAAAGTAGCTTCAGAGTAAAGGGACTAAAAATTTGTCAGCAGACTGCCAACAAAAGGAATTATTTTTTGCTTGTCTAAGAATAATGGGAGCAAATTACCGATTTAGATGTTTACTTAAAAAAAAAATTTAATATCTAGAAGAAGATGATGTACAGGGTGTCCGAGTAGTCATGGTCCAAAATAAATATAGAGATAGGTCAGGTTATAGCTTCTCAGAATAGAGCATTTGTTCATATTGAATCATAATGGTTTATGAGTAATGGCTGTTTTTTTGTCCATCATTGTTTTTTTTTTATTTCTTACATTTAAACATTGTGCATAAGAATATTGAGTTTTGTTAAAAATTGACAGACAATCTCGAAGTTCAACCAAGCCGAGTTCTTTACCTCAATTTTAGAATGGCATTCTGAATAAATATCCCATGACGCCATAACGGTGTTCACGTTTTAGAATTTGATATCTCTCTGTAGTTTTCAAAAAAGTACAAATCTTATTAAAGTTAGTAAATTGAAAGTTTTTGTAAACTTAAAATTTCAATTTAAAAAAAAATTTCCGAAATATGTGAATTTTGATTAATAGCTTTATTTTTATAGATTTTATTTTTAAGTTTGGAAAACGACTTCGATTTTGTGAGGCGAAATTTCTCGAAACCGTTTAATAGTTTTTGAAAAAAAAAGCAATTCTGATATTTATTTTTCACTATGCATATATTTTGAAAAAAAAAATTGCGCACGAAAATTATGAAAAGTTTTTGTAAATTATAACTTTGATTCTAGTCAGTTGCAATAAAGCCTTGTACATTGAAGCATCGTTTGTTTTTCTTTTATTTTTTACTTTTACTTGGTCGTCCCTTCCACTCAGTGCCCCCTTACATGTTATTTTTAAAACAAATCAAAAAAACGTGCCGGAATACCACTATACATATAACAATTTTTAAAAATAAGCACCCGCCCCTTTAAGGTTGTCTCTCAATAGACTGACAGAATTGCGAGACCCATTGTTTAGACTTCTCTTTCATAATAATGTCAAGTTTGATCAGAAATCCGAGTTAAATTTTTTCGCGTGAATCCAAAACTCTCCCTTCTGTTTAGAAAATAGGTTTTTGATCTTTTTCTAAATTGATTCTTATACAGTCTCCATATTTGGAAATTTTAATTTTAATATTAAATTTACACTCATATTAAGTTGGGTCAGATAATGAAATTTATCAAAAAAATGTCCCTTAAGGGCTGGCAACCCCTATGTCCTCAGCACATTTTCCTTGGCAATGAAAAAATTTTCTTAGAAACTATTTAAAAAACTGCTTAAATTGTTAAGATATTTTCATGTTCTACAATATTTACTCTGGAAACTTTTTTCAATTCAGTGCGTGAAAAAGAAGTTATTCGCTAATAAAGACATAATTTAATAAATATTTTATACTTACCCATATCAAATGGGAAAACCCAATAAATCACTTTGGAATTTTTTCAACAGAAAAAAAAATACTACAATCATTTCTCCTATTCTAAAACTTTCAAAATTAAATAAAATAACAATATAACAAAATAAATGTTTTAAGTCACTATGGCGTATGTGGAACATTAAATAAAAACATTTTTTTGATGATTATTTATTAATTTTCTTGCTCACCTTGAAACGAACAATTTTTAACGTCCTTAATTAACATTCTTTTCTTAAAAACGAATAATATTTAATTGCTTTAATCTTTAATTAAAAAAAAAGTTAATCATCATGATGAAGAAAAACAAAAAAAAAGGTACCTACACAACGCAGGTATTAAATTAAGATATTTTTTTTTTATTATTCTCAACTTCATTACGAGTTTTATTAGTTTCATTTTAAATAAATTCATACTCAATAGCACAAAAAAAAAATAAAAACAATAAAGACTAACAGACGAAAAACCTTTTTCGGGATTTATAGCTCCATAAAGACATATTATACTTAACGGTCCTTTTTCACACTCTTGAACTCTTGGTGTGCAAACAGATTTTAATCTTTCTTCATTGAACACACATGCATTGGCCCTTATTTTATAAAACAATCCTAAATATATATTTTCATATATTATTTGGCGTATCAGCCAACATAAAAAGTTTTAATGTCCTTCGACTGTTATTTGTATGGTACGCGTAGCCAATAAATAATTGGTCTAAATTCAGGGTGGGAATTAGGTTCAGTGGCGCCCGGGCTTGTAGTTCTCAAAATTTTATAAATTGGTTTGTTTTGTTTTTGAGTACCTACCTAACTAAAGTTTTAAGGAAAGGGGTCAAAAATTATAATTACAAAATTCAAGTGGGAAACTATTGAAAATACATACTTCCTTATTGAATTTGTCTCAAGTAACCGAGTCCCTAGAAATTGTTCGCCTTTGATTACCATTTTTGACTTAATCCAGGTGCGTGTTTTCGCTTTTGTCCAAATATAATATTACGAACCTATTTTTTTATTCACTTACTAGAAATATATTTATGGCAATTTTAATGTCTGCAAAAGAAGGTGTTTTGTATTCATCACGAATGGCAGAAGAAATGATTTTGAAAACGAATCCTTCTGCTGACATGGTGATGTCTGTTATTGCTGTTTTGTTTAAGTATATATTTTTCACGTGTTGATGATTTTCCGATCAATTGGTCCTTTCTCCTTTTTTGCATATTTTCAAAATAATTTAACTTGGTCTTTAAAAAAAAATATGATTATGAATTGATTTGATTTAAAATATGTCTGAATTTATGTTTAAATTATAAAATGGGAACCATTGGGCTCGTTTGTGTTCTTTATGGAAGAAACTCGAAAATTAGTCACATTTGAGAAGTTGTGATAAATTTCTTTCAAAGAGATGTTAAACAAATGGATTTCGATAAGAATATTAGAAGTTGTCAGACAAAAACAAAAAGGGATTACATAAATAAGGCAAACACAAACACAAATTTGTCACAATCGAATTTAAGCTCTAAATTGCGGGTTCTTAAAATATAACGGGTTAAAAATTTTTGAAACATTGTTACAATACTTTTCAAATTCAAGATTGAAATAAATTCGAAAAATTCTAATCTTTTTTTCTAAATTCGGTTTAAATCTTTGAAAAATCTCTTTGTCTACAAAAATTTTGTGTTAAGAAAAAATTTCTCTTCAAATCCAGAAATCTCACCATAACTTCAAAAATGCTGCTGTACAGGACCATGGTCCTGCCAGTACTCACGTATGGAGTATGAGACTTGGCCACTTGGGTGCTTAGCAAAAGACACTCCGACCTCTTAGCCGCGTTCGAGAGAAAAGTCTTAAGGAGAATTGTTAGTCCCATATGTGAGGAAGGACGATTCCGGAGACGGTACAATCATGAATTGTACGCAATCTACCTTGAAGCAGACATAGTGACAAAAATTAGGCTCGGTAGTCTCCGGAGGGCAGGGCACCTAGCTCGCATGAGTGAAGAGGAACCGGCCCGGAAAGTCCTTTGTGGTACATTCTATGGTAGACGGCAGCGTGGTAGACTATGCTTACGCTGGAGAGATGGCGTAAATCAGGACACCCGAAGCCTTGGGGTGCTCAACTGGATGGCGTCCGCTCGAGATCGGGATACGTGGAGAGACTTGTTGTAGGAGCCCGGTTGTCGAGCCGATGATGACGATATTCGTAGAATTATACGATTTCTCATTATTTCTAACAATCAAAACACACACAGTCACTATAATTTTTCAATGAAAAATTGTATATACACCGTTCTTCAACTAGGCCAGAGTCAAAAAATAATTTCCATAATGCAAAATCACCCATCCCAAATTTATGATTAAAATTGAAAGATGGGTTGTGCGTTGACCGCCATTTCGAAAAAAACGGGTTTAAATCCATATAGGTACCTCGAAAACGGACCATTTTACAAGAAATTTGTTTGCACTTCCTGTTTTATCTACAACATATTTCCATAACACTTATACTCTCAGAGTTAATGCGCCTTTTGTTACATATACATAATATCTCCCTACCTTTCAATATTATGAAAAAATATAACTCTAATATAACTATACTTTTAGGCATTTTAACTCTGAAAGTATGAAAAAAAATGTTGAATACAAGAAAGAAAAATAGTTAATTTTTCGATAAAAATAGTGCTTACAAATTTCTTGTACGATGAGCCGTTCCTAACATAAGTATTAAAATGCGTTTTTCAAAATTTTGGCACAACAGGAACAGACGTTCCATTTTGATTATAAACTCTATGGTCATCCATCTTTCCATTTATTTCTTGAACAAAAATAATTTTGCAGGCTAGCCTACACTCTTACAAAAAAAAAACAACTCAAATATCAAATGAAACTTCTTTCCAAATACATACATACGTCAAAACACGTTCTACAAATTTTTTCACTCAAAAGATTAAAAACTAAAATCAGTGTCACCCCATTGAATTGTTACACTTCAAAGAATTTATACACCCTAACTAAGACAACTTCAAAATTAGTTCCCCCTTTAAAAAAAAAATCTGAAATTATTTGTCAATCAACAAAACCAACAAACAACCCAAAATTACTACTTATCGTAGTAAAAAAAAGACTCTCAATCTTTCTTAGAAATACAAAAAAAGTAACAAAAAAAAAAGACTTTGACATCTGACAGAATTGAAAAAGCCAAAGAGAGAAAAAAAAAACTTTAATCCTAACACCCTCTATGTATATTAAAACTCTGACAAAATTAGAACTTCCCCAACAATAACAAAAGGAGAAAAAAAAAACTCACAAGATTTTATAACACGAATATGCAATAAAAAAAAATATTAATTCTCCACCCCCATCGTCATCATTGTGTATCCGCACCTGGGGCTTGTCACCACCAGAGGGGTCTATGTTTTCGTTCTACTTTATCATAAGGGAGTGTTGTTTTTGCTAAAAAAAAAAGTCATCTTAAAAATTGCTTATGCACCCACGACCGACTATATAACATTGTTTAAGGACCTTTTACAAGAAAGTCCCGCATTGGAATTGTTGCTTTTATTATTATACGTTATTCTGCGGCGTGGTCTGTATAAAAGTGCCCGCGCCGAGCCTACAAATTTAAATACCATTTACCATTTATGGGTGCGCCGTCATTTTGTTTAACGGTAATGATGCGTGTATGACAGGACATTTAATAGAAATCAAAGACTCCTTCATGTGCTTGGTGCTTGGTAGTGTGGGCCCAGTGTCAAGAACCTTATCCGCATCACACATCGGTCGTTTTGAAGGAAGAAAGCCAAAGAGTGGTGGGAACGGAACGTGAAAATGAAAATGAAGATTCCCAAATGGATCCGTGACCTCCATTACAATGTAGCACAGGACCACGTCCCTGCTGGCTTCTGAAATGAAAATGTCCATAACGGCACCCGCTACATCACCCACCATCAACTACTATACCATTTTGTACCGACATAAAACAAAAAGATTCCTTATCGTGTCTCTTTTTCTTCTTCTTGTTTTTTTTTTTTTTTTTTTTTGTATTCCTGCCAGCGAATACGACAATGTAAAGGACGACAACGGTGACTGTGACTATGACGACAGTGTGTCATTGTGACAACACCCTTCTTTTTTTGTTCATCCAGAAACAGAAAACATGCCAGAAAAACGCTCCAAGGATATTTTGTAGTGTGTAATTTCAGCAAAACATTTTTGGCGTAATACACGTAGCAACGTTTTGCACACATCCCTCCCCTGTGGATATGTTGTGTCGTGTGGTTATGACGATGTCAAAGCTGTCTCTTCTCTCCCTGCCTCATATACATACATATAGCTAGGTGGCTAATTTCTTGCGTGTTACGACTTAATCAAAGTGGACTTATATAGAGCTATGGAAAACACACGTAAACACATCTGAGTGTCCTTTATTATTTATCCAGATACCGCACAATCCATGCAGAAGGAAAGGTTTTTACCTTAAAGACCAACTGAAGTGTGGGAAATTATGCCCGGAGTAATCAAATTCCAACAAAGTTGAAAGTTATCCCATCGTCCTGAGGCGCGACAGGATATACTACACATTACACATATCTTTTCCTTTATCACCATCGCGACCTATTATACCCACTTCGTATCTATACCATATGTAGGGAATAGGGAACTTTTTTTTTATTTTTTTTATTTCGGGACATTGAAAGGAGTGAGTTTTCATTTCTGCAGGTACCTACGAGTATGAAACCAACACACGTGGCGGGTTCATCGGAACTGTGGACTATGTGAACTATTATATATGGGTTGGGCTTGACGGAAGGGCATTAAATCATCAGCATAAAAGACATATTTTTTTATTATAAGTAAGCACACAAAAAAGGACATTCCAGGGATCGTTCCTGTTCGTGCTGTTTCCTTTTCTTTAATAAGATAATGAAATTTTTACTTTCCGACTGAAAGGAAGAAAACTCTTGTTTATATGTTGTTGTTTTTTTTTTAGGTGAATCATTGCTCGCAGGATCTAAAGTACTTATAAGGAATTCCCATTTTCCATACACAAAAACAAAGACCTTATGATTTATTATATTCATTTATATATATATATATGAATGGGATAAAGTATTATTTCAGGATGCTTATGGAGTTGAATTTTAAGCAACTAGTGAAAGCAGGTAATTAACCTCACGGAAAATAAGTTTTCTAACTAAACTTTTCTGAAAGGGTGCGGTTGGGATAAAGTTCCTAATTAAAAGAAGCCTAAAGGTAAATCGCTGTTAGTTGTGACTTTATGTTTGGGAAATGTTCGGGGAGTTTTTTTTTTTTTTTTGTTTCTATGTTAGGTAGGTACCTACCTTTTATAATAAATTATGTTAAAAATTATTTTTGTATGAATTGGGGTTAAGAAGAAGCTCTGGGGGGGTGTGAAGGATATTAGATAATGTTTATAATGGACTAACATTTTATTTGTTTTTTGTTAGATAAATTATGGTTAACTTTAATGATTCAATTCAATTCGGTTGTGTAGTGTAGTGTAATTAAATTATTTTTAGTAATTTGAATACTATGATCACGTTTTTCGAAAATTACGTGTGATCTTTTCAAAATTTGTAGTTTTGTTTGTGCCTGAGAAGCCCGTTGCTGGTTAGTGTGTAGCAGTTCTCCTCTTATACGTCTTATAAATTTTTCACTACTGGGAACCGCTGGACAAACAGTCTTCCTCTCAAATTAAGAGACTTCTTTTGGTTCGAAGAAGACTTCAGAGTTATTTCGTCACTTCATCCATCCTATGCTTACACGATATTTTGCTTTGTTTTGACTTTTCCGTACATGCACATATATTGAAGATGGTAAGGGTTAATGAAAATAATCTATTTGTTTTTTTTTTCACCATCTGCTATGACCGTGAGTTTTCCCTGATATCTGAAATAAATCTTCAAAAAACGTACATTATGGCGCGTAGAAGTATTAGAGATCCTATATTCCGCAAATATATTAGTTCGTAGAACTATTAAAAGTTTTTGGGAAATATAGGACCTCCAATACTTCTACGCCCTATCATGTACGATTTTTGAAGATATATTTTAGATCTTTCTAACTTCTTCGACCGTTCTTCGCCATCGCATGTACTTCTAGATTAGATCACTCGCCTGGCTGCTTGCGGGAGAGGGCTCAATTGCATCGCTTGACAGTCATTCCCCTTTTCAAAGTGTATCTCAAATCCATTGCCACTTCTTCGAATGATAGAATCAATGGGTTCCCGAACTGTCCATTGGAAATAAAAATTCTCAACTCTTTCTTGTGACTTTCCAAACGCAGTCTTGGTTTTCCCGATTTCGCTGTTATTATCAAGTTAGGTTCCGCCATCAGCGAAGACAACATATTGAAAATTGTAGACTATCTCTACCGCATGTCCAGAAATATCTGCTTGGACAGATGAAAGCTGGTCCTTTTAATTTATTGACACTGTCGAACATCTTTTCAAAACGATAAACAGCAGTTTAAGAAATGTTCACTGTTCGATGATGATCTGCAAGTTGTTATGTTAGCTTTTTTTATTTGGTTCATGACAAGTCTTGCTATTCCTGAAATTCCTCTCTAATGCTTGTAGTGCATAAAGAGAGAGCTTGACAATCATTTCTTTTCTTCTGCTTTGTAGCTATCTGTTTCATTTATTCTTTCAATGAATTGGTGCAATAGCTCATTCGATATTTTTGGAGCTGCTTGTAAGAGCTCTGCGGGAAAACCATCAATTCCAACCGTCTTGATTGTGTTAAAGATTTCTTCTTTTATTGAGGGTCCCCGGTCCCGGTACAGTTCGTTCACGTGCATAAATGCAATTTGGAACCGAATTCTGAACTAGCCCCTGTCCAAACATGTAAAAAAAATGAAAAATCGTTCCAATAACAATCACGGTCTTATTGCAAATAAGCGACAAGGATTTTCAAAAGACTACTCTCTCTAACGTGAGATATCCCACAGGAATCAGATTTCCTTGAATTTCTGCTTGAGGATAAGGTGATGGAAATCAAAGTGAATCAGTTTTTTTTTTTTGCTGGGTATGGAGCCATCATAAGATCATATGAGAAATATCTGCCATCTTCTGGGATTGAAAAAGCCCAATAAGCTGAAAGGAAGGTTCATCGTCCACCAAAAAGCAACACAACAACTGCATTTAGCAGGAGCAATCCAAAACCGGGAGGCCTAACACCGTTTTCTGAGATCAACCAAGCGAATCTTGACAGAACATAATAACATTACGGACTCGTCCATAAAAAAGTACATAAAACACGACTGACATTTAAGTTAATTAAAATTGTCGATTGGTACCTTATTGAAGTAGATACATTATTTCAAAAACTTTTTTTCGAATTAAAATTAATTCCACAAATATAGAGCTTTATATCGTTCAAATACCATAATTACAAAAACGTGACAAAAACTTTTAATTACATCAACCAAAATTTAAAAAATAAAAATCCTACATTCAATATATTACTGCAGGTGTATATTGATACACATATTAAATATGAAACACATAATAATCATTATGCTTTATTGATTTCATTATTTTTTTTTAAACCAAAAACAATTTTCAAATAAACACAAACCACATAATTTGTTATAATCACGTTGTGGTCCTTACAAAAAAAAACCCAACCAATAAAAAGATAAATAATCATCAAATTAAATATTCCATAACGACCTTATATAAGCATTATTAAAAAAATAATACAAAAAAAAAACCAACAACAACAACAGAAAAAAAAAACAACCCCAGAATGTTGGAATAAAATTTAAATCAGAAATAAAATTAACCCAATAAAATTTGTTTAACAAAGTCCAAAGTATCCTTATTGCTGCTTTGCGTCAACCCCCTTATCACGTGTGTCCCTTGAACTTTCAGCCCAAGCAATATAAACCTCGGGCAAGGATTTAACCTTTTTTTTTTGTTGTTGTTGTTGTTTTTTTTGTTTCCTCTTCGTCTTCTTGAGTGCTTCTTCTTCAGTTTCCTTATTCAACATCAGGGCTATTGACATAATTATTGTTTAGGCCTTTCTATGGATGGATATAAGCAACAAACGACATACGTAACCTGCCTCATGTTAACCCTCTTCACATTGCTCCGAACCAACCGACCGACCCGACCCTCCAAAAACTGAGCTGAGAGTTGCTCACTCCTTACCTTCGTTCCTTTCTCAACTACACCCATGGGAGAAATAATGTTCTTCAGTTTGGCTTCATATTCTTTGCGTCTTGTTTTTTTTTTGTTTTGTTTTGTGAAAAATTGCCAACGCTTTGCGTAACGCATACAAATTCGTTCATTCTGTCACTTCCCCAGCCCCCAATGCCCCCAAAAATGTTTAGACGTTACTTTTACTTCGACTCACACTCGATATGTTTTGCTTTCACAAATATACGATTTACAGGGTGCGGCAAAATATTTCTATTCCAGGCATGGCATGGAGTGGGAGTGAGGTAGTGATTTGCAGTTGATATGTGAACTTATTTGGTTGATAATGAAATAATTAATTATTAAAAAGTGTTTACTTCATTAAAACACCGAATACAAAAAGAAAAATAATCAATTTCAAAAAAATATTTACAGGGGGTTCCATCGCCAAGTTTCATTGCTTATTTTATATTGAACTGAGTTCAATTATATTTTCGAACTCAGGTTCAAACCAAAAGCAGAGTTTATAAATGATGCACACGCACAGAAATAAATACACTATTTTGATGATCTTCTCTTTTACATCAATTTTACCACCATACCTACTATTTACTGAAAATATGATGAATTTGGGAACAGGCAGAAGTTGTTCATTCTATTCTAGATAAGGTTAGGAATAATTCGGAATTATATATTTATTATACGAGTGGTATATTCTACGAATTGGTCAAACATCATCTATAACAAAATCCTCCTAAATCTCAGAATCCTTATTTTCAAAATCCCAAAATCCCGAGTTATGAGAAATTCAGTATTAATTTTGAATTTTGTAACTTGTTTAACAAAATGTAAATGAAAATAGTTTATTACATTTTTAAAATGGCAAATATTAATCCATGTATTTCTAATATTTGTATAGCTTTGAACATTAAAAAAAATTATCAGAAATTGTCAGAGAACGCGAAAATAAGAGTTCCGCTATTCTGGCTGTCTGTATATCGATCTGTTGCGGTCTATCTGTCGGTGTGTTTGCACCTTAACCTAAAGATTAAAGAAACTTTGAATTTAAGGTTTGGTAATTCCTTAAAATCAATAACTAGGGGCATCTGTCTGTCTGCATTGACTGTCGGTTTTTTAGAGTAGTAAAGAATATTTTTCAAAAAACTGTTTCTAACGAAACTTGCCATTAAACCGGATTTTCAGATTCGATTTTCTTCTAAATGGCTTAACGGATTCTAAGTGCCGTTTTTTAGAATAGGTCCTTTATAAACATAAATAATATTGCACATAAAAATTTTCAAAAAAATAATTTTATATCTTAGAAAAATCTAAAACCTTTTTTGAAAACGGATGAATGAAACTTTTTGAAATTAATTTTTTATTTGTATACTAAAAAACTGCCATATCTACATATATTCCATATCGATATATTTTCTTAAAATACATAAGATACTATTCAATCCTTATTTTTATTTTTATCTTCCCATAGGGAGTTATTGTAATCGGTCCGATTTGTCAAATTTAAATATTTGACATTTCTCGACGTTTCAAGGTCCCTAGAGCCTATATCAATCATTTTTAGAGAGATGTCTGTGTGTGCGTGTGTACGTACGTTCGTACGTTCGTACGTTCGTACGTCCGTACGTCTGTACGTCCGTACGTTCTGGTACCATTTTTCGTCGTCGATATCTCAAGAACGAGTAGAGATATCGACTTGAAATAAATTTTGTTTTACAGATAATAACTTCGAAAGAAGCTGAAAGGGCGTTTATTAATATTCAATCAGTTGTTTTTTTACTATAGCAGTTTAAAAAAGAAGTGAAAATTTTGGTTGGGCTCAAATATCTCACGAACAAATAATGCTATTGACTTGAAATAAATTTTATTCGACACATTATGACGTCATACAAATTTGATATGAATTTGGAAAAAAATTAGTATACCGTTATTTTTAAAATCAAAAAAAACTAAAAAAAAAAATTTTATAACTCGAATATCCTTAGATGGAAAAACGATATTAACTTTAAAATAATTTTATTTTACGAAAAAGGTTAAATTTTGACAAATATCTAATTATACATTTTTGGATTTTTCGGATTAGCCGCGTTAAGAAATGAAAAATTTGTATTTTTCTTGAGAAATGAAAAATGTTTTATTTTTCTTTCTTGTTTTAATTGGTAATAATTTTTTTTGCAGTTTTAAAGATGGAATTTTTTCACTCTGTTCAAAAAATGTCAACCATTTTTTTTATATTCTGCAAATTTAACTTATTACTTCGTTTCTTATTAAACATTAAACGTTTTCCAAAAAAAAATGGCAGAACAGAATTTTAATGGAGAGGTTGATTGGGATGCCTTGCATTTCCCAAAAAGTATATAACTTAAATTTGGACCGTTCAGCTTTTGGCTCTCTATATTTTCCTACAGGTGTAAAGGAGACAGCTATAGTAAAAACAGCGATCGAACCGTGTACACGATTTGACTCCTAAGTATTGAGCTAAGATATAAAAAACAAGTCACTATAAGCAAAATTCCCATGAAAATAAAAGAGTCGCATTTATCTTTAGAGACATGAATCATATTCACAAATACGATGTTTGTTTCAATTTAACTTTTTTTATGAGAGTGGATAATTTTTTTCTCATCCCAAAAACAAAATCCCCAAAAACAAAATCCTGAAGAGAAAATCGAACAAAATCAAAATCCCCGGGAGAAAATCTCACAGAAAAAAAAAACAATGTTATAAAAACGCGGGCGTGATTTAATTGCTTGATTTCCTACTTGAACTGCTTATTTTAGATCAAATAAAAATGCTTAATTTTTGTGCTTATTACATTTTTCTTTCGACTTCAGCTTGAAGTAAAATAAACACAATGCTATCTAATCCATTTTACCTTATTAATTAAGAATAAAGAAATTGAACATCCATAATTCAAAATATTTTTTTTATATTTTTGGAGCAAGAATCACCAACTCTTTTTATTCTTTAATTAAAGACTCGTTGGAAGAGATAATTCGGTTTTTCCGGATTTTACATTTTTCATTATTTAGGTTTGAGGATGGTTCGTGGATTTTTTGATGCAAGATTTAAAATTTTGGTGGTAAGGTTTAATTCGTAAATCCATCAGTTTTATTCATTAGGTAATTAAATATTTTCTTTGTTATAAATCACAGATAAAGTTTTTAATGTTCCACACCCTGTAGTTAAAAATTTAGAAAAGCGATCTAAGACGACTATATTCTGTATGAAACACACCTTTATTCAGATTTTATTCTCTCTTTCAATATAAAAAATAACAAAACAAAAACTGTCGAAACTGTCGAAAACGAACCATTTACCACCTATGTATGTAGAATCTGATTTTTCTCCCCACAACCATGCGACAACGATTCCAACGACATCGAACTTAAGGATCCAATTTTAAGGATGACAATTTTTGCTTTTGTTACTATCCTGGGGTTCACATGTTGTTTTCGTTTTTTTTTTTTTTTTGTCTGTATTAGTTCATCGTCTTCGTCGATATGGAAACAATTCACAAAAGGTGTCGCACCTACATAATACTATAACTTGTTTTGTTCCTGCTGTTGTCCCACTATACCCAAATCCGATCGAATAAAAAGCAATAAAATAAATTCTTCCAAAATGATCGGAGCAATCAGCTTGTTTTTCTTTTCTTTTTTTTTTGAGCAAGCGGCGACAAAAGGACTCGTGGTGTCTAGGTACCTATGGTAATACGCGTAGGTGAGAGTTTGTATGTACGCAAATGAGGTGCTATAAATGGAAAACGATTACAATTTATTTTCATTGGCATAGCTATAAGGTATTGAGTTAGATGGGCAGCGCAATTCGAGGACACTGATTTTTTAAGGATTTTCCTCACGTATATGAAGCTAGTGCCGAATATTTTCTTTTTTTCTCTAAAACCAAAAAAAAAAAAATTCTCAAAAAGGGGTTTTCTTGATTCGATTTTTCTGGGTTTGGCCTGTCTTTTGCGGCATCTTTCTCATTTGACATTAATATATTTATGTCTCCTTTAGACATTGCACGCCACACCAGTTGTAGTATAAGTATAAGGTGGTAATGCGGTATCAGGGGAAACGAAACGAAAAAAAAAAAAAAAAGATAACAGTAATATCTTTAAGAAGGATTTGAAGGACAATCGTATCTTGGGTAAGTAAAAGTTATACTTGTGCGAACGTTTAGGGAATGCTATAAGCTTGACACCTAGTGTCGTTAGGGAATTGGATTGAGTGGCTTTTTATTTTTTTTTTTTTTTGGATTTGGTGATGGGAATGAGATTGTGGTTAGTTGGCGGTTGGGGGATTTAGGGATATTCTCATGGTGTTTTGTATCATAAGCTTAATAAGGATATCATTTGGTTGGGAAATTGAAAAAAGTAGCTAAACGCTTTTGAAGTGGTATAGATGACAATAAAAGAAAGAAAAAAAAAAAGGTTTTTCTGTAAAGAAATGTTAACGTAGAAAAAATGTTGTGCAATAGTAGATAATTGCTTTTTTTCTCTAAGATTTCAAGTTTAATTTTTGAGATAAGGTATAGATTATGGTTAGCAAAAGAAGTGTAAAATCGTTTACCTATCCCATTAAAAAAAAAATCGTGTAAATCTTCTTGTTGACATTTCATTAAGACCAAATGTTATTTCTGTTTGTTTAATTTTTTTTTTTTAATTTTTTGTTGGCTATTTTAACCTTCATTATTTTAATTGGATTTTATACTCCTTATAGCCATATTCTTTTTTAATGCTAAAAATTTTTGATCTTGGTTTTCCCACTTCTGACTCTATGTGGTTCATTCGGTTTTTGATAATGTTTAGATAGTTCTCAGTTATAAATTGTTCTTTTACCTCCCACTTGCAATTTTACTCTTAAAGTCATCAAAAGATATAAATAATAATTTCTTGCAATCATATAAATATTTTATACTGCCGCAAAGTGTTAAAAAGTAGCATTTTATAAAATTCTATTGCAGTTTAATGAAATAAATGAGTTGCTCCGATAAACACCTGCCCATCGAACTCTATTTTAAATGTTTTGTTTTTCGTGGCATTGGCCATGTTCAGAAAGTCACTAGCTTATTGATTCACTATTGAAGCAATCAACCTTAACAACGATTCATTATTGGAGTAAACACTCCAAAAAAGATTCACTTTTAGATCAAATACTTGAACAAGAATTTATTATTGGAGCAAATAATTCAATTTATGGTATATTGGTGCTAGAATGATTAATTCTTGTTGCAAAAAATTCCATTACGATTCTTATTGAAGCAAAAGCTTCCACGATGATTCACTATTGGACAAGTTAAGTCAGTCATGATTGACTATTGGAGTAAATATTGAAATAATGATTGACTGTTGAAGATTTGAAAATAATTTCATAACAATTCATAACTGAATCAAATACTCAACCAACGATTCAATATTGAAGTCATAATCAGAATGATGACTATTGGAGCAAATACTCCAATAATTATTGGCTTTTGGAGTAAAAACTATACTAACGTGATTTGAAAAACGCTTGCATGCGCCAGAAAACATCTTAATTGACTAATTATATCAGTGTTTAATCCAATAACAATCTTCCATAGCTAAGAACAACTCTTTAATTTGAATTAACTTTTGCCTTAACTTACTAATAAATACTAATCTTTTTTTAATTTTATTTATATTTGCAGTCACATCACCGAATGCAGCAAATCGAATACCAAAACCCTTAACCCTTGGATTCATTTTTATTTTTTACATAACATGGATGGCAATTAATTGCATAAGCAGATAGTTTGCTTAAATGAAAAACAAAATAACATATTTATGCAATTATAGATACGATTTTTAAATAATTATCATTACTACCTAGAAAATAGAATTTACAACAACAACAGCAAAACAAAAAATAATTAAATTAATTTATGATTTTTAGAATAAATTAAAACTACAAAAGCAAGCAAATTGTGAAAAAGAAGAAAAATACCTACACAAACAGAAAAAAGTGTCAATACATAGATATTTTTAACTTAAGAACATTTCTTACTGTTAAAAAATTAAAATAAAATTTTAAAAAAATATTTGTAGTAACATAAACAATATTTATGTACCTATATGTATATTTTACCAAAAAAAAAAATTTGTTATGTTTTATAGAATATTTTTTTTTGTTAATCTTACGAAAAAAATTCTAACAGGATCATTTTTAAAATTATATTATATAGTCTTTACATATTTTGTTTTGTAATTAAGCACAAAAAATTGCTCCCAAAATGATACGAGTATGAAATATTGCTGCTAACACTGAAAATATATTAAAACCGCAAGGCATCAATTTATCAATTAATTGCAGCAATTAATATAAAATTCCGTCCGACTAAATAAATCGGAATTAAAAAATTTGTAATTTAATTTAACAACACTGTCAACATTTTGAATTGTATTTAAAAATATGATAATATTTTTGAGTGTACATTATGTCACCGTTATTTCTTTATAATATTTAATGCTCACAATCAAAATCACATGTATATAAAAATAATAAAATTGAAAAAAAACAGTTTTCAAAAATGGAATAATATTGTAGGTATAAGAAAAAAAAACCCTTAAATCAATTAAGAAAAATAAACCAAAAATAATATAGAAATTTGTAAATAAAAAAAAACTCACATAAATCGACACGTAAAATTTTACAAAACACTAATAAGTTTATAACAAATGCAGCTTAGTTACAATTTAAAACAAACAAAAAAATGTAAAAAATAAATATTTATGCAAATGTTATTAAAAACTGCAAACTTCAAATAAACATTTAAAAAAAAATTAAAATGAAATACTTAATAAAAAATAAACTAAGAGAAATGGTTTACTGAAAAATTAACAAACAAAAAATCAAAACGAAAAAATATTCACTGCGTGTTTAAGAATATTTTAAAATTTAATACAACAAAATAATAAAAAAAAAAAAAACAATATACATAATATATATTTTTTCCTGAATGTAAAAGAAAAAAAAATATTGGAAATAATTTGTAAGGCCTCAATATTAACGGTGTAAATACATTTTTAAATAATAAAATACACATTTCAGTTTTAAAAAAAAATATTGAAATTGTTATTTTTATAAACGAGTATTTGGAAGTATAAAAAACGTACATACAGGTAAGCAAAATAAAGCGATAGGTAACACAAATCTGTGAAAGAGTGCGTTCAATCGCTTTGTCAACTACAGTTCCTCAATGTCATCTAATTTAAATAATTAAAATAAAACTTCATTTTTAAGTGCTTAATGTGCCCCTTTAAACGGAATACGAAAAACAGAAAAAAAATACTCTATTTTTTTTTAAGTCTAGTGGTTTTTGATTTCAAAATTAAAATATGTACATGCTTCTAATTTTTTTTTCTAAAACAACTTGATTTAAAAATTCGAAAGAATTGTTCTTTTAAGCGTTGCAACAACTAGAGCATAACCAAAGCTATGTGATATCAGATACGAAACATGTTGCTAGATGTTGCTAGATGTTGCATAGGCCCATATACTTAAAGAGCGCGAAAGCGAGGAAGCTCTGGGATTCATATAAAATTGCATTCTCTTCAAAATATGTATTTTAAGGACAAACATATAGGATTTTTTGTCGTTTGCAGTGATCGTGAATTGAATTTTTTATATTACCTATCATTGATTTAAATCTTAAATCAGAACCGATATTCAAATTCTTAGAAATTAAAAATTTTATGTTATTGAGCACTATGTTAGGATTTTCTTATATGAATCAGTGTTAAATGCGATTGAATTAGAAAAGATCGAGCAATATATTTGAAGCAAATATTTTCAGTTGTGCTGGTCTTTTTTCTTCTGGTTTCGAAATTCTGTTTGGTCTTTTTTCAAATTTCTGCATTTCAAAATTCTGCAAATTCAAAGTTCTAAATTTCAATATTTTTTGATTCAAATTTGAGAAATGCAAAATTCTTTATGTGAAGTGTTCTGCTCTCGAACATTTATGTACACATGTACCTAGAGTCCTAAAGAAATAACACCCCATTTTCAAAGACACAACAAGTTTTGTTTTTTTTTCTGGCGTATACTCTGTCGAAAAATTAAGGGATCAATATGATTTTAAAAATACTTTTTTTTTAATAAGTTGCGACTTGGTAAATATTAAATTAAATTATTAAAAAAATAATATATTAAATTAAAATGTCTAATCTTAGAATGGCACCGTGAAAAAAAGTTGATACAAAAAATCAAGATTTGTTATTTTTCAAGTCTATATGAGGGTTATTATACTGAATTTCTTATCTTTTCATTAAATTTTATGTTTTTCGGTTCTGCGCAACCCTTTGTGTATTTTTTTCTAACTTTATTACAACGCCTAAAATATTTGGAATATAATCATATGTTTTAGCGTTTATTTTTAGTCCAATACAGGAACTTCTTGTTTATTTTCAAGTTGATCTTTTGAACCGATATTAGTCACCTAATATTTACGAAATTGGTATTCTACAGTAACAATGGACCAATCATATCGAGTTTGTGATTGCACTCCTACCAATGGGAAAAGGCTATTTTAGTAAAGCATTCAACAAGATCAGTCTACAAATTATATTCGTTAAACAATAAATTTATCGAATGGATCAAAACTTACCTCAAAAATAATGACGTATAGAGGGTCATTTTAAGAGATATCCAATCTTCGTCTTTTCTGGTGTTCCCCAGGACAGACATCTCGGTCCACTTATATTTGTGTTTAACATTTATGATGCAGGTAGTATCAATCCCCTCTTCAACTTTTAGATTTATGCAGATGACATTAATTATTGCCAATGTACGTACATTGATCTGTCGCTATTCACAGAACTAAGAATGGAAATTTTAATCCAATTTGAAGAATACTTCGAGCACTAGAAATTTGATAGCGTTCTTAGTGCATATATGTTTGGATATGATGATCATGAGCCTTTCCCTCCAGGAAACTTTATGAGGCTATGTGTGGTATTTGAAGTCCTTAATTTAACTTTTTCTATTGAACGTCCGAGTTTGAATTTTGGCCGGAATATGATCTTATTATTGGTTACGTGTAATTTTCGGACTACAAATATGAACTTCGGAATTGGTTATAGCGAACAAATTTTCCCGGAATGTTTCCTTTCTTCGGTAATTGGGAAATTTAATCTTGACTCTTAGAATTAACTGACTTCTGGAACATGTATTTTACGCAAACTAGGTGTTTATTTTAGAGATGTGTTGGGAAACGTATCGGCATTCTAAATTTTCAAACAACAGATAAATTCGGGTTAAAATTTGTTCATGATAATGTTAACCTAGATTATGACAGTGATGTCAGTCCCAAATAATGGTCTTGAATCTGTAACGAAATATTGTTTTGAAATTAAGGCGGCAGTATTATAATTTTTTAAACATTATTTTAGCTATGAGTAGTTCCATTTGCTTCTTTAATTCCTGTGACTTGTTGGAATGCAGTAAATTTTTTTTTTTATTTCCAGTCAAAAATTGGTAAAACTAATATGTAAAAATACTAAAAATGATTTTAACCTCACAAAAAAACAATTTATATATCTTGAAGCATTCCTTTGATCTTTTTTGGAAAAGTTAAGCTTCAACTTGAAAATTATTTGCAATTTGCCTACATAACATAATTGAGGTTGCCGATTTAAAAGACAAAATTAGGACTTCCATCCTGATGATGCGATGACTTAACACAACAATTTTTTTTTATTTTTCTAATTAAAATCATGAACATCTTTTTCCTAGTTTCTTTATACCAACCAGCTACCACAAAGCAATAAAAAAAATTAATAAAGCAAAGTTAAACTGCTCAAGGCGGACCATTACAATTTTCGGACAAAAGTTCCTTTCTTAACATTGCTCTCTCAAAGTCTTATAACCTGGGCACCTTTTTTTTCTAACAACGACAACAACAAAAATAGAAAATCCGCTTTAAGAGTTAAAACAATTATTTTCTCTCATAATAAATAATATGCAGTCTCTTATTTACACCTTTTTGCCTGCTACATTGTCCTTGGAATTTCCTTTAATCTCAGAAAAAGAAAAAAATTATGAAAAAAGATGTAAAAAAAAAATAATATAAACTCTTTATTACACGAGACTAAGCAACAAAAAAAAATTGCAGCAGCAGCAGCCTCATTAACAGACAATTCAAACCTTTTTTTGTAGGTGGGTATTTCTTTAACGAAAGCTCCAACTCTGTACTTCCGCTGAACGGTCACGAAGACAAATTTATTTTACTGCCAAAGAATATGAAAGGATATGAAAATAAAAACTTGAAAAGATGGCGTGATGAACACAAACAATCATCCAAAAATGGGGTACTTTTTTTTTCTGTTTTGTTCATTGCTGCATCAACCGACCTTATAATATTCACAGAATCAACACGAGCGTCAAAAAAGCACTTTTTTTTTGAATGAACTGTGCTCAATTATTATCACAATGACATCTGCCTCTGAGTCCGGGGGGGGCCCCGGTTAGAAATGAATTTTCTTAATGAACGTCATACAAAACACAACAACTGACAGAGCCATTAGACCTTAACTTTTGCAATGTGGGACTAGTTTTGAATACCTTGCTTCCATTTGTAGAATGAATCATTTTTTCTGTTTTGAAAGGATTGTTTTAGAATTGATACAAAATACATTTAATTAAACTGCATCACAAATTGATCTTAAAATTTAGAAATTTAGTTTAAAAAAGGTACTTTGAAGGTTTTGAAAAAGAACCAACAAAATGAAAATAATTCATATCTGCCGTTAGACTGCTTAAGAAAAATGATGCTATTTTTTTAATTTTTTGAAGGAGATCATTTTCAAAACAGCTTAATTTTGAACTCCGATTTAATTTATGCATTCCGGATGACGTAATAGTTAGCATGTTGGTGTGGGCTTTTTAGGCTTTAGTCATTTACTTTACCATAGTTTTTTAAAGCCGTTGTCCAAACGTATTTTTCAAAAAATCAACCACAGTTTAAATATTTGTGCAACTATCCCTAAATATTTCTTTTGATCCGCAATCCTTGTCTCGATTTTAACGTTTTGTTTTTATTTTATGGATTGGATTCTATTATAAACCAGCCTCATAATTTTGAAGATCTTCCGAAAGCTTGTCAAAATTGTCTTAAAATAATTGTCAAACACAAATTATATTTCATTCAAATATTCAAACGTTCCATAATCCAAATAAAAGTATATAAATGAATGAGGTTTTTCATTGGTAAAAATAATCAATTATTTTTTGATTTTAGTCTGTCAAAAAGCTGATTTTAACAGCTATAGTTTCATTGGTCAGATGAGTCAGATCTAAATTTTTCGAGCACTAACACTAAAAAAATTTGTATCTGTAAGTTTGCTTTGCAGCTGAGAAGAGCTAAGCAGAGCTGAGGAGAGCAGAGCTCAGTTCTACTCATCTGAACAGGATTAACAGTGAAGTTAAGCCTTCTGACATATAACTAAAAGCTAAGCTGACGGTTAAAAAATTGGCTCTGATACCTTCTTCCTTTGATATTAAGCTATGAAGTGATACATTTGTTACACTTACATAATTTGATTCTGGATTTATGTGAAATAGTGAAAGCGAATCTCCAAGTCGAATAAAAAATTAATAAATTTGTAGTTTTAAATTTCATTTTTCACATAAATCCAGAATCAAGTTACGCAGGTAAGGGTGACATAAAACTTCAAACTTCACAGATTGAGAATTGACTATCTGGACTGGATGCCAGCCTGCCATCGAATGCGTCAGGTTTCAGGCTCGTCCCAACGGCTATTCAAATACTGTTTTGAATAATAACTGCTCAATATACTAGATCTGCACTGCAAGAGTGTTTTAATGTATAGACAGTGGTTTTTAAAAGCTCTCGCTATACTACTGCATTTTGATTTAGAGGAAATTTTAAATCTTTTTATTTTATTGACGGCTTATTTCATTATACACAAAAAGTTCCCCAATTGGGTAGCTACTGCACGGAGCGATGATTTGGTTTCTGCTAAACTTTTATTCATTAATATAAACATAGCAATTTTAACCGAAAATCTTTGGGTTCTATAAGCTAATTACTTAAATTTAAATTTAGTAAGAATATGCTTCTGGACAACATTATTTACAAACAACATTAACGTTAACCAAAAAAAAAATTAAAACGATAACCCAAAGTTAAAATATTCAACTTGTTATTAATCAACAACTAGATGTGAAATTAAACCAGACTTTATTTTAACCTTTATTGTTTTGTAGAATCTTTCATCGGGTTAAGAACAAAATTTCAAAAAACCCGGAATCCCTAAAATCCAGAACAGTAACTTTTTATTTTATGTATCGAAACGTGAACGGGAAACAACTGACTGCCTGTCAAAATGTGTACTTACTGTCAGTCTATATTTTATTTTTCATCTATATGCATTCAATACATAACTAAAATTGTGTTCCGAGTACAAGCAACGGTCATCGAACCAATAGATATATAATAAAGGGTGTCCCAACAAGAACGCAAGATATTTAAAAAAAAACGCGAATTCTTTATTATATCGAAAAGTAGACAGTATGGAACAACACATCGAGCAGATGGCGGCTTTGCTGGCACATACGCGATCTGTTAATAAAATTTTCAATGACCGTTTTGCATAAATGCTGCGGTATTTTTCATTAATTCAGCGTCCAATTTCCTCTTTTAAGGCTTGAGTCGTCGTCGGCTTATTCACATAAACCATCGACTTCAAAAACCCCAAAGAAAAAAGTCCAATGGTGTTAAATCGCACGATCTAGGCGGCCAATTCTGGTCTCCAAAACGGAAAATAAGCAATTGAATTGTTTCTCTGGCTGTAAGAGATGTGGCGCCATCTTGTTGAAGCCACATCCCCTCCACATTCATTTCTTCAATTCTAGCTCGGTGTCGAATTGAGGTGGTAGAGTTTGAGCGACATCATCACGTACTGCTGTGATATTTTCGGATGATCGACCTGGTCGAAGGCGCGTTGTTGTCTTCACATCAGTGACAGACCCAGTTTCAGCAAATTTTTCCATTAATCGCTTTACAGTTGACTCTTTTGGAGCATCATTGTAACTCCAAATTGATCGCAATTTGCGAACTGTAGCCGCAAAACTTTCACCATTTTGGTAAAACAATTTTACAATGCGAATGCGTTGTTCATTCGTGTAGCGCTCCATTTTTATTAACCTTATACCTTTTACTAACAAACAATAATAATTGTTCAAATGTCAAACAATGACACTTCGAATGGCGCCAAGTTTAAATCTTGCGTTCTTGTTGGGAGACCCTTTATATTATTTAAAACATATCTGAATAATAAGTGCATTCATTCATCAGAGAACAAACCAGATACAAGTATTGAACACAGGTGATTTGTACTCAACACATTATCCTAAAATCGTCGCAGACATCTGATAAATCAAATGCACAGAGTTATGTATTGGCTACATAACTGATAATAATTGTATTGTAAATATGCAGAACATTTCAATTATGATTACAATTGCCACATATGATAGAAATCTAAATGATGAGCAAACTGTTTTATTTGTTGAGTGCATACATTTTCCCCCTCAGTAAGCAATTGTTGTGAATAAGCTATATTAATTGTCTTGCAGGGCATTTCAAAAACCAGACTCGCTGTTTTACCTCTATCTACCTTTTAATACGTTAAGATAATATTAAATCTATAATTACACTCTTGTAATTTTCTAAGAACTCATTGAAAAACAGAAAATTGCAGTCTGAAGTAATGTCTGTTTTATAAACCATGCTTTTAATATCCAAAACCATCATTCTTTTTCATTATATTATATCTACAACTTAGGACAAGTGCTTACTTCGCATGTCATTCATGGAAAACGCTTAGCAATTTACTTCGCATGAAATCCTTTATAATTAAATTTTTGTTTCCCATTCCCATTTTCTAAATGGTGGCGGCACGGCAGAAGCAGCGCGCACAAGGCACAAAACAAGACTTGTCTCTTTTAACCACATTATATAAAATCTTCTTACATTAATCCTGCCTCATTTCTTTGGAAAGCAACAAACAGTTAAGCAAATCACCATCATCATCATCATCAACATCATAATCATTGCTGTCAACCCCTACGACACAGGACACAGCTTGCATCTCTTCTAAGCCCGTGATGTCAGTGCGGATTCTCGTATACTCGTACTTCAAAATGCACCCAATCCTCATAGTATAGTATCTGCTCCTTCTGCAAATATACTGTCTACCGAGTCAGAAATCTAAGTCATGAGTCCTTTTTTTTTCTTGCATTTTTTATATTTTAATTGTATTTTAATAGCATGCAGTCTGTATTATAGTCAGTTAGTATACGGAAGAGAATATAGTTGACATGCACTGCAATGATGCGGAGAGATACTGCAGGATGCGAGGAGAAGAGACTCAATTAATCCTGCTGCAATATAATCTGCAACGCAGGACTTTGACTGCTTTTGCAGCGCTTATATACGTATGACACACAACATCAGCATCATCAGCCAAAAACGAAAGAAAAATTGTATCTCCGGATTCCCAGGAAGGGCAAAAAAAATGAAAATTGTCATTGTGCTTCTACTTGTATATACCGTTAGTGAGGAACAGTTGGGAACGACCATCATCATGATGCATTATCGCTATACCTTCGGCAATAAAGTGGAACACAGTTGCTGGAGCCCCATCATACTCCTACACGGACAACAATACGAATGATTTGACTAACGACTTTTGTTGTGTTGTTGCCAAGACCAGATCATACCAGACCTTGCATCTGGACTTTTCTAATATATTTATTATGTACATAGTTATATCCGTTCTTGAAATGCATTCCGCTTTATTTTAATAGCTATTTCTGGTTTTCAATTTCACTCACTTTATAATTAACAATATATAGAAATTATATTTTATTTTAAGTTTTTGGAGACGGTTTAAGTCTGCATTAAATTTGCTTGCATCAATTATTACTTAATATTAATTATGTACTTACTTATCCCAAAAACCCAAAATTAGATACGAAAATTATAATTGTTCGTATTTTTTAATTTTAATTTTACCCCGAGTTAATTCATCAAATATGTCGAGTTAACCCTGGATTAACTTTAAAAAAAGAAACATTTTTCTTACCTTATGATTTTTTCAGGCCCTTCTGCATTCATCCACCACTAAAATTTAACTTCCCGAATTTATTGGCTCTTCGTTAAAAAATATTCTCAAAATTAAAAATGGGATACTTCAAATTTGTATATGAAATTTCATTATTAACCCATTTTTAATAACAGATGCAAATTTAATGGAGAGCGAATAAATTGGGCCTTAATGAGTTAATTTCAGTAAATCGCAAATGTGAATTCTGTAAATATACAATTCTTTATAACAAAATTCTGTGCACACTCTTTTTCATTAAAAACCAAAACTATTTTTCTTTTACAGATTTTACCTGAACTTTGGTCATTCCCAAAATTTCTGGCCTGAGTTTATAAAAACTGTTTTCATGGAAATAAAATCGGAAATATTAGAAATATTCTAGTCGGTTTATGACATCGACCGGGTAGTACGGAAACATTTTCTAGAACTCAAAGTAGTAAATCAAAATTATGAATTCACAGAATTTTGGATTACAGAATAATGGAAAAGCAGAATTCATACAATACAGAGTACTTTTTTCTGTGTTATCAGAAATTAATTATTAAAGGAACACAATTCAAAATTAAATCGCGAACGATTGCAAACCCATTTTTATTATTTTTTCGTTGATAATTGGTCGCTCAAATGTCAATGGGGCTTAAGTGATATTTTCAAAAATAAAAACTACATTTTTCTAATTAACTGAGGTAGTTGCATATGAGCTCTAAAATATTTCCTAAAAAATAATTTAGAATCAAATGTGCAACAATTTTTCCAAACAACATTTTCAAATGTGTTTCTTTTTTTTTTTTAATTCACTCTTCTTCTGAACTATGATATTTACTTTTGCTTAACCGTCAAACGTCTATGAATATGTACATATTATGTTCATTGTCCAATTGTCTTTTTAAAATTTATTTTGAGTTTCTTGTTTCCGTTACATATTTTTTTTTAAATATTCTTTCGAAAAGCTTTCAAAAGTTTGATAACTGGATAAACTTTTAAGCTTTAACGTTACAATGGTTACAAAATTTCAAAAAAAAAAGCTCAATACATTGTACTAGATTAATTATCCATTTCAACCATGTTGTTAAAACTTTCCTTAGGTGCACTTCCGGATTCATGAAAAATTGATAATGGTGAAATTCGAATAAAATAGAAACACTCATTCTACGAACATTTATGTACATTGTACACATATTTTGTTTATTGCTAGCATCAAGTTTGGCAATATTGTAGCTATCGGGACAAAAGTTGAGTACAGAAAAATGAATGTATTTCGCTAGCATAGCTTGTCTTATTTAACTCGTCCGTTTTCCCACGTAATTTTATTGGGACTTCCAAAACTAATGAGGCACCAAAAATTACGAATTCTTACGTTTTGTCCAGTTTCATTGATTGTTACTGAAAAGAAAGCTCTTCCAAGTTAGTTTATGTAACTTTTAAGAAAAGATTTAGCTACATTCAACTACAAACTTAAAAATTTAAAAGTGATACAAAATGAAATGAAATCAAGCGGAAAAGCTGTTGCTTATTTTATTTTGCCAAAAAAATGTTCGCACATATAACATTGCATAATAAATTTTCCTGAAAATAAATAAAATCAAGTTATGTTTCAACTCTTCACAAAAAATTTATTTTAATACTTACAGTTGTATTTTTTAGAGTTTTGTCTACTTAGACATCTTACTAGCTATTTTAAAATTGGTGAATATATTCTGTATTTAAAGACAACCTACTCCTGTGTCTAAGTTGGACAACTATAAGACAAAAATAAACAAGGTTTTTGAACAAATTTCTCAAAGTTGAACAGTTGTTTAAAGTTAGACAACGTTTATAAATACCTACCTACGACTGTTGTACTCTATGTTCCCGCTGCAATTTTAGATTAACCGTGAAAAGTTAAGTGTAGAGATCTTGAATTGGTGCCATTGGTGGAACAAAATACAGATTTGGTTGAAATCTTGTCCCACCAATTCAAAATCCCAAAAGTTTTGTAAGCACATTCACGATTCCATGCTAAGCAACTCTGGTGTATTATCATTGTAGTAACCCAAGAAATAATTTTTGGTTTAAAAGAGGTTTATAAACCGATAAAATTATTACCACTGTAATTTGGTTACTGAGGTTACAAATTGTTGCTTGGGATGTAAGCTGTTTTTGGTGTACATTTGCTTCAATTAAAATTTCACATATGCGTTGCGTATTGTTTCCATCAAAAACTACCCATCTCATAGCATGTGAAATAATAATTTGTCACATTATTCACAAGATAAATTTAAAAATAATCTATAATCGGCTGTAGCCACCTTGATCAAAATTCATAACATGTTTTACGCTATATTTGAATAAGTGTCGTGTAGACACCATGTTATTATCGCCCTCTCAAAAAGATGACTATTTGCAAACATAACTATTTAAAGAATGGCAATGTTTGCAATAAATTTGTTAAAAATATTATATTTCATTCAAATTAAGTAAAAACTAATGAAACGTTTCGTAAAATAAAATTATCAAATTGAATTTCTAGTACAATTATTTTTTTTCCAAAAATCTGCTACACCTTTTCATATTAAATGAAACTTGGCATCATTTTTCGTTAATAAACAAACATTTCAAAATGGCCACTCAACGAAGATACGTTCGAATTTGACAGCTGTGTTAAGTTACTTCAAAAGTCGAAGAAAAATTTCAATAAGAAGTTTTTTGCTACAAGTTTCTTGCTCTTTATTTTATTTTTATTTTTTCGAATAAAAATAAGAAAAATAAATTTCTTCCCTTTCTCGGTACTACGTGCGCGTGAAATTCATAAAACAATACAAACAATTAATAAAATAAACACTTTCATAAAATATAGTGAATAAAATATTCAAATAGGACGACAGCAGCTGTGTGAAGAAATAAAAAATCAACAAAAAAAAAGAAAAAATAAATATCTGCTTCGCGTTCGCGGCGACTACCATCACCACCGATTCTCGATTTCTTGTCAGGTAAGTTTTACTGGAGATAGATATTCGGGACAACCAAACCAATCATCAATTTTTATGTAGAAATTTATATATTTTCGTAGAAGAAGAAGGAAATTCAAAAAATATTCTATTTATATACACACCTCCAATGCCGTCCGTGTGCATGAAAAATAAGAAAATTCAAAAAATTGGTAGAGGAACTAGAATTCTAAAGAATTCCCTTGCATTCTGTGAATCCATTGGGATTTGAAGAGTCTTTTGGATTTCCAATATAAATTGGCCTCTTCCCTTGAGATTTTGCGAAAAAACACACAGAGACCAAGAACTTGGCCATTTGTGCACAAACCCGCAAGGCTTTTACCTTGAGATTCCTAATCATTGCTTGCACTGCTTTGCTATGCAAATTATTGTGACTCATTGTTGTATGTTATTTTATTACCGAATCGCACACACTTCCTCCTGCCCTGTCCCCCAACAGCTATATTCTAAGGGGGGTTCTTGTTTTTGTTAGTCAATCCGATAGTCCGTCTGTCGCGTCGTCGTCGTCGTCGGTCGGTGGGTCGAGTTAATTCGTCGCATTTTGCTTTAAATACCATTCAAATAGCGCGCTGCATAAGTAATGAGAGATTCCGGTGGACTGAGCATGTTTTGTTTTCATTTGTCGCGAAGTCGGCGCACGTTATTTTTGTTTTTTTTTGTTTTTATTTTTCTGTTCATTAAATTGGTGGACACTTGTCGTTAGATTTGCAAAACACATTACACACAACTCAGGGCATACTTGTTCGCACGTCGATGCACAATTATTATGTTGCGAGCATGGAGGTGGGCAGGTTATTTTCATTTGAATAGCGAAGGAGGTGGTGGAATCTTTAAGCAAATCAAATTGGATTTAAACATGAATTTAAAGTGTAAAAACCAAACAGTCATGCTTGCAATGAATGTCATGTCACCAAATTGGCTTAAACCTTTATACAATTGCAATTGCAACGCAAAAGAAAAACGAAATCAAAGCAAAAGTTAAAGGTAGACGTATCATCGAATCGTTGTAAGTCTGGGGAATGTTTTTTTTTTTTACAGAAGCTTAAGCCCGATAAACAAGTTAGTCCTCCTCCTTCTTCTCCTCCTCCCTCTGTTGGTGATACCTGCACTGAGTTATGGAAATGCAGGTTCTTCTTGTATGATTTTTAAATAACCCGTTGATATCCCTCAACGGACGTCGAACAATTTTGGTAGAGTAAAAAATTCCTTTTTTAGCACCATATACTTTTATGTCCTTTCACTGCGATTTTTTATTTACTATCAATTTTCGAACATTAGCAAATTTTTGGATTGCTCTACGATATAGTTGAAGTAGAACAGGCCTTCCCAATTGGAGTAGGTGTACACCAGAGAATCGTCTTGAGTCCTTTTTATTACAGCCTTTGGTTTTCAGCTTCGAATGAAGTGATAATTACTCTTTGCTCTTTGCAGTGAAAATCATACATCCTTGCAACGAGCACTTAATGTATGACATGAAAAAGACCGAATACCTATGCTTCCCATTTTCTAATCCAAAAAGGACAATTCCGGGCATCTATCTGAATGGAACTGTACGAAAAGATTAAATCTCTTTGTTCTGGTACCTTTTATTACAGTGTAAATTTAAATGAGCTCCGAATCAACACAAATTTATCATTGATTCGACTATGTGGCAAGTAAATAAGGTCACTTTCTTAGAACTAGAATAAAAATGTATTTTTTTCGAATTTAACATAGAGAGTTGAGCGATATAACAAAAGTAATAATTACTAGCCCTTACCAGAAATGACGTGCTGATGAAAAATTTTATGAAATATACTCTTGTTTTACTTAAACATTACCCAAACAATTTCTATTATTCGTCTTCTTTCAAAAAATATTTTAAAGGAAACATATTTTGTTCTATTAAAATGCCTTGAGTGCAATAAACTACTTGCATTATTTTGAATTTAGAACCATTTAAATTTTGTTTACGGAAATGACGCAAATACCTGGAGAAATTTAGTTGAAATAAATATAAGTTATTATTTTTTTTCCAAACAAAAAAATTATCTAACAATATTAATTTGTTTGGATGAATTTTTATTTAAGAGCAAAAAAAAAACATCTTTTTTCTTCGAAAAACATGAAGAGGCAGGTTACAAAAAATTCCCCAATTTGTATGCATTAATATGTACTTAAAAGTATTGAAAATTTTCTAACATAGAACTTTTGCAACCAATGTAATTTTTTTTTTTAAATATTTTTAATTAATTTTGTAAATTTTTGCTGGAAAAGTGGTTGAAGTCTTAACTTGAGAATAACCCATATTGCTTTTTTAAATGTTAATTGCTTATTTGAGCGTGGCTATACCTTTTACCCTTTGTGTGTGGGGTTCTAAAAATAATAATATTTTTTTTTGTAAATTTAGATTCTTTTAAATTTATTATTGTTATTATATACACATTATTATACATATACAAAAAAAAAATTCTTTGTGACTCATTGAAGGTCAAAATGCCGCCACCGCTATTTCTCTTGAATGCACCAATGAAATTTTATGTAAATAAAGAGAATTTTTAAAATCAAATAAATCCGCATCTGGAACAATAATTAAGGCTGACATTAACAACAACAAAAAAAAAATCACCTAGATACGAAAGTCTTCTTGACACCAATCATCTGGTTCTTTCCCATAACAAAAAAAAAAGAACAATTGAAATTGAATCAAGTGAAGAAGGATCTCTCTTCAATCGTGCTATTTAGTTCAAGATGAGAGAGTTCAATAAATTTATCGTCATTTTTTTGAATTTTTTTTTTGTATTCTATATTCATTCTCATTTTACGTATGAAGATATAGATACATACATACATTATATAATATGTAACTTCTGCATGTCTGAGTAGGCTTTTTAAAAGAATTTGAGAAAATTGTTAATATCTGCAGTTGATGTAGTATAAGCAATTTGGAACATTTTTGATGAAGGCGTTACAAACTCTACTGCCTAATGAGTATCTTCAATTCTATTGGGTATTTAATACTATATTTTCAAAGAGTTCTTTTGAAGTGATATACACTGTGCTTCACCTGACAGTATGGGACCGGAGGTCTATGTTCTCCATTATGCAGGAAGGGCAGCAGTGTCTCAATCCTGCCTAAAACGGGGAGGGGGAAATAGACAATGCTTCGCGTATTACATTTATATAGTACCGTTATTTTTTAATCAAAAATATTTAAGATGATATCAAAATATCGATAAAGCTGTTTTCGAAATATGCAAATTGAAAAAAAAAAATTAATTTCTTTTAAAGATTTTTTTTTATTGAATACTGTTTATAATTTTTAGATGTTTCCGAAAAACATTAAAATTTTTCATATGACATTTTATTTGTTTTTGTAGTATACTCCCCTGATTTTTAATATTCTTTTTTGTCAACAGTCTGTTTTGAAAAAATAGGTTAAAATAATTAATATCTCCATATTGAGAGGAGTTAAAAAAAAAATTTCTAAGATTCTTAGAACTGCATAAGGTTTTTAGAGGAAATAAATCAAATCTGAAAAAAAATTAAGAATAGCAGTAGCACGAGTATTACTTCAAAAATGAACAAAATCAAATAAATCAATTTTAAGAAAATCAAAAGTGAAAAAATGGTTCATTGATTCAATGATTTTAGCATTCAAATCTTTGGTGAGTTTTCGCCAAATAGAAAAACAGAATTAAAAAATAATGAAATTAAAAAATAATAATATAAATTAAAATTGCCAAAATATTTTAAATTGTATTTTTATTTTTCAAAATGTATTTAAAACTTGCAGTCAAAATAGTTTTTTTCTTTTGGAGAAGATAATTTTTTTTTTCAAATTCGCTAGAATACCATTGAGGAACATACAGGTGTGTCGTTATCTTGATTTTTGATTTTTATTTGAAATCAAACTTGAAGATGCCATCTTACTTAACATTTTTTTTTCAAAAACAAATATTTTCTTGAAGTATTTTTATAAAAAAAAGTTGGTATGCAAGTTTTCCGGTTCTATGGCAGGCACCTTGAGTAATTTTTTTTTTTTTAAATATTTCGAGCAAATAATTTTAATTACCTGCTTAGAAAACTCCACCGAGAGCCATTACGTGCTATTCAGGCATGGATTTTATTTATTTTCAACTTGAAAACTATTTATGAACCAAAACATCATGATTAATGCTATAAACACTTAAAAAAAATTTAATTCCAGTTCCAATGCGGTCCAAAAAAAGTAAAATTCGATTAAGGCCTACAACAAGTAATACATAAAATAAAATATTGTTTAAATTGAATCATCTTAATGCTTGCACGTTACAAATTATGAAGAATTTAAAAAGTATCCACAATAATATATTAATAAAACTAAAACAAAAAAATATTCACAAAAAAAAATTATTCCATAACGCTTAAGTTATGTAAAGTTATCTCATAGAAGTTTAACGTTTTCTTTTATATGAAAACAAACGACGACAACCGAACATGACTTGACTTAGATGATAACATGCCTCCATGAATATCAGCAAACCCAAATAGACACATGACCTTACTACTAATTTGCAACTTAAGATATTATATTGAAGAAATGAAAAAAAAAATAAACTAAAACAATAACAAACTACAAAGCTACATATAGCTATAAAATATATAAACAAACAGCGTGAGTGTTTTTCAATTTTCAACGCACGTCTATTAAAATTATATCATTGAAGCCGAATGAACTTGCTCAAAGCTGCATGCATATAAAAATAAAAAAGGAATTTCTGCTTTTGATTGCTATTTCTCTTTGCTCCGCAGCTCTTTTTATAACGCCGATAAGTCTTATGTGTAGGTTTAGGTACCATATTAATGCTGAAGCTTACAAAATAGCAACGAAACAGATATGTTGTTATGAGATGCTGCAAAATGCAAACGATGAATGTACAGCACCCTATTTCCATCACTTTGAATAGTAAATTTCAAATAACTTTTGTTACAAACATATTTTGTTTGAAGTTGAATATCAATGAGTTATTTCACATAAATAAAATTACATTAAATTCAAGATGGCGGTTAACGCAAAACCAAGAAAGTCGAAAATCTTCTTTTAAGACACCTATTATGAAGTCCTTCAACTCCTGAACAGACAGAGAAGCACAGGTGGAGCTGAAATAAACGGGAATGAAATATCACATTCTCTTCGAGGTGGTCAAAAATTAAAAGACAAAACTTTATATCTAAATTTTATATCTATATTTGTGAGCGGTCATAAACCCACTTCCTTTAAATTATGATACAATTGTGATCATTCTTGGGTAATCATGGTGGTTAATGAGTTCACATTCGATTTAAGTTCAAAAACAATAACAACTTTTAATCGCATTATATACAGATTTACATTGCTCATACATTTTTTTAGCGCCGCGCCGCCGCCGTGTCATTACAGCACATATTTTTTTTTTTTTTCATTGAGAACTGTTTGAGAACAGAAATTGTTTTTATATTCACTTTGTACATTAGGGTGGTTCATTTCTTGCGTTTTATTTTTGAACTATTTTATTTAGATGGACTTTAATACTTTAAAATTAAATAATTTTTTCAGGTTTCTATTTTCATCACCTATTATGGTACTAGGGATTTGAATAAAATGTGATTTGCTTAAAATGTCACTCAAATCTAAGGCATCATACAATGGGCCAAGATGGAAAAAAACTTATATTTCTCGATGTGCTTCATTTGGTGCTCAGATTTAATTTACCCTATAAGAAATCAAAATTTCAAAAAAAAAATCATACAAATGACAAATCACTTCCCATAGGGAGTTATTGTAATCTGTCCGATTTGTCAAATTGAAATTTTTGACATTTCTCGACGTTTCAAGGTCCCTAGAGCCTATATCAATCATTTTTAGAGAGATGTCTGTGTGTGCGTGTGTGCGTGTGTACGTACGTTCGTACGTCCGTATGTCCGTACGTCTGTACGTCCGTACGTTCTGGTACCATTTTTCGTCGTCGATATCTCAAGAACGAGTAGAGATATCGACTTGAAATAAATTTTGTTTTACAGATAATAACTTCGAAAGAAGCTGAAAGGGCGTTTATTAATATTCAATCAGTTGTTTTTTTACTATAGCAGTTTTAAAAGGAAGTGAAAATTTTGGTTGGGCTCAAATATCTCAGGAACAAATAATGCTATTAACTTGAAATACATTTTATTCGACACATTACGACGTCATACAAATTTGATATGAATTTGGAAAAAAATCAAAATACCGTTATTTTTTAAAATCAAAAAAACTAAAAAAAAATTTTATAACTCGAATATCCTAAGATGGAAAAACGATATTAACTTTAAAATAATTTCATTTTACGAAAAATGTTGTTTTTGACTACTGGTGAAAATTTCAAAACAATTCAATTGACAGTTTTTTTTACAAAAAATTAAAAACTACAAAAAATTCTACCAAAAATTGGTATAAATTGTCTTTCGACTCAAATTTCTCAAAAACGGGTAACGATATTGACTTCTTGTTTGTTTTATTTTCTACCTAATGTAACTGTTAGCAACTGATAAAATTTTGACAAATATTGAATGGGCAGTTTTTTAACAAAAAATCAAAAATTGTTAAAAATTCTAAAGAAAAGTAGTTACAATTGTATTTCAGCTCGAATATTCTGAGAACGAACAACGATTGTGCCTTCTGAAATATTTTATTTTATACATAGTACAATTTTTTATGAAATGTTAAATTTTGACAAATATCTAATTGACAGCTTTTGACAAAAAATATAAAAAAAAAAAAAAAAAAGTGGTAAAATTAGTTTTTCGACTCGAATATCTTGAGAACGAACAATGATATTGACTTTGCCATTAGGTATTTAATTTTATACATAATAAAAATTTGTACAGCGGATATATATTTGACATATACTTAACTGACTTTTTAAACATTAATTTAAACGGAACTAAGAAAATTCCACTAATAACTGGAAAATATTGTTTTTCGAAGTTTAAAAACTACACCCAAACAAAATCCATGCTTTTCAATCTTAAAATAATGATTGTTTGAATTAAACAGCTAAAGTTTGTTTCGCAGAAAATTTGGTTATTTGAAAAAAACTAAATATAAAGTTTTCAAGATCACAAATGGGAAGTTATCAGTGTGGGTCGCACCCAGCCTCTTTTTTAATTTTTATGTATCCTAATTTACCACTCCCAATTTCAAAAAATTTAGGTATATTAGATTTAAAAATTTACCCCTAATTCCTAAACGGGTGCTAAAGCTAGGCAAAAAGCAAGTTTGAGCTGGAAACTGAAATTGCCATCTGATGTAAAAAAAAAATATTCAAGAGCCTTTAAAAAAAAAAAATAATTTGTAATATTGAAATTTCTTAGATAACTTCTTAAGAAAACAATACTCTGCATGTTTTTTGTGTTTAATAATATACACTCAAAAACTAATTTTCAAAAAAAGGATGAACTCTTCAAAATGTTTTATTTTTTTCAAAAATTCAAAAAATTATTTTTTTTTCTTAAGGACCATAGACATTTTGGCTCCAACTTCAACATTGGTCAACAGCGATGAAATTTATATCATATGAAGGACTTCATTTCATTAGATGGCAGCTCAGTTGGAATCCAGAGCGAAATTGAATCGGTGCATTTTAGTTTAAAAAATTCTAAAATTTGAATAGTAACGATATACCCGTACACTCTTAAGCATTTAAAACCAATTTTGCGCCATAGTTAAAACAACAAAAAATGGTATGGATAAGAGTCCACACCGCCCCTATATTTAGTAAAACACATTTATGTGAACTTTTATTTTAGGAGCACCCTAATATACATACATATGTTTGTATTTTTTTTTTGTGATTTTTTTAATCATAATACAATTTAAAAAAAAAAACAATGAATGTACATACGTGAGAGATAAAAACGAATTTATTATTTTAATAATGTTCAACCAGTGTATGCTTTCCAAAAACCATATATTTGAATCTAATTACCCATTAACAAAAACAAAAGGAAACAAACTCAATTTATTTGATAATATTTGCTCATGTTTTTTTTACCCCGCTCTTTTAATAATAAGAGAGCTTTGAACTTTAATTTATATTTAATTATGGTAATAAAAATTAATTTACAGTACAATGTTTAAAGAATTCATTGAAAACAGCAGGTTCAAGAAGAAGGTTTCTTTATTTTTCATTGCTAAGTGGGAATTTTTTTCTCCGTTATAGCTCAAAAATGTTAAAAACGGATTTTTATAATATCAACAAAATAAAAATAGGTCAAAGAACAGCCAAACTTGTAATGAATAGCACCATCTTCTAATAAATAATAGACCTCATTTAAAAATGTAGGTCATCTATAATTTAATTATTGGTATGATTCGATATGAAAACATACATAACATACCCTAAAGTCCGTAGGGCTTGCTTACAAAAAAAAAAAAAATTGCTCAACATTTACAACCCGAATATGAGCAGCGTAACGACAAATATTGCAAATGCATGTAATATACAAACTTTCACTTTCAATATGCCGCGGACGAGATTTTCCGCAATGTAAAATCCGATGTATGTATGCCTTTTGTGTCCCGTTTGTGACCGGCTTCGCGGTCAAACTTCTTGCCCATAGTCAATAAAAAATTGTTGACACTTTGTCTATTTGCTTGCGGCAGCAGGTACAATGTACATGCGAGGTAGTATGAATTGTGACGCTGAGGTTTTTATGGTCGCAGGAACTAGTATTCACATTGATTTGCATGTGATTTGTTCGCCAATCAAAAGGGCACCTTTTTAAATTGCCAACTTTTTATAGTTTAGGAGTTAATGTTGCATTTTTTGTCAGTGAAAAATTATTTTGGCCATTAATTGTAGCAAACACAAAGACAAGTAGTGTATATAAGTGAGTTGTGTTTCACTGTCCCGCAGAAAAAAGATTGTTATTTAGCTTTATTTTTCACAAAATCAGATCTTAGAAAAAAAAAATCAGATTTTTTTGTCGAGGAAAAATTACCTTACATGAAAACAGTTCAAAATTTTGCTAAATTGCGTAAAATTTTAATACAATACAAAAATGTGAAAAGCTCCTATTTTTGACAACTTTTTTCACAGTTTTGCATCGGTTACATATTCATAGAAATTGATGTTAAAAAAGGGATAGTTTTTATTTCTGAATCAAATCAAATCCATTATGAATCTTAACCCTAGATTCATAAACTATATTCATTGTAACATAGTTCATAAATATAAGTCTATGAGACCCCTTACCTCAAAAGTTGTCCTATTAACTAACTATAAAGATTTTTGCAAAAAATACACTTAATTTACTTTAAGGAACATTTATTTTAAACAAATTAAAGAAAACACTAAAATATTTTCACTCGACGCAATCTTTACAACAACTCCAGCGATACTCCCGGCACATGGGACCTTTACAAGAGTGAATTGAGAGGGTCTGTGAGACCCATGTTTATGAATCTAGGGTTAAAAGGAATTACATATATACCAGTGCCAATAATGTTTAAAAAAAAATATTAACGTTTAACGTCTATTGTTGGTCGGTAAATTTAAAATTAATGGTATGAAAAGGGAAAAGTTGTAGATCTCTTTTATTTCGGTCTGTTTGTTGCATAACCTGCAGAATGTTTATAGAAATACAAACATTTTTTTTTTTTTTGTCTTTAACAAAATGTTTGAAAATGTTTGAATGTTTGTTTTATTTTTATTTGTTTATTTATTTATTGATTACTTCTAGCGCTATAAAAAAAGATATTGTATCTTACTGAGTTAAGCTATTTCATTAAATATGGAACTAAAGAATAAAAAGTTAATTTGCTTGTTTCAAATCACCTGTTATTATTTTGAAGCAAAATATTAATTTCTTGTCAATTTAATTTGAAAAAATGGCCTAAATCAAAGAAATCCACGAAAAAAATTTCAAAAATGAAAAATTTTGCCAATAAATTGTTACTCGTAATGTTTCAATAAAGTGTTGAAAACATTACAAAACAGTTATTTAAATTTTTCAACCAATTTCCAATTTTTCTTTTGCAGTCTATTAAAGGGAAGCGTCTGTACTTTTTTTAAATGCATAACGCAACCAAAAATCAAAATATCACTCACGAATTAATAAAATACTCTTTAAGACCATGCAAGAAATCACTCTTATAAAAAAAATCTTTGAAAATGGCCACAATTTTATTATTATATCTCAGTACCTACCAAAAAATGACTTCTAAACACATGAAATTTGTATCAAAAAAGTTGTAATGTTAAATATTTAACCATAATCCATTAAAAACGTCAGTATACAAAAAAACTGTTTTCATTTGTGTCCTAGGAGCGAAACTTCTGTGTCAATTCGCAACAGTCATCACATTAAATTACAGACAATAGAAACATTTACCTTCTTTGTCTAAACTTATCATTTGTAGAATTTTAAAGAGTACACTTTTTGAAACAATAAGTTTTTCGTATTATTTTAAATGGTAATCTTCTTAAAATAATATACAAACTTAATTACGTTTCCATAAGTGTTTTCTTTTTTAAATCAATAAAATATTTGAAAAAAAAACTATTTGTTGTGGTTAGCACTTTATTCTTGTTCTACAAACTTTCATGAATATGAATCAAAATGTTTGTTTATAACCGTTAGGACCAGTCCTATAAGAAAGTCCTATAAGAAAGTTAAAATGATAGTTCCTTTCCTACCCGCACCATATGCTGAATATTACAATGTACACATTCAAAACTAATCGCGATTCAAAATAGTTTAAAAAAAAAAATAATTCAACAATCTAGAACAAACTGTACGAATGTTGATAAGACAAAGAATTAATGTATTCACAATCAATGACCTTGAACTATTTTTATACCGCGGAACGAAAAGTGTAGATAAATAAAGCGAAATACGAAGCTATCAATATAAAAAAAAAATTAACTGCCTTAAAAAAAGTTCGATCATTATCACTTTCAAAATCTAAAAAATCGAGATCTGTCCGGTTTTAATAGACGTCAATTGATAAAAATTTTCGACGTACATAGATGCATTAATGTGTTTGTTGCGTCCTAATATTAGGGTGTCTATTATATTTTAAACAATTTTTTTCTTTGACCGGAGCTTTTGAACCTTTTAGTTTTGAACATTTAAAAAAAGAGGTATTTCTAGCGATTGAGAAATATGCTGTCCTTAAATAGCTTTATAATTGGCAAAATTACCTCTCGTACTATTTTACTTTTTATTGTTTTTAAGCGTTACCTAACAACTAATTGGATGACAACAATGTTATATTGGACTTTCTATTCAATGTGGTTGATCGGTGAGACTGAGGCGACTGCCGCGCCGCGCGCCATACATGTTTAAAATTATTTATGGACCATTCAATGAGCACAATGTTGCTCACAAAGAGCACAATTTTTTTTTGTTTTATCTTTAACCAGCGGAAAATTGAGGAAAAGCAGTTTGTGTAAAATTGACTAAATTATTCATTCATTTATTTTCATCACGCAAAGATGAATTTACCTTTCAAAAAGTTTGAATTTCACCGATTTATTAAAAAAAAAAAAATATATGTTAATTTGAAAATGCAAATATAATTTTTAAATTGAAAAAAAAATAACAACAATAATAAACAACAACAGTATAGACAACGTTATAGTTAAATAATTTAAGAACACAAACAAAAATAAAAATTAATAATAGATATAAATAAATGTATTTGGGACAGTTTATTTAAATTAATGTCAGTAAACCAGTTGTTAACCTAAGTTCTGCTCTTTATTTTTTTTTTGTGTCTTCTCTTTTAAATAGCTTTTTAATGCATATCAGGACACATTTATTAAACTATTGAAATAAAAAACCCCGAAAAGTTGAATTTAAGAAATAATTTAAAATCAAGTATAATGTTGTGAAGAAGAACTGCATCTTATGTATATATGTGTGTTTAACCATGTCCAACTGGTTAAACTTGAAATATTAAGAAAAACGAATGCAGAGGATTGGAATGATATTGGCACAATTTATTTATCATCAAGTCCTTGGCAATGACACATTTTTAGATACTCTGGTTTGATCTGAAATGAGATAAAATTTACACCACCTTTTTTTTTGTTATGCCTTCTATAACCTACATTACTGGATTTATGATTTTTTAGCAAAGAACGCCTCAAGTATAAGCTTGTACTGATTTTAGCTGGAATCTCGCATATCTTTTTTTTTATTTTGCATAATTGCGAAGAAAATAAAAAATATAGCTATCTACTATGTTTTTATGGCTTTTTATTATTTCATTAAATTTACATACTCGTAATACGTGCTGACATGTTTCAAACAATGCAAAATAATTTTTATTGTAATTCTTGGTCGGCCGACACGATCTGTACATAACTTCTGATTTCGATCTGTATTGCATTTCTTTTTTTTTTCAAAGGAATTTGTTTACTGTTACGGTTTGAATTGTTTGTCTTTGAACTAGTTTAACTTTATATATCTGAATATTGAGTTAAGTTTCCAAACGTTAAAAATGATACCCCTCTAAAAACAATTTCCACTGCACCGATGGTATGGTATGTGACCCTAAGATCGAAGGAGGAAACCATTTTTTTTAGAAGTTCTTACAGAGTTGGCAAAATCGAAAAATATTTCAAAATGAAGGTCACTTCTATACTTCCACACATTCTTTGTATAAAAAAAAAGTACGATACTATTTTCCATAGCAAAAATAAATATTTCTAGTAAGATGGCAACACTAAAGTTAAGAAATCAAATCAAATCAGACCTATATTTAAGTAAATTCCATGACCTTTTTGAGTAAGGCGGTTAGCTTGCAAGCCCGAATAATTAATCCCATCGTTACAGAAAACACGATGTCTTTGGTCTAAACTAGGACCACACTTTAAAATATTTTTCAGTTTTTCCACTTAAATTGAAATACATTTTGAAAAAATTTTCAAACTTTCGTTCTTCATTACTTGAATCTACACAATTAAATCAAAATAAGAGCTATATTCTTCAGAGTTGCCACCTTCCTGATAATACATTTTAATACATTACAAAAGAAAATGTTGGATTTTCCTTTCGGATTAAAAAAATTTGTTCTTGGCGTCAGAAACTGATTATTCAATGTGGATGATGTTTTTTTTTTAGAAGAATATGGTTTTTAACATTTTTCGTCATGTGAATTTTGAAACTAAGATTTTTGAACGCTCTGGTAAACTTATTAGGTCATAGGGCAGTTTTCATTATAACGACCGTGTGAATAAACTTTTGAATCGGGGCCTTTATTTTTATTTTGAACTATGAATAAATACCTACATACACTCAGTGATGAAAAGCATTTTTTCAGAAGTCAGTGGTTTTCGAGATCTGGAGAAATGCTAAAATTATTTTCGTTTCGATTTTAAGAGAATCTGAACCCTGAATAGGTCGTGTGATTTGAATTTTTTTAAATGAACGCTTTTGGTCCAATATAGACTTATACAAAAACCATAATTTTTCAAATTGAAAAAAAAAAGATTTCAAAAAGTTTAAGTTTTCCAACGTCGACGTGATTTATTAAAATAAGTGAAATGTTAATCATCATAATCATAATCAACACATCCTCACATTATATATTTAAAAATAAATTAAATAAATGAATTTCACTCTGTAATAATAAACACCAAAAAAAAAAAACACCACATGAACCATACTTTTCATTAAATAAAAAGAAAAGAAAATAATATATATCATAGCTTGGCTTCCGCATTGATTTTATTCCCCAATGATTGACGTCTTTAATTACGTGCAATAAATAAAGTGAGTTATTTCTTTTAATGCAAAAAAAAAACTTAAGTCCATGTTGACTTTCACCATTATTTTACAAAAGAAAAATGTTAAATTGTTGGAAACCCGCCGAACAAAAAAAAATGGTATTTCCTTGCACTTTTTTTTTTTATTCAGGCATCGTCATCGATGCAAATCTGCATTTAAACAATATGCACTCAGTAGAAACATTTATCTTGTAATAATAATGAATTAATCACAAAGATTCTGCAAAGGAAAAAAAATCAAATTAATTAAAAATCGCATGATGTTTAGGTAACAAAAACAAAATCTGGCATTAATGTTTTACAACTTTGCTGAGAAAAAAAAAACCTGGCCTTTCCATATTCCATGATTGCTCACAATCACGGTCGATGAAAAGTTCGATGATGCCAGCTTTAGTAATCTATCATCAGCTGACTGCTGACCGATCTCATCACAACTTGCATATATGCGTTCCATTGATACTGCTTTTGTTGTTAAGGTGAGTAAAATACACGAGGAAAAAAATCACAAACAACTATAGACATGCTACATTTTGATAGATATTCGTAAAGTAGTACCTTATTTGAAAAAAGCGAAAGTTTCATTGTGAATATTTAAATTGGGTTCTAAATCAATTTCAATAAAGAAGTCGACTATTTAAATATATTTCAATTTGATAGTCAATTTATAATCCAATAATACTTCAATGAAGCAAAATAAGAAAAAAATCAGATCGGTTTGAGACCAAAACGAGACGAACTCCAAATTTACTGATAGCCTCGGTGGGTCTTACTAGTTGATAAATTATTGTTTTTCAGATTTACCTCAGGCCGAATCGAGATTCCAAGATGAGACTTTGATTTTAACGAAATCGAAACCTGGCATACCAAAGTCAACAACCCTTACATTTTTTTTTATTAAATCAATATGTGTTTCGAAGGATTTAAAAAAAAAACTACATCATCGAAACATTGTTTGTGGTACTTATGAAAAACAGCTAATATGATTTTGATAAAAAATTCAGATCGCAACATGCAAAATGTTCTACATTGTTGTTAAAAAAAAAAAAGAAGAAGAAAAGAATTTTTCCAGAAAACTATTTTTCAAAGCTTTCATTGCTTCCTTCCTAACGTTTGTAGACTGTAACTGTATTACAACCGTTATTATATAAGACTCACAAAAAGGGAGGACGGCAAGTTTTTTTTATCATTAGTTTCAAACGTAAAGATGAAGTAATCTTTTCAACAACGTGCTTTTAGTGGGCACGCCCATTTTCAAAAATTCGGTTGATCGTGCCTTTGCAGCGCTCGTTTCGCCTGCTTTGTTTGAATTGCTGTTTCGACTAAAGTGAAATGTGTTTCAATGACATTACTATGATAGATAACGCGAAAAAGTGGGTCCGGAAAGTAGGTCTGTCAGTCTATCTGTCAGCAACTCGACCTACAGCCTAATCTACTTTAGGGATTTTCTTTAAAGTTTTGATTTAAAGTTTGAGGGAGATTATTTAAAATTTAATTAAAGTCAAAAATCTATTCGATTTAGCTTCGTAGCAGATTTTTAGGTGAAGAATCCAGGAAATGAAATGTAAACAAAAAAAATAACCACCCTAATATTCCTCTTAATTGGAATAAATGTCACATTTTGTTTTTTCTATTTTTGAATTTAAAGAACTTTAAAAAACAAAATAAAAATAAAAACGAAAGAATACTAGAAGACAGTATTTTTCTCATATTGAATTTAGGAATACGAAACATTAACCCGTCCTAAAAAGAATGGTATTAATTTCGGATCTAAAATAAAACAAAAAAGTTAAATTGTAGTAGAAGTCCTTATAAATTCTCATTTTTGTAAGTTTTTTTTTTCTTGTTTCAAACTCAAATTTAATATAACAATTCTCCGATAACCAAACAACAATAATTTACCCTACGTTTTAAATGTGGTACAGAAAAATAAAAGCGAATTGTTTACTCGCGCCGCTGATATGGTGTTATTTGGAATTTTCAGTTTTATTCAAAACCTAGTCCGAACGGTGGTGTTGTGCTGCTCCGCGTGTGCTCTATCGCTCCTGTCACTCTTATATTTTACGTATGTAGATCTGTCAAAAAAAAAAAAATACAACTAACCACTCTGAATTTCGACCTTTCGTCGATAACAAATAAATGCCAATAACTCGCGTATCTCAAATGCAAACCAAATCAAAACAAACAACAACTTTTGACGTGCGTTCAGATTGTCATATCGAAAGCAGAAACAAATATACTACGCTCTTGCTCTTCTCGGTGTCGCTTCAAGATAGTTGTCGAAGTATGGTTGGTCATGTCTGATGATGATTTTGTGTTCTTAATTAAATGAAAATCCACTTGATGGAAGATTAATTTAAAAAAATACAAAAAATATTGTAATTTCAATACATTACAGTTCGTTACGTGATTCGGTTTGTATAAAAATTTTGAGAAAATCAATTTAGTGCAATTGCGCATACGCAACAACACAGTGTGTTGTCCAATCGATCGTCAGTAAAGCCGCCGCACCATCACCCCCACCACAACATTCACCATAATCAGAAGCAGACAGGTTCGTGAGACCTATAATATATACGACGCGCATCACTTCAGTCCATATTCACCTCAATCGGTCGTTAGCATCGTAACATAACGAGTTTGGTCGAAAAATAAAAAAAAAAACACGTTCAACACATAATTTTACAACTGAAAATGAAAACGAAAGTGAAATTTAATTTAATTTACCCCCCTCCTTCAACCCCTTTGAGTGCGTGGCTTAGTCATAGTGTTCAGTTCAGGCAGATGCTGGCGATATGAAAAATTAATGATAATAATCGTAATCTGCTCTTATCGCACAATATTATTATAAGGTGAATGCAATGAGCTATTAGCGAAGAACTGCCGGTTACTTGTTTTTTTTTTTTGATTCAATGAGCGCATAGTTAATAATAAAAAAAATCAATTTCTTTCCAAATAATGACAATCCAATGGATTATGAGTAACTGGATGATTATTTGATATTCATATTGATTTGCCGTTGTTCAATAATATTTTATGCATATTCGTTTTGATGTAAGTTGAATAATTATTGATTTTATTTCACAACTAATAGAGCGATTTGAGTGACTCCTGTAGATTTTTGTTAATTAAGTTATTTTAATGGAATGTTTTATATTTATTATGTATTTTAAATAATATAGAAATAATTAAAAAAGTAATGAGGCTATGGATTTTTTCCTTCTATTAATTTTCCATAAAAAGGTAATTATGCATTGCTCAGAGATTAGTTAATAGTTGGGATTATAATGATTGTTTATATTATAGTGAATGCTTTTATGGCTGAAGGCACTTATTGCTATTTATTGGTAATTAGTAGAAATAGCATGGGAAAAGTACAATAACATTGCAATTTATGAAGTCATTTGAGTGTTCTGTTTTACTCATAATGGATTTTTTCTAATATTATAATAATTTAAATAAAACATAAAATGGGAAAATCATCCTGAAATATGTTACTGTAATTTCCCGAATCAGGGAAATATGACTTAGATTTTTTTTGCAACATTGGTAAAAGAAAGAAATGGTTTATTTTGATAGTTAAATTTTAGTTTTAAAAATAATTTTCTGTTTGAAAATTCGTTGGAACACGCGAAACGACGTTCTGTGAAGAAAATTGCTTACATTAGCTTGGCGACTTAACATACTCTAAGCGAAGCTACGTTCTTGCTTGAGCCAGGCAATGGCTCCAAAAAGGGAGTTAAATTACTTTTAACAAAAAATTAATAAATTTACCAAATTCTAGAATTTAATTTTTTTATGAACTTGCATTCATAGACGGAAAAAATAAAAAAGCTAATATATATCTTGAACATGTTCTACGCCTCTGCGGAAATTGCACAGACGATTATTGTTGGTCAAAAAAAAAAATTGTTTTTCTTTTACAAGTCCACGTGATGTTTTCCGAGCCACAATTTTTGTGAATTTTTGTTTTTGTTTAGCTCCAAAAATAACGCTACCTGTCATATAGCCGTGATTTTATGACAAATCATTAAACTCAAAAACGACTTTAACGATTTTGATTAAATATTTTCTTTGAGCTTTGATAAGATTGGGGCTGGCCACGAGACTGAGACCAGTCTAGATAAAATAAAAATTATTTAGTAAAATAAACAGTTTCTGATTTTCTCATGTATGATTAGGATCAAATATTTTATGAGTGGAGTTTTTTTTTATTTTTATAGTATAAAATAATATTAAAAACTTGCATACCAATTTTTTCCGTAAAATATTAAAGAAATTTTTTAGAATTCTTTTTATAGAAATTAAAGTTGTTACTGCCGTTTTTGAAACAGATCCTCTTTTCTATTGAAAGATATGAATGAAACAAGTGAGCTACCACCAAGATTTTATAGGCTGAAGCTGCGATTGCTTTATTCATGACTGCCAGGTGATTGACCTCCTTTTAGTTGTGCTTGATGTTCTTTAATTGACCAATTTTAATTATAAAACTTTTTGCCCAGCAAGGACTTGAACCTAGACTTGAACTCAGAATCATATTATGCAATACGCATTGCGCTACCGAGGACACGTAATCAAGTTCATTCGAGATTATTTGTTTTTGTTCTTTTCTATCAGCGAAATAAAATTATTCCTCAAAATAAAACTACTTTGTATTGCTTCTCTTTCCCATATAGTCACCTGCATAGATTTAATTTTACAAAAAAAAACCCACTATATTTATTAAAGATCTTCATCACGTTTTTCTATCAATCAAAAAAAAAATCATAATTACAAACGTTAAACGCTAGAAGCAACACGTAGACCGGCAAAACAAACCAGTCTGACTGTTTCCCCACATTCTTAAATGTAAGTGAACTTTTTTATTTATGAATTTTTAAATTCATATCAAGCAAACAAATGAATACAAATTGCTATTTTATACTTCAACAGAATTCTCTCTGTTTTATACTGTCATGCAAATATTGCAATAAAAATAAGGTAATAAATTGATAACAATTTTTTTTGTTCATGAGAAATAACTAATAAATGACGAAATTTCAATTCCATTGTGAAGGTAAAAAAAAAATTTAATATTAAATACACCTTTGAGTAGCAGAAACTTGCTCAAGTACTTAAACCAAGGCTTATTAAAATTAAAAATTTAATTTTAAAACATAATCCTAGGTAAAACAATTGTGCGGAGGCAAAAACTCTTGGATCTGGAATATAAACTGTTGTTTGTGCTTTTAATTTTACTAGAATTTTGACACCTTCATTATCACAATTCAATCCACACAATAAAAATCCTCGCACTTTTAAAAATGATTTGAAACCCCTAAAAAATATCTACAAACCAAAATCCACTAAATCTAAATCCACCTCAGGGCTATAATATTCTTCAATTAAAGACTTGTTCATAGAGACGGTTCGATAAAAAATTTAAGATATTCCTTTCAAAATACCAATATTGCATCATTTTTGAAAACGCGTACAAAAAATGCAATAGAAAGAGACATCGATCGTTTAACGTGTACTGTACATAAGTTTGATTTCAACCTTTAAATGCATTAATTTTTTGGAAGCAATAACCAGATAACGTCCGTTTGAAGTGTTTTTGAAAAGTGGCATTTAGCACCTTGCTGAGTAAATCTGATTATTATATTTGTGTTTTTTATTTACAAAAACGTACACTCAGTACCACATACAAGGTTTATGCAGCGAATTAACATTTGAGTCCGAATTTATTCGAAAAATTATAAAATTGCTTCTATTTTTAATTTTTTCATTTGCAATATTTTTTTTTAACATGTCACAATGATTAACATATTCAGAAATAACTTGTTTTCGTGAATTTTAATTTAGTCAATTAATTGATTGATAAAGATGTTAACTAACGACAAAAAATTGAAAGCAATTGCATTTAAATACTAGCAAGTTTTTTAAATTTTTGTGCACACAAAACAAATTTTAATGTTCACGACACGACGCACGCACAGTGAGATGTTTTATAAAAGCTAGAAGAACAAAAGAAAAAAACATTAATTTAAAACAATTTTAAAATGTTTACTTTTACGTTTTATAAAACGCCCCACTGTGATGTGTGGCTTGTGACGTGTATTGCGAGAAATAACTTGTAAAAACAACAAATTATTAGTTAGACAACATTATTTCAGTCTAATGAAACTAGTTAAAGGAGGTTTTAGTTTAATTGTTTAAATTTGATATTGATTTTGATATCTTAAAAATAAAATACATGAGAAACTTTATAGTTTTCTTTTTGCTTAGGAACTTCAGAATCATTTCTTCGAAAAGATTACTTTTATCTTTGGGATTATTAAGATTTATCAAATAATTTTTTTTTGTAAAACAAATTGAAAGTTTTAAAAATATTTTGTTTTTTATGAAAAAATGATTCTTTCGAAAAAAGCAGATATAGAAAATAAATAAATAAAGTTTTTAAAGACCGAAAAATCCAATTATAAAAAACACTTCACATTTAATTAGAGAATTATTTTAAATGTAATTTTATGAATTTAAAGAACTGTCGATGCAGCCGAAATGCAAGCGATAGTAAAAAAAATAAAATAATTCACTAATTAAATGTGAAATATTTTTATAATCAAATTTTGCAGTCTTTATGTTATTTTTAAAATAAAGTTTATTAAAAATAATTCATCCACAATAATTTTTAAATATTAGTGAATTTTACGAACTAAAACTGATCATGGCTCCTCAGTATTTTGACTTGTTTTTTTTTTTGGGATTTCCCTCTAATTAAAAATACTTTTTTTATATCATTTGATTATTTCAATTTAAATTATATTTTAATTGGATGCCAATTTTTTTTACAGAAATGTTTTCGAACAATTTTCTCCTTCGTAATTATCAAAATGAATTTGAGTCAATGTTGTTTTTTTTTCGTTTTTTTTTATTTTGGTTTTTATTAATCAAAACGCAAATTTAAATTTTAAATGTTTTTGTCTTTCGATACAAAACAAAACAATTTAACAGCTAAGTAATACCATGCAAGCTAATTAAATAAAAAGCATTAGGAGGAAAATGATACTTAGAGAAATATAATATTGCCAAACAATAAATACAAAATTTGAAAAATTATGACTGCGAAATGATAACATAGCGAAATATAAACTTGCCAAAAAATTTAATGCCGAAAGGTTAAAAGGCGAAATTTTAAATATTAAAGTGATAAAAGAAAGTGAAAAAATATAATTTTTTTTAAAATTTGTCCTTGGGTTCAAAAAAATCTCCTGACTGAATTCAATATTTTCACACAAAATTTTTTGTTCGACTCTGTTAGACACCATTCTATCAAAATAACTTTTTTTGATTAAAATTGGCTTTTTTTTCTTTCATATAATCATACTCGTATATGTAATCACTAATCACTAAATAAAATAAAAGTAGCTTTAAAAACGTGACTGAAAAAAGACAAGAATAAAATGCATGGCTGAATCGCGCGAACTTGCGTAAAGGCCAAAAATATTTGAATCACTTTATGTACAGGGTGTCCTCAACATCAAGGATAGGGTTATACCCGTCCTGGGCAAAATAAGAAATAAAGTCCATCTCGCTTGGTTAAATGATAATGGCAGTATTTCGGAAAATAATGAAGCGTTAGGGTAACCTCTGGACGTTAAGTTTCGGGATACCCTGTACAAAAAAAAAACTAGTTTTTGGAAAAATGACCGACGATTTTTTTTTTCAAAAGTTCTTAATTATATGATACAGAAGATGGCATCTTCAGTTTTGCATTCAAACTTATAGTTGTTGGCTTATTTAGCAGTTCAAATAAGAATCTTAAGCTCTTTTTATTTTTTTTTTTTTTCGTTTGTGCGATCCAGTCGTACATTTTATTTGAATGCTTAAGTACCTACAATGGAACTTACTTAAAAACGATTAAATATTTTATTTTCTGCAATAACTTTAAAAGTGTTCTAACCAAAGTTGTACATTAAATTTTGAACAACTTTCCTTTTTCTATCTTTCTTGAAAATATGGGTTATTTAACAAAAACAAAATTACCTTAAATTTTTTTATTGATATGCATTTCAGCATAGTTTTTTTTTTTGTATATTCCGATTGGGCTCAGTCTGGAGTCTATACTCAGTCAATAAAAATACATTAACATTGAATAACATAATATTTACCTTCACACTGACCGAAGGCTGCCATCTTAAGTGATTTGTTTTATATTATGCAATTAGTTTTCATTTACCTACTTCAAAAGCTTGCGATGCGAGGGTCTAAAAATTATAATGGAAATGAGCCATAGCTGCGACGACAACGTGTCTTGTCGGCCTACATCAGAGCTCTCGTTCGGTTGATTTACTTAGATTTGCAGACTACACCAGCAAGCGTTCCCTCTTCCTTTTTGCCATAAAACAACAAAGGTCTACACCACCTACTCGTTAGGTGACTATTTTTAGATCAGAAAATATTATATTTATTTTATTTAAAAAAAAAAAGCCTTAAATAAACATTTTCAAGGCAAAAAGTAAAATACGACAACAAATAAAAAATGTAAGGTTTTCTTTAGCTAGGTACATATATTATAGTCTAGAGAGGTAGGGATATATGAGTAATGTAAATGGATAGGGATACAGTAAAAAATGTCTTATATATTAAATTCATATACAGTAACGAGATGAATAAATTGTGAATGTGCATACAATGGTGCCTTAAAAATGTTTCTGGTTAAAAAATAATTTCGATTTAATGAGACATTGTGACTGGTCGTAAATTTCGTAAAAATGCCCTTGAGCGCACTGCAAAAAAAAAAATGGAAAAATAAAGCAAATCATGGCTAGAGAGTTAAGAAATCAACGGATTTCTGTTGTTGCTATTATTTTGTATATTTGGGGAAGGGTACACGAGTTGTGCTTTTTTTTAAACACGCAAAAGGGGAAGGATTAATTTCTTTTTTTAATTAAAGTTGTTAATATTATTGCTATAGGGGTTATGAAAAATATTATCGTCTGAAATATCTGAAAGCGTAGGTGAGGCAATGAACCTATTGAAGATTGGGGCTATCAGTAAATCCTTGAGGGCTAAAAGTTTGAGCCACTATAAATCGCTGATATGGTATGAAGATTTCCGCATGTTATGGGCCGACAAGGTTTCCCTTAAGAATCTTAAGTTTTGATCACACTTCGCCTCTCTTATACCAGAAATAAAACAAATTAATTTTGTTTTTATATATTTAAATGTCAACAGGGAACAGGGTAATTTTGAGAATCATGGCTTCATTCTCATCTAGCAAAATGTTCATAAAGAGGACGACATGACACTGGGTATACGAGATGATAGGGTCTCGTAGTTCTATTTGTTTGGCCTGAAAACCCAAAAGTCTTGACGAAAATACAAAATCTGTAGTTTTTTTAACGTTTTATTTTTTATGTTCTAAAAGAAATATAATACTATATGCAAATTGCAGATGCAAGTTTTTAAAAAATATACTTCATTTTGATGTGAAGTTCCGCCTACTACCACACCCATTTTTTATCAACGTTCAAAGAAGTTTTCTTTCTGTCTTAAAAACTGTGAGTTTTAAAACCATATCAATTTCAGTTTTTATTTACGTTTTTTAATTCAAAAGAGCATTGAATATTAAAAATATATAGTACTAATTAAAAATGAAAAAAAAATAGTTTTCTTCAAATTTTATAATATTTTTTAATAAATTTTCTAATACTAGTAAACATTTTAATCGCCATAAAATTTTTTCCAACAAAATTCTTTAAAAAAAAAATTCTTTTAATTTTTGCGTTTCAAAATCCAAAAGCTGAAAGAATATTTTAAAATTTAAAACAAATTTTTCCCTACTTAAATCTTTCAAAATTGGTAAAAACTTGGGTCGGTTTTTTTTTCATTTCAAATTTTTTTTTCTCATTTCAGATTTACAACACCAATGCAAAGCTTCGTGAGGTAAAAACTAAAGTTATACGCTGTCGTCCTAAAACTATATCCATCTTTAATTCATCTCGTCTCATTTTCGATAAGCTTAAAACCTTAAAATAGTTTTAAAGAAAAAAAAGTTTACTTAATAGTTGACCTACATATTTATTTTAATTTTTTTTAAGTATGCCTTAAAAAAGTAATATTTTTATTTCGCATCAAAAATCATAATAAAGAAGTAAACTCAACTTTCTAATTAATTATATTTCGCTGAAACTAGAATTACAATAAATATCGCAAACCGCATTCAAAATTCCATGCAGTAAAAAAAATAATAATATGCTGTAATCTATAAATGTGCTGCTAAACTTAGTGTTCGTGATACAAAAACAAAATCATAAACAATTATACGTAAAAGAAGAAAAACAAAATATTTAAAATAGCTATTAAAATATTTATTGTAAAAATTATTGCAAAATGAGTCGGAGTAGCAGAAGGAACACATTTACCAGGCCTGGATTTTCGCTTAGACGTCTTTTATTGCAAGGAGCACGAGCAGCACGTGGTAGTCCACGTCTCGGACAAAGATCATGCGACGTTGAACACGGTCTTTCCAAGTCAGAGAAGAAATCTGTTGAAGGTGCATTCGGAATGAATGAGAATAAGGTAAGTCAAAAACAAGAGATTGTACTTTATATTTATAAAGATTTGAATATATGTAGGATGTAGGTAAATGCCATGTTTTGAGTCGGATACACTATTTTATTCTTAAACTAGAATAATCTTTAAAAATATATAAATAAATAAGTAAATTTCAAAATAAATTATTAAAATTATAATTAAATAAAAATATAAGTAAATATGTATATAAATAAATAAGTCAACATTGATTTGAACTATTTTGTTTTTATTCACTTACATATTTTAATTTTAATTCTTATGAATATGTAAATAAATCAAATCTGTGCGAAAAAAGGAATTTTTTTCTTTTTATGATGATAAAAAATTTTAAAAATCAAAGAAACTTATTTTTAAAGTATAAAAAAAAACGATTCGACAAATAAATTTGAAAATTTAAGAGTTATTTGTTTGGTCTAATTCTCTGTAGGCCTCTACTAAGATGAGGATTTTGTCAGTGTTTTCAAATTAGAAAAATATTACTAAAAACTAAAGAATCAGTTTTTCAAAAAAGGAACTAAACAAGAAATAAAAATTTTATTAATGACTATTACAAAAAAAAAAAACACTTAAGAAACTGAAAGAACTAGTTCTCTTAATTTTTTTGGTAGAATGATTAAAAAATCGACTTAAATAGCCGTTTTGGTCATTTTAATTTTAACGCTGAAACTATGGGAAAGATTTGAACTAGGTTTGGAATACTGTCTTGCAATACCCTGGAGTACCATTTCATACTCATAGTATATTTAGACAATTCCTTACTCTTCCGTTTAGTGCTTTGAAACTAACGTATTTTAACACCTATTAAAGTTAAACTGCTTCATAGCAACGAATTTTCAATTATTTTTAAAATCGTTTTCTGTTTCCACCAGAAAAAAAAAAGTGATATCGAATAATATCTAAGTGTTCCAGGCACTTGCATTTGTCTACTTAAAATCACAGATAAGATTCAAAAAGTGATTTAATAGTACAATCATAATTATAAGCAATAAATCATTATTTGAATTTGCAAAATTAGCTTATCTCACAATGATAACAAAATTAAAGAAACAACTACAACAAGAATGCGCTCACAATCTTAATTAAGATACATATTATGTATAAATATTTTACCTCAACACTCGAAAAATTTTTTCTTTGTTTTATTGTATTTTATATGGGCCATATTTTAGCGTTTTAATAATAATAAAAAACAATAACAAACAACGATAAACAATCAAACACAAACACATTTAGCATGAATCAATAATAATTGATAAATAAAATACAATGTAGGCCAACAGTGACGACAGTATTAAATTAAAAATAATCGTTTACAACAATATTTTTAATTGACAGCTACAAGTTATCACCCTTTTATTATTTATGTCCATTTATTAGATTAATAGAACTTAATAATATCAATTAAGTTAACTTCTTTGTGTACTATTTATTTGCAATTTACATCATTTACTTTAAAACCACTCTCATATTTTCAGAGTATTCATGGAGATAACACATCTCAACAATCGTCAACCCCACCACCGTACAACAGTGCTTCCAATTTACAAGGATCCTCATCATCGTCATCTTCATCACAACAAAACGCAACAATCATCTCACCATTCAAAGTGGACAATGGAAAACACTATTGTCCCATTTGCTACATAACAGAAACATTGGCCAATCCATTCTATAGTTTGGACACTTGTAAGCATACTGTTTGCCGAGTATGCCTCGAGCGGTATTTGAAAAATGAAATCAACGAATCAAGGACTGATATAGGTTAGTCCAAAGTCATTTTGTTAATCAATTTATGAATTTTAATTAATTGCTTTATTTTTAATTCAACAATTTAGCTTGCCCACAATGTTCCGAGGCAATGCATCCAAGTAATATTGAAGTCTTACTTAAAGATCATCCAGAATTCATAAATAAATATGAAGATTTTATGGTTAGAAGATTTTTACTAGCAGATCCAGATTCAAGATGGTGCCCAGCACCAGATTGCAGGTAAGCTAAAATTTATTATTGGCAAGATCTTCTCTATAACTTCTACTATTTTATAGCTATGCAGTTATAGCATCTGGCTGTGCATCGTGCCCTCGTATACGTTGCAAACGTCCAGGTTGTGGTGTTAATTTTTGTTATCATTGCAAAGCTGAATGGCATCCGGATCAAACATGTGATGCAGCTAGAGCTTCGCGTCAAAGTCCAACTCGTGCACCTTCGGGTAGCATTAGTCAAGACTCACAGCATAGGGATGATATTAAGCCATGTCCACGATGTCAAGTCCTTATTGTCAAAATGGATGACGGATCGTGCAATCATATGGTATGTTCAGTTTGTGGATCAGAATTCTGTTGGCTGTGTATGAAAGAAGTCAGTGATCTTCATTATTTGAGGTTAGTTTAAATTCTGAAAAATGTCGAAGAAATTTCTTATTTTTTTTTATTAACAGCCCATCAGGTTGTACATTTTGGGGTAAGAAACCGTGGTCAAGAAAGAAGAAACTTTTATGGCAGCTTGGTACGTTAGTTGGCGCACCCGTTGGAATAGCCCTTGTGGCTGGAATTGCAGTACCCGCAATGATTATTGGTATTTAAATTCATTTTTTTTATTTATTTAAAGTTTTTATAATCGATATTATTTTCTTTTACAGGAATACCCGTTTGGGTTGGAAAGAAACTTCATGCGAGATATAAGACTGCTACAAAACATAAAAGGAATTGCTCGGTGCTGATTGGTGTGGCAGCATCGGTGAGTACTTAAATAATATTTCTTTGCAATAGTTCGCGCCGGAATATAGAAAAGACTCTTATCTACTAGTTGGACACTAATGAGTTTTCACACTTCAAAATCAATAAAATAAAAAACTCTATTACTTTTATTTTTATTGTACTATTTGTACATAGAATGTCAGTTTATTAAACTTGACCATTCCACATTCCTTCAATTTCATTGAATTTTGTGAACAACAACTTTAAGGCACTACCACCAATTGTTCCACCAAAAGCTCTTTTATTCTATAGAATTATGGATCTCCTTGTAATACATACATACATAACAAAACTCAAAATAATTTCAAAAACAGAAAGATTATTTTTTAAGATCTGTTGCGATTGTGACTTTTAACCATAAATTTGAGTTAGATACCGAATCCGACAGGTAAAGGTGAGAGGCACGCAATTCTTAACCAGTGATAATTTTAGAGAATTTGTGAATATCTGCGAAAAAAAATCATTATGCTATAAAAAAAAGTTTTTTTTTTTTAACTATTATGTGTCTCAAATCTTAACCTATGGAGAAATCCTCAGCATTTAAAAAACATTTAGAAAGTTGGGTTCAAAATAAGTCGCATGTTTTTGTGTCAGAAATTAAGTCAAAAAAAGATTCCTTTTTTATTTTAAAACTAAATTATGTCTCGGAAATCTGACCTGTGGTTTCAATATTGGATCCTGTTACAAAAATATGAATAATGTTTAATGGAATTTGTCACTTTAGATAATTGAATTGCGTTATTATATTCAAACTTTTAAAATTAATGCAACAAAAAACGGTTCGTTTCTGATTTTTTTTGAGAGTACTATTTGAACACAAAGAACCCTGCAACAGTCAAAATTGTTGGTTTTTACAATGAAAATATCAAAAGTAATTAATTAAATCAATTTTCAGCTCTGGAAATAAAATATTGAAAGTTGTTTTCATTATTTATTTATGATAGCCGCACTTTACTATAGCTAATAACCCATATTGTTCACCCCGATAAAATAAAATGATTTGAATTAGACCGAAAGCTGTTTTATATATTTTCTCTTTTCTTTTTGAAATATGTCCTGTACTTTTTTACGAAAGTTAAAAAAAGAAACGTTCAAAAATTTGAAAATCAAGAATTTGAATGAAATCAATCAAACGACATTGAATGATTATCGACCAAGAAAAATGTCTGCAATACAATTCAAAAATATGTGGATGTTAATATTTCAAATCAAAGTCTTTCTAAAAAAAAAGCACTCCAATAAGTTGATGAATGTAGAAATTAAAAAAAAATACTTTCCTCTTCTGTTCTGTTTACAAAAATGATATTCTTCTTTTGAAACTAAAGATTTGTTTAAAAAGTAGATTTTTACATTTCTCGAATTATTTTACGGATGTTTTACATTATCCTTAACTGTATTACGTATTTGAATAAACATGTTTTCTTCATACTTATGTACATACAAAAATAAATACAAAAAAAAAAACTTATAATATACCTAAGATATATATACATACGTACAAGCGTAATGTGCCAAGTTTAATTTTATTTTTTATCAACTTTTCATTTTAACGAAAGGATAGCACGGGTTAGAACTAAGATAGACACTTGAAACTTGGAGAATAAAAGATTTAAAACAACTCTAATTTGCATATCTATAGTGCTTGGTACAGATATATAGACGGACATTTAGTGAATTGAGAATGTTTAGCAACACTAGCTAGCCATCTTTTGAAATCTGAAAAATATCATTTCAAAGCCCTTAACATCCAATATATTCTTTTTTGTTGAGAGCAGTGAGTTGTCCTAAAAAAATGAAAAACAACATTTTACTAAATGCAACGATTTTCTTTGGCATTTTTTTAATTAAGCAATATTTTATTATTCGGCTTTGTGTGTTTGTTTTTGTTTTCTTTTAATATTATAATTACAACATGTAATTAAAGTTTAAAAATAGCAATTTTGTGCATGAGAATTCTTTAATGGTGTTTTGAGTTTGCTATTTTGTTTTTTCTTTGTATATTTTAATATTTCATTGTAACATTTTGTTTTATTTGATGTTCTTTAATTTTTGATTTGGTGTTACTGTTTTAATTTTTATCTTATTTAATTCTTTCCAACTGATATTTTTTAGATTTTTTTTTGTTATCATTAAAAACGTATAACCTAGGTTTTGGGAAATAAAATGTTAACAATATTTTTAGCAATTTCCAGTTCTCTTTCAATTGTTATCCAAGTTTGCCAGATAGTTTTGATTCAGCACTCCATCATTATTGAAATCTTCCAACGCGTCTATTAATCTTTCTTCCGCATCTTTCTTTCCCAATGCAATATCAACTGATCCTATACACAAAAGCAGTGCAAGAAGTTGAGATTTCCTTAAAATAGCAATAAAAAAAAATGTGTGAAAATAATCAGATTCAAACACTGCATTATTTTTTGTTACTTGTAATCGAGTCCAAGTTTTTGCCTTGAGTATCCAAGATCAACTTCCAAGTCGACATTAACTTTTGAAAGATTCTTCTTCAAACAGTCATAGTAGAAGTCAAGTAAACTCTCGGTATTCTTACGTCTTACATCTGATGTTAACGAAGAAATCATTAGAAGAGCTATGTCATTTGTTGCCCTAGAATTAAAATTCATTTTCATTACAAAAAAATTGATGTGTATAATATAATGTTGTCAATAACATACCTGCTATATGTTACCATCTGCCAGTCTAAAATCACACAATTATCCTCCTTGCTTGGATCGGGTCTGTTTTTCAATAATAAATTATTTGACCAAAAGTCTGTGTGTGTTATCAAACCCATTGGCTCTATTGGCTCCAAAAGTGTTTCAATGATAGTTCGAGTTTTACTACGAACCTCATTAAGAGCTACCAAGACCTCTTCTTTGCCACCGATTTCCAATAGAAATTTACTCAAATGGGGTAAACCATGTTCAACCAATTGTTGATAGCTATCTGAAGCTTTATCAATTTGAAAGAGGAACTGTAATTTGTAATTGTTAGTTAATTGGCAAGAGATTGTTTTTTTTTTTACTTACTGGATATTTCTCATTCAGTTGAATCTTTTCTTTGAATTTCATTGCTAACGAAAGTGCATGAACAGCTGAGATCGATATTATTGCAAACTTTGTCTCCTCCAATGTGAGGCCGGATGTAAAGTGTGCTGATTGATAACCCATTGGTCGCATATCTTGCAAAACCAAAATACTCTCTGAAGGTTCCGGACTAGATTCTTCTTCATTTAATCCAGTATTGTATGTGCTGTGATAGCATTTTGGCACTGCTATAGTCATAGGTTCTGCATCTGCTCGTAAATGGCGCTTTTGAAATTCCAATAAATCTGGAAGAATCTTTATAAAACAATCATAAATTAGAATTGGTTTTACTAGTTTTGAAGTAACTGTTAAGTAATGTTAAATTTTGATCTACGATCAAGAAGAAAATTCTAATAAGTGAATAAGTCATTTAATTTACAGATTTAGAAGATTTTGAATATGGCTCAAATTCTTTTTGAATGCAAATTTTATTTTTGAAACAATCTCTTTAAGTTAAAAAAAATAAAAGCATTGAAAAACTCACCTGAGTGTAAAATTTAATTTCCCTCAAATCAAATTGCGCCTCGGTAACAAAAAATCGACTGAATGGATCATGTGGCAGGAGTTTAATAAACAATTCTAACTGATGTTTTTCATCTTGGAATTCATATTGTATTTTAACAGCTAAAACTTCACTCAGATTACTTAAGCCATTTGAACTTCCTGCTGATACAGTGTAGTCCTTCAAATTTATTCATCAAAAATTGTTTTTTTTTTAGAAATTAATTTTATTAAAAAGAAAAAAATAGTGTTCTCACCTTTAAAATAAAATCAGCATTATATTTATGATGGTCTTTGAGAAAATCTTGTATCCATTCCGTATTGACTAGCCAATTTTCAGTCTCAAAAGACTCATCATCAATGTCAGACATTGTTTAATTTTTTTAGTAACACTTGTTGTAGAATTTGGCACCTCTCTTTCTAAATAGAATATTTAAAAAAAATAATATTTTTATGAAAAATTTAAATGCAGGAAAAGATTGATTTATATTCATTACCGAATTGGTAACTAACTGTATATTAAAATATAAATTAACTTAATAATTAATAATATTACATATATAAATAACTATTTAGAAATCTTGGTTCCAATTTTGACTTATACCTACCTACTGTTTGGAAAAAAAGTGTAATATTTTTACTTGTACTTTTCCAATACGCTAGAGTTTTGATTGCTTGAACCATGTCTGGCTACAGTTGTCAAAATGCAACGTCAATCCATAACACACGGCTTCTAGAACTTAATTGATGACAAATTTAACTGAACTAATTAGCGAATTTAACCGTCCTATTGATAAAAAACCTTGTCATCCAGGTTAACTAATCCCTGGATTGAACTTTTTGTGTACTCAATCGGTACGGAAAGCAATAAATTTGTAGTGAGTTCAGAAATTTAAAAAGGCACAAAAGAACTGTTGCAAAATGTTCGCTTTGCGAGTTAATTCCAAATCCGAAAAAAAATATTACGAATCGATTAAAATTTATTTATTATAAAAGATTTTCGAAAAAAAGATTCTTCAAAACGACCGATACCCCTTAATAAGTAAACTTTTCAAGGCAATACTTTGTTCGTACTTTTGATGTAGGTGCATTAAAGGCGTTGTTCTTCTCAAAACTGTCCAAAAACTCTTTAAATTTCAATAAGTTTCTCTGAATTAAATCAATCTGATTCCTTTTTTGAAACATTTGGAAAACTATTTGTTTTGTTGCTTTTAATAAGATTTAACCTCAATATGTGAATCCTATTGTTTTTTTTTTTTTAGTAATTTTGAAGTATTATTTAGGTAAATAGGTAGGTAGGTATACCTTAAAATTAGGCTCTTTTAAATAAGAGAAACATTATAAAATTAGTTGTCTTTATTAAGTAGATTATGCTATTTTTTAGAGTTAAGCAAACTTTATTATTTCAACGCGAAAGGAATTTTCATCTTAACAAAAGAAAACAATTTGTCATCTTAACTAATCTATTTAAGGCAATAAGGTTCCATATAAAAATAAAAGGGTATTATTTAATTCTCATAAATTTAAATGGAATCTGTAAAAAAAAACTGCTATACGTATGAAAAAAATGTGTACTATTTCCACTTATTTGAAGCTAAGCCGGATTTCTTCTTGGCAATGCATTTTGTTTAACAGGCTTTCAAAATTGTTTTAGGTGCTTTCATTATCAAAATATGTAACTTCAATTAAGTATGAAGTTCAAACAAAAAAGTTCTTCTGTCCCACAATAGCCAAAGAAAATAAAACTTTGATAAGTTCGTTGCACCAATAGAACCTGCATCAAAACAATATCACAACAACGAATAATAAAAATATCAAATTAAATTGATTAAGTACTTAAACTGTTTTTTTTTTTAATTCTTGTTACAAGGGATAAATACCTAATGGGCGGGGTTCATTATAAACAACGAAAGAACATGCTGCTCTTTTTTTTTTGCTTCTCCCCACGGTCTTAATACAACGTTACAATAGACTTCTTAATAGCAAATAACATATGACTGGAGCACTGGAGGTGGTAGGTTATCTCTTTTAAATTTAATCGATAAATCATGTTTTTTTTTTGTTAAAGAACTTACATTTACTTCTCTTTAAAAAAAAAATGTATGGGTACTAGATTATTTAAACCCTAAAGCTACTTCTTCGTTTCGTTGTATACTTTTTGCGTACTGCACAAGGTCAAGTGCATAATACAATTTAAATGTTGTGTTTCTATTTTTATAGTTTTATTTTCTCCACACACCCAATTGAGTACATATGTTATAAAAAAAAGAAAACGAACTATCATGGACTTTAAAAAAAAAAATATGTGAAAGCAATTTCTGCGTCTAGACATCGTTACCACAGAAGTGCATGCAACCAGCCAGCCAAAAGCCCCTCTCTGGATGCCCTCATCTTCATCTTCATTATGTACACCGCCATAAGAAAATACAAAAAAAAAACTACTTTCGAGTTTTTGAGATACTATAGATGAGATAATTTGTTAAATACGACCCATTCAAGCAATAGATAATACGTAGCTAAAGTTACTTGCTTTTTCACTGCCTACCTTTGAAAAATTCACAATACGAAGATTAAACACCTTTTAATAATATTATTTTTCATCCACTGAATCTTTTTTGTATGAAATTTAATCAATTTGTATGTGGAAAAAAGGATCAAACAAAAAAATCAAATCCACTCCCTTTTTTCACAAAAATCGACACAAGACACGATTTAAGCACCACCACCATCGGCAGAGTACACTCGGAATATGATGGCGATGGGAGACAGACAAAATGACTAGAAGCGAAACACGTTGTTGGTTGTGCTGTGCATTGTGCTTCTTTAAAATACAGTCATTGGGAGAGGAAAATATGAAATCTCTGTGTCTCTCGGTCTCGTCTCGGCCCTTATCATAAATCTCCTTTCTACTCCAAAAGTCCAAATAGTCAATTCCGTTCCGTATACTCCACCAAAGTGGAGAAAAGTCTCTAAATGTTTTGTTTTTTTTAAATGCACCAGCAGATGAGCAGAGTTGAGCCAGAGAGCAGCAGCAGCATAGCAAACAAATATAAATGCTCCAAGAGGAGCGGTTGTAACTGTAAGAACAACTAAATCATATGGGACATCATGCACTGAGTTTCATTTATTTTTTTTGTTTTTGCCAATCTGGCTACTGAGAATGATTTTGAGTAACATTATCCACCCCCGAAGTGGAGCATAGAAAGAACCTTGAAAATAGCGTTGCCAATGTACTCAAGCTAAAAGTATTCTTAGGTTTTATAAACTTTTATAAAACTAACTTTTATGAAACATTAACTTGTTAATTTTTTAATAAAAGAATATTTTAAAGTTTATGAAATGAGTTTTTTTTTGAAAACTTAAAATCTTTTTAAACGTTCTGAAGTACATAAATCTTTAAAAAAAAAGTGCTAAGTCATTTTGAATTTACAAACAGTCGTGTTTTTTTTATTTCAAATATTTAAAGGTTCTTTTAAAGGCAATTCTCGAAAGGCTGAAACTCCGTCAATAATGGTCGTATTGCTCAAATATTTAAAAGGCTAAAAGTATTAGCGTCAAAATGAAGCTGATTAACGATTCGCTTTACGTTACATCCACGTATAGTGAGTCGGTATCAAAGAAATTAAATATTCAAAATATTGTGCTTTAGTTATGTTTTTTATTCCCACAAATTTTAAATGGCTCAACCGATGAGCTATTTTTCAATTAATTCAAGTTTAATTCAAATTAAAGGATCATGTTTTTTTTGAAACATCAATTAATGATAATTGATTTTAACTATTTTTTTATGATTTTTCTAAGATATTTAAAAAAAATAAAAAATTAAATAAAAACTCATTGTGTAATAAAATCCAAAGCAAGATTGTCATGTTTCATGGTCAAAAACGATGGCGACATATTGAATTCCTATATGAGTCACTAACATTTTTATACCATTCGAAGAAATATCAATTAAATATAAATTATAATTAGTTGTTCGATAAATTTGAAATTAAAAACAAAAAACTAATTTGACTGGATTAAATAAGTTATCTTAATTATTAAAACTTTATCTGACATGTAGTACCCTCTACAAAAACAAAAGTCTTATCTCAAGCTGAATTTAAATTTCAGTTCCTTCTTTTTAAAAAAAATGTAATTTTTTATTCTCCAGAACCCCAAAAATTAACAAAAAAAAAACAAATCCCCTCAAAGTCTGTCGCATCATGATTCATGACCTATCATCAAATTCCACAATAAAAGGATGACAATCATAATTGTATTACCCTTTAAAAAAAAGCTCAACGGTAACACTAACTTAATGTCATATTAAATACATAATGTTTTTCTCATGCATGAGTATTTTTTTTTTTTTTAGAATTTCTTTATTGTGGGATTATTCACTCGTCGTCCTCGCCCTCATCATAATTTACCCTGACCGTTGATGTTTTTAAATTAACAAACATATGCAATATGCATGTATGCTTGATGATGCTTTTCGTTTTCACCCTGCGCTATCTTCGTGCGTATTGAAATTTAAATTTCCATATAATATTCCATTTCCTCTCTCCGACAACGTATTTCGTATGGTAGTTGGTAGTATAGTAAAGTCTCTCAATTCTCTTACTTAAAAATTATTTGAACTCAATTGATGGCGCACAGCGCACTCAAACTCATTTTTGGTGAATCACTCCACAATTATTCAAAAAAAAAAAAAATACTATGGAAATAAAACAAAAATGATAAGGCTCTTACGATTTCTTAAAAAATTAGCGCTATCCAAATCCAGATGTACTAAGTTGGTATGGAATTGGACTTGAATTTGGTGAATCATATCCTGAGAATGAATGAATGAAGAATGCAAATCTTTTAAAAGCCTCTTATAACCACAGAAAATATTATAATTATGATTCATTTGGATTTTTTTTAAGTTTAATTTTGTATACATGATAGCTACACCATGTACCTATAATAATATTGTATACACTGTATAATACATACAGACTTGTTCCTTCCTTATCTCGTCATTAATTATAAAAAAAATCATTCACCTCATTCTCAACCACTAGGCGTGACGCTCCCTCAGTCTCAGCAAGTTTATAAGTCATTGAACCCTCCTCAGAAAACGAACCACAGAAACAGTTGGTCCTCTTGGTTCTATACAAACAATTAAATAGTTTGTTGTAACTTGAACCACTATTAACAGTCTGCCATTGCATTGTGTCCTTACTCCAGGATGGCAATTTTTTTTTTTTAAGTTAATTTCTTTTATTGTTTGCAAAGCATTTTTTTTTTCAATGGTGCGAAAAGCTCTTCCGTTATGATATGCATGTATTCCCCCATGTCCTAGTCGTAGAGATATCCTTATGCAATACGTGGTCATGCTCAGTATAATCAAAAGGTACAAGGAAACACATTTGTGACTTCCACTATAGTTTAAAAATATATGTACCTATGTATGCTGGTTGTAGATCCTGAGTGTGCTGATTAAGTATATTGATTATTATTTTTTTTGCTCGACGAGCTCGACGACGACGATGATGTTAAGCACATGGGGCTTGGCTGGGATACTTAAGGTAAGGTAAGGCTTAAATACTCTCGGCCAAGTTGCAGAATCTTGCTCAAGCCTCCACTGAAAACTATTTAAAAAATAAAAATATTATATCTCGATTAAGAAGACGACAAAAGTAGGTCTCGAATTTTTTTCTGTTTAAATTTTTATACAGTAGCGTTTTCTTAACAGCAAATAAATCTTACCTGTCACAATTTTTGTTGCACTTTTTCTGATTTAACTAACATTTGTTACTATTGACCACTCAGTAAAAGAATACTATATTTTTAGTTAGAGTACTTTATAGGGAGCTTAAATCCAAGTTTTCGTTCATCAGGGCTGCCACCACCTTTATTTAAAAAGTCAACTTGGGTTTCGGTATTTTCTAAACGGCTTTAGTGAGATAAATTTTTCTTTTTAAAATCTGATATTAACAAAAACTGTCGATTACAAAAATAACATGCTATGCTCATCCCGTTTAGAAAATAGCAAAGCCAAAGTTCAGTCCTTAAATCAAGATGGTGGCAACTCTGCAAGAGACTCTTGGTTGAAAACTTGGTCAAAAATTCGGATTTAAACTTTCTATAAGGAATGCATACTAACAAATTTGAAAATGTCGAATATTTGCGTACATCTTAGTAAGCAAATAAAGTTCATCTTTAGATGTTCTTAAAATCCACGATTTTTAAAATCCATATGTTAAAAATCCTAGCCAATTCGCAAACATATCTCTTTTATACAACCAATACATGGCCCATTAAGTACAAAAAAAAATAAGTTAGTACATGTTAAAAATATGACATGCAATAGAATTGTCATAAAGGAATCAGTGGCACAGAAATGTGGCCTTGTGTTGGTTTTCCGCTGAATAGAATGAATAAATATGACTGTTTGACTTTTTAAAGGATGGGCTTTTGGTTTAGTCTTTAATAATAAATTATTATTTGTCAATGTAATGTTTTAGATTAGAGAATAGAAAAACAATTAGAACAATGAAGTCAACCATGAGGCTTTTGGGAGAATTTTTTTTTTGTCTAAACTTATGTTTAAGTAGGCTAAATGGCCTTAACGGGGTTCGTGACTGACTAAAAAAAAGTATTGTTTTTTAAGCTGATTTGTCTGCTACGTTTAAAATAGGTCTCAAAGGAAGTGTTATTGTGACTGTTTTGGATAAAAATCTAAGTCAACTGTCACTAAAGCTCTTGAAAGATTTGGATTAGATTTATTCAAAAGTAAGGTACTTAAGTAGGAAATATGAATATGTACATGTACACATATTCAGGCAATAACTAATAAATAAAATACATTTATACAAAATTAAGTATAAATATGTAATATCCTCATCTTAATATTTTTTTTAGTGAACTGCTTACTATTTATTTTATTAAGACTAAAAGTTGAATTCGAAATTCTGAACTGAAATTTTGAACTGTTTTCAAAAATTATACATTTTTTCAGGGTTTTTAGACTTTAAAAACAGTTTTAAGATCAATTTTAATTTTAGAAAAAAATCTTCAAATTCATTGTTATTTTTATGTTTATTTTTGTAAACCACCAATTCGTATCAAAATATTCACAACATTTTTGAAGTTGTATATTTTAAAAAGTTGTTGTTTGAACCTGTTCAATGAACTTGGTAAACAATCTTCTCTCTAAGCATAAAAAAGAATAAAATTTATATTTAACATTCAATAAAATAAAATGTTGCGTATACGGCCGAATGTACAAGGGATATAGGACAATTGTCTAAAGCTCAGACTTCGGTGTGCCGCTAAATTTAATATTAAGATGAACCACAAATAAATAACGATCAATATTAGTACACTCGGTCGTATACGTAATTTTTATTTTACTTTTTTTAACAAGTATTTTCCCATAAAAAAATGCGTCCTTTCACGATTGGGCTGAAATTTATATTAAAAGCTCAGGCTTTCAGAGAGTTTGTCTATTTAACGACTTAATGTAAATTTTTTCGAGACTGACCCGATTAAAAAAATTTAAAGATAGTTACGCTCTGAAAATAGTTTTTCTCTTTAAGTAGTATAATAATGTGTTTTAATTTGTTCAATTTCAGATCCTTGTTTCACCAGTTCTTGCTGGTCTCGCAGTAGCCATTGGTGTTCCGATTCTCCTATTTTACGTTTACGGTGTCGTTCCAGTATCTTTATGCCGTGCTGGTTGTGGAGTTTCCACACGAGATGGCTTCAAATTTGATTTCGATGGTGAAGAGGAAGAAATTCAAGAAATTCAAATGCGCAATCAAAGTGATGGTGCAAGTGTTGATGCTGTCTCAAGAATTGGCGCAACAAGTATTGGTGAAGTTAGTTTGAGTGTAGCTAGTGGCAGTCATATTGGTGTATCGAGTCAGACGACTGCATTCGGTGTTTCTCATGCTTCGAATCGTGAGTCTACAACAGCATTAGCTGGTAGTATAACCGGTCATAGATTAGAAGTTCAAGCTGATGTTAGTTCATCGGAAACTGCTTCAGCTGTAACATGTGTTAGTGAAAAGTCTGGTAATACACTTAACGACACTGCCTCGACCAAGGCTCTGGCCGGCTCCATACTTAGTTATAAACAGGTTAGTAATTTATTATATACTTTATTAATTAATAAATTGAATTTTTAATTTTGTTATTTATAGCAAATGGATTCATCAAATGTAAGTGAAGATGGCGTTTCAGAACGAGTACGATTTGATAATACTGTTTGCTATGTTATTGATGGAAAGAGAGACTGTTCGGATGTTTGGTATACAGCACCATTAGATCAGGTAAAATTAAATGTTATATTATATAAATAAAATTATGCAATAAGTTATGGGTAAGATCTGTTTATAAAACTTAGCTAAAATATAATAAAAAAAAATTTGTAGCACAATCATTTATTTGTATTAACATATAAAATAAAAAAGAAAAAGCCGATAAGATTTACAAAAATAAAAACATAAAAAAAACATATTCACAAAATTATCTTCATAGAAGTAGCTTTGCAGATTAGCTTAAACATTAGGGCAAAACAAAAGTCTTTCTGAATATGATAAGTGACTTATTGTGCCCAAAATTGATGTTTATCCAAATCTTAGGAACGTGGCATTCATTAAAAGTAACATATAACATTTTGGTTCATCCCTTGAGAAAAAAAAAAATTATTTCGGTGATCAAATACCGTTAAGTAAAACTAACAAGAAAAAATCTCAACCATAGAAGAAAACAATGAGTTCTTGAGATAATTTTAAGTCTAAAATTCAAAGAAGTTATTTCCTCGTTTTGCCTATTTGACTTATAAGTGTTTTTGCTTCCATTTTGACTTACAACAAAAGTTCTGGTTTTTGGTCCAATTTACTGGTATTGTCTCTATCTTTTTCAAACTTCAACCGATTTATTAATTTTTCAATTCATTTGCACAAGAACCGCTTTTTGTTTCTAAAAAATATCTGAGTGTATAATGACAAGTTCGATTAAAAAGTAACTGTAGTTTTGGCTTTATTTAATTTTCTGATTTTTCTATTCGTTATACCCCAAAACTATGGAAAATTACTCACATTCCCTTATGCAAAATACACTTATTTTTACATTTCCATTAAAAAAAACTAATATTTTACTAAATTATATATGTATGACATTGTTATGTTATCGTGCCTGGTGCTCAGCGCCACTATCAAAATATAATATTTATATCTAACTTATTCTTCATATTTGTAATTGCAGGATCCTGCAGCTGACAAAGCCAGTGTCGGTAGTAGTCGTTCATTTCGCAGCTCCGAACGTTCATACCGCGAAGAAGTAGATCCAAATAATTCAGCATCAACTGGCAAACGTCTTGCTTTATTTAGTTCAAGACATGCCAAACTCAATGCAGCTACACATCGAACTTTATCTCTAGATTCAAATACAGGATCAAATAATATACCCGAAAATGTTAGTCTCGAACAACAAGCTGAAGAGGAAGATAAGGCTGCGTCATCTGTTCCTGATATTCCAACACACAATGAAACAACCTTAAAAACTGGTTCCCCTCCCAAATCATCTACAAAGAACTCAACACGAACATCGATTCTAAGAAATTTGTTCTTTGCTCAAAAAGATAATCACAATAATGCCAATATTAACAATAATAATAATAATAGCAACACCAACACCAACAGTAGCGGCAAATCAAATAAAGATCATTTAGATGGTGGCGAAAGTAGTGCATAGGCTAAATAAAAATATATCTGATAATATAATTATTGTATTAAACCGAATGAAAAAAAAATATTACAATTCATTCTCTTTTGAGATTAAAAAAAAAAACAAGAAATGAAAACATACATATACATGCTTCAGTAGATGTTGTTCATGTAATAAATAGATAGATTTGAATTCGATTTTTATTATTAATTAATAACTATTGTGTCTAATCGTTCAGCATACTACTATAATCAAATTGTTCTTCAACACTTTCAACTATTAAACTTTTCCATATAAAATCCTATAATTTTAAATTATCTTATGTTATCCAAGTTACTATTCCTTATCCATGGCATTATATTGTTTCTTTTTTTTTCTTTTAAGATAACTCTTTAAAATTATTTTGTTTCTTTTCAAGCAAAATATAATTCTATGTGCCAAAACTTACAAAAAAAAAAACTTTCAGTTAAATTGTCTGCATCCCGCAGGAAGTAAAGTTTAATCTTTATTTGATGTTCTTAAGACTGAAATAAAAAAATAAAAACTTTAAAATTATCCATCAACGTCGCAACTTAAAAATGTACTTTGTGTGAATAAAACGCGATGTTTAAACAATTTCTTTGTACACCGTATATTGTTAATGTTTGTTTATTTTTTAGAAGGAATAATAATAAAAAAAAATATTGTTCTTACAAAATGTTGTGCATAAAACGCGCAATTTTTTTTTTCAAAACATGAAACAAAAAATATATATAAAAGAAAGTTGTATTTAAGATATAATATTGTCGCTGTGTATACCTATGTATCTATTGCATAAGTTAAAAAAAAATGAAATTTAATTCACATATTATTACAATTAATTATTATTAATTCTTCAATGGAAAAAAACCTGAATTTCAAATGTGATTTTAGTTGGAATCGAATTACAAATGTAAGAAAAAATGCATTATAAAAACAAGCATTGCTTAGTTAGTTCTTTTGTTTAAGAATAAGTAATAATACGTATTAAAAATAAAAAAAAAAAAATCAACACACAACAGCTTATTGAAACACTTACATAAATATAAAAAAATAACACATGTAGCTATAGAAATAATATACATATATGTTAAAATCAATTAAAATAATACTACATTTTAAAAAAAAACATTAATATAAACATGTTTTTATTTTTAAATAATTTAGTCTGATACTACAGTTGTCCTTAACGCACAGTAAACAATTTCGTTAAATTTATAAAGTTATTATAAATTTAGACTTGATATTGCAGACATACAATTAAAAAAAACATGAACAGTAGGAGAGTAACTGGTTAAATCAACTGGAATTCGCCTTAACGATGAAAAACATTTGCTTTGGACCTTTTTGAGCCATATTCATGAAACTTAAATAATAGGTTTAATTTAACCGGTTAAAATACACAGATTGCAAATATTGACGTGAGAGGTAAAAATAGATAGAAAAATAATCAATATAGAAAGTCATGAACGTCTATCCGATTTTTAATGTTTGAGTATCAACATGTTAATTCTTACTCTGAATAAAAAGAAAAAACTGCATACAAAAAAATATATTTGAGATCTCGGCTAGTGATTTAAAAGTCTCAAACATTTCTGTGTTTGTTCGGAAGAATTATTGCATGCAAAAGTATATCCCCTCCCCAAAATTCACTGGTTTTTAACAGTTTGTTGTTATTTGCAACATTAAAATAAATGACAGTACTTCCCGCTTATTTTTGTATTATTTAAAGAATGATGGGCCTATAAAATTGTACCGTCAAAAAGTGAAAAACTAAAAGCAAAATTAAATCTTAATTTATTTGTTTTTATACTTAAAGCTCCAGCATAATTCGTATTTTATTCTTGTTTTCTTTTGACAAGTCCTTAACTGATTTTTATAACAAGGGTATTTGAGTATAAAAGAGAACATTTAAACTCAAATAAAACCAAATTCCCAATGCAAACCTTCCATGACGACAACAATGTCTCGGTTTGGGGTAGGAGATCCTTCCTGCTTGAACTTTGACCGATTAAATTCTTTAGAACCCTTGCAATACATTGATAAATTCCGGCAAAATATATTTGACCTACATTATTTTACAATTTGGATAATACCTTTCTACGAAAAATACGCAATGCAATAACGACCGGAATTCTCGAGAGGCATTTTGTTTTTTTCCGAAAAATTTACAATTTTCTACTATCACCGCAATAAAATTTTTTTTGAGAAATGGATTCACGAAACCTATAAATTTTGGGAAAAGCTTTCGGCCATCATTTATATTCGTAAATTGTAAATGCGCAAAAAAATTTTCTTTTTATAATTGACGCCCAAGTTTTGCGAAACAAAACAAACTTAATTGAATTAGTTAGAATGCAAATGTGAAGTATTGTGTAAAATTAAGATCGAGGTTGATCAATGAAATATTACTTAAAATAATAAACACTTTCAGAGAAAATAGTTTATCTCCATGCCGACCATTGAATTGAACGGTTTTGAAAGTGAAGTTCCAACCCGAATTGTCGCCAAACGCATGCCCCGAATTCAATAAAATCAATAAAAAAATTTAAAATTGAATTTTAAAACAATCAATAATTTAAAATAGGTTGGACCAGTTATATGAAACTTAACTTAAGCCCATAATTCAAAAACAGCTTTTAAAAAACTATTAATTTCATTTTAATAGGTATCAAAATAAGTACATAAATAAAAATCGTTGTCTCAATATGTCGTTGCTGATTTTTTATTGTTTAAATACATTATAAATATTGCTTTAATACTCGTATATCTTCCTTTGCCAATAATTATTAAAGAAAAAAATATTTTACGTTATGAATGGTAAACAATTTAGATATTATTGTTACCTTTTATTTCTTTACTCGTATTATGTATATCAATTTGAAAAAATAATACATAAATATAAACACATAATTATGTATATGACAGTTTATTTATAAATTGAAATATATTTTATAAAAATAAAAATACTAGCATTAATATTCTACAATTAAAATATTATATATATTGTCTAGTAAGTTTCTCTTCCTTTTTTGTATAAAATAAAATTCGACTGTAATAATGTTTACAAAAGAAAAATTGTTTGTTTTATTTTACAGGGGGCACCTGTTAAAAACGATTCTGCTGCTGAATCATAGTTAATTGATGTAGATTACGTTAATAGAAAAGACTTCAGTCTATGTATGACACAAAAATAACAAATACCTACAAGGCAGGTCAAAAATAGGCGTATTGGTCCAAATTTATTCATTTTGGCTTCAACTATTAACTCCTACTTTTTTTCATATTGTAGTGTCAAAAAGCTTATCAAACTGGCCCGAGGAGCTAAGTAAACACATGTTCGATGTAACATGTTGTGGTCTACAGGCCGATATTTGAAACAAGGCAAAAGGTAAAGAGACAATAGGGGCGGTATTTACCGAGACCCATAAGTTTATGAAACTCATCACAACTCTTTCACGAAAAGAAAATTTGTATAAACTAATGAGGGAGGATTTTTTAGTTACGGAATATGGAAACTAAACTATAACGATATTTTTTCATTTTTAAAGACATTGGATTTAAATGGAGACTAGCGATGGATTTTGTAATAAAACAAAACGGTTTGTATGGTACTTATTATAAGTAGCGAATCGATGTTCGACTCGAAGTGAACTTTTGGAAAATCCAAGAAGTCCTAATATTATGGAAAAGAATCTGATTTTACTTCTTGATAGTTTACTGTAAAACATTTCCCCACATATATGCCTTAATTAATTTCCTGTTTCTGGTACATTCCATTAGATAAACTTTACTGCTGTTACGTTAGTTTCTTCATGGGTGATCGTCCCTCGGTATTTTTGATCTATGTATATTACCCATTTTTGAGTTAGTAATGTTCTGAAATAGAGAAAGATGGGATCTTTCTTTTGGTGTGATTATTTGTCAAAGAAAGAATTTGTCCCATTTATCAGTGTTAAGAAACAAATAATATTAAATTATTCTTCAAAAAAGTTGTCTAATACTTTCATCAATAATGCCTCATACCATACAAAATCACGTTATCTGAACAAAAACTCATGCCACATGCGCAATTTTTTTTTTAAATGACTCATACGTTCATCAATAATGTATCATACCATATAAAATCACTCTATCTGAAAAAAATCACATACACAATTTGTGTTTCCAATTAAAATTTAAAAAAAAACCAATCGAAATTTGAGCTAAAACTCAAGTACCACTATTTTATAATATTTTTTGTATGGTTTCAGTACATTTTTTGGTTACGTACATTTGTACGAATTTGTACAAATGTTCACAATTTTCTGTCCAAATTCATGTGAAAAAAGGTGTTGTGTTTATCACGACGACACTCCAGTTCAAAAAGGCAATTTTAATGCGACTGCCTTATAGAAATAAGGGTTACCCCTAATTATGAATAACGAAACGAATGGCAGAAAAAATAAAGGTAAACTATAGTTGTAGCATAGCGCTATTATGAGAAACGAAACTAGTTTCTCGATTCAGGAACACGCGCTTCTACATTGCTTACTCGTATTCTTAATTTAGTCTACATATATTTAAAAGGACTCGAGAAAAAATAAACTTTTTGTCAGATATAAAAACAGCATTAAAAAACTTTAAATGGAACCCATTTTAAGGCTACGAAATTGATTATAAAGCTGTTATTTAACAGATATATACAATCATGTTACTTTCATGTACTTTAGAATGATTCAAATCCATGTTTAAGTAGTCTCTTAGTCGTTAAAACCTAGTCTGATAAACCAACCTACATAATACATATATTTATATTTTTTTTATGTATTTAGTAAGACAAGTTAAATAAAAGCAAAATAAGTGATTGGTGTTTTTTTTTTTAATTTTTATTTTAAAAAATAATTAATATTTATAAAAATATTTTGGCAAAAATGTGATAATTTCTTTTTTTTTATAATAAGTATTAAGGAATTTTCTTTTTGTTTGATCAAAAGGAAAGAAAAGCAGTCAAACAACGGGACAAATTTTAAAGGGAAACAGTTTTACCAATTACAAAATTATTTCAATAAGACACATACATTTAGTTAAATGTTTAAAGCTTACAAAAAATAATTGTCACTAAAATACATAATTTGCTTAAACTAGAACTTTTCACTTTTCATAAACAGCACTTTATTTTTGAATAAATTCCTTGTAATTTTTCTTTTACTAAGCTTGAATTGGGTACATAAAAATTTTCACCTTGAGTTAACTTAAGGAATATTATTTTATATTATTATAATTATTTTTTTTTTTGCTTATGGAGTTTTATTTCATCTTATGTTTATTATCAATTTAATTGATAAACGATTTGTTGGGACAAGATACTTTTATTTCTGTTGTTATGAAATATTTTAACTTTAATACTTTAACCAACAGGAGCCGGAGGTTGGAAAATACTTTGATGCGGCGTACTGTTGACAACTTCATTGAATACAAGCTCCTTCCACTTTTCAACTGGAAGTTCCATTACTTCAAAGCTCTGATCGTACAAGGCCGATGTTTGCTCGTCCGAAGGATCAGAATACTTTTCCATATACCTAAAAATAAATTAAGAATATGATAATATTATTATTCAATATGAAGTATTAAAAATCTTTACTCATGAGCGAGAGCTTGCTCCGCAGTAATCCTCTTCTCTGAGTCTAACTCCAACATTTTTTCAAGCAAATCAATAGCTAATGGATTTGCACCTCTAAAGACATCTTTAAAACTTCTTCTTCGCATAGGCGGCAAAGATTTGATATAATTACGTGCCTGCAAAGAAAAAATTTTAGAAAAAAGAAAAACTTACAAAAAAGAAGCTTAAAGTAAAAACTTAAGACATATTTATTGAACCAAACTTATCACATAGCTCCTCTTGTGCCAATTAGATCATTGATATTAAGGAACTACTCTACAACTATAAGAGGTGATATTTATTAATTTATTTATTCTTAAAGAGAAAATCGCTTAAAGATATTCTCAAGCGTACAACAAATACGACACCGTTATCGTATTTTGATCTTGTAGTTCTATTAAAGCCGATAAATGTTCTTTTATGTAAAATAAATAAATATAAATATTTTTCAATAGGCTCAGGTTCAAGGTTCAGTTAGGTTGTTTTCTCAGTCAGTCAGTTTCCTTACGCCAAATTTTTCGTAATATAATAATAACTCGTAAGCTATTTACGATTTTATGTTAGTAGTCTCCTGAGCTTAATCGTGTAACTAATAATTCAATAACTGGGGGTTTCAGACACACAGCAATTAAGGAATTTAGCAATTGACCAATTTAATTTTTTTATTAATTATCCTTACTTTTCCACAAACCTTCTGATTTTTATGAAGATTTTATAGTAAAGTATCAAATAATTATATAATCTTCAATACTAAAATTTTTATTTTTGTTTTTTGTAATTTCGAAATAAAAATATTTTTTTTTGAGAAATTTCGAAATCATATTGATCGATACTTTTGAAATCTTGTAACAAACGTTTTTTTTATAGTATCTCTAATATTTTGAACACACATTATTCCCAGATTTAAAAATAAAGATACCTACTATTGTAAAAGTAAAATATGTCGTTAAAAATAATAATTTCTCGAACACGACTCCAATAATTTTCGAAAATTTTGATTGTTTGAGAACTCAAAAATTAAATTTTGGAATCTTGCATATTAAATATTTTTTGATTGACTTTGGTATAAAATGTTTTTTTTTTTACAAATGGATGTTATTAAGTAAATTGAAACAAAAAAATGAGGAACCTCCCATTTTTGGAAAAAAAGTTATCAAATAGTAGCCAATATCTATAAGATAAATATAAGTTTTTTTCAAAAATTACCGAAAAAAATTTTATGGCAGGTTATGATAGTTTTGGTCTTAATTAAATCAAAAAAGTGTGGGAATAATTTCCAAATTTGTTGAATAAGTAGTTTAGTACTTTTTAGAAACTTAAAAAAATACCACGCATTGTAACAATTGTCTTACATTTTTAAACGGTAAAATCTCGAAAATATAACTTTATTCTTATATGAAAACATATAATTAATGTGAAGTAAAAATAATTTTATGTAAAGACTTGGGACTATCCTAAGATCGATCGCAAAGAAATGAACAGTTAATATCTACAGTGTTAAGGTATAGACTAGCTTATGTATTTACTTCGTTAATTTTTATTTTATTCTAATCATTTAAAGAAGACATTGAGCTAGCACATACAACTTAACCTTAACATTTTTTAATAAATAAATTACAACATGCAGTAGAGGAAATTATTTTGTGTTACATTTTTGTTTTGTTTTAATAAGCACAGCGCGAAAATTACCTACCTCTTCGCTTGTTATTTTACTCATTAGCTCTGGCTCAGGAGTACCACATAAGATAAGAATTCTTGTTAAGTGATCAAGATCTGGTAGTAGTAGTAGGTAAGGATGTCAAATTGTTTAACAAAACCATTTAGGTTTATCGCATTTTTTGAAGTTTTTGATGTTATGTAAAATGTTATTTTGAAGTTAAGGTTTTTATTTAATACAAAATTTTGAATATTATTTCAATAGATTAAAAAATGAAAGCACACAAATATTTGTTAGTGTTTTTTTTTTTATATATCATTATAAATGAGAGAATTAAATAAAAATCTTGCAACATTCAGTTTCTATGCTCAAATTATAATATTCATACTTGGTCATAATTCATAAAGTATAAAATATTTATAAAGAAATAAAATTATTTGGAAAAAGAAGAAAAAAAACAAGAAAAATAAGAAACTTACACTTTCTGATGATATTTTCATCATAAAATCATCAGGGGGTGTTCCCAATATTTCCATTATTAAGTTCAACTGGTGTATGTCTAGTTATTATGTCGATGAACCAAGGTTAAGAGAAATAATATTTCTTGACTAAGGTTTCAAATAACATGCGTAGAGAATATATTTGTTTTTTTTTTTGTATTTTTTGAAAGCTATGATATAAAAATATAAACAAATGGATGTATATTTGAAAATAGGACATGCACTGTGCAGGGAAGGATATATATAGAACAATGTTAAATTAATTGATTGGGATGGATTTTCTAATATCTATCTTGAAGTTAAGATAAGGGCTGATTGTAAGTTCAATACTTTTTGTCTTACCTAAACTATAGCTAAATATTAATAGTTGTTAAATAAGTTACAATAAATAAATACTATTGGTTTATTGTCAGATACTAAACGCTAACTGACTAATGAATTTTTACTAGCTTTCCTTGGACCTTACCGGTAGTTAAATTTGGGGGCTTAAATATTACGGTTCTTTTGATTTATGAATACGGCTTTCAGGTTTGAAATTTCGTGACGTATTATGGAAAAAGTGCAAAAAATCAATTTTTTGTAAATGATTTACGAGTGCACCAAAAAGTATATGAAATTGCCTTCGAAATGTATTTTAAAGTTTTATTATCTGTTGTACCGTTCGTGCTCAAGCGCGAGTTAGAAATATAATCGCGTCAATTTATAGTTAATTTTATATACTTTCAGTTAAACTCAGACATCATTTAAGAAAAGTTAAATAGTAGTTTGCGAGTTATAAACCAGAAAAAAGTATAATTTAAACCATTTTCTACGCATTACATCATGATATTCGGGTTAGGATTTAGCACCCCAAAACAATAAAGCAAGTACAAAGCATGCATTATTTTAAATCATTAAATAAAAAATAAGTCACAAAGACATTAATAAGTATACGTAATATATGTACAAGATAAATCATTAAACAATTAATTGATTAAAGACACATTACTATTACAGTAAAAATTTTTTTGAATGCACGAACAAAAACAGCGCTTACAAGAAAAATCTGGTTTTTAGGCACGCTTGTATCTAATTCCCAGTGAACAACCAAATCAAACGAAAAAAAAGAATTTCTTGATGCACTCTATATAATGTTCCTACTTTATGAGTTTCATACATTGATTGGAAGATCTTATTGTATCAGCGAAATTATTTTAGATTACATGCGAGTAAAGTTTAACACTTTCAAATGGGTTAACACGCTTTCCGAACGTTTCTAAATTACCAAACGAAAAAGCCTAAAAAAAGCCATGTTGACAAACTTAACACTGTAAACGTATAAAATATTAAGTCTTTAACTAATTTTGAGCACAGATGATGGAAACTTTGAACAATTCAGTATTTGAAGTATCAAGTATCATCGAGAATCTAGTTAAAGTTAGTAAGCAACGACCAAAAAGGAGCAATCGGTGAAAAAACACGTATTGAATGACGCGTATGCCTTAATTTCTTGTTTAAATTGTATAAAAATATATTTGCTATCATATTTAATAGTATTTTACACTTTTAAATTATATTTATTTTTACTAAACACATCTAATCTAATCTCATCGTTTATAAGTTTTCAATTGGAAACAAAACTCATAAGCTGTCAATGTATGATTAGCCTCTTTGGTTCAAATTAACATAATTATTCATAAACACAAACAATCAAATAAATCACATAAACAGCTAAAATACCTCTTATCTTGAGTGAACTTCACAATGTGCCGCTAATTACATGATGAAAAAAATCGTTAATTTGAACTCTCAAAGGTAAGGGAAATTGTATGATAAAAAGCATGCAAACAAACAGAATAAAAAAAAAATACTCAAAAGCTTCAAAAGCAATACATTGTACAAAAAGCTTTGGTAAGTTAAATAGCTGCATTAATTAAAATATTATGGTAGTTATTCAACAAGGGATGTATTATTATAAGTAGTATGAGATGGCAGCTTGATTTCAAAAACAAATTACATATATACAAATTAATAAGCATTTTTGTTTTGTTTTCTTTAAAAAGGATACGATCTGTTCCGGGGAATAGTGTTCGGCCAGTAAGTAATTCGGCCATGATACAACCTACAGACCAAATATCAACAGTTTGATTATAGTGCATCCAATTGAGCATAATTTCTGGGGCTCGATACCATCTACGAATTAAAATAAAGTTATCATAAGAAAATTTAAAACAAAGGAATAAAGAAATTTACCTTGTTGCTACATATCCAGTCATTTCATTTTCTGTTGGTCGTGCAAGACCAAAATCTAAAATTCTTAGTTCACAATCTTCATTTACACCAAGGTTAGAAGGTTTAAGATCCTAATAAATTTTTCTTTGTATTTATTATTTATTTTATAAGATTATTTATCTTACTCTATGAATGATTCCAGCACTGTGAATATATTTGAGTCCACGTAAAATTTGATAGACCAAAAATTTAACATGATCATCTGAGAGTTTTTGTGTACGTATAATGTTGTTAAGATCTGCATCCATTAAATGTGTCACCAAGTAGACTTGTTGAAAGCTGTCTAAAGAATTGTCACCAGGATGGAAAACATCAAGTAAGCCTATGACATTTTCATGGTCCATGTGTTTAAGGAGTCTCAATTCGCGGTACGTTCGTTTGGCATGTACTGCCGACTGAAATGGCCTTGCTAACTTTTTAATAGCAACTTTCATATTACTATCCTTGACGATTGCCTTGCTGGAATCATAAAAATAGTATATTTATTTAACTTATACAAAAAAAAAATTGATCAACTCAGATTACGTTTAAGCATTTGTTGAAATCAGAGATCAGAAATAAATCTCAACCTTTTGAAGGATTCTCTAATAACTGTTATTTGATGTGCTTTTCAAAAATGTTCAATCAATAACCTTTATTTTGAACCAAAAAAGATATCGGTCAAGGACTGAGTAACCTTTATTTTTTAGGTTACGGTTAACCACTGAGTTTTATTTTCGAGAGAAACAAATAAATCTCATCTGCAATGTTATCAATCAGATTGCCCTTTAGTATAACTGTTATTAGGCTTTTTATTTTTAGTCATCGGTTTTAAAAATAAACAACACGTTCTAATCAAATTCGAATTTGTTTTTGCATTAACCATTTTTGAAATAATTTCAGTGAAAAAGGTTAAACGTTGACCTTTTTCATTAATTTTTCGTAAAAAAGTCAACCATTGAGAGATATTTTTTAAAATGAAAAATAAGTGTCAGCCGATAACCTGATTTTGTTTTTTTAAATAAATCTCAAACCGTAACCAAATTCTTTCCAAAGAAATGTAGTTAATTTCTGAGGAAAACCCAATTGAAAATAAAGGTTGCCAAATATTTCTAATCTCTAGTTTAAATATATTTTTAAATGCAAGATAAAGAGTGTAGGTAGGATCAGGAAACACTTTCAATGAGAAAAATGTTGTACTTGCTACAGATATCTTTGTCAGTGCCAAACGAAAATTGCGATGACATTGAACCATTTTGTATCCCAATTTTGATCACACCATTGTCATGCCTATTTATTTAGTTACATTTTTTTTTTATTGATATGATGAAGCTTTGTAGTCGCCTGCGAAATTTGCATATCAGTAATTCAAAATATTACTAACTCAATCTAATGATTAATATTTATTTTCATTATGGACGTCAATCAAAAGTTGGCCTGATGTTTTCTACTAATCAATTCTTTTTCTTTATCATTTATGTATTAGGGTGGTTTTTTTTAATGATTTTTATTTGGTTGGATGGCCTTAAATTGGTTTCAAATAAAGAAATAATAGTTCCTTATTTATAGAAATATTGCGTAAGGGTAAGCAGTGTAATAATTTTTTATCATTTCTACCTTTTTTTTCAAAAATCCAAAAATACCGGTACCTCCAATGTAAGCGTTCAGACAAAACATATTTATCTCGAAAACGGTTCTAACGATTTTAATGAAATGTTTTCGTTCGAAAAATATTTTTCAAAAATCGTAATCGTAACGGTATAACGGTTAGTTTTCGATTTTTTCATAAACGTTATGACGATTTGAGATACGAATTCCTGTGAAAGAAGTCCTATATATGTATATCCTTAATATTATACCATATCAAAATTTTCCAAAATATATTTTTTTGATTTTTTTGTTTGAAAATATTTTTATTTATTAATTTTAACTGCATATTATTAAATACTGAAAACTTGCATATCAATATTGCCGGAAAAAATAACTTTAGACATTTTTTTTACCTATACATAATACGTGTTACAGTATATTCCTAAATTGGGTGAATTCAATAATTTATCCGAAAGACTTACAAAAAATATTTTGCTTCAAGCTTGATTTATATTTTATCTGCAGTTGTGTCGAATTTAGACACAGGGCAAGTAAATAATTAGGAATTCCCACCATCTTGATGAAATCACATTAAATTTTTAATTAAATAGCACGTTACACTCCTTATACAATTGCACATACATAAAAATGTAGGAAATAGTAGTCGAACTATGTTTAACATCACACAAAAAATCAACATGTTCCTTAAAGTACTTGGCCCCTGCCAAATCCATCATTATATTCAAGACAATTAGGAATAGAAATTTTAAAATGGACAGCACATTAATTTGTTTATATGCTTTAAACTTAAAGAAACGAACAAATGACTGTTATAAATATTTTTATGATGTATCGAACTTCTATTAATAATTCTAAACTGTATCTGCTGTTATTGTTTGTACATATAACAAGTTCAAAATAAGCTTACTTTTGCTAGCATATGATGAGGCTAAACTGACTCATATAAATCAAACTTTGAACAACTCGTTTAAGATAATTAAAGTTATTTTTCTTACAATAATAAAATTTCATGAATACTAATTCACACCAAGTATAACAATTTGCGTCGTAGAAATACATAACTGAAAATATTAATATCAAATGTTAGCATGAACGTGAGTAAATTTATGCATTTTTTAGTGAAAGCAAATTTAATTTTTTTTTATTACTATCCATTATTATAAAACCTTAAAATGGATAAAAATTATTTTAAAAATAATGGCAAATGGTTTTTGTATTTGGTGGATATAACAAATAGGTTCGGTTTTCTTTTTCTAGATAAAAAAAAAAATCTTTTTTGCGCCTGGGAAATTTTCTTAATAATCTTAAGTTCCAAATTAAAAAAAATCTCTTCAGTAGTTTAAGGTGTATGTATGCATGTCGAGGTAGAGACAGAAAAACCGACAGGCGGACCGAGAGACTGACAGACAGTCATACAGACAGAATTACGGGACCCATTATTTAAGATTAATACCAGCAAACGGTTATTAATCTCGTTAAGATCAAAGAAATATATAAATCACAGAATTTTGCTGCAAATTTGGATCTATCACGTGTAAATTGGAGTACGTGTTTTTAATATAAATAAAAATTCGCAGAATTCAAACAACTTGTGTTCTCATTTTTTCTTTTGATTGATCTTAGAAGGTATGTACATATTATACATATATGGATTATTTAAAATTCGTACAATACAATTAATTACCAATAATATGGTTTTAATGACAATAAGGAAGCCTTATATTGTTTTTTTTTATTCCATATGAGTAAGTCATTGCTTACTGTTGCTAATTACTTTTAAATTAGATGCGCACCAATTTTGTATCGGCGGTATCGGTCGTCTTCGACGCATGTCTTTATTCTTTTTTCTAAGTCGTAACAATGGTTTGTTTGTTATTCCCTATTTACTAACCTAACCATAGTGTTTCTTTTATTATTTTGTTTAGATTTGAATACACCCAGGAGCAAATTTTGAAAATAAAATTGCCTAAAGCTTGGTTGTTAGGTTGAATGCAAGAAATGTAAAAAAAAATGCATGAAGTCTTAAAAGATGAAAACCTATTGGGGCAAGCGAATTAAATGAATTCAAGTGAAGATTGCATTCACAAAAGATTGGAATCTTTTACAACTCTGTCATGGGGGTGCTAAAATAGGGACCATTGTATTTCCTTTACATTTCAAAACAGTAAAATTATTGTTGGTATTTAAAAAAAATGTAAACATGCATGTTCAGTTAAAGGGAAAATATTCTTTAACTTTTCCCTTCTTAGTATTGCTTCAAATTTATCAGTTAGAATATTATATCGCATTTATTTCAGACATTGAAAGAATATTTAAAAGCCGATACTCACGACATGTTGCATGTTGTTTTTCTATTCATGTCACCGAATGGTGAGAATATCAATATTTGAACTATACACATATTTAAAATCAGCGAAAGTTCTAAATTCAGAAATAAGTTTAGTGAGCAAGAAGTAGATGGTGATTTTGGTGTTGAATTGTGCCAATCAGGGTGTGACTTCAACACGCAATATGGTAAACTGAGTGAGTTGAAAAAAGGTAGGAAAGTTATGTATTTCAAATAGGGGGTAACATTGAAATTAACAACACGAAATCCTTGCCTGTCATTAAGAACACATAACTTGAAAATTTTGCAAGAAATAATACATACATATACATATGCAAATAACTAGAATTTGACATTGACTCTACAGAGTCGTTGGAAAGCACTTTGATATCATTATGATGCATATTAGCAGACTACATAATTAGTCGTTATTAGGGGTTTAACATTACTTGAAGATATAAAAGGTAAACAAATAAATAGCAATGAGAAAATAGGTTTTTAAAGAAGTTAATCTAAAACGAATTAATTAATTTTTCAAAAACTGCACTGGAATATCTTTATTTAAAGTTAATTAAAGGAAGTAGTTTTGGCTTCAAAGAAACCTAAAGCAAAATATTTAAAGTATTGCCATCGTTTTTTAATGATTCTAGTGAATTGTTTCTAAAAATTCATTGAAAAAGAAATACTTTTAGCATGGTATACTTTTTATGCATCGTTTTTGAAAAAATCGAAAAAATGTTTCTAACGAAGGAAACAGAATCTCTTTCTTTGCATGGTTCTATTCAGCACATAAGTCAATAATACAAAATATATCTACACACAACTATGATTGAATGGCGTGTGATGGGGTATGGAATGATTAGCTGACAATTTATTTTTTGACTCATTTTTTCAGAATTTTGTCTGACATTTGTTTTTCAATTATTTTTTTATTTTGATGACGAAATTTTTTTCAATGAAAATAATCACATCTCTTTTTTTTGGTTGACCAAAATTTTTTTTCAGCATTTTTTATCTAACAATATTTAAAAATAAATGTTTGCTTTTGCAATTTTTTTTTTTTTTTCAAATTTTTATTTCGACATTTTGCATCATGTAGGAATAATAAATTTCTGTTTGAAAATTCTTGGAGCTCGCAAAATACCTTTAATCAAAAAAAATGTTATAATGACGACTGAAAATACCCTGGCTGATAAGCTAAATAAAGGATGAACAACTCATTTTATGAAAAAAAAAAATAAATAATTTTGCGAGTAAACGGTAAAGAAAATGACACGGATAACTTTGGTGCCTACCTACAAACTTGTATTATATATACCCTCAATCTAAGTATTTATACAGTGGCAAGACTTCTTAAAAGCTATCTTAGGACATGTTCTATAAATGGTCAACATGTGAGATCGAAATAAAAGGTTTGCCTGCTCATTTTAAAAGGCATAAAATATACCAAATGAATGCTTAGCTTGAGAGTTGTTCCATTTGAACATTTTACTATCACATAAATTTCAGACAATTCATTAAGGAACACCCTGTTGTGGCAGTTTAAAATCTGTGAAATGCAAATATCTTATAATTTAAAAGCTTAAATTACTAGACGACAACTCTGTTCTCTGTGATTGTAGATATACGATTTCCATACACATCAACGAGATACTTAAGTAAACATTTTATTTTCTATTTCTGTTCGACTTCGCCAACTTTTACTTTTTTGTGCAGTCTGTCTACCGCTCATCAAAAACAAGAAATCGCTCGTGAAAAAAAAAACACAACAAAACAATAAAAACTTTCAAAGCAACGCTCGCGAGACCACCGCCATTGCCAATACCATAACAGAAAAAAAAATTAAAACTCTATAGCTAATCAAGGTCGAAATCGAAAGGACAACCCTTTCCCGTTAACCAGGTGTGCCTATATTCAAATACATAGTTTGTTTACATCTTCCCATCTGCTCTTCAAGGAAGAAAGAGGTAATAAAGCACAGAAAAAATAAAAACCTCTATAAAAACAAATAAAACGATTCCAACAAAAAAAAAATCTTCTGACGAATCCGATTATAAAGCCACAACAAAATGGGAAACAGTGCTAGCGTGCTTTTTAGCATGTTGTTGAAATGTTTCTGTTTCTGTTATCGGCTTATCTAAGAGCACCACACTCTTACTCGTATTCTTTGACACAATTACGACCGATATTTTTCAATTACCTACAAGAAAATTATCAAGACTTGTTATATAAGCCACATTAAGCTGTGATCGGACTGGGATACAGTATTGATTGGGAATCTAAATAGAAAATCAAAACTTTCAAGGTTCAATGCTGAGGAGGGTTGTGCGAGTGTGGGAGAAACAAACGTTAACAATATAAAATATTGAATGTGAAAAGTCATTTCTATTTTTTTCTTTACACTTCAGTGTGAACACAAGAAAGAAAAAAAAACCAAATCAATTGCCGCCGTGTTGAGGTTCTTACGAGCTATACGAGCCAAAGACCCCCTTCTAGCCCTGACACCGAGCTATGCGCTGCTGACAAAGAGCAAAGGCTGTAGACACCAATTATTATTTGTTTTTTTTTTTTTTTGCTCCCAACAGTTACCTAAATGGGGCTTTGATAAGGCGTGTAGCTTTGAATTCAAGTTATGCAAATTATTCAAACGAGTAAGATGAGAAAAAAAACCTATAAATGAGAGACTAATGGTCTGAGAAAGTCGAGGAAATGTTTTAAATTTCTTCCAAGAATTTATCAATCTATTTATATACTTTTGAAATGCAAGCAAGGGCAAGCGGAGGAAAAGAAACGACTTTGATTGACGCAGTCTTTTATTGAAAAAAAAATATTACTAATCAAAAATGAGGCATTTTTCTTTTATTAATAATAGTTCATAAAATATTATTATTATTGTGCTATTAGATTATTAATTAACTTGAGATTCTCTCACCAAACTTGTCCATAGGCCCCGGAACCGACTGGTTGGAGTTGTTGGTATCTTTCTGGGATTTCCCATTCCGTGCGATTAATGTCGATTTTATAGAATGTCCCCATTTTGTTATTGTTGGTTAGTGATAATATTTATGTATATTATTTATAAATGTTTTTATTTTTTTTTTAATTTAATTTTTAATAAAGCACACAAGTTATTATCTTTGAGAAGATAATAAACCTTTTTAAGATTTCTTTTTTTTTTCTTATTAAGAAACACGTCCACGGTCCGCCCGCACAGTTTTTAGTTGGAAAACTGCCTGAAACCTGTATTTCTGAAAATGAACGATGTCAGATTCTGACAGGTGGGGTGTGACAGTTGAATGACATTTCGGAAATGGTTGTTGTAATGGGTAAATGAAAACATAGAATTTTTCGAATATTACATAGTGATGGGACTTTGATAGCATTTTTTTCTTTATAGTCATAACCTTTCTATATATAAACTCTTTGTATATGAAAACTATAGTACTATCATGGCGAGTTTTTTTAGGGTTGCAGAGGTCCTGGTGGTGGCGCTGCAAAATGTGAGGTGTAAAATTCGATTTCGGGAGTCTTTAAGCGTCGAAAATTGGTGGTAGGGGCAAGAGTAGACTATTTTTTGGATTATTGCATCCAAAAAATATCAATAAATATCATTTGAAACCTCCATAAGCTCTCCGCAAAAAAAAAAGAGTAAGGGTTGCATAGGTAAATTAGATGTCACCCCATTCGACTTCCACCATGATAGTACTATAGTTTTCCTTTGTATATGAAAACTATAGTACTCTCATGGTGGAAGTCGAATGGGGCGACATCTAATGTATGCCGGCAACCCTTACTCTTTTTTTTTGCGGAGAGCTTATGGAGGTTTTAAATGATATTTATTGATATTTTTTGGATGTAATGATCCAAAAAATAGTCTCCTCTTGCCCCTACCACCAATTTCCGATGCTTAAAGACTCCCAAAATCGAATTTTACACCTCACATTTTGCAGTGCCACCACAAGGGTCTGGGCAACCCTAAAAAAAACTCGCCATGATAGTACTATAGTTTTCATATGTAAAGGTTTAACTACTTTTCTCCAAAACTGCAAAAAGTGAAAAATAAAAATATGTTGTTTGACCTGTTGAACCAATCTGAAATGATAAATCAAACACAGTTTGCCAAACAAATTCTACTCACAAGCAACTCTATCTCATATTTAGTTTTTGCACTTTTTGCTAATTCTAGCGAAAAATAATGCCGTTTTCAATCGGCAATCTGGAATTGTCTTTAAATCCCAATTGAAAAAATTTTTTCCGATTCTGAAAAATTTGAAGTTTGGTGTGACGGCATTAGTATTTCATGCAATCAATTCACAGTTCGCACAATTTGTAAATTAAAGAAATATGACATATATCAAGTACGACATTTGAGTCTTTGAATTTGTAAGTGATTCTTTTTTGCTTCTGATTTCAAAAGAGAAATTCTCTTTTTTTTTAGAATCAGAACTGTCACTTTTGCCCATTTGAACGCATTCAGAATGCTTTTTTTTGCTTCCAGATTGCCAATTGAAAACGCCATAAGTGAATGTAGTTAAGGGTTAAATCACACAAATCATAAATAAATAGAAAACTGTTACATAGAGAAACAAGATAAACAAATTTACAACTTTTTTAATCAATTCGCTCCTCTTGATTTTGATTACTCTTCCAATAAAAAAAGCTGTCAACAGACATTTTTTTTGATCTGACGTCTGGGGAAAAACCTAGGTGAATGACATTTAGAAATTGTTTGTTTGATAACATAGAATTTTTCGAATATTGCGTAGTGATGGGGTTATTGTTTGCCTTTTGTTTTGTTGTTTGTTCAAAATTATGCTAATGTTATGGGGCTTTTCATTGGTAAATAAAGATTTCTTCCTAAAAATTGATTATTTTCATGACAAATGGAACATAATTAATTATTGATTTTTGTCACTGTGTTGGTGTTATTTCTTGTCGTTGAAAATACTGTCGGTGTAGCTGTAAAATCTGCATTAAAATTTGTTTTCATTTAAAAAGTGTTTAACAACTATTTAAAGCAGAATAAAAAGAAATAAAAATGAATGAACAAGTAAATTTAGACTTTTAAGAGTAGTTATTTATTACATCCTTGACGAAATCTTTTACACGGTGTATTTCTCCTTGTGAAATAGAAACCTCACCATTTCCAAAAATTGGAATAAACAAATCACAAACCACTTTAATCAAACTGACAGATACAAATTGTTTTAGTGTTAGCTGCAAAACTGATTATAATCAGAAAAATAATCATTTATTTCTGCCCAATGAAACGCTATAGTTATCAAAATCAGCTTTTTGACAGATTAAAATCAAAAAATAATTGATTATTTCTACCAATGAAAAACCCCATTAATTTCAGACTTTTTTGATTCAAGTCTGAAATTAACATTACCAAAATTTTCAGCTGTCAATTCGCAAAAATTAAGTTTTGGTGTATTTGTATTTGTGTAACTTTACATAACTGTACTGACAAACCCATAATTTTTTCAAAATTTAAGTTGTTTACAACTATCCCGGGTACGATTTGAGCTACAACGTCCTAGCTAGTTAGCTACTTATCAAATAACAAGTTCCTCTAAGGACAATTTTTCCATACGCAGTTAAATTTAAACCTGTTATGTAGTTCTTTTGGGGGAAAAATGTATGTAGTGAGAAAATAATTATTTTTATCAAAAAAATTGATTTTTCAAACTCCAATTTGTTTTTTTTTTTTTTGGAAATCGTTGGTTTAAAAGAGGTTTACAAACCGATAAAATTATTTCCGCTGTAATTTGTCTACTGAAGTTACAAATTGTTGCTTGGGTAGGCTTAAGGCTTAACTACTTTAACCTACTTTTCGCCAAAAGTGCAAAAGTGATAAACTTATCTGGTTTTCCATGGGTAAAATAAATCAATTTATTTTTGGTCCAGATCAGTCAAAGATCAGATTTCCCCTGTTTTTGCATTCCATGGGGCAAAATAAATTGATTTATTTTTGATTTAAAATCAAATCTGCAGATCTGGATTTTTTGGCAGATTTACCCCTCTTGGCACTTAAGCGCCATTCATATGAGCTGCGCCCTGCGTCTGCGAATTGCAAATGGTCGCAGAGTTTGACATTTCATTCATATGAGTGGTCGCAGACAGCTGCGAACCAGACAACACAAAAGCAGACAAAAAACTTTTTTTGAGGTTAAGCTCATGCGAATTATTTGGTCGCAGCTCTGTGGAATGCGTCTTGGTTTTGTGGACTGCGAATTCACATTTGTTAGTTCGCAGTTCGCAGTTGTTGGTCGCATGGAATATATTGAAATGTGTTTTATTTGTAGTTTTAACTAATTATACGCATTATTTTTTATTTAAATTTGTAAATATATTCATTCATTCACTTAATCAAACAGTTAAAAAAAGAATAAGTTGATATTTGCTTTAGAAAAAGCTTTAAAAGAATTATTCGCAGACGCAGGTCGCAGCTCATATGAATGGCGCTTTATACTTATACAACTTTCAGCTGTTAGGTTGACAGATACAAGTTTTTCTTTTTATTTGTAATTTGTTTTGGTTTTGTTTAGTTTTGGTTTTGTTTAGTTTTGGTTTTGTTTGAGTTTTCACCTATTAAACAAATAAATTTTACAAAAAATGGAAGCAATTTTAAATGAATTGGTAGATTCATCAACTTCATCTTCTTCTTCGGAAAAAAAATCCAGCGGTGAAGGTTTTTTTGATGTGATGAAAATTCTATTTCTAAAAGAAAACAAAAATTGGTTTCCCGATTTTATAAAGCATTTTGTAGATAATTATTCCTTTACACGTACACGAAGTTACACTAATACAATGACAAAAAAAAATCAATTCCAATTGTATTCCATGGGCCACGAAAAAAAATTAATTTTTTGATCGAAATCTGGATTACCCATGGAAAACCCCATTAATATAATGATAGAGATGGCTGTGTGTCACAACATTTTTTTAGTTGTATTTATGCTATGATTTGATCTGATGGAGATATTTAAAAAAAATAGTCAAAATAGGTTGTAAACTATCAAGGAGAGGCTTTTTAGACGTAAGTGAGCTTTGCTATATTAGATTGGTTAGTTAAGATCTTATAGTTTTTTCCAATGCAAAATCAAAAATAAATTGATTTTATTTTTCCCACTAAAAAACACCTTCCCTGACAAACATATAACGTGTCCCTTATACTAAATCGCGCCACCTTTTGTCGAGCACACTGAACTTCCACTTGAAAAAGTGACGCCTCTTGTGTGGTGTACAAGTTTTTTCATCTTTATTCAGCGACGCCATTTTAAAAGTGTAGAAAATTTTATTTCCAATCGCAAAAGTCTGTTGCAACTTTATCAAAACATTTGTCCCAAAAAATCATCACAAATTTAACAATAAATTAGTTCAAAATCTTCCCTAAACATTATTGCATGTATAAATTCAATTAATTATTAACTCAAATTCCATACAAGTGTGTTTTTCGCGCAAAATTTAAAACGAAAATTCTTCGCTTCTCTGTTTGGGCGCCAATTATACTGAAAAAAAAAATCATCCAATTTTCCGTGTCCCAGTTCCAGAGCATTAACCCTTCGAACACTGAAAAATTAATTTAAAAAAAAATTCAACAAAACTACATGAACATTTACAAATCAGGGTCTGCAATAAGACCCAAGCAATGCAGATAATAAGTGCGCTTACAAATAAATTTAATTTTTTCTCATATAATTTATTTTTGCAAAAGAACAACCACGACGATTGCACTAGAAAGAGTCAAATCGTCGCGTTCATCTATCACCAGCCATCAAAAAAGAAGAGAAAATTCCTAAATATAATTGGAAATATGTAATTTGTATATTTTATTGTTAAGAACAAAAAAAAAAAAAAAAACAACAAAAAGAAACAAGTATTTTATTATTATTTTGTTAAGTTTATATTTTATATTTAAAACAAATTTGGATTGTGGTAAAATAAGAAAAGGTCGTCGTAAGAGGAAGGAAGCACAATGTTTTACGCTCATATTGTGCTAGCGAAGAAGGGGCCGTTGGCCAGAATTTGGTTGGCGGCCCATTGGGACAAGAAACTCACCAAGGCTCATGTATTCGAGACGAACATTGAACAGTCCGTGGATGGAATCATGCAGCCTAAGGTTAAGCTGGCTCTTCGGACATCTGGTCATTTGCTGTTGGGAGTTGTGCGCATCTATTCGCGCAAAGCTAAGTACCTGCTGGCGGACTGCAATGAGGCGTTCGTCAAAATTAAGGTAAGTACCTAGTTTTGTTTCCATTTATTTATTTTGCATAAAATGAGATTTTAAAAGATTTATTTTTCCCCATTAAGTTCCGAAATGTCTAATTATGTTATCAGATGTATAGATAGTATTGAGTTTATATTCAGAATAGGTATAAAGCGTTGTTATTGCAGTTCCAGTAACTTATTTCGAATTACTCTTAAGTACTGCATCGGAAATCTTAACAATGATACAACAATATATACATAACAATACCTGAAGATTGGAAAAAGCTCTATCGTTAAGGCCTATAGACAACAAACAAATTTGAAAACGTAGGTACATACATACCTTAGTTTTAATTTGCATAATTACGAGACCATGTAGTATACCTACACAAAATTTGCTCGAAAAACCAATGAAAAGAAAATTATTGCAAAAACAAAAAATCGAAATAATCGATACAAGGTTTTAAATGGGAATAATTATTATCTCATATCTTGTTTTGGTAAATAATTCTGTTTATTAAAGTTGCAAATGTTTTGCATAGCACCGTATATATCTTTGGTAGTATGACAGAGTAGCTTAAGTCGACATAAGTGTTTTTTTTCCATTTTTTTAAACTAGTAATACAGATGGAATCCTACAATTCTATCTAACTCCCATTTTAAAATCATTCTCCGGAGCGATAATATTTTTGTTTTCCTATCCACTTTGTTTGAATGACTATTCAACAGAATATCTATCTCAAGCAATTTCCTGTTGTTTTCAGTTTTCTCCCAGATTCCTTTACAGGTTAGGTTGATCCTTGTGTAAACACTACTTTGCGTGGCCCAGAACTGATTGCAGACTGTTTTGAAATCTGTTCGTTTCTATTTAGTTTTTATTTTTATCGTTTCTGGCTTTCTAAGCAATCACAAAATCGCATTGAAAAATACATATATAATAAATAGTAAAAGAAATGGCCAGAACCATTGAAGCATATAACTAAAACAAACATAAAATCAATGCACCAATTTACCAAATCCCATAAGTCAGTATTACCAGAATGGAAATATTAATCCAAAACCCCACTGATGATGATGATGAAATTCTAACAGCGAGAGAGATGACGTGCAATTCACGTATCGGTGGATGAAGGGAAATGAATACCACATTAGCGCGAAAAAAACCGAATACCTATAGTGCTCATTCATAGTGCTGATCCACACAGGCCTATTCCGGACATAATATTTGAATGGAATAGTGCTTCCCAAGTGCGAAATTTAATTTTTTTTTGACTATAAGTTTTATCGCAAGAAGCAATGCTAAATTCTAAATGATAAAATATGCCAACCAAATAAAATACATGTATGTATTTTGAATTGATATGAGTAGTAGTCCTGTAAAGCCAGTTATGGTGGCTACGAATTTTTTCCCCTTTTATAAAGCTTCCGTTTCAAGATTAATAAGAATCAAATTTACATATTTTCAAGTGAATAACGAAAAAAATGTTCTTGATCTTTTTCCCATCTGCTTCTTTTATTGTGTGAAATATTCTAAGATAAAAAAAAAACAACAACCGTTGAATGGATTACAATAACATCATCATAGCTATTTACTTTTTCTAAGGTTGGGCAGATGGCAGATGGGATATAGTAAAAATTAAAAAAAAAACTTCGTCATCCCTTATAAAGATCCCGCAGATCAAAGTGATCTTTTCCAATTAGAATTAAATAGCTAGCTAGGTACAAACATTTTATTTTATAGGGTCTCCTATAAAGGTTCGTATATGTACACGAAGCATGAATAGAACTTAAACATTTACTATGAAATCCCTGCTGATGAAAAATAGGAAATCAAATATTTGTATAACCTTTCTGTTCTGTTTACACATTTGAACCGATATCATTCGGAGGGAAAAATGATCCGATTTTCATCTTATTGTTCTACATATATTTTTTGTCCATTAAAATGGTACAGCAATTTTGTTTTCCTTGTTATTACCCTTAGATCTGTGTTTTCTCATGATTTTTTTTTTGAAGTCACCTTTAATTTTTGCCTATTACTTCTTTATTTTCAGTTTTACGGCAACAAGTATTTTCAACAATATTTTAGAAAATTTAATTTTCCACACTTGCCAAAATTATGTATTGTTGTACAACAAGCAGGTGTGAAGATGTCACATAAAAACTTCAATAATAATACAATTACGAGTATTTTTACTCAAAATTAAAAACAATGATGGCACATGTCTATGAGTGTTGAAAGTGAATCCAGACAATTTTCAAAGTCCATAAATGCTATTGGTGTTACTAGAGACATTATACAGAGCGACCATTGAAAGTTTTCAGTCCATCTAGCAACACTAGTGGGCACTCAATGCAAACATTTTTCTTTACTTGCTATGGTTTTCTAGATTCGGAAATTGAATTGAAAAAAATTTGGATGGATATTATTTTTTGAAGTTTTTTTTTTTCTTTATTCCAAAGCAGTAACAGCATATTTCGAATTTGGAATCACGTAAAATGGTTGTATGTATATTCAATTGAACAAAAATAAGTCGGCATTGAAGATTGCAAATTCAATCTAAAAAAGATTGCTAAGCCAATTTTTTTGCATTAAAAAAGTTGCAATTACCTGAATCTTTAGCATTCATTGAATTTTGACCTTCGCAAGAATTCAAAGAATGCAAAAAATCAATAGAATAAAAAAATGCAAAGAATGCATGAAGTCACAAAAGATTGTTTCTAAGGTAAAGTTTCAAAGGTAAGAGTAGTTTGAAGTTGCAGTCCTAAAAAATAGAAGGAATGAATGCAATCTCTTAATTGAGGTCACTTAAGATGACATTCCCAAAAGATTGTAATCTCCTACATGTCTGATAAATTGTATGTTAAAGTTTTTTTCTGTCAGCATTCTTTCACAAGCGCGAATTCTTGAGATTAATGAGATTTTGAGGGCTTAATCAGGACAAGTTTGACAGAAAAATGTATTTTACAATTTCAGATGTACATGGACATCATTTAAGAAAAAGCCATAGTTTTCGAGTTATAGTAGCAAACACAGAAAAAACTTTTTTTATTTTTTGTTTGTTTTGTTGCGTCACAAACCCTTTTTTTCGGATTTAGAATGCGCAAAAACAGCTGAGAAATACATAGATTATATTCAACAAATTTCCACTATGATTTCCGAGTTCAGAAGGTTATACGAAAAAAATAGCTGCGCTTTTCTTTTTAGAGAGTAGTGAAATCAAAGCAATAAATTTCAAATACAATGATGTAGATTTAAGAGAAATTTTAAATTTAATACACTGTCTCAATACAACATCTTTAAAAATTATTTTGAATTAAGTGTAAATGCTAAAAATTCATAGCTTGCATAGAAAAACTTTTAAACTATAAAGATAAAGTATATCTTTCATCTTAAGATAACAAAACCTTATGGGTGATGATGAGTATTAATAATATCCGATGCTTTCGGCTTGGTGTGAGCAAATAGTACGTATTTGCCAAAATTTAATAAAAGTCTTGAGTTGACATTAACAATTTCATTCCTAAAAAGTCATGTTTAGGTGCGTTTTTTGCATTAAAGTCTCATCTTATGTAAACTTTTTATCAATGGATCATTTAGATCTATGATGTAATTATTTGCTTAAAATTAATTTTTAATGTTGTAGATGGCATTCCGCCCTGGAATGGTGGATTTGCCAGAAGGACATCGCGAAGCTGCTGTAAATGCAATTACTTTGCCCGAAGTGTTCCATGATTTCGATACAGCCCTTCCAGAACTTAATGACATCGATATTGAAGCTCAATTTTCTATCAACCAATCCCGGGCCGATGAGATCACTATGCGTGAAGACTATGGAAGCATGTCGATGTCTTTGCATGATGATGGTTTCGGTGATATGGGCTTTGATGCTGATACTCCTGATCTTGTCCGTGACGGAATGGACCCAAATATTGATGTAAGTTTTTTGTTTTTATAAACGAATACAAAAATTAGAAATTTTTTTTTTTTTTATGCAATAGGAACACTTATTTGCGGAAGAACTTGGAAAAGATATTGACCAGACTAAAGAAACAATGCCGGGGTCTTCGCGTGATATCGTTGATGACATTAACGATCCGAATTTAGATGGCGATGGTTTTGGCGATGAGTTTGGACGTGAGTTATTTATTTGAAGAGTAATTTTAATATCCGATTTTTGTTGTAAAGTAATGCAATATTTTTTTATTCACTAATCAAAAAAAATCAAACCTAAACATACAATTATTTGAACTTTTTTCAGAGCCAGCTGTTGGACTTTTCGAAGGAGATCTTTTCGGGGAGCCAGCATTACCCGCACCAGCTGAAGCAAGTGTCAATTTACCTGCCAATGAAGATAACTCAGATGATGATATGGATCATTTCGACACGGGGGCACCATCGCCGATGCCAAGTTCAGTTGGATCGCGACCGCCATCAGTGTTGGGACAAGACAATGTGAGGGCGCCATTGACGACGCAACAACAACCATCATCACCCCATCATGAGCATCATGCTGATGAAAATGAGCATCTACCCGAACCGGACCACGAATCTGAAAACCCAGAAGCGAATGGTGTTGAACAATCAACCCTTCTGCACAACGAAGAGGAAAGTTTCGCTTTGGCACCTGTGGATGCATCTGCATACAGAGGTGTTACCAAAGCCAAAAGGAAACGAAAGCTCATTGTTGATGAAGTAAAAAATATTTCTGGGGAAGAGATGAAAGCTCAATTGGCAAATACATCGGACATTGTCACAACATTAGATCTGGCGCCCCCGACGAAGAGGTGGTGAATCATCTGTGAATTATTTATGGAATGAAGTTAACCTTGCTAATGTGCATTCTATTTCTTTTTCCCCCTCTAGGTTAATGTACTGGAAAGAGACGGGAGGTGTTGAAAAACTATTTTCCCTGCCTTCACGTGATATCCCTGCCAGGGGTTTGTTTGCCAACTACCAGCGTCACATTGTTTCTCGATTAGGAGTATTGGAAGACTTCTCCGTTCTTGGACCGGCGGATCAGTTACAATTAGATCAAATTCAACAGGAACATGAATCTCCGACAACGGCGGCGAATAAACGTGGTCGAAAACGCAAGGGAGTCATACAAGCAGAAACCGTTTCAGCGCCCACACTTATGCCACCTCCTCCTCCTGCGAATGTGCCTGCTGATGAGAGCGTGAACCAAAGTAGTTTCGGTGAACCAGATTTGGTTAGAGACGCGGAACTTAATCCACGTGCGTCTGCAGTATCCCTCGAATTCAACCAAAACGATTCATTAATGCCTCCGCCTCCAACGCCAGGTTTCGATTCACTTCGAAGTCCCGGCCATATGTTCCCAATGCCCGAGTTAAGTGGATTGGATCCTATGACGCCTTTAGGTGGAGTCCCAATGACGCCTGGCAATTTACCACATGGTATTGTTGATATCCATGATGATTTCCATCACAGTGGTCTGACACCAGCCGATTTACATCACGGTGGTATGACACCGCACCATTCGAGTATGGAGAATATTGATGCATTACCAAACCTGCCAGCCGACCAAGTCTCATCAATATTGAACGAGGCTGAAAATATGCCCGACAATATGCAAGACAATATGCCTGACAACCTTGCTGACAACTTGGACTTGGGTGATTTGACGTTGGTTGCACCAGCGAATAAATCGGCTGACATGGCGTCTGAGTGGAACACAGATTTTGAATTCCCACAATCTGTAGGTGTACATGTAAGTAATCCTTAATTTGTTTGTGAAAATATTATTGAAACATCGAAAAACTTTCAGTGTTATATTTCTTTGATGTCCAAATAGTTTACTTGAAAGTTCAATTGTATTATTTTTTTTTAACGGATACAAAACGAAGTCCTACAATGATCCAAATCTTATTTATTAATGTCACTTGTCTAATATAGTGATTAATATCATAATTATAATTTAATTTCAGCAACCTGGTGATGAGCAAATGGAAAATGAAACCGATGAACAGTTCGAGGAACGTGTGCTGAACAAAAGAGCCGCACAAATGTTTGTCCAAGTACGCAGTCGTTTGCAAAAGAATGATACTCTGATGTTGTCCGATATGACACACAGAAACACAAGAAAACAAGTAAATATTTTTATTTCTATTCTATTGTTTTATAAATCTTTTTAAACAATTAAATAATTTCTTCGTCCATCAAGGCTGCACAAAAGTTCTACTCCCTCCTGGTACTTAAGAAATTCCGTGCTTTAAGCATCACTCAATCGGAGCCATATGCCGACATCTTAGTTGAAAAGGGACCCATGTTTGATAATCCAAAACTGTAAAAAGCAAAACAAACAGACACAACCTTTTATTAGTTTTCTTTTCGTTCTTTTTTAGCATATTAAGATAGTGTGTAAGATTTTAGAGAAGAAGAACATTTACTGTAAGTTGTTACCTATGATTAAAAAAAAACTAAAACAAACGTCAATCAAATGACACAGTGAAATTACCTGCATGATGAGATTGTACCAGTATAAGAAGAAAAATCAAATCTAGTTTGCATGTAAGGGAAATTTTTGTAAATCAAATTTACACATTTTTTATGTAAATATCTTTAAAAAAAAATTTTAACTCAAAGTATGAGAAATATATAAATATAACAAAAAATAAAATTATTAAAAATAAATTTAAAAAAAAAGAATACTGATAGTTCTATCACTTCGTTTTAACCGCTACTGACGTGAATCTAAAATTATGTAAAGACAGACAAAATTGACGAAAAAAATGCAGTGAAAACATATTCAAAACAGTTTGGCCAAGTTCCTAAACGCAAGTTTTAGCAAACAAAATACACGCAAAGCCGAAAAAATAGAGCAAATCGCAGCAATTTCCAAACATTTGCTTAATTATCTTTTAATTTGCAGAATCCACTGCATTTTCGGATTTTCAGTTTGGCAGAGATTTTTGTTTATGAATTTTGAAACTGTTTGCTTAGCATATTTTTCACAAGTTTAGAAATTTTACCTTTTCTTATAAATAGAAAACAAATCACAAAAATCCATACTGTAATTTAATATACAACAGAAACAAAACTCATTTTTCCGTATACATTTAATGATATTTCATGTTTGCAAAACTACAAAAAAGGTTTCCATTTCCACCCACGGTTTGTGTATAGACGAAAACAAAACTAGATATAACTATTTCCGTTTGTTCGCAGTATGTAATAGGGACCTAATTTTTTTTTTTAAATTAAAGTTAATCCAATCGTAAAGTTTTAATATCTTTTCTTTAATCTCTTTGTTTCTTTGGCTTTCTTTTTTTTCTGGTTCAAAATATTTAATAAAACCCTCCTACTCCTATACTAAAAGGTAAAAAAAGCTATCATGTGCACTACCGTCGTAAGCCAAAAGGTCGTATCTCCAATTTTTGTAGTTTTGATATAAATGCATTACTGTTTTTGGTTTTCGCACTTTTAATTAATTTTTTTTTTATTTAAAAAAATGATTTGTTAATAAAAAAAAACTACTTATGTTAATTTTTGGTTATAAACTTATAATGAATATAAGTTATTTTGAATATTTGGAGTGCTGCCAAGAAATTTTTTTTTTTTTATTACCAATCGATAATTTGGTCCATAACCAACTTCTACCAAATACTTAGTTGGAGAATTCTATACTTTCTGAAGACAATCTACGGTTAATTACTCCTGACTCACTAATCTATCGACACTACTCTGTATTTGGTTCCGAAATAAGTGTCGTGGAAGTTTTTGTCAGTTCTAAAAAGCCGCAAGTGGAAAACTATTAAATTCCTTGCATTCCGAAAATTGAACAAAGCAGACATTTAAAACGGAACGAACAAATATTTGGCCAGTTTATATTTCTAAGATCTCTGAGAATATTCTCAGTGAAAATGACAGAGATTGAAATGAAATTGGCCAGTTTATATTTCTAAGATCTCAGAGATCTTCGTACTCTCAGAAATATAAACAAAAATTCTTATACAAATTTCTCAATTCTACTGTCAAAACTCTGGGAATGAAAATTTTTGTGTTCGATTTTTCAATTTAACAATTCATTGTTATACAAAAACAAAAATGTTTCAACGGAATACAATTGTTTTCAAATTTATGATAGATGACAGAACTATTCTCAGAGATCTTAGAAATATAAACTGGTCAAATATAAACAACTTTCTCAAAGAAATAAAAATTGTTCTGTCATCTGTCATAAATTTGAAAACAATTTTATTCCGTTGAAACGTTTTTGTGTTTGTATAAACGAACAGTAAAGAATCCAAAAATTTTCTTTCTCAGAGTTTTGACAGTAGAATTGAGAAATTTGTATGAGAATTTTTGCTTATATTTCTGAGAATACGAAGATCTCCGAGATCTTAGAAATATAAACTGGCCAATTTCGTATAGGATTAGCTTTCTGAGTGAAAAACAGATTAGGCTTGAGGGATTGACATTTCAACGCCCTATGCATCTACATGTGCACGTTTTCGAACTAAAACGATCGTCAACGCCGTTTCAGCAAAAACTTTTTGAAAAGTATGACATTGTACTTTTCTCGTTTTTTACTTAGCAGATTTACTTTCTAAACAGATTAATTATAACATAAACGTGACAACTATCAGTATTCGCATGGAAACAATTTTTAGTCAACTTTGATGTGAAAGAAAAAAAAAATATCTCCAATGTTTGGCCTTACCTCAAAAAATTCAAAAAATAATAAAAAAATAACATGTAAATATCATTTTAAAGTTCAACTGTAAAGTCAAAAAAAAAAAAAAACAATTAACAATTTTAAAATTTAAGTGTTTTTAACACATCATCCAAAATACATAATTATGTTTTTGAAACAATAAAATTGCTGCAATGTTTTTTAGTGGTATGCTTCTGAATTTTTCATACCTTTTTAAATAATAATTAATAACATTTTTTTTGTAACTTTTAACCTTACAGTTGAACATTTGTGATATTTATCTCTTCCTTGTAAAGTGTTTTTATTTAAACTTTTATTTAACAGCTAAAAATAAAATAGAAAAAATAAAACAATCTAAATAACAGACTCTTTAATAGATGCTGTTGAAAATATTATTTTAGAACACATCCATACTCACTTTTATCACAAAAACATATCATTCGAAACTGTGCAATAAAAACAATTGGGAATAAAAGTAAACTTAAAAAATCTATTTATAATTGAAAAAAAGAAAGAAACGCATTAAATTAAAAAAAAAATAATTATAGGTCTATTCTGTTTTGAATTTGGATTTTTTTTGAAAACCAAAATGATCGTTCAAGATGTTCCATTACTTTTTTTTACGCTAGAACAAATGTATTCCAATTTGTACAATCAAAATAAATTTTCACATGAAACATGTAAGAGCTTGAACATTGCACAAAAATTCGACCCTATCGAGGTAACCGTCGGATTTTAGCATATCCCTGCCCGAGCACTTCTCACCCCCTTATTGTTTTATTATTATTATTTACTTCAACTGTTATTGTTTGCCCAGCAATTTTAAATATTTGTTTAAAAGAGTTCCCAAACGATCCTGAAGCAAAAGTTTTCACAGAAACAGGGTCAAACCCAAGATAATACATTTTTAAAAATGCGAATCAAAAGTTTTACACTCGAACACTTTTTCTCTTCGACTAACAGAAATTGAAATAAATTTATTTAAAAAATAAATAAATCGAAATGGAGACGAAGCGCTGGTTGAGGGAATATACCAATTTGTTGGTGTATGCTTAAAATTTTAAGTTACAACAAAATGTGAAATCCGCAATCAAAAGCGATCCACTCCGCTAATGGTTCCTCTAGTCTAGAAAGTACTGGTGAAAGTCGACCCGGTCTTAGACATATTGGCGCCTCTGGTCTTATTTTTCATCCAATTTTATTATATATATTTATAATATTTATTATATTATATTAAATTTTTTTTTTTTATTATGTATGACAATATGACACTTCAAGGTTCAATGTTGGACAAATTGTTTATTGACCAATAATACAAGGCCGTTTAGTTTTAGTTAACATCATCATGCATCCTTTTTCAGTTTTCCCAACTAAACCAAAACTTCTTGACTCACTTTCCCAAAAAATAAAGCCCAATTCATAACCAAAAATAATATACAACATAATGTTTAAAACTAAAAAAACATGAATCAGATAAAACTCATAAATTTATTTAACATGATCTGTTAAGAATAATTGATTTTATATTTTTTTTTTTTCTTACAATAAGTTAAATGAGTATGTTAATAAATAATGTGTATGTATCTATTTCTTTTACTTTATATTTTTTTATATCAATAACAAAATATTTATATTTATATTTAATTTATTTTCTTTCACAAACTTTACAAGGTTAAATAAAATGTTTGTTACACAAAAAAAAAAAAAATAAAAACCTTTGTAAAAATGTAAATATATTTTTTGAAAAAAAAACAATGAATGAAAATTTAAATAAATGTACTACTTATAAAAATTGTTTTTTATTTAAGAAATCCACTTTGCAGGAATCATAAAGCAGCAATTTGAAACACGATCTAAAAATATAACTAGAATAGCAGTGATTTTTGCAAAGCAAACACAAATAAAAGACTTGGTATTACTATTGTTTTTTCACTAATACATATATTACAAATGAGTAAAAAATCCGGCTGATTATTATATTCACCATATGATATTTTTTAGTTGTTTTTTGGAGTAGTTGTTTTTCCTATATTTGGACAGCTAATTTTTTTTTAAACCACTTGACAATATCCGTCAAGAGTGAACTTAACAAGTGGTTCCCTAAAGATGATAATTTTAACCTTCACTCTTAGGCCACCTAGGGCACCACTCTAGATGATGTATGTACATAAAAGAAAAGCAATTCTGTAATTTATCTTTTTTTTAAATTTTTTAATACTATTCTTTTTTAGTAGCAGTAAAAATCTAGTAACATGTAGTATGAAAATGTATATCTACATAGGTGAAACACGCAATGTAGTCTTAAAAAAGTCAATATTTTACAATCTAAATAATAAATAAGATAAGAAGTAACAGCAGTGTAAAAATATGGTTAGAGCAGTGAAAACCCAGTTCTAACGCACCGCATACTATTTTCGTAAATTTCAACTTTTAAAGTGCTAGGAGTGGCTGCTACTATCTTTCTATCTCTCTCCTGTTCAGCCAGTAAAAATTCAATAGAAAAAATGCGTATACGCCATGGTGCACAGCGATTCTGTTTGTATTTAAAATGTATACTGGTTTATTGATTTTGATGAAACTTTCGAAAATTAATAAAAGCGGTATGAAATCAAACCAACGCAAACCATTCGACGACGACGAATGTCAACAACAATAACTTTGCTGTCAATCATAGCAGCGCATTGTTACTAGCCGTATTTTATTATAGAACATGATGCATATAGATCATGCTAATTTTCGACTGAATCGAACAGCAGAATAGGGCTGATAACCGTCGGTTGTTTATTTTTTATTTATTTTCTTTTTCTACACTACTGTATACTAAGGCTGAAATTCACCAAGTGCACGAAGTTTAAAGACTCGTTTCATGACAAAGAATAAACCCTAATTTACTCGTGAAAAGGCAATATTTATAACCATCAGAAAGTATAGTATTACCAGCCATCACAAATCCTACTTTGAGTGGACTAGAAAACTTGTTTTTCTTTCGTTCATATGTAAAAATTAAACGACGGAAAGGCTCATAGCAAGGAATATTCCAACATCAAACATTTACCGTGTAAAATTCATAATAAAATAAAATTCATGGGCAAAATTCTTAATTAAGTACTTGTTATTTTTTATTTAATTATGATAAAATACTAAGGCAACGAAAAGTAGCTTCCCGAATACTCAAATTAAGTAGTCAGCCAAAAATGTACGTTCGATGATTTTCGGCCCTATCGAGGTAACCGTCGGAGCGGAATTCTCTCCGAAATTCTACGAATCGTAGACATTTTGCTTCGAGGTGGTTCTCCGATCAGCTGATCGGAAATTCTCTCCGACGAAATTAAACGCATGCTATTTGCATGCGATGAAGTACTTCAAATAGCTCTTTTTTTTTTTAATTTTCTCCGAAGTCCTCCGACAAGTTCTTGGCGCGGAAGTTTTCCTTTTTTCCAATGACAGCTACTTCGACCCGAAATAGAATCTCCGACGAAGGATGCGTTGCGGAGAAAGTTCCACTCCGACGGTTACCTCGATAGGGCCGAATAGTTCTACCTTAACTCAGACTAAAACTTTAATTTTTGAAAAACTTAAGTCCAACTTAGTACCGTAAGTATTCACTGTAAAAAATTTGTAGTTGTCGATCAGCGATCGCTCTTTCGAGTATCTTCACTGTCGATCGCAATCGACAATCACACTACAGATTCTAATCGCTAATCGGTCGTTTTCGATTATCGATCCACGGTCAACAATCGCAATAGAGGCCAATGATACCTGTCTGATTACATCCTGGAGCTTGTATACAAACTGTGATCCCCGCCCGTACTTTTTATTCTGTCCCTAAAGCCTATCTTTACAAATCTTTGCCAAAATAAAGAATATTCTTACAACTCATCAAATTGCCACGCTTTGTGATGTGATAATCATATAAACACTACTGTTATTGATAAAAGACCCCAGCACAGCGTAGACCCGGATAATCACCACCAATTACAATAATCATGTTCCCTGCGCCTTCCGCATGCAAATTTGTCAATTTTCGCACTTCCATTCCCCACGACGCGACACACCGGACACTCTTCTCCAAAGCACAATAAAATAGAAATGAAAAAAAAAAAAAAAAAAGAAGAAAAATAGCAAAACAAAACACAAATCTGGAACATAGTTAAACAAACCAAAACAAAAGATCAACTTAACAAGAGGTAGAAACTATGATCGAAAAACAAAAGAGAAGAGCAGAAAAATCTATGAACATCCAATCCACCAATTTCCCGCACGGCCACATGAGATCTGGATGGGATTATGGAAGAAAAGCTCCGGCGAATATAAAAACCTAGGATCGTGCAGAGATTCAAGCGCCGCTTTCCACTTGTGTGCGCGCGCGGTACATCATGGTATCAAACAAAAAACACACACACGGATTACGGGCTTAGTGGGTGGGGGAGATGTAGAGAAGGTTGACGGGGGCCTAGATTGATGGCCCACACGACAAAACACACAGCGCAGCACTGCCCCACCGGTACTGACTTTTCAAATTGGATTTCGGCAAAACTTTCAGTCCGCGATTAGGTGCGACACAAAACGGTTGCTATTTAAAATTGCCTCCCAGTGTTATAGCATATACTCGTAGCATAGCAAACCCTACAACAACTGCTAAATATTGTTCCTCGTTGCATTTGTACCTAAGTATCTATGTACATCACTTTTATATTATCATCATCTCCACCGAGATAGGTAATTCTATCCGACCGACCGACGACGTTGTTCAAAATTAAGTATCTAAATTGAAAACGACACTGAGAGAGAGGCCAATAATTTCACTCGCTGTTCACGGGGAATCTCAATATAATTTTTTTTTCATTTCATTTCGTTTTTTTTTTTTAATTTTTTTAATGTGAAACGGATGTGAGAATTTGAATCGAGAATATCGGAAATTTAGATTTCGATCGATTTGATTTGCGTGTTTACTGCGCTCTGTCGTGGAACCTGTTCATGGAAGAAAAGTGATCCGGAACTTTGTGTGTGAAAACTGTCCGAGGGAAGAATAAGAAAATTTATGTCTAATCTATGAGATTGGAATTTCCATTGGAGCGCGATACAAACGGAATTTCGGATGTTTGTTTGAAGACGGGCTGCAAATTGAATTAATTTTCTCGAAATCGAATTAAAAAAAAAGGATTGAGTTACGATAATTACACTGGTATAACTTTCCACAAAAACAAAAAGGAAATTGTATGGTTGAATAAATTAAACTTAGGTGTTGTTGAAGTTAATTGCATTGATCGAGAAATTGAAAGCGAAATTAAGAATTTTTATTCGCCTCGAGATCGCTTAGATTAGAATAACTCACCAGGAGTCGATTCAAACACTCTTGCTTATTTAACGGTAAGTAAAACTTGTTTATGTGCAATTTCTGTGAGATTTCCTTTTCCTTTCGATCATCTAGCATAAGAGTGTTTTTTTTTTGCGGCTAAGTGGTTCTACCGCTGCAAATAGTGCGGACAATAGGCTGAAAATAGAGATTAATTTAAAAATCAAACAAATGTATTGTGAATGAGTATTTTTTTTTATTTTTAATTTTTTTTTTTATTTTTTTATTCTGGTGGGGTGTTGTTGTTTTGGAAATGATGGTGAAGAAAAAAATGAATATAAGCATTTGAAGAGTTGTCATTCATGACATGTTGACAAATAAGCAAATTTAGGAAAGTTTTTTAACGTTGCTGTGGGATAAGATAGTTTTAATTTGCTATAGGTACGTACATGTACATAATGTTAGTAAATATGTGCAAGTACCTACTCGTACTTCTATTCCTTTGCAGGTTTACCGACGACGCTTAGGGCCCCTATTGTGAATAGCAAATCGAACATTCGACTGAAAGCAAACGTTTCTTGAAATCACCCGTTTTGCGACTCTCATGTTTTGTATTCAAATGTTAGATTTACTATTCATAAGAAGGGCCTAAAAACTAAACTTGAAATTTTGATGAATTATAATAATGCGATTAAAAGAACAACAAACAATATATAAGATTAGGGTTTAGCTCTCCTGATTTAAATAAAATAAGGAAAGTTTTGAATAAAATTTTAAAGAAGATAATAATAAGTGGTTACCCCAAAATTAAACCGATTCATTCAAGGAAGATTTTGTTCAACTAAACGGTCATTCGCATAATTTGCCCAAAAAGCTACAATGTTAAGTTGTTGTCCTTAAAGCAAAAAATCTTCTCTGCCTCAAAATGATCATCGAGAAAATTGCGTCTTAAAAAACAAAAGATTTTCAACTTACAGCATACCTGTAAAAATTTAAGTTTTTGTTTTAAGTGTAAGTTTTACCGAAATATTATTGTTTGGAATGAGAATTCTCTCATTTAGACAGGAAAAGCTACTTTTCTTCAGAAATGTGCGGAAGTGGAAAAATTTATTAAAAGACAACAGCAACAGTTACATTGCTAGGCTGGGTGTTTTTCCTAATTCAGGAGTTTATTTTTATATATTTACTTATTTCTAGTTGATTCAAAAAATAGTTTTTGAAAATAAACGTTCTTAAATTCAAAATTATGAAGTACAAAAATAAATTCTAGTAGTTTTCATAATTTTTTTCATTAGAAAATAATGTTAGGAATTCAATTTTTTTTTTGATATAGTCAATATATGTTTTGTAAGATGAACTAAATACTCTTGCTTACTCCTCTGAACTAAACGCCAATTTATGTGAACTAAAGGCCATTTTAAGCTATTTAGAACCAACAATTCTATACCTTTTCAATTTAATAATTCGATTTAAAATAATAACTTTGTTCAATGGTAAAAAATCCAAAAATAAATACTACACATTTTTTCAGTAATTGTTGGAATTTTAGAATTAAATAGTTTTCCGCTTCCATACATTTCTGAGAAACTCGCTTCTTCTGATATCGATAAAGATTTGTTTTGATGATATTTTTTCTACGATTTTTGTGAGGAAATTTAATTTTATAAAAAATATATGTTTTGATTTTTTTTAATTTACACATTTTGGTTTGTCATTTTTTTGAAGTTTCGGAATTTAGCCTTTAAAGGGTTGCACGTAAATACCTGCATTAATTAAATTAACACATTTGATAATAACCTGTGCAAGAAGATAATTGTATTCAAGTAATGTTAATAATCTTTTCGGAGAGCTGTGGGAAAAAGCACCGTGAATTTTCTGGAGAACCAGAAAATACAAAAAATAGACGATATGTGAAATTTCAAGTTTCCAAATTCAACTGAAACCGATAGCCGCTCGAAATGGGTGAAATTGACATAATTTATTATTATTCTTAGGGTAACATATTTTTTTGGGGGGATTTCGAAATAAAATTCGGTAAACACTAAAGCGGTGACCAATAAATAAATACTTTCAATTCTTTCATAAGCTTTACCACACCTTTCGATGTGATTAATTTTCAAGTTTAACTTTTACACGTTGCGGTCTTACAATATATTAAGTCATGACGAATGTGTATCTTACATTAAAAAAGAGGGTTCGTCAAAATGTTGAACCAAGCAGTTTATGGTATTTTTTTTAAATCATTTTATTTCAGTTTAAATCAATGACTGTGTACATATTTGAATAATATCTATACAAGAAATGGTAGAAACCATAATTTGTGGCGATTGAACCTGAATATAGTTATGGTCTTGCTCCGTACTTAAAAAGATACATTTTATCCATCTAGAAAAGGGTTGTAGACAAAACCTAAACTCTAAAAATCTTATTTTTGTTTTACCAATTTCTTGAAAAATTTCAATTTCTTAGTACATATGTATGTAATACTAGGTGTTTGTTTCTTACCGAACAATTTATTCAGCCCGATGGTACCCCCTGGTCCCCACAGCTACGACATTGAGAATTGTAAGGAATGCCCAGCTTCTCCGTATGTTCTTCAATTGACCATATTGCAACGACCCTTGCCATATGTTCCTAGAGAACCATCACAACTGGGAATGCTTACTCATTCCGCAAGTGAGCTGTGAACAGCTGATCCCTTCCTAGCTAGTTTATCAGCTCGTGTATTAAAAAATCACAGTAACCCAGAACCTAGACTAGAGTGAAATCGAATTCCTATAGTTCTCCACAGCGAAGTCGATGAGCGATTCTTAAATGGATTCATAATAATATCAGAAGGTAACAAGAGTATATTCTCTGAAACAGTTTCTTGTAAGAAGCTGCGACTATAGTTATAGTTATCTATAAGTTATAGTTATCTGTGCTTTTATGTTAGAACTAAGGCCATCAGTTGGAACAGTAAGGAATGCTCGTTTTCAACGGTTAGAGATAAGTAATCATATAATCGAGTCCCGTTCTTTTACCAAACGCATTAAAGTGTTAATATAAATGAAAAATTACATAATTATAGTCCCATAAACTAATTAAGAAATGAAAACACCAGTTTGTATATCTGACATTAGAACTTACCAATTGATACCATGAAAGTTCATTGTTTCTTCATCGTGATTTTACACCAATAAATATAAAAGTAGGACAAGTTCTTAAAAAAATGAACTATGTAAATATTTGATTAATATGACAAATAGATGAATCTTTAAAGTGGGCTATAATAACCTAAGGGTCTAGGACAAATTAAACGTTGCTACGTTGTTTAAGTTTTTCGCATTCCATCTCGTTAGTGAATGATTGTTTAAAAACAAAAACAATAATACTATTGTGACACAAAACCAGTTGAAAATTTCAGACATTTTCAGTTTTGTTTGCTCAAGAACATCAACAATATTTTAGTTGATTTCGAACGTTGGGTAAGCATTTTTAGTGTGATGTCTTATGGAAACATTGGTGCAAACATTTTAAATAACCTGTTATTGAGGCATTAGTATTATTAGAAATTTGCTACAATTGATTAACACACGACTAAACTTTTTTTAATCTTAAACATTTGATAACTAGAATCTTGCTAATCGAATACGTCTAAAACAGTAAAGATTTGTTCATGAACGTACTCTTTTTTGGCATTTCATAAACGTCAAAAGCGACTTAAGAGTTAGCATGGTACTATTTTTAACCTTGCATTCACTAAAATTTTGAGCCAAGGGGTGAAAAATGCAACGATTAATAGAAAGATTTGACTGACGTATAATTATATTAAGTTGTCAAGAAGAGCCTTCAAAAACACTGGAACAGAAATAATTATATGCATTTTACATTGTCAAAGGCATTTTTGCGTACATGTGCATATAGGTACAAGATGGTGTCTCACCAACCCAAGGAATTAGAAACTTTCTAACAGATTATTCAAATAAAATAAGAAAATTAAATTGAAAGTATCTGTGCTTATCATCTAAATGAAACCTAGACAAACTGGAACTAATGAAAAAACAACTACTAAAAATGGTTACCAACTTCGGTGTTTGTTAAATTAGAAGATGTAATTTTTTAGCGAATGGCAGGGTGTGGTTCACCGGACCCTTAGAAAACGTCGACAGGACGTTTTTTTATTGTTCCATGTCTAAAGTCGTTGCATTTGTTTCATCCAGGAATATTTGCGCCTGCTTTTCTTCCGCACTAGTTATTGTGCAAGATGGTATTTTTGATCTGAAGGCTTCCTCGGATTTACTTGCTTCTAAGTATTAATGTTTTATATATGTACTTATATATGTATGTATGTATGTATGTACATAATATTAAATTGGAAATGTGTGAGTTCGGTAGTTGGGATTGGTGAAGTTTCCTTCTTTATTTAGTTCGAACATGGAGTATTCGGATGAATGCAAGGAATTGTGAGATCGGATGTAGTAATGTCTGTTTTGGAAAATTCAGGTGAGTTTTATTTGGGTTTGTAGTGTACTTTGCCAAGTTATGTTTTTTTTTCATAAATCTAGACAAGAGAAAATGTCAGAATTATATGAAAGTGGGAGCTTTGAGCACTGCGTTCGCGCCCACTTCCACTAGATTGTTACCCTTTATTCCTGCATAACCTGCAATTCAAATACGTTTAATTTTGGTTTGAATTTTACTGATTTTGATTACGATAAGTGTGTCGTTTCTTGGATTTACAATTGCCTGTAGCACTTAAAATTTTCGGAGCAGATGACTCGTTTCCAAGTTTCTCCGTGGCTTAGATCTTAGAGGATAGTTAGTGCTCGAGTAGTGTATAGAGTTAGCAGTTTTTCTTAACAAGTTACGACCAATCGTTGAGAAAATATTGCCTTCTTTATAATGTCGAGATTCGAAAATATTGGTTTTCTGCTTCTAATTCTGAAATAGTAAATGCATTTGAAAAGAGGTTTAATACAAAAAGTCATTGAATACATTTTTCAAAGAGAAGGATTTAAAAAAATTTATCAGAAGTTCCAAATTATATTTCATTCACGAATAAGTTCAATTTGATAGTATAATTCCTTTCTTTTCCGCTCCACTTTCGAGGTAGGGTACCTACATTTTTTTGATGTCCAAATCACCCAAATTTTAGCCGCATTAAGTAGAAGACTTTGTCGGATCGAAAAACTATACAAAAAAAAACTATTTTCAATTGGACTTGAACATCACTTACGAAAAAGTAAAGCCTATTCAAAACCAACCTGTTGGTTGTGAGGTATTTTTAAGTTAGTGGCAACCTTACTTAATGACCAACTGACTCTTTGGATGCCACAAAAAATCCATTCATCCTTGTCGACTTCTAATTTTATTGTATAGATAGAAAAAAAAAACCAATATCTATGATGATGGGTCTGACTCTGACTTCAACTTCTGCTTAAACTCTAACTAACGTTGTGGTAACTTTCGTTGAATTGAAGTAACTTGTTTATTATGCAAATGTGAAATACGAAATACGATCTGTTCAATTGGAATCGTGCACCAATGATTATCATCATTATCATATACATTATACACATAAATATGGTGGTTTGGTTAGAAATGTACCTTTTTCTTTACCAACTGATGATGTATGAAGAATTGTTGTATGTACCTATAATGTAGTTTTGAGTTTCAAAACCAAACGCACGTTACATCCAACTTTTGATCTTCAGAGAAAAAAAACCTAAGAATTAGAAGATTTAATAGTATCGAATCTTACTGTAATAGGTGTTCTCAAATAACAATAATTTTGATCTGATTATTAAAGGTTTTAGGATGCAAATTAAAAACCCGGCCAAGGCATTATACAATTTTTAATACTTTTATCAGCTTTCCGGGGTAATTATTTGCTTTTCAACGAAGCCCGTATAATTAAGGATTTAAATCTGACATCACATTTTTGTAAACAATCCATCTACGACGACGTTTTACAATTTTTGGAAATAAAAATTGCGACAAATTTGTTTGCACCAAATAAAAGTTTAATATTTTCCTTCACAAAAAATTGAATTTATTGCGGCAGATAATGCCCGAGCTGTCTGAGTCTATAAATATACATATCTTTGCATACTTGATACATCGCACTTTGTCGGTTACTGACTCTGTTAAAATTATATGATGCGTATGACAAATTCGATGATTATAATTTAATTGTTGATTATTATTTTTTTATAAACACTCATTTATAATCATTATAAACAAATAATTAAGGAAAATATTATTGAATGCAATGCAAGTTGATTAAAAGTTTTATAGCAATAATTTAAATTGCATTTTTTTTTTTTTTTTTTTTAAATTTTCAATCCGAACTTTGTTTTCTTTGATTATATTATTATTCATGCCATTGATGCTGATCGTGCAGATTGTAGATACTACTCGTATAAATGAACATTGCTTCTTTGCATGAATGTCAACTATAATTACAACTCATCGTTATCATGCAAAGGTATATTAACCACAGCTATGTTGTATTCTATTGTAATTATTGATGTCAAATGCGATAAAATCGGTACTGCAATCATTATTTGACTTTTGAAATATAAAGGTACTGTCATGGATGCAGATGGTGATACAAAGCTCTAGGGAACAGGGATTTCGCTTTTAACTTTTTTTTTGTGACAAGAGATGGTTAGTAAAACTCACTATTCATCAGCAAACAAAGAAGACGTCAAAACTTTAAACACGATGTGACGATGGGTCGATATTCTATTCAAACGTAAAAAATTAATTAAGATCGTGAGAGTCGTTTTTGAGATAGTAAAGTCTCGTCTTAACGAGTGTATGGGAAATACCTTAGGGTAGAGGTATACACTACTCACAGACCAACAACCAACAAGCTGAAAAATTGCTTTGCTTACTTTTTTCTCTATAGAACATTAAGTCGGAAGAGAAGAGTTTCAAATTATTGTATAAAGTTTTTAAGAGCTGATTGTAAATAAATGAATTACCTACCTAGTTACTTACTTACTGGTAGCAGTTAGTTTTAGTTTCAGTCACAATAGCATTGTATTAAAAATAGTTCCACGGACCTTTTTTTTTCATCACAAAAACTCCATATTTTTGGTCATTTTTTTAATATTGTGAATAATTTTAAAGTTTATTGGAAATTAGTACAGGAGCCCTGGAAAAATAAATTAAAACTAAACAAGTAAAATGTAAAAGTATTTTTGAACATTTGTTTACTTTGGCGTATACGTGTTCTTTTTTGAAAATTATTTCAATGCACTCGTTCAAATTGATTGTATGTACTGAATTTTTTTTGATTTTTATTTAATGAATTGTAATATCAATATTATGCAACTAATAATAAAATGTGTCAGTTATATGAACGGAAACTTTACTTGCTTGAAGCTATACTGCTGTAGCCTTTCTCTTTTGAAAACTTCCTTATCCATATTATATTTTAAGCAAAGTGCTGTGTCTAAAAAAAAAAACATTAGACTAATTAAATACCCTCCAATCAACAACTACCGCTAATATCTTCCTTATTTCAAGTGGACCAACAAATATATAACATGAAGAAGTTTCGATAACATGTTTTTAATATAAACAAATGGAGAAACTCTTAAAAGGGTCAAGACATCGCTAGCATGCTAGGTAAACAAGCTTACCACTTATCTGCAAAAAAACCGATTGAATATTTTTGTTTGTTTACTATTTTAATATTATTAATCTACGGCAAAAAAAAAAAATATTTGGTGCCAAAATTGGTGATCAATCATCACAACATATGTATTATGTATGCCGTGTCAATGCCATGAATAATGTTTGTTTTCTATATTTAAAAAGATTTCTCTCGGTGTGGATTAATAAATTATAGGTAGTCGAATATATTCATATATGTGCATAATAACTCTCCATCCACGATTTAACATTTTATTTCAAATTATAGTATTTAAGTAAATAATAAAAAGCTGGATCGGCTAATGTGAAAACAATGTTGACATAGTTCCATGATTAAAAAAATTTGGTGTTTTGTATATAATAATTTATCTATTATTCATAAATGTTGCCGAACCATATTAAAAATATTAATTTTAATATTTTGAGGTTTTTGTACAAGAATTTCGCTGAATTCCGCATTGCGTTGAGACAGAGAGATAACAAAATTTATTCTACAAGGCCAATAAATGTTTCAAAAATATGTGCATACTTATCTAAATGTTGTGTAAACTTGTCTTCAGTTTTTAATTTTTTTCAATCTTCTATAAATAAATAAAAAAAATAGATATGTACATTTTATTTCAGAGGTGTTTATTTATGAATTACTTCAACGTTTATACTTAGTTTAAAAACAATGCGACATATTCATAGTCAAACTTTAGACCCGAGTCCAACTGGCCTTGAGTCTAAAGTTAACACACAGGTTAGAAACAGCTGCTATTCATAAAGAAATTCGCAGCTCTGTTTAGTAAAAAACGGAATTCTACTACAATTTTAGTACTATTGCCTGTTAATCAATTGAAATGCAATCCATTTTTTGACAGATAGAAAAAAAACAACTTAGTCAAAATCAGCCGTTTTTAAATTTCGAGCTCCAGTTTATCTTTTGGACCCAGGTCTAAATTGTCTATGAATAACGTAAACTCCAGGTTAGCTTAGAAGAGACAAAGAAAGAACTTGTCAGAAGACTATGAATATGCCCCAATGTATACACACGTGTTGTTAAAGCCCTTTATTAAAGCACCTACAGGGTGTTTTGCATTAAATATATGACAAAATGCTTAAATATGTAGGTTGAGTCAAAACAGGACAAACAATTGTAGAGTTCATTCAACGGCAACAATGCTCTACTATAAATTAGATAATTTGATTTTTAAGTGGATTGTTTAAGCTCATAATTAAAAAAAAACATTTTTTCTTCAAACTTATTTAGGGAAAGTTTTGCATTCGTAATAAAAATCGAACTCTAGAAAAAGTCTGTCTCTCAATTCTGAAGTTCTGTTTGTCTCAATTATTTGTGTGTCAGCTAAATTTGCTATATAGCGTTTGGGCACTCCCAGGGGTGGTTTTTTTATAAGACCAAAATTAAAGGTTGACCATCTTTTTACCTCCCATTTTCATATTAAAAAAAATGATTTTGATATTTTAATTTTTTTAGTCTAGATTATTTACAGCCCATAATTCTGTATTTCCAAATCCACAATTCTGTTTTTTAGAATTCTGTTGTTCTCGTATAATAGTTTTAATTGTTTCTTAGTCGCTGTTGAACAGATTTCATTCAACTACTTTCACAAAATAACTAAAAGCTAAAAATGTTTCCTGTTTTCAAACTTTAGCTTGGTCCTTTTACTAAATAAACTCCTTTTTAATATAATAAATTAGCTTATAAACTGCGTCTCTAAATGCGGGTACTAAGACTTTTTTCACTACCAAAACATTTAATTTTACAGAATTTTAAAAGAATTTTGAACAAAATTAATTATAAAATTAAATATAACTATAAAAATCGTTAAATTTTTTTTTGTATCAAAAACACCTTCAGAAATTTAGATAAAAATGTTTATTTGTACCTATTAGAATTATGTATAATAACCCTTTTATTATAACACTAAAGAAATTCATATAAAGACAGTATTGATTGATTTCCTATTTAGTTGAAATAACAGATTTGGGTCTTCAATTTTTTTTTACAATAGGTATATTTATCTGATTATCCGTTCTTATGATTTGGTTGGTGACATTTAATATAGAGACTGTATAGGTAACTAAATATATATCATATATTTTTTTTTTTAATTAAATTAATTATTTTTTAATCAAACTTGTAGAACGTACATTTTATTTTTCTTCAAAATTGTACATTATTAAGTATTTTTGTTGCCGTATACTTTTACAATAAAAATAAATCTTTTGATGATGATGAAAAATTGACTTCAAAATTATTATTCAACATTTGTATTAAATAGATTTATTATTATCTAGAATGTCTAAAATATTTTCAAATGCATTTTTTTAATATGTATCTATAAAAATATCATCGATAAATTTTCCATCAAATTCAATCCAAATGTTTTGTGTCTTCTGTGTTATTAACAACAATGGAAAAGTATAATTTATCTTGGAAAAAAAAATAAACTTCATCTTGAACCTAATACGAGATTATACTTTAATGAATTATTAAATTTATTTTTAATGAATACTAGTTACAGGTTGGGTTATTGATAGCTTTTAAAACAAATGGTATACAATTTTCTTTAATTACCACATTTTTTGTAAGTACCTACTCTTATTGTCATGCACTGATAAATAATTTTCTTGATGGATGATTGAACTTATCAATGAAAATCATTAACTTTATAAAAAAATAAAATTCACTAACAATTTGAAACAATTACAAAGTTGTAAAAAAAAGTTAGATTCTTAAATTGTTGAGGGTTCTGTTCCAAGGTAAGTTTTGCTTTTATTGTTTTTCTTGCATTGTATAAAAGTACAAAATTGTAATTATATTTTTTATGTTAACATGCAAAAAGCTTAAAAATAATATTGCATTATATTTTATGGAAAAACATAAAAAACAAATGTTTTCAAACTTTGTGGTCCTCTATCGTTTTGGAAGAACGAACTGCAGAGAGTCGTCGATCAAAGTAAATTTCAATTGTTTTTTTTTTAACTTGAAGAAACAGACAGTTCATGCTGTTATAAAATTTCTTGCGATGTAGTCCTCAATTTTTAGTTAGATTGACTACAATGATATATTCGTGAGAAAAGTCCTGGCACGGCGGCGCGGCGGCCGGCGGCGTGTCCTTGACAGAGATTACAAATCTCTCGTTTTTGGTTAACTTTCACACACTTACCCACAAATTTGATGTGGACTCTAGGTCTAATGCATATTCTTTCGTTTGATGATGATAATCCCACAAATTTCATAAGAAAACATGTTTTAACATCGCATTAAGTGCAGCTTTGAGCTAAATAAGGGGTTAGTCACTTGGAAATTCCATCAACATTTTGAATATGTGTATTTTTGTGCTTTTACGTGCAAAATTGGTTTTGGTGCAAAAAATTAGTTTGTGGTTTTAATCAAAATAATCGAAACACACGAGATGAATACTAAATGCTATTGCAAATTCTTATGGCAAATATGTATAAATGTATACGATTTATTTTTTTTATTGTAATCTTTTAAAATGAAAAAAAAAAACGCAAAGGAAACATAAATAAATTTTGATTTTTCTCAAGATTTTAAATTTTTCTGGAAAGATTTCCAAACAAAAATAAATTTAAATTAGGGAAAAATTAATATAGTGGTTTTTAATACTGTTTAGAATTCATGATTTCATTCCCAACACTTTGTAAGCCTGAACTGTAAGAGCAAGTTCATACTGGTCTTTCAAGCGCTGAACTGTAATCTTACATCAGTTTTCCGCTATCCGATGTTAGCTCTTATGACCATGATTTATTTTTCGTCCTTTATCCTTTAATCCCTTGATGTTAAAACTTTTAGAAAATCTCCTCTTATTATATTTATCGATTTTTGTATAATTAAAATACTATTTATATTTTTTTCCAAATTTTTTTACACAAAATCTGAACAAACAATCTCCAATTTTTTATTGAGCAATATTCTAGTATCTAGAAATTGTGTTTGGTGCTTTTTTTAATTTTTTTGATTAGAAAGATATGTTAAAAAATAATATTGGCTGCAGTGACACAGGCGCGCCGTCGTTGAATCCTACAAATTTGAATTTTACTCCATTTTTTACTTCAAATATAATATACTTATGTAGGATATTCAAGAAACACTATTTTTTTCCAAAAAAATGTTTGATTCTGATTTAATATAAAACCCCATCGAAACCTGATTCTCTATCAATTGAAATGGAAAAACGGCAACGTTTTTTTTTTCATTTACAATAGGGTAAAAATGCCTTTCTGTACATACCTACGAGTATGTACGTGACATTTATTACTTTGTTTTACCTGAACATTTCCAATTGATTGTGTATTTAATTTTCATAACTCATTGTAACAGACACTGATAACATAGCCTGCTATTAAATATTTCATACAATGTATAATATCGTTTTATTTGCATTGTTTATCCCAGAAAGTCACTACCCCCATCGAAGATAACGCCATAAAATGCATTTTAATTAATATCGTAGAAACATTCATAATGTAAGTACTCGTATACGGCTGAAGCAAGATTATTGCATTGGTACAAAGATCAAAATCAAGATATTGATCGAAATTCATAAAAACGTCTTTGGCTAGGAAATTAATTAAGATGATTGACCTCTTATAACCAATTGATGAACTTTTAACAAATGAGGTGGTAAAATCTTCTATGATAAAATTATACTCAAGTAGGTACCCAATAAAAAATTATGATTATGACCTTTTTAATGATTTGTTTAGCCTTTCCATTTTAAGATAAAGTTACAAAAATTAATTTGGTTTCGATACAAATTGAGAGAAATATATCCTAGCCATTGAAACATCAGCATTTTAAAAATTTGTGTGCTATTTTTCCTTGTGAGCTTCTTTTTCATTGCCGTTTTAATGAACTGCTGGCCGGGTCTCATTTTCATACAAAAACACAAAAAAATATATATGATTTCCCTTCTCCTAAGCGACATCAGCGCCAACTGTGGAAACAATAAAATGATTTTTGTTTACCAAGGAACATACCTTTTGATGTTTTTTTGAAAAAAAACGTGTCACATTATTTCGAAGAAAAATGTTCGTGAGTTTCCCAACGAAATTTCTTATAAATTTTTGTTTTGAATACATAGCTAGGTTACAGAGAATGATAATTGGTTGCTTCAATTATTCAAGAGAAAAAAAAATATGGAACCAATCTGAAATTATTTAGAGACATTTTGGTATTGAATTTTTCATTCAATAAAATACATCCATTCATAAATATGGAAATTTCCTTGATGGAAACAATGTGATTTTAAGTTCATTACAACTCAATGAAATAGTTTCCCATAAATTATTATTTTTAAATAAAAGTTTTAATGAGAACGCCAACCAACGTTTAACAAATCCAAGCTATGAAATTTTTGTGGCTAATTCTAAATTAAACTGAATGAAAAAAAATACAGATTAAGTATTTTTTTCTATATTTATAAAAATTGAATAACTTCTAGAGGTATTTCAGTGAAACGGATTTAACTTTTGTTGACGTCACGAAAATGTTTGTACAATTCATTTTCATCATTAAATAATTTACAAATGAAATCAACGATAATTTGAGTAATTAACTTAAAAATTGCGTGAATTTTCATACCTTCTCTATTTATTTTTATCAAAAGAACTGATCACAAATTGGCACTGATGTACAGTTTAATTTAATTGTGTTGGTATTTATATTTGATTTTTGTTATTTATTTAGTAATTTATTTTAGGATTAAAAAAAATATCTAACTAACATAATTTGTAAGAATTCTCTATAAAGATTAGATTTTGTTTAGTTAAACCCAACCTAACGTCATAGGTTCTAAGGCTGTCATATTCACCGAAAGCTCTTCAGTTTAAGAGCCTCTTAAGTGAAAGTATCCTCCCTCATTGGGCCAATAATTTTTTTTTATCAGCTGATGACGGATGATGTTTTGAGCTAAGAGGATCTTAATTTTTAAGAGCACTGGGTGAATACCAGCTCTAGAGTTAGACGTATTCATAAAAATGATATATTAAATATCTAAGTGTTAAAAGAACTAAACAAATAAATATGGAAAAAAAATTTACGTACAAATCATCAGCTTCCTCAAATTTAATAAACCATTTTAAATTTGTATAGAAATTAATTATTGTACACTAGGTTGCATTTGTACATACATAAGTAGCTATAACTTCAGTTCTATGTACAAAACATTTTTTTAAAAATACTGATATTTTGAAAACATGCATTTCTAACAGTTTGTATATGTATTATACTTTAATATTACCTATAACCTAAGAATATTGCAACAAAGATTGCAATTGGAGCAAAAAGTAATTGCAATAGTGTTCCATTGAAATGACAGTGTTGGTCACTTTCGATGAACTCAATAGATCCCAAAATACATGAACTTTTATACCAATGGCCAATAATAGCGAATATTGTCATAGTTGGCGAATAATGCGCTTAACAATACGAAAATTTTACTTTTTTTTATTTGATTTAACGAATTAAATAAATGGAAATTGTGGTGCGTCAAGAGTCCACAAACGCATATAGTACGTTTGAAAGCTTAGTTCAAGAGCTTCATTTTTGAACTTGGACACAAATCTGTAAACCATGGGGTTCACGCAGTATAAAAAAAGAAAAATCTTACTTTTTCCTTTTAACAGTATATAATTCTACTTTGTTTATTCAATGAAGCCACCCACAAAATACAGAAACAGCTCCCAACTCTCAACGGAACAAGCCAATAATTCACGTCTTATAACAATTATAAGATGGGTGGTAGAAGTTGTAAACGGGAGATTTAAGCGTAATTTTAAGTTACTTCAATCTACTAACTTCAACAAATCTGTACCATGTATGTTCGAAAACTTTCGCATTGCTGCCGCATAAATCAATGCAGCAGATTATCGCGATTATTAATGAAATTATGAATTTGGAAAATCTTTTGGCACAATATGTGATTAGAAAAAATCTTAACAGGCAAAGAATAGCTTTTACTTCAATGGCAGCAAATCTACCACAGTTTGAAGATTTTCCCTGTCTTGAAGAGGAAGAATTAATCTTAATCGCTTTGGGAACCTATCATATCAAGCTTTCCCGTTCTTACTGTGCAGAACATTTGAACAATGGTATCTACAACATAGAATTATATAGAGATCAAAATCTTAGGGATTTAAACGAATACGATTTAGAGCCAGGAAAAGCCACATTTCTTCTCAGAGGAAGTATACAGTCCCGACATAGTAGAGCCAAGCAATACCATACATATACATATTATACTCGTTAACACGGCAGGGGAAGGAAGAAATGCTTTCAAGCACTACTACTGCACTTGTTTAACAGGACGTCGTCGTACGATCGGTACCTGTGCACATGTCATATCCATTTTGTGGTATTTATCTTAAGCCCGACATCAAAACATTTTCATACCCCCAGCTGACAACATGAACAATGTAATTGATGAAACATTAATATAATCTTATAAAGTATCTTTGTTTATTCGAATTTGCAAAGTGTTTTTCTTATTTTTTGGTCGCTTATTTAAGCCATCTCCCATTGTTTAGGACCAAAAAAATACTCGTACGTTGGTACACTCCATAGTACCCAATCATTTTCATAGGTCCCGTTTCTGGACGCCAGGTAGACCAGGTCCAATATATTTTTGCCCATTCTCCTTTGAAAGTTCATTAATTACGAGTTTTTTGGTAAAACCATACATAAAAAAGTGAACAATAAATAAAATCCAAAACTTAGGCCCATTTTCTGATACAGAACATAAATACTTATGTTCCACATAAACTCTTATGTGAGAGTTTACGTAGTGGAAAAAGTATAAAGAATACGTCGTCATGGTACTTTATTCATAATTATAATTAATGGATGTAGTAAAACCATTATTTTAATATTTTTGACCCTTAGCCTTTTTAAAACTTTCTTCTTAACTTTTTAACCTGAAAAAATACAAACCTCAACATCAAAGTGAGATCATGACTTAATTTAATTGTACCTAATCCAGTATATATGATACCTTGTCAATATCTTTATTTTTCAAGGTGAACAAATTATTATAGTCCAGTTATGTTTATTGAGTGGAATTAATAAAAGGAGCCCCGCGTCCAACTTAGAATACGTGACACAAGAACTTCTTTGAACTTTGATAATTTTACCTAGACATTAAGGTTGAGTTATATTTATTACCGAAACATCAAAAGAAACGTTAGGTTTTAAAATTGTTAATAAGATAAGAATATCGAGGATTGGTTGAGCCAGTCCCTTTTATAGATAAAAATGATTTTATGAGTATAGGTTTTCTGAATTTGTACTAAACCAAATTTCAAGTATCGATATATTTCGCAGCTATAAAAAAAACCAATTGTATATTGATATTGAATGTCAAATTTGTAAAACCTTAAAAATATTGTTTGTATTTGTAGATGAACTAAGCGTAATTTGTATTACATTAATAATTGCATAATTACATAGCGCTACGTTTGATAAGCCTTTCTACCAAATTATGGAGTATTGTATTTGCCTTCTTTTCCAGTCCAGTAATTTTTTAATAATTTATTGAATTGTTCAAAATTGTTATTTCGAGAAAGAATATATAAAATACTCATAGAAATACAAGTGTATACATGCAGATTTTGTGTCATGAAATTAAAATTTTTGAAAAAAAGTAATAAAATTTATTATTTGAACAACGAAAACTCCTTTTTTATAATACAAACAAATTTTTTTCAAATTCTAAAAACTAATTCCATCATACAATTATTTAGACATATGTATGTAAAAAAATGTCTCCCAAAAAAAGTTGGGACTTGTAAAAAAGGCTTTATTTTGAAAACCGTGAGTGTACAAAATTTTCTAAAAATTGTACAAACATAGACAAACGATGTACTAACGATAGCAATTATCAGTTTTACCCAACTCGAAAATCGGAGGTCAACTGCATGGAAGCTGCAATTTCAAAGCTAATAATTTCAGAACTGCGGAACTCCCATCAGGTTAGGTCTTGTGGCCCATCTTCTAGCGCCCGAAAGAGGTTGAAATATGTGCAGTAATTATAGACAATTGTTAAAACAACATTCTTGCGAATCATCATCGTCGTGCGTCGGTAGTTTATCATCTACCTCTAAATGGTCATTCCACATACTTTACAAGGCACTTGTCCCTCGTGTTATACCTGCATATCAAATTCCAATTATTTTAGCCATGACCAACTGTTTAACTTTGTAAGGAAAAGTATGCATTACTCGTTTGGCTAGATTTACCAAAACTAATTTTTGTTTTTGGCATCAGCAATCAGATTCAATCTTTAAATTTGATGTAATTTTTTATCATAACATTAATTGATAGCTTGTAACCATGTTAACACTAACTTTAATGTGTTGTATTCAATTAGAAATAAAACGCTGATAGTAAACTCAAAATTTTCCACTCGGTACTGTAATATTAAATATATTATAGTTATTTGCGTTCGGTAATTTTTCTTATGCAGATTGCTGTCTTTGAACTTTTTCAACTCTATACATAAAAATAATTATAGTATTAAAAGGGGGTTATCATCATATGATAAATTCAAGATTTAAATATTTTTAAAAGATTTAAACTTCTGAACAACTATAAACGATATTTTTGTATTACCTGTGCAAGCTTGATTATTTATGGGCTTACAAATTAAACTATCGACATAAATTGCATATACTAAAGAAACGGTTTGGTAACTCTGGACATAGGATGGTGAAGTTATCCAAACATCTAGTCAATGTCGCTGCTTAGGATGGAGTAACTATAATGAGGCAAAATGTAAACTGCACCACGTTGCGTGTGTACCTGTCCTCCATTTGTACATTGCTAGGAGTTCACTGACACGATTGATTTTTTGTTTGTTTGTAATTTGAGAAAATATAAATAAAAATAAAAGTACCTTACATTGCGTAATATCCAAAACAGAAAATCATGTCTAGTTTAATGGGTTACAGGCAGTAGAGTTAGAATTTAAATATGAGCATTTAATTAAAGTTTTGTCAAAACGAAAATGCGTCTTGTTAGCTGTTATCTGCGTGTGTTAAATTGTATAGGTAGCCAGGTGTAGTTTAAATTCTTACAACTATAGTTAGTGTTAGGCAAGTTCTGGGTTCGTAGCGTGGAAAGAGTAAAGTCCCGCAACTCTATCTGTCTGCCTGTATGTGCTTTGACGTGCAGCCTAAACCACTGCAGTGATAGATCTTTAGTGAAAAATTAAAATGTATTTTCAGGTCTGAGAATAACGGTATAGCTGTCACAGCTTTGAATTGACCCTTGAGCGATTTAAGCCCAGAGCGAGGGTTTCAGGCTAGTCGCACATATCACATTTTTAGTCGTAAAAACTTTGGCTTCTTGTCCAAGAAGGATTGAATGGGACACCGCAAAGAATAACAATTATGAAATTGGTTTTTATAAGTCATGCATAAGTTTAAGTATGTTATTATACCAACTTTCTTCTTCTTCATTTTTAGGGTAGGGAATACAAAGAAAAAAATTATTGAAATTTATTAAACATCTATAAAAATTAAGAAGTCCGTATGCATGTTAATGGTGTTCCTTAATTTTTTTCTTCATCTTCTTAGAATTTATAAACATGCTGAAAAAATTCTAAATTTATGTTCGAAATTTTTTACATACAACTTAAATTCGACTTTTTTTTCGTGAAGTTTAAAAAAATTGAATAAATTTCTTTTAATCAACTATTTTACGGATTTCAAAATACTATCAAAGAATACTCCGAGAAAACCTTTAAGTTTCGTGGTTGTCAGAAATTCTAATATATCAAAATTACGATAAAAGTGCGTCAAAATGTTTTTCAAAGGAGTTATAACATCTTGCATACAAAAATGGCTCAGAAATTAGTTCTCAGGGAAACTTGGAATGAGTTTCATCGCTTCCAGTAACGATAAAAAATTCATTACAAGACCATTGGAACCGATACTATAAGTATTTTTTAGCAAACATTTCGATTTTTTTAACTTCCATTGGAAATTATTGTAATCGGTTTAATTCGTGCAATTGAAAAATTTTATTTTTTATACACTCAGCAAAAAAGTCTTGTAAAAAAATGGCAATAGACTTGTTAAATTAATAGGACACAAAATTCCAATAAAGAAATTTACATGATATTTTAAAAACTTTGCATTTTTTATTCATATCACTGGCAGATTTTTACCTTTTTAAAAAGATTGTTGGAGGATTTGAAAAAAAATCATAATTTGAATATGTTACTTATTTTGACATATATGAACATATCAAATTTTTATTACTTCCCTTCAAATTTTAACCTGAGTAGAAATGGAACCTGGTTAGTGTAACAAGATTAAAGTTATTAAAATAACCGGATTGATAATGTTGAATACTACAAAATTTCAATAAACTAAGACAATATTTGCTGTTGAATCAACTATGTATGTAGAAGTAGATCCTTTGTCAAATTAATCCCTTGCACAAATTTCGATTTTAAAACGTCTCAAAATTGAAAATTAATTTATTCCATCATTATGTAGGTTAATCAAATTTGAAGCAAATCCATTATTCCATTTATAATATGGAGGTACACATATAAACGACCAAGCGAATTAAATATTTGTCAATGGCCATAGTTCAAGATGAAGTTAGAAAATATGTGTTTGCCTGTCATTAAACACAAAAAAAAGCTATTAACGAAAAAAATAAACTGAATAAGCAGCAGATACGTAGTTGTAGTATAAATCTGCGGTAACAATACATTTTTCATTAGTAATTTAAACTCTAAAAAGGTGATGGACACTATTGTTTTTTTTCATATTTTTTTATGTAATTATATAGATAATTTTTAAATTATTGCCTTTTATTTTGTTGTCAGACAATTAAATAAAAAATTAATGTTTGCATATCCACATATGAGTTTTTTTTTCAAAATTCAAAAAACCACACATCATCGTCCAATTAAAGAAATTGGTAGGTAGTTAGACACACAAACAATATTGCACACACAAAGTTTCAATGTTTTTTATTTTTATACTTTTTTTTTTTAATGGAAGTTGCAAATTAGAAAATGTAAAGATAACCAGAAAAGTAACCACACAAATTTGTGTTAAATTATCCACAAAACAATTAAAAAATCACAATTATTTATTTAAAAGTTAAAATTAAAAAAAAAAAACGATAAAAAATTGCAATTTACAGATATTTATTTTTGAGATGTGAGAAAATGTTATTGTGGGAAGCACGTAGAGGAATTTTCTTTGTTAGGGAACAAATAGATACTAAAAGCCTGAAGCACATTATAGGTTTTGATTAATTTATTTGACTTTAGTTTAGTTACTGATATACATATTTTTACAAAGTTTTTAAATAATTGTAATTTTTCGGTGATATACGTAATATTTAAATGTTATCTTGAAGAGAATTTGAAATAATGTTGTTTTTCGTCAATTACATATATTTCGTAGTGTTGATAACATAATGTCTTATGTTTAAATATCTTTTTTTTGTTGAAACATTATGGTTTTTTTTAAGTTACTTTTTATTGAAAAAAAATATGCTAAAAGTTTTTTTTTAGGGTTTTTGCTTACTAAAATCAGAATACACATCATAATGGTTTCCGGAAACCCTAAATATTAAAAAAAATCTTTTTTTCGTCGTAGGAAAAATTTTTAGTAATTAATCCATGGTTTTTATTATAGCAAGCTTGATTAAAGTGAATTAAAGTTCTTAAACGATAAGAACTTAGCATCCAAATAAAAAAAAAATTATTGCAAACATTTCATTGACTCCGACTCATTCATTGACTGAAGAAATTTAATAAGATTTTCGTATTATTTTGAAAAGAATACCACTTTAATTATTGATCAGTAACACAAAATGCATCATGTTTTAAAAAGTGTACTTATTTAAATTCAATCCTTATAAATGCAACTGCACAACTAACACACAGATAGAGATAGAGAGATTTTTTTTCATCATTGGAATTTTCTATTCCAAATTGGCACTTAGAAATTGGTAATTAGAAAATACTGACAATTGGAAAAAATAATAAAACTAAATGTTAAACTAACAAATTATTTTTTTTTACTCGTGGCCATTTTTAAAGTATTTTCAATAAAATTTTCTTAACCATAGAGAAATTTTATTGTTTTCTTATATTTTATGTGATTATATTTCCACATTCTATGAGACGTCTTCGATTTTTCGAGCTCTTGGAATGTAAAATTTGCAACATACACGAAAGAGAAAAATTGAAAAGGCAAACAAATTCACTATCGAAATTACATAAGCCAAAAAGGAAACATCGAAAATTTTTGAAATAAACTTGTTTTTCGAAAAAAAAACTTTGGAAATGCAAACGAAAACAGATCGATAAATGGAAGTCTCCAAAGTTTGATTTTATAAAAACAACAATATTCACCTCGGTTCTGATCTTCGTTTTGAATTGAACCAGTTTTCAAAATGTCTGGTTCTAAATTTCCTAGGAATAAAACCATATTTTCTGGTAATTTCAACTGTCAGGTTAGAGTTGATGACAGCTTTCATTTTTTTTCAGCTGTTAGGATTCAATTTCGCAAATAAAACCGAAACAAAAACGTTTTTCAAAACTGTGGCGAAATTATAAATAATTATTTTGGAAGGAAGCCTTTTTAATCCTTTGCTCTTTGTTACATTCCTTAATTTTCATATGTATGTAATTTGAAATATGTAATATAAATTATCGATATTCCGAAAGTACATTCATCAACTGTCTATGGAAACATCATGAATGTAAAAATATTTAAACTATTTAATTTGACAGCATTCTAGTCTACTGTTATTTCAAACACATATACAAAGCTATTAGAAAAAGACATCATGGCATAGTCTGGAATTAAACCAATGTAAATCAACTCCAGATTATGTTAGCAAGAATTTAAAAAATGACTATAAATAAATGCTCCGATAAATAAGCCTTGAGAAAAGAATTAGCTCTTTTCTCTGATTTAGCAAATATTTTTTAGAGCCTCTACACTACATTCTTGTTTTAAAAATTAACATTTACTTTTCTCAAACAAAATTCGCATCCCTACACATACATATGTACTATATACAACATTTACTTTATTTAAATTCACTAAAAAAATATAATTGAACGAAATTACCATTAATCCAGCAGTAACTGAACCGTGCTGAGTTTGTCATAACATTAAATTCAATTTGAATATCAAATTCGTTAAACCCAGTCAGTCACAGAGGAAATTAAATTACTTGTCGATAAAAATGTTAACAAAAAAAAAAATAGCATTATCAAAGATGGGAAGTCCGAAAAGTTAATAGGTGTAATTGTTTAAAACAAACAAGTGAAATCCTAATCTCCAATTATCTCGCAAAACAACATTTATACCTACTATACGATGCAACCATTATCGGCGTAGCGCAAACGGTAGTCAAATTGAACGCTTTTTTATATTTTATAGATTTATAGATAGACATAGTATAGCATGTTTAAATGTTAGTAAGTAGGTAATCTTTTATTGCATAATAATAATAGAATTTTTATTTATACTTTGCCGGTAAAAGTGATTATTTGAGTGAATGAAATTATAGGGTAAACAAACAAATGATGGCTTATCTCATTTCATTTGAGGTTCGTTTTCTCATAAATTATCGCTCTTAAAGTTTTACATAACACTAAATATGAAAATTATGTAAATAATATAAAAACATACAACCTTCCGTAATTTTGAATATAAAATATGCGAATTCTAAAAATAATAAAACAAAAAAATCCAAACCACAAAGCTATATTACCATCATTACTGCCAAAATTAAATATATTATGAAATCATTGAAAAATGTTCATATTTACATTGTCAATTCGACTGCTCATTTTTATTTATTTTGTTTTAACTCCAAAAATCCCCTTGCTTTTACCAGTGGCGGGCGTGGCGTGAATATTAATTTGAAATGGAAAGTTAAATCGAAAAACGTTGGGTGTATAAATAGTGACATCTGCTGAGTTGGGGTGCCATTATTTTTGAGAAGTGTTATTCATATTATGTACAATCACACAATCTTACGTTTTGGGTCACTGACTTTAACGTATCGAGAAGACATAACAATCTCATAAGAAGACATTTTATAAGTTAGTAAATATCTTAAACGCCTTCTCAGTATTCTTTTTTTTTATAAAAGTGGAACATTTGACAGTTGATTAAAAATAAAAATTAAATAAAAAACAATTTGAAAATGCATAATATCCATAATTTTGATGATCTGTCAGTCAGTTACGGTTTTTGTGATTTTTCAAGCACAAGAACCACAGCAATTACGAACCTTTATTGCTAAAAAGTTAAAAATTAAAGTTTCTGCCAAAATGACAATAACAAAAGTGTCATTTTGCGAGACAAAGAACTTTGAGAAATAATGTCGTTCTGTTAAAAAAAAACACATGGGAAATATGAAACGCAATAATGGCCTTAATCTGTCAAATTAAGAGCTATAGCCTGTATTTATGACGGCTGGATAGTAAAATATTATTATTTTTGGCATTTATTTTATGGTGCACCAAACGACTTTAACAATTTAACAATGTCGTTTGTTCCATACAAAAAACGTCATTTTAAAATTTAAAAGCCTACTAAATATTGATGCAATCGATGATAAATTTATTTATTCTGCTTTAATTTAACGATTTTTTATTGCCCTATAATTTTTTTTGAAGTAAAAATTTTTGATATTGAAAAATCAAAAAAACAATTTTTTTCTTTCATGCTGCGCAGTAAATAAATTAAAATTGATTGTTTGTGGTCCTTTTGTAATTTTTGTTTGTTATTTCCAAATAACTTAAATTGTTATGACAGGTCATATTGAAGATAGAACAACATACATAGGTCATAGGTCATAGCAACGAGTAATACTTTTCTATAAAATTTTTAAGGAAACAAATTATAGAAATAAGCGCATCATCACTTGGAAACGGCGAAATTGAAATCATTCTAAAAGTAATTTTCGGTGGTGTTTCGCCCAAGCGAAACGTTTCCGACATTCTTTTAAATTTTCTATTTTGTTTCCATGAAACTGCATTTTTCTCATTCTAAAATTTGTCTAAGCCACCCTATTGGGGTTTATCTTTTTAATTACAACAATTAGGTGAAAAACGTGACAGTGACAATTCACACGTATTCCCTCAACTGGCTAAAAACGAGATATTTTCTTATGTACATTCATATATATATACAATATTTAACCTGTTATTACTTGACAGAATGTAGATACTTCACTAAATATAAATTGTATTCTTAACTATACTGTTACACGTTCAAAATTCTTTACCTTTTAAATGATTTAAACTGCAGACGATTGCACAATATGATGTAGTAAAAAAAAAATCTAGAAGAAAAGGAGGAATAACAATTGAAATTATATAAGTACGAGTATCTCTATGTACACTACATATATGTTCATACCGGCCGGCTGGTAAGCCAAGGTCAGCTGCACGAAGAAAAATGATGTCAATCTCTGATTAATATATAATTTGATCTCAGCATGAAATAAAGTGATAAAAGCTGCAGAGCTACCTACTCACTCACCAGCTGGGATCGTCAGCGTTGTTGATGGTTTTGATGATTGATTGGTTTTCTTGACATACAATTTATTAAAAAGAAAACAAAAAAGATGTTCACTCTTGAAATAAAAAAAAAAGTTACATAAATTTATGTTTGTAGGTGGTAGAGAGGAAGCTAATGTTTTTTTTTTTTTGGGTGGTAAAAATTAACATAATCTTCAAAAACAATATGATATGGAAATACCAAAGGCCTTGGTAAATTTGTTTTGTCATCTCAGGTAATTCAAATATTTATCTTCTGAAAAAAAAAACCAATAGAAACTTTTTAAATAACTAAATTTGAACTCCTTTGTGCTAAAATATGATATAAGCGTAGACATCCCTATTTTTTAAAAATGAAATTAGTATTCTAAAAATACTCAAGATTTCAAGGTTCACTCATGCATATTGCATATATCATACACGGAAACGTGTCTAATTTTTAAGCAAACTTTAAAGTGTCGCGATAGTATAATACCTCTTACTTACACAAAAATTATGCAGGTACAATGTTGGAACTAGACTAGACTTCGAAAACATTTGATAAATCAACTTGAAAATAAACACACACGTATTTGTATTTAAATTCGCACTTATTCACAATTTATGTTAATTAGGTGTCAAAAAAAAAAAATTAAAAAAAAAATGGAGCCGCAATGGAAGAGTTATTAACAATTTCTATATTTATGAAGCAACTTACTTCATATAAAGCCGTATCACACAATTAAGGAATTGAAACTTCGGTACACTCGGGAGTTTTTTTTATTTTTGTTTGAGCAAATTAAACATACTGCTCTGTGGTTCAGGGAAGATTCCCAAGTTGAAACACAAAAACTGTGTAGCATGTTCAGAATAACATTATATTTTTAAAGTCAGATCATATTCTTAATATAATTTGACTTAACTTGTAAAATAGAAGTGCAAATAAAATTTTGGACGCTATTCCAATGAGAAAAGAAAAATCAAAATCTATGAAAAAAGAAACGTTAAATTAGAAATCAAATTAATGTTAAAATCTGCTTAAATATTTTTCAAAGTTTTAAAAATTAGCTTTATATTACCAATATAGAATTTTGAACATTTTGAAAAATATTATAAAATTGCGATTATAACAGATTTTTCAAAATTTTCAAAAAAAAACTTGCTATCAATATTAAGTATTTATAGCATTTTCATTATGTTCAAACCAAAACGGAATCTGAAATTTTGCCAATTCAAAATATTGCTTTCTGAAAATTGATAAGAGCATGAAATTATGAAAGCGAAATCAGTACTTTATTCGTTAAAATTATGAAAAAAATCAGTACTTTATTTTTTTTTAATTTTTTCTTTGAATTTTTTTCTCAAACTATCAATGCAATAGATTTTATAGATTTTGTCGCCAATCAATCTCAAGTCAAAGCTCAACCATGTTTGGCTAGATATGGATTCTATCATTAAACAGTGAAGGAAAAAGTAGTGTTTGTCAAAAGTTCAAAGTAAAATGTAAAATATTTTGGAAACATGATATTTTCAACAACATTTCTAGATCATATTTTCTATAGAAAAAAGTTTTAGGTATTCCTTGAATTTTGTTTCATCCAACAATAAAATATAATATTGAAAATCATTTACTATCAAGCAAGTTGCACGACATGGTAGCGGGTTATATGCTTTAGATTCTTACTATCTTCTACATTATACCAAATTATCTTAAATTAATATTTATGTACCTACTCTTTGTTTATTGTGATTTATTAGACTAACTATTCTATATTTGTACTTCAAATTGAGTGACTAAATATTTGTTGGTAAACATTTATAATATACGAGTTATATACTTCACAATGACTTCAGTAAATAATTGCTTGTCTGGACAATTATCAATTTTAGCTAACATTCATGCTAGGTACTTGTATGGAGAGAAGAGAACAATTTTTTTTTTATTACAAATTGTGTTGTACAATTGAATAATTGCTCTCAATTCGAAAATAAAAATTACAATTTTTATGCTAGTTGAACAAAAAATTTGTATGGTTAAACATTAATATGACTCATTGTCAAGGGCATGCTAATATTGAATTATTATAAAATTATACATTTACATCTAAGGAAAACAAATATGTTTAACTATTTTATTTAAGGTAAGGTTTAATACCCCGTTAAAGTTGAAAAGTTGAAAGAAATCCGAAAATGCTTGAAATGTTTAAATAATAACTCGAAAAATTCCTCAGCATCTTCGTCATGCCCTTACTTTTCCACCCCAAGCTCATAAACTTTACATTTTACGGGAGGTGAGTGTTTAGACTGCGGGTGTTTGCCTAAGCAAATATTAATTTTTGTCACAAAAGTTATTAAAAAAGACAGATTGACAGCTTTTTGTTTGACAAATAACACAAAATAAAACTGTTGTATTTGCTTTATTTAAAACTTCCTATAGGTTTTCTTGAAAAAATCACGTTTTATAGGTGAGGTAAAAGATATCTGTTTCTGGAGATATAAAAGTTTATTTATTTTATTTTAAAATATGAAACTTAAAGGTACTTAATTAACTGTACCCGCATTACCAGGAAATAGTTTTAAACAAAATACTAACATTCCAAAAGGAAAAACTATTATTGTACCATTTCACGTCCTTCTGTCTAGATGTTTTTGAGGTTAGTAATTATTCAAATTCATATTTAAGTAAAGCTATTGATAAATTGTGCCATAAAATACCCTGGATTTAATGAAAATATTATATAGTGTTTGGACTCAAATTGACGTCAAATAAGAAGTTCCTCAGGGATGCTACTTGGGGTCAGTATATTTTTTTATTTATAAATTCTTCTTTTTTCATTTATTCTAATGAAATTTCACAAGTAAATAAATGAGGTTGTGTGTGATGGTGTTTTGAAATTGTTGTCTCCTGTTCCCAATTTTTTTTTAAATCTTTCTTTGACGCTATTATCTGGGTATGACTGAGTACCACTTGAAAAATCTATTTACCTTCCAAATCTCAAGTTGTTGTTAAAAACCCGTTCTATAATATTTTTAGGCTTCAGAAATATTTACTCAGTAATTTTTTTTTAACTAGTTTTTTAATTCTTACACATTTTCGAAGAGGGGAGTTTCAGTCCTTTTAAAAAATATTTTATAAATGTATATATTAAGAACATATTGAGTATTTATATACTTTAATGTTCGTACTAAAATCTGAGTTTAAAAAATACATATTTTTGGAGTTTTTTCTACTTTTAAACCCCTTTGAAAAATAAATGAATTAAAAAATCGTTGAGCAGTTTAAAAAAAAAATATTTTTTTTGTATACATACTCGTATATTAAAAAGATTGATATCCAAGTTGTGGGTATTTAATAATATTGACTAAAAACTTTCCACCTACTTTCAAAATATTGAATTTAAAAAACAAAATGTGCTTTTTTTTTTGAAAAAATCTAAAATTATTTTTTTTTTTACATTTGGACCCAAATTCATCAAACAATTTAGAAGAAAAAAAGCTATAGCATAATATTATAGGTGTTGGCGTTTTTTCCTGTTTTTTTTTTTTAGAAAATCAATCCTCCCACCCTAGAATAGACCCCTCCTCCCGTACGATTTGTTCTGGGCTTGGTAAAACCTTCAAACCTTATACAAATCACCCTGTATAACAATTCAAGCCAAGGAAATAACAGACACCACATCCTATACATTCCAAATATCATTCATATTATTAAAAACATGTCTAGGTTTGTTGAAACAGGTGCAATAATTTATTGTTTGTATATTTTGATTGTGTTTTTAAAAATTGTAAACTGATTATTCAGTTTTTTTTTTTTATTTTATCTGAAAAATAATAATTGGAATGTATATAGGAAAAGGAAAACATACACTGCTGTTGAACTGAATAGAGAAACATTTTTCAAGATCGGTTAACCGTTATTATTCGAAACTGGATCAGATAAAAACATTTTGGTAAAAATGGCTTTAGAGGAAGCGTTAAATTCAAGATGTAATACCAAAACCACAAGTTATTTTTCGGATTCATATCTTCTCATTTGTTCACCTAAATAGACACAAATTATAAATGTATGGTTAAAATTTACAAAGGGACGGTTTTTTTTTTAATGCATTCCTAATCTTCATACGGTTATTAAGATAAATTGAAAAATAAAAATTGTGAAAAAGTGGTAAGTGGTTAGAGGAATGCCTGTTTTTCTAGTTAAGGACTAAAGGGGGATTATTTTATTAAAAAAAAGTAAATCTCTAAGTACTGTGAAATAAACAAAAAAACCTGAAAATAAAGCTCAACATTTCGAACTGTTATACTTGAAATTTTAAGGATTAATTTTTTTTGCTAAAACTTGATAAGTTGATCTAGAAACAAGCAATAACGATTATTAATCAATCTTGAAAAAATGTTTCCCTACTCAATTGAACAGGAGTGTATAACATTGACTAAGCACGTGTCGACAGTGAGAACAAATATTTTTTTGAAACAAAACAAACATTTTTTTTTTTTGAAGCATTCCTTCGAAAGAGTTTAGCTTCTATTATTTTTAATCTGGAATTTTCTATTACTTTTTGAAAAAAAAACTGTTTTTACTATCGCCTATTCTACTCATTCTACATTCTATAAGCTAAGGTAGAGTTCTTCCGATTGATATTTTATGGACTCTTTGTATTATTATTTTTTTCAACAACAAAATAAACACAATTTAACAATGTTATTATATTTTTTTTTCAGATAAATTCATCCAATATGGAGAAAAAAACTATGGACAAAAAACCATTACAATGGCAAAAGATGAATTGGAAGGAAAAACTAAGTCACATATGGAACAATATAACAGTGGAACCAATGTTGGCTTGTTACATTATGCCAAGTGTCTTGGCCGGTTTAGCAACACAAAATCTTAATTTAGAAAAAGCCTGCAGAGTTAATATGGCGTATGGAGATGAAGTTTGTGATGCTCTCACTCGACGAGAAACTCAAAACTACACAATGTAAGTAAACCTATCTATATTTCTACTGATATATAGATTCGCTTATAATAAAAAGCAAAACGTATTTTAAAATATTGGCTGTTGACAGCTGTGTGGAATAAGGCCACGTTAAATTGGACCACAAAAAAAATAAAAGCCCAATCTAATTTTTCATTCCGATCGTGGCCTTATTTATTTAACAAAAAAAAACCGCGTTGCCGTATATCAGTTTTAGATCGCGACCTTATTTTATTTTTAAACTGAAAAGCAGCGGTTGAAAATGGGATTCGACTTCGAGTCACTTCAAATTCACAGAGCATACAAATGCCTAGCATTAATTACAACCGCAAATAACAATTCTTGAATGGCGGCTTGATTTTATCACTTAAATGAAATAAGACCGCTCGGCCCAATTTCATTTTCAATCTCGGTCTTATTTCATTTTGCGATCGTGCCCTAGTAATCTATATTAGTTTTTTAAGCTCAGCTTGCAACAACTCTGCATACTACAGTCACAAGTTAAAATATTGCAGACCAATTGTGGTATTATGCTAGAATTTAAATCTCAGTTTCAACCCCCTATCCCTTGCAGGAGGCGGGATTTTTTTTTGCCATGCCCACTTTTTTATATAATGTACATATTTAATTCTTAAAAAAGTCTTGCATAAAAATCTTCAGATTTTGTTTTAAATAGAAAGAAAAAGTATAGGAAAATAGTTTTAGTAAAATCTGCCTGTTTTTCTTATTTATCTTTAGCTTCAGTAAACGGCTCAAACGATTTGGATGAAACAATTAGAATGTGATAGAAGGTGGAAAAAAGTTGGAATACCTTAGTAATATTTAATATCAAAATTTTCCAAAATTTGTTTGAAAAGTCAATATTTGGAGAAGTGACGGATATTTTTTTTTTGGGAAATTTTAATTTTAAGTGTATGTTATTAAATTCTTAAACATGTATATATTTTTTTCAAAAAATACTTTAAAAATTTTATATGTTTTTATATAAAAATAATTTTTTGAAAAAGTGATTTATCTTTTTAAAAAAGTCATTTCTACGGTGTCTTCAGTTTTGAGCTCAAAAATTAATTTTATGTTTTTTCATACAACTATTTCTAGTTCATTGAATATTTTCTAACTTGAGTAATGTAGGTATGCATGAGCTGAATAATTAAGGTTTTTTTAGAATCAAGCCGGCGCTAGTTAATACAACACATGAGCTTTTCTGTTGCATCATCAAAGAAAACCCAAAAATAAAAAAAATCCTCTTAGCTCCTCACAGACTCAAGGAGCTGGCAGTCTGTGAGTAGCTAAGAGGATTTTTGTCCTCTGTATTTTCCCCATCAAAAACATATTTTATCAAGATACTCGTATAAGAGATGGATATAAAAGCATCTTATACTTCATCAAATTATAATAGCCAACCCAATGAAATATCCCTATTCCTACAAGTTCATTCGAAATGCTCAAAAGATTAGCTATGTATAGAGAATCTCTGTCATTAATGCTGTGCAAAGTTATAAATCTTATCATATAATCAAATCACTAAAGCAACACGTTCTGTCTAACATTGTATAATAAATGCAAACACATTTCAAGAAGAAAAGAAGTTAAGATAATATTTGGCTATGGGAAAATGTTGACATAAATAAATTCAATTTCGTCGATTTGAATAAATTATGGTTTTGTTATAGAACAAAAATTTGGGAAGACCTTTAAAGCAAATTCATGAATTCATTTAAGGTTTTACAATTTTTATATTTTTTAAAATTTTGATTATAATTTCATTTAAATATTTTTCAAGTGCCGATAGCTTATGTGTCTGCACCAAAAATTTGTTTATGATTTCCTTGTGTGTACGGGAGCGATTTTCTTCAAAGTTAGAACTTTGAAAAGTTAATGTTTTTAGCTGATTCCCGATTGGCGGAATAGAATTATTTTCAGCTCCAAAAATAACGGTACTGGTATAATCGTTACCAGAAAACATATTTATCTCAAGAACAACGCTATCGATTTCGTATTTTTTTGGCAAGTAATTTATATTATAGATATTTTTCAAAAAACCGTTACGTTACCTGCCATATAACGGGAATTTTAGTTTTCAATTTTTTTTCATAAGCTGTTTGAGGGATTGAAATTTAATTTTTTATTAAAGGTAATAAGAGGTTCTATTAAGATAGTATCATTAAAACTGAACAGGTAAATTCTCAAATAAATGATTTTGATTGAAACAAAAATACATTTTTTTTTTTGAAAACTCAGTATTTTGAAAAGGGGTTGATATTTTTTTTGAAATTTTGTTTTTAATTTATTGACTAGATACTAATAAATTGCATTCCAATTTTCTTTTTTCTATTAAATATTTAATATATAATTTTGTTTTATATATAATTTTTTTCTTGAAAAACCACTTTTTTTTTATAATTTGCGCGCGCTCAAGGGGATGGTGTACCCTTTATATGTTTTTCAACACAGCGCGGGGGTGAAGGATAGGGATGGGAAGGCAAAGGAATGTGGCGCGATTTTTGACATATTATGATCAGCCTGGCAGTCGTGGAATTGTTATAACTTTAGCCTATAAGATCTTGGTGGTAGTTTAACAACACTATGACCAAAACAGCCGTAGCGGATAATTTATAAATTCTTTGTTGTTTCAGTATTTTTTTTTAAACAAACGTTCCAATTTTTTTTCGATTTCTAAGATTTTTTGTTCCTGAATATAATTTTTTTTTGTTTTGAAATCAAATTTATAATTTTTACACTTTGACTTTAAAACCACAAGGGTGCACCTGGTCGTATACTTACTTTTTTAAAAATTTTTTTTTAGTTTTTAAATAGGTTTCTTCACCATAAAAAAAGTTTAATTTCTGCAAAATTTTTAGATAAACGTTATAAAGGCCAGATAAGTGGTGCACGATTACGAAATCTACAAATCAATACAATTTCTTAACCTTAATTTAAATACTTGTACAACTGGCCCTAAGTCTAATATCCATTCCTGTTTCACAAATATGTAATTTGCGGCTTAGCTGTCATCGATGCATGAGTCATGGTTCAATGTTCAATTTATGTCCATCAAAACAGTTAATAAATTAGAAATTTTCATAACAACAAATACACGTCTTTCCTCGTTTTAAGTATCTATTAACTGTACCTGCCTCAAACTCCTTATTGACAGACCTTAATGTTCTTTTGCAAATCAAAGAAGAAAACAATTGTCTTCACCTCATTCATTTTATTATTCCATACACCAAACATACAATCAATTCAGTTAACGTTTGAATTATTCTTTCATGTGTCATTTCAGCGAAGAAGCAACCGTCCAACAACTAGTGGCTAAAATGGCTGCATGGAAAACGGTGATACAAAGTCTACTACCATGCCTGCTAATATTGTTTTGGGGTTCGTGGAGCGATCGCCATGGCAGACGAAAGCCATGTATGCTGATACCTGTAATTGGTGAATTTATGGGTGCCATAGGTCTAATTTTGTGTACATATTTCGAGAACGTTCCCATGGAAGTGGCTGGTATTACCGAGGCCCTCTTTCCGGGTCTCACAGGTGGTTGGTTCACAATGATGATGGGCGTCTTCAGTTACATAGCTGATATTACAACAGAAGAAGAACGAACCTTACGTATAGGCATTTTAAATGTATGCTTTTCGTTAGGTGTACCATTTGGAATGGCATTCAGTGGCATATTGTTAAAGTAAGTAAATAATGATGTACAGTACTCGATTGTTAAAGGGTGTTTCAGAACTAAAGGAAAAGAGAAGGAAATCGATAGATATTGAAAAATATTGAGCCGAGATCCATATGATGAACAATGCAAACTATGGATTCCTTATATTTGTTTAAAATACATGTCATCTGGAAAATACGAGTTGAAATAGTCATGGGTGAAAGCTGACCTACTATGGAAAAACAGGCCCTAAAATAGATTTATAAAATTGGTTTTAAGTTTTTATTCAGCCTTGGTTCTACTTTGTAACATGCTCATTACTCTTTCTTAGAAAATGAGACACCCTGTATGAAATAATATTAAATAACAACATGAATGAATGACGACCAATTTAATCGATGAGTGATTTATATTTGTCTACTATTTATTCTTACCAGGAAAATCGGATTCTATGGCGTCTTTACTACATCAGCTACATTATACTTGCTGTCGTTCCTTTATGGATGCTTTATATTAAAAGAACCCAAACGAAAAACAAAGGAAGAACTTGAAAAAACAACACAAAGCAATTTACTTACAGACTTTTTCGATAAGAAGCATGTTGTAGAAACATTCCGAGTTGCTTTCAAGAAGGGTGAAAATCAACGACGACTTCGTGTTATCATGTTGATGATTGTTGTTATGGTTGTCATTGGACCAATGCATGGTGAGTAATAATAATAATAATTTAACTTGTGTAATCAACTAGAAGTGGCGTTATTAATAGAAATAATTATAGATTTAACGCACTTTTCCGATTCCGAATGTTATCTATTTTTATGAGGAGGGAATAAACTTGTTGATTATAGAGAAGCTATTTTTACAGATGAAAATAATTTAATAAATTATATGCCTAACAGGAGGACTAAGGGTTGAGATATACGAGTTTTGTTTGAGGATAATATTTGAATATCAATAAAAGCTGGATTGTACACTCATTAAATCTGATTTTAAGAATGTTTACCTGGGAAAAAGTGAGAAAACGAATTCAGAATGGAATTCAGCGTCGTCTCGACTTTCAAACTGATTTCCCAGTGAAGGGAAATTTCAGATTCAATGATTTTAGTTCAGATCTTCACATCCTTACAGTAATAAACAAAATGTATTAACCCCGTTTGGAGCAGTAAAGTAGTTTAACCGAGATTTAAATTCAATGATGACGGTTTTTCAAATATGTAAAGAAGTATAACTCGGTATCTTCATATCGCATCATGATTGTTTTAATCAAAACTACTTTTTTAAACTTTTTTTTATATAGACGAGGCTAGGAATCGAACCCAGACCTCTGGCATGACAATCCAACGCACTAACCATTGTGCTTCGGGCTGCCACAGTAAGAATTCGATTAGAAAATAAAGTCGCATACGATTCAATGAGCTGGGAATGCACTTAAGGTCTACGATTTCTTAAAACGATTCAATATAAGCTAAAACAAAATAAAAAATTACATGAACCAACCAAAAAAAATAATGGTTTTACATATGTTCAGGTTCTTCAATGTAGCAATCTTCATTCATTTCATCAATCTCCTTTATTTAAATTGAGATCATAAAATGTGAGTTTGTATCAGAACAACTTAAGTAAGAAAAATGTAAGCATTTTTTGGTCTTCGAATGCGCTCAACCAAAAAACAAAATACACGCTTTTCTAATGAGAGTAATTTTCATTCGGCAGTTAATGTCAATTCAAAAATTGGAGTGAGAAAAATGTACTAAAGGAAGGTTGTAAATTGAACTAATAATTTCTTTAAAAAAGTAGTTTTCATAATTTCCAATTTTCTCAAAAAAAAAAAATATTTTAGAGGCGTTTAGTTTTCAGTGTTCGACTAAAAATTAATAAGACCATTTTATATTTGGTAACAAATATGTAATTCGTAACATAAATTTAAAAAAATATACATAGAAAAGATTTTTTATCTGTTTTAAGTTTGTAATGGAGTTTCTGAAAAACTGTTAACTTTTGTTAGCAGGAAAATAAAAGAAACCCCTATATCACAGTATTGTAAGTATTTGCATTTTTTGTTAATTTTTTTCTGTAACGATTTTAAGAAAATATTGTAGAAAATGTTCCCTCCCATATAAATGGACCAAATTCCATATGATTTAAAATAAAATAGCATTTGGATTTTTTTGTGTGGAAAGATTGACATACTATTTCTGGCCTAAACCTTTTATCTTTGGTACTGATTCCAATAATCTTGTTCTTATTGGATACAATTTTTAATAGAAACAAATCATGGAATTATTTAATATTTAGTAAGTTGTTGTTTTTATCTTAGTAGTATTTTAGTATTTTTTTTTAATTGACAGAAAAGAAATCAATAATATCAATCTTTTTCAATCCCTACATAAATCAATTATAAATATTAACTCTAGACAAGACAGTTGTATATAATTATACAAAATTCCAAACTATTAAGAGATCAATATTGCAATTAAATCTAAAAGGTAGTAAGTACTTTTAATAATGCAATCTGGATAGTTTAGTTGTGTTTTATGTCATTTTTAACATATAAAGTTGTTTAATCTCGGCGATTTGTGTTATTCTATTTGTATCCACATAATATCAGGTCCAAATCAAGTTTTTTTGAAAGTTGTAAACTATTTGTTCAAATTTATTTTATTTTTCATTTGAAGATCAATAAACCAAAAACGTAAATAAATGATTGCTTCCATTTCGATAGTAATTTTTTTCAAACATTTTATTCCAACATAATATTGTCAAATTCAATATATCCAGATTATGAAACATTTTTGGTAAATTTCTAAAATATTTTGAATTTAAAAATTATACAATTGCTGCGACACTGAAAAAAAAAACTTCCTTGAAATAAAGCAGCAATTACACATTCAAAATTAGTATAGCTGATGTAGGTGTAGGTATTACCAAAATTAGTTTCTGCTTCACTTCCGACTTTAATAAAAAAAAATATTTTAGTTCCGAATTTATAAACAAACAATAAATATTCCAAATGCATAAAACTTCAATTTCTGTCGCTTAAAAAAATGACACAAATAACATAGTAAACATATCTAACTAACTAACCAACCATATAAGAAACTTAAACTCAACACATTTCGCATACATAATTAAATAAAACAGCACGTGACTGTTATATTTATACTCAGGTGCAAAAATAACAATATTATGTATTTACCATAAAACCTTGCCATGTGCTAACTCTTGTGAAGTGATGGAATTGTCTGGTAAATAATGGAAAAATGATTAAGAAACGTATGTTTTGATTGTTGTTATATTTTTCTTTTTGAGTTAAGGTTATTGAACTTTTGATCAAATCAAGGTTTTTTAATGGTAGAAATGGCAAAAATAATGTTGTCATTGATAAATTTTGATATTTTAAAATTATATTATTTGCAATTAACCGCAGCTGTTTTTAAGCTTAAAGTTTTTTAAGTAAAGAAGCCAAATTTTAGTTTTTTCAGAAATTTTATTAAGAAAGAATTTTAGCTAGCTTTTAGGAAATGTCAAAGCGAAAACTTAAGCTCGTGCATATCTTTTGTTAGTGAAAATATTTTTAAGAAAACTCATTATTGCTTGATTAAATATTTTAAGCTGTATACGACAAAAAAAATTTCCATCTGATCTTATAGTTGTCCTGACATCTTATCTGACAAAACTTTATTCTGAAAAATTCATTGTACAATTTTTTTTGCGAAAAATTTTGTTAAAAATTTTTTTGTGACAAATTTTTTGGACAACTTTTTTTTGACAATTTTTTCAAATTTGTTTTCTATTTTTTCTTCGATAGTCGTTTTAACATTTTGTTCTGATAATTTCTGTTTGACAAAAATTTCTTAACCAATTTTTATAAAACAATTTTTTTTTGTTCATGAAAATTCTTTTTTGATGAAGCTTTTAAAAACATTTTTTGAGAAATTTTAATTTATACTTTTTTTTACTGAATTTTTTTTTCGAAAATTGTTTCATTTTATACGTGAAGATATTATAAAACCTAGAATTTTTCAGCAACATTGGTAAAAATTAAACATTTTATAATATTTAGAACCATCCATTTTTTAAATACATAAGGTGACGTGAAATAAGGCACAATAAAATAAAATCAAATCCAATTTTTTTAAAATTATTTTGCTTTGAATATGGTTTTGTTTTTGTAGTTGTATTTGTTTTATTTTGTTTCGTAGGTAGTTTGTATAATATTATCCATTTGCAGCACTGACGATTCATTTTAATAAATTGTGAACTGCTTTGATTTTTCAGTAGCAATGATGCAAGGCAAGTTGGGTGATTCAACATGCACTTAAGTATACAAAACAAATCTGAGTTCAAGCGTGAAATACAAAAAAAAAATCACAACAAAACCAAAAAAAAAAAAACATTCCTCGCTATTTTTAAGCTTTTAAACAGGAAATCAAATCGACATTGAATTCATCTTCCCTCTAACCTAACTGGTGTTTAATTGGACAAAATCTACAATTATCATGATTGTACTATGATATTGCGCAGTCTGCTCTCGATAATGATAAGGATTTTGAAGTCATCATTGCGGTTAATTTCATAGATACATTTGTACGTTTTTTTTTTTTGTGTCTGTTACAATTCAACGCGGCGAAACAATGACCGCCATTAGGTAGAGATGAAGTTAATTAATTTATTTTTGTGTTTTTTTGGTATGTTTTTTTTTTAAGTGGTGGTTTTTTTTGCATGTTAATTGTTCTTATATGACAGCGCACGGCAGGTTTGATAGAATAAAAATGATTTACATAGGGTAATTCATCTTTCTGCATTGCATGGAATAAGATCCGACAGAAAGATAAATGTAAAACTTGATTTAAAAAATACAAAAAAAAAAAAAAATAGTGTGTGGAAAGAGGAAGTGAATAACTTTAAAAACACAAAATGGAGCACACAAATTTTCTGTCAAGTTTGCACGGGACTTCAAAATTAAAAATATCTATGTATGTAGTATGTATGTTTTTGAAAAATAAAACTATAGTTATAGAGGGATTGTTTTTTTTTTGTTTGTTTAAAAGCAATCGTATTTAACTTTACGATGATACATTTTTGTTTTTAATATTTACAACATTATTTTAATACAAAGATTTTCATTTACATATATTTTGAGTTAAGTATTTTTTAGTGAGAAACAGGAAACGTTACGCCGGAAATATGTTTTTGATGCTATTTTCGGAATCTACGCACAAAAAACAAATAAACTGACAAATGAAGCTTCACATAATGTGTCAAATAATCTCCCAGCATTTAGAAAAATCCAATATTGGGCAAACGCTTTATAGAACATTAGCAGATTTGTCACCATCAGTGTATTGAAATTGGTCCTTGGTTACCCGTTTTTTTCAGCTACTTATACTTACAACTTGTTTATAACTCTGAAATCTTTAAAACTATTGCCTTCTAGCTTCAATTTAAGTTAAATCACTTTTCATCGTCAGCCCGAAGCAAATTTTTAATTAGTTTAGTTTCGGGTTGATCCTAAATTAAATTCTTTTTCTGTTGAAATTTAGCTATTTTGGCAAGTGAAATAACATGAATCGCCTTACTCGATGACTCTTCTCAATACACTAGCTAAAGGTATTAAATGTTCCAATACTTGAAAGGCATAAATGGGTCGATGAAAACAAATAAAAGCGACAAAAACGTTAATAAAAAAAAAAACAGAAAATCATTCACTCACTTTTGAAAGCTAAATCGATTTTCAATGAAAAGCGACTCATCTCACTCGCTCGAATCAGCTGAATCTCTGACACGGATTACATCCCTGCAATTTACAATTTTATTTTTTTCCAATTTTTTTTACTAAATTTTCCTCAAGCAATTATTTTATTATAAATCTACAATTTTGGTATATTTCATCTTTTTTTTATTTCCAGGTGAAATGTCAGTCCTGTATTTGTTTGCTCGTTTCCGCTTCAACTGGAGTGAGGTAGAATTCAGCTTATTCTCCACATACGCCATGTTAACCGGTCTCGTAGGTAAGAAAATACCTTTAAATGCACACATCATTTATTCCAATCAAAAAATCATAAGACAAACGTAATACATGAACCAACTAAACAACTTTTCCTGTTTCCCTTTTCCTTTAAATTACAGGTGTCCTATTCTGTGTTGGAGTCCTCTCCCATTTACTCAAAGTCGATGATGCTTTGGTTGGTGTCCTATCAAGTATGTCAAAAATCCTCTCGAGCATTGTCTATGCATTTGCAATCCAACCATGGCACATGTACGTCGCATCCGTAGTGGAAATATTTAATGGGACGTCTTTTATTGCGATGCGTTCCATCGCAACCAAATTGGTCGACAAAGATGAACTTGGCAAAGTAAATTCGTTGTTTGGTGTGGCTGAGGCGCTCATGCCGCTTGTCTATGGACCAATGTATACGACTCTGTATGCTGCTACTTTGAAAACGATGCCTGGGGCATTCTTTTTGCTTGGAGGAGCATTAACAACACCAGCTGTAATAATTTTCTTGTAAGTACCTTAGCTATAGGCCACCACATAAGTATATAAAAGAAATGTCTTCGTTTCCAAAGGAAGGTCAGCAGGTGGGTTTTTGTCTATCTATCTATGCATAAAAGCGAAGGTTCTGGAGGTATTTTATTTTATACCTGGAAGTAGAATTTTTTATGAGATATCTTGATCCCTACGGTTAAGGTAAATACTACCTGATGGAAAAGTACAAGGCAAATAGCTAAACAGTTAAACGTAGCTACAACATATGTGTGGCTATAAAATAGAAGAAATTTCCTGCTCGTGATTTTGTGTTTTATTTGCCTAACGTGAACCTTTATGAAACGGGAAGGAGAATCTGCCCTAAAGTGCCAGTCGACCGTTTCCTTCCTAGTCGATTAAGAATTATTGCCAACATAAGATTTGTGGTCGGGATGGGATCCATGGTATCTGCTGTGGGCTTGGTCGTTAAGTGACTGTATGATGTGTCTTCCTTGTTGTTTAGCAATAAACAAACCATTATAATGGCTCGATTATAGAAATCGGGGTTAGGTTGGGATTCTGTGGAGGTAGTTAGCGTTCCTATTCGTCTTTCTTCTATAATGAGCATTTCCTAAGACATTTTTGGTTTAATTTTTAATAATTTTGTTGGTCAGTTTTTTTTTGATCAACACTGTCCAATGAATCACATATTATTCACAATTGGCAAAGAGGGACAAGCCCCCCCTTTCCAAGAGTAAAAAATACTTTTATTTTGTTCCTCTATAAAAAAAAAAGAATTTTAATTTGTTGTCTAAATTTTGTACTCTTCCTCCAAGAGCATGGATAATATATCCTCACAAAACTTAACGGCTTTTTAATAAAGGCGAAAACAAACTGTTAATGGTATGGTTTTACTGGAAAAGAAAAATAGTAGATGTAGGGATTCGATTTAAAGGTTTGTATATAAGGACAGTAAAGTTGAACGTGGAAGACACGGTTCAAAACAAAAATTATGAATCATATGTGATTTAAACAAAAAATGGACTTAGGCATGTTTTTGAATGATTTCGTATGGAAACAGTGAAGTTGTTAATTCTTCTTTTTTCTTAAAAAAAACAAAGCCCCTTTAAATATTTTAAAGTTTACTTCAATACAAAACTAATTATTTCACTTTCTTTCTTTTTTACATTTTCGTCTCATTTAGCTGGATGTATAATGTCAATCGACGAGAACGGGTACGCAATTCAATTAAAGAGGAACAAAATGGAAAACCAAATCAGGACCTAGCAAAGCATCATACAAATGGAAATCTTGTAGGAGGAGGAGTAGGAGGAAATGCTGCCATCACTCTCGGTGTTATGGACGAATCATCAAAAATAAATGGTCTTTCTCTCATGGGAGCTGGAAAATTTACCAAATTGCCTCACGATGCAAATGAGGTCGTCAACATCGAAAAGACTGACACACAAAGCGACGATAATCAAAAAACTCCTCAAAACGGAATTGATAATAAAGCATTCGATGGAGAAACTGAGAAAACTTTGACGGATAAAGTGACTCCGAAAACAATTTCGGAAGATGAAAATAGTTCAACGGAGTCGAAAATTCTTCAAGAAACTATAGCTATTGTTAAGGAATTGCCAACATTGAACGTTGAACATTGCAAGCTGTGATACATTTTATACCTATACAAAACCTATATATTAATTAGCACTGTTTTAAATAATTTTTGTTTATTATTTTTTTTGTTAATTATCTAATTAATTTTATTTTTATCATCTTAGTTTTTATTTTTATCAAATTTTTATTTGTTGTAACTATACAATTTTATTTTTTGAGTTATGTCCTTATGTTTGATTTATTGTAAAATATTTGAATCCATTGTATTTTTCTTAGGTTTAAGATTATTGAGTATTAAATACAAAAATATAAACTGAAAAAAAAAATCGGAATTTTAATTTTATGGTTTAGGAACATTTTTAGAATGTCTAAATTTATAAAGCTTAAAATCACTGCAAAGAATATTTACTTGAAAAAATGTTTTTCGTAATAACGATTTCTTTTTTTTAGTATCAAATTTTGAAAAAATTATTGGAAAAGTTTGAAAATTTTTATATGCAAAGTTTGTTTACTTTCTTCGAGTCTTTTGTAGCCCTTAATAAATACCAAAAAAATCTTGGAGCTACTTTCGAGAATCTAGAAACTATAAATTTTTATAAATGGGTTTTTTAACGCTTGTATGGTAGGTGCCGTTATTTTTAATTGTCGCTATAATTTGTCTGAAAAATACTCTATAAAAGTTTTTCTAAAATATCCGTTTAATCGTTTAAATAAAAATGCTTGTATTAAGCACTATTTGTATTAAAATGCTTTGGTATACAATTTTTTGAAAAATAATGTGGACTATTTTTTGGAAAGTTGAAACCAAAAAAAATATTATTCTGGGGTTAAGTCCAAAAACAATTCCATAATCTTTAGTTTTGGATCAAAATAATAATTGAATTCCCCTTATGTGTTTAATGCCTCGAAAGTAACAATACAAATTTTCAATGATTTATAAAACGCATAGCTTTAATAGAAGCCTAAAATAAAATCTTAAAATCGATACGAATTTGACAGTGGTAAAATTTTACAGTATCAATGTAATTACACTTTGTATATGAAAACTATAGTACTATCATGGTGGAAGTCGAATGGGGCGACATCTAATTTACCTATGCAACCCTTACTCTTTTTTTTTTGCGGAGAGCTTATGGAGGTTTTAAATGATATTTATTGATATTTTTTGGATGCAATTATCCAAAAAATAGTCTCCTCTTGCTCCTACGAACAATTTCCGATGCTTAAAGACTCCCCAAATCGAATTTTACACCTCACATTTTGCAGCGCCACCACCAGGACCTCTGCAACCCTAAAAAAAACTCGCCATGATAGTACTATAGTTTTCATATACAAAGAATTACACCAATTTCTAATTTGGTAATAATTTCATTGATATTCGGTCTTGGCTCTCATGTTCTGATGTAGATACAAAGGGGATGACAATAAAATCCACGAATGGAGCATTGAGGTGAAATAGGAGAATTGCAGTCCATGTCGATTGACTCAAGATCATTAAAATCTTCTGTTAGATAAAATAAAGAAAAAGACAAAAGGGGTGCTAAAAATCTCGACGAAAACTGTGCCTAACTAGTTACCTTTCATTTGAAAGGCATCCTTTTATTTTTAACTATACAAATGAGATGCTAACAGTCAATACTTGAATTTGAAAAAACTTTAAGAAATCAATTAAAAATCAAAGGCTGATCAATAACTGAAATACTTTTTTATCAATTTCCCTCACAATATTATACTTTTTTGCGAATATCACACATTTGAGTTGCTATGATACCAAATTCAGATTCGCAGTCAGTGAATTACCTCCTTTGTGTTTTTGTAAGATTATTTTAAACAATTCGAAAATTCAATTTCATAATTTCAAATCCATCAATAACAATAAAAAAATGTGTGTAAGTATGTTACCACCCTTCACTTGGCTTCAATAAGATCTTTTTGTATACTTACCTACCTACCTACATACATAAATAACACTTCTTTGGTCCGCAACAGCCTGCCCTGCCATCTGAATCACAAATTTTACCTTTGACAATGATGGTTTTCTGGCTTCATAATATGCCCTTGATACTTACACGATTTTCATTTTCAACCCAAACAAATTGATTATTATGCCATCTTAACTGTAATAGGTTTAAATTCAAACCCTCGAATATTCGTACTCCTCCCCCTCCTAAACTCTTTTCATACTTATAAGCTGTTGCTCTTTAAAGTATACAACTTTAAAAGCCTAAATATATGCAACAAGTTGAGAACAGTTTGTAGTTAGGCGTTTAAAGTCGATAATGTAGTGTAAATTTAAGACAACTCAAAAGTGAATAAACTCTTGAAATGGTTTGTAAGGCAGGATAGCTTTGGTTTACTACTTTTTTTTTAAGTTATGACGGTACAGTAAACTGCAAAATGAAGAATAAAAAAAAGAGTCTTTAGTTAAATAATATTTAAATTCTTCTTAAGCTCCAACATTACAGAAAGAACTTGCTATGTTCAAAACATAAGCAAAATTTAATTCAATTTTACCTAATCGTCGGGTAAGATTTAAAGGTGGTTCAGATTCTCACCCATTCTGTAAATTCATTCATAGATTTCAATATTATTTGTTATTTCCCAAATCGAAGTTAGAGAAATGTGCTCTCAATGGATCAGTGTGAAAAGAGAGAACCGACTTCAATGCGCATATATAAATGTTTCTGTGCTCTTTTTTTTTACTGAAGCTCGTAGGCAATTTAAGAGTAATGCAATGTAGGCTCTTCAGTTAGAACTTGGGGGTGGCAAGTGACAATGGCAAAAATTCAGAGTTATAAAAGTGGATGTCTTCGTCGAAACGCTTCTGTTTTGCCTCGGTTCTCGTGTGATAAACATATCGGAGCACGTTCTTTAAGCTATTCCTTAATCATATTTCCAAAGGATATAAGAAGCATGTTCTACTGATAAAATAAAATAGTTACTTTTAGTATCCCGAATGGTACAGACATTCTCAGTTCTTTCGGCTTGTTAAAATAACGTGTCTACGTGAATTTCCTCGACTTCTATTCTTTGGTGTTTTAAGAGTGTTTCCGGAGGCATAGTGCTACTTCTTAGGGCCATTTTTTATGTGCAAAAAAAATTCTGAAATTTCAATAGACAACGATTAGTGTCGTGTGTTGGATAAATAGTGTTGTCCCCCAAAGAAGTGCGTGTGAATATTTCGCATAAAAAGGATTAATTTCTTTACAGGTTGGAAATACTTAATATTCTGTAAGTACCGTTATAAGTTTTTTTTTTCTTTTTTAAATTGACATTTGAATTAAAATAGTTTTCTCACATATTATTTCAGTGAAATAGGCAATAAAAAGGGTACACGTATTCACGTGTTAGAAATTTATCACCTTGAATTACATCTCTATCTTGATGTTCCTAAATTATGTTACGTTTTGAATACTAAGTTCTACATACATATTTTTTCATATTTCATTTTCATATTTCAGAAATTTAATTGAAAAGACTTTTATCTTTTTATCCTTAAAATGTGTCATCCTGAAAATATGTTTGGGAGATAATTTCAAAATTTATTACTAGGTAGACTCGTATACTTATTTTGGGTAAAATTATACAGGATTAATTTAGGGATTTGGATCTATGTCTGTAGCAGATGCTCTAATTAAAATATACCAATAAATGCCTATGTTCAACCACCGACCGCAGGGATATAAACAGGTTGGAATTAATTTGAAGCTGATTGATTCACTAATTAGGAACACATTTTGGGAGGATTTAGTTATATTGTGGTTTGTGGTGTGACCTATTTAGCAACTAATATTATTTTTGAAGGGTTTATAAGAGTCTATTACTATAACTGCAAATTTGACAGGAGATGAGGGTTATTTAAAAAAAAATTTAAATAATAAAAGAAAATTATATCGAGAAGATATAAATGGCGTAAGGTATTAACGCAAGAGGAAAAAGCGTCAAAATCATTTTTCAAATTTAATTTTTTATTTAATTTAATTTTTTGTTCATCTCAAAACAAAAATAAAATGCATGCATCTTATAACCATAGTATAGACTAAACAAAAATAGGGAACACAAAATATGAAAGAGGAAAGGAAGTTTGAGCTCAAAACGGAAGAAAAATTATGAAGTTTCGAAATTTCATTTTTCAAAATTCTTTCGAGCACAATTTTTTGTAAATAATGTATTCAAAAAATGTATACATAAAAATACAAATTTTCATTTATACAATTTTAGTACGTATTTAATAGTATACACTTAAAACAATATTTAAAAAAAAAATCTGCGTGAACTTTGTTTTCAAAAGTCCAAAATATATTTTTTTTTATTTCCATTGCAATCAAAGTCTTTCTATAAAAGTTCTATAAACAATTTGATTGGAATCCAGCAAGCCGTTTATGAAAAATATAAAAACCAAAACTCCAGTTCAATGGCCGCAACCTTGTTTTACCAAATAGTAAAAATAAACAAATTTCATCAAAATCGTTGGAATCGTTATCGACTACCAATATTTCTGCGGAGCTCTAAAAAACAATTCAATCCCTAGGTTAAACTTTAAGTTCTATGTTTGAAGAAAATCGTCTCAGCTTAGGTCGAGAAACAAAGAGATAAACAAACATACAGATCCACTGACAGAATGCGGTTTCTTAATATTTTTCGCGTTCTCATTGTAATAATATAAGGTCTGATTAATATCTCAAATTCCATTTTTTTACGAATCCCAAACGTGTCTTATAGTTGCAAGTAAAAATGGGAAATATCGCCCAAATTCACATTTTCCTCAACTAATAAAATTGAAATGTTGCCATATTTCCAAACAATTACTGTTTTTGTTTTTTGTAAAATTTGGACGTTAGTAATACTTTAGAATATGTTAGCAGTTAAATAAAAATTTTCAATATATCATAAAAGAACTTTCAATATTAAACTCATTTATATAAAAATTGAAACATCTCGACACTAAAAATTTCGAAAAAAAAATCGCCTTATTAAAAAAGAAATCGCTCCATATTTTACAATTATTTTAACAGAACTTTCAGAATTTTTTTTGCATTATAAAAATTTTCAAACCCCATAATTTGTATGTAGCAAATGATTCTAATGATTTTACTTGAGTCTTATATTCTAATAACATGTTTTTAAATGTAATAATTTAATTTTACGAAAATATGCGGCTTTTCAGTGATTATGTTATCATATTTGTCAAAATTTTCAAAACCCCAAATTGTCAAATTTTAGTTCATAAAGAACTTAGTCTCATTTTCATTTTGTGTTGGCAGTTAGTTCCAAAAATTATGGATTTTAGTTCATAATGAACTACATAGTTAGTTCATTGGAAGCTAGTTCATTTCGGAGTTTTTTCTAAGTTCCATCGAACGGTTACTTAAAACATCGTGATTTAGATTTCTGTAGTTAAAATTGTATTCTTTATTTCCATTTCTAATAACAGCTATTTTATCGAATAGTTTTTGAAAGCTTAATCAATATTTTTTTTCTTTTCTCAGTCCAATCTACACGCTCTAGCATTTTATCGCACCTTATGCAAATCACTCTGGTAGGTAGGTATATGCTAATACTTTATTTTCAACATATTTGTCTTACGTGATACCGTTGCAAACTCTATTTCATATTCCCATTCCCAAGGGTATCACTCAAGATCCAAACATGAATTGAAAGTTTATCTTCCAAACATCACATTTCAATTTACAATTCAATTTTAGTATTCAATATAATTGAATAATTTCCAGTTGCTCCTACATAATATCCTCTTGTTTAAAAAATCTCCTCTCTGCAAATACATACCTGGATGTTGCTTTTTTCCTGAAGTACCTATACCATATTTTTCATATTCAGGAAAAATGCAGGCAAAATATATATACGAAGTATGCTTTTGCCAATTATATATGTATTTATGTACGTTGAGCTAATAATCCCTTTGAAAGAATCTGAGCAAACAGGAAATTGGAATTCCAACATCAGAATATACACGTTACAAGACCTGCAAGTGTCTTGTGATCACATATCAATCAATATTTCCCTATAGATATCATCCCACTGGATATTTTATGCTGTATGCAATATCGATTTTGATGTATGAGTAGTTTTTTCCGAATTTGTGTTTGCCATTTGGTTATCCCCAGCTTGTTTTTATTTTTACCTTAAAGTCTGAACCGAAAGTATGCGACAAAATACAAAATATTAGGTAAGTACGATAGGATAAGTATTTAATGATTTCAAAGTTTTGAACTACATTACCGACGGATTTTCTTTCTTCATTTAATGATATTGGGGCATATTCATAGTCGTCTGACAAGTTGTTTCTTTGTTGCCTCTAAGCTAACCTGGAGTTTATGTTATTCATAGACAATTTAGACCCAGGTCCAAAAGATAAACTGGAGCTATTGCTTTAAAAACGGCTGACTCTTTGACTAAGTTGTTTTTTTCTATCTGTCAAAAAATGGATTGGATTTCAATGGATTAACAGGCCATAGCACTAAAATTGTAGTAAAATTCTGTTTTTTGTATGAATAGCAGCTGTTTCTAACCTGATGTGTGTTAACTTAAGACTCGAGGCCAGTAACTGGTTGGACTCGGTTCTAAAGTTTGACTATGAATATGCCCCATTCTTTTAAACAGCTGTTTTTTTTTTTCTTTTTTTTTTATGGAATCACTCAAAAAACAGCTTTTATATAAAAATAAAAAATAAAACTCCATGCATTATAAAGTGTTACGAAGTGTTGAAAAATTTCAAAAGTAAGCCCAATACTTTTCAACATGTCTGTTTTTTTATTTCAAAGAAAGGACTTTACTCACAGCTCACTAACATGGAACATATTTGCAGGTTATGTTTTTGCATGTGCACAAATGTAGTGCAAGTTTATTCTGTGTTCATGGAAGTTTATTTAATTTTTCAAGGAAATCCCAATACACAAATCGTTTCGAGAGAATTGGAGATCAGATGTTGGTTTTATTATGCAGGATATAAATTACCGTTGGGTTTAAATTGAATAATTTTGAAAACTTTTAACCTGAAATATTTTACATAAATTATATTCGTATTAATTAAACAAAAAAATTCTTTGTAAAACTTAAATGATTTTGTTTTCTCAGTAGATAATATTTGTAATATCGAATGTAAAGAATATAAAATGTACAGTTTTCTTAATAATGGTTGACAAATTGTCGTTTCGCCAATGATGCTTTTTTTTACTGTTTCACTTTATATGCAAGGTATATTGTTATAGGTTTCGGTGCACATATATAAAAAAAATAATAACAAGTCACTTCATTGTTTGTTCCTATGAATATAATTTATATAATGTAATATATAATTTTAATTATTTTTCATCAACATAATGTTTCTCTTTGTTTTACAATAAAATGCCAAGCGTCTTTTTATTTAAATAAGTCGCTATAGTTAAGCTTGATGAATAAATCGAAACGCGTCGCTTCAAATTAGAATTAATGTTGTTAAAAAAATATTAAATCAATTTCACAACACTAAATAAAATAAATTATTTTTTAAATTACCAAAACTTTTTTTTTAAATTTTGTTAAGGTATTTTTTTAAAATATATGAACTAATGGGCAGTTGCACCAGAATCCACTAAAACCAGTTTTTGTTCAAATGCATTTGATTTACTTGGAAACAGAATTACTTCATTAAAAAACAATTGAAAAACATTTTTGTATAGGGTTCCCAAAAAGATAATATCCAAAAATAATTATTTGCATGTTAATATCATGATCTCTCAAAATTTATTTGTGAAAATATTTAAACAAATTAACGAAGGAGTAAGAAGCTCTGATGACAAACATGTTTGTTTCTATGTTTGTTTATAATCAATACATTTAATATATGTATTTATTATTATATAAATATATAATATAAATTATATTTGTCCAAATGTCCATGGGCTAGAAATATATTAAACAAATTTTTTTTGAAAACGGAAAAGGTACCGTTATTTTCGAAACTAAAACTAATTTTTTTCGAAATCAAATTAATTTTAGTTCAAATTACTAAAAAACAGTTTTGTACCGAATTTCAAAAAGATTTATTAAGCCGTTTTTGAAATATTTAATTTTTTTTTTGAAATTTTAAGTGTTGAATACTTATAATAAATTTTAAATGCTCTTGCAACAACACTTTTTGATTACAACCGGATTACTAGTTTTTGAGAAAATCGAAAATCAAAAAAATTATTCAATGGGAGGTAACGGTACAAAAAATCATAGTTATGTGAATTTTGAAACATGTCCTAGAGTACCTGCAGTCACAAATCCCAATAGTCCTATTATACAAATTTTAATCAGAATTTTATTTTATTTCAAAAATTTTCAATTAACTTTTATTTCAATTAATGTCTGCTATTCTGTTTGACAAAATATTTCTACCTATCAAATAAACATTCCCACCAACATACGAAATTATTCATTCAGCATCCTAATGTATGGTAAGTCATGAAAATAATTATAATGTTTCTACTAAGCCTACGTGATATAAAGTTAATGAGAAAAGTGTCAACGATATTTTCATGTCCATGTGTGTAGCTTGTAGCTATGACTATGGTTCTATGTTAAAATAAGTAATTTTCTTAAAATAAATGCGTGCTATTTTATGTATTATTTAATTTAAAGAAAAAGAAAATGCTAGAAACATTATGCCCAAAACAATAATATATGAAAATCCAAAATCTGTGAATTTACGACCGACTTATGTTTAAATACTCGAAGATTTTGGCAAAATCATTAATTTTTTATTTCTGTTTCAGACAATAAAGCCCAGAGAATAGGTTTCAGTTTTGTTAGAACAATAAAATTTTATAGTTACTAGAAAAAGCAATTCATTAAGTGTACTTTATAAAGTGATTCTCAAACTAATGGCTAATAAACAAATAAAACATTGTAGTAATCGAGAGGGATAATAGAATTCAAATTACACATTGTTCTTTAAAATTAATGGTCTTTTTTAAAGACCATTAGGGCTTATATTTTTTTGGGATTTTAGCAAGTACCCAAAACAACTTCGTCGTTAAAAGAAGGGTCATTCAATTGGAATGAATATTTTAGTTACCCAGTTGAGTTACTTTAAAAGACAATTATTCTCGTTGTTTGCTAATACCTATAAATTTAAAAAAAAAAATCTAATTTTCGGTCTTTGAACTTAGAGTGATAAAAGCATGGAATATTGAAATAAAAAAACAATTTGAAAAAATACTCAAAACTCAATGCAACATGATGCAGTGTTTCCTCAACCTTAACATACATACATACTTTTTTCCAAAAACATCTTTTGAAATATCATGCAAGGCTTTGGAGTTCCAATTGTCAGTCAGACCTGTTTTCCACACTCATGATAAAGTCATCCCAAATATTCTTAAATGCAGAGCCAGAAAAAAAACTAGTAAAAAGGAATTCAATTTTTCTCTAGATGTTCGAAACAGAGGCCTGAGCAGACTGTTAGTATTTGAAGATTGGTGTCAATTAAGTCCTGTATGGAATCAACTTGTTCTTTTATAAAAGCTGTCTTGAATAACGTGAGATCACATAAATAGTTCCTAGTTCCTAGCTAAACAGAAAAATCTGCACATGTATATACGGTAATTAGATGTGATAGTTCTTTTGCAGAGATATCATCAGCATTGCTGAAAATGTCTTGCTGAAACTGTGCCATTAGTCAGAAATATTCTGCAGACATTTATTCGAAGGTCTTTAATGGACGAACGAATTACTCGTTGGGACTGTCAAAGCTTTTTATTGGCACCATAATTACATATTTAGAAACTTTTGCCAGATAACTCCAAGGGTATGGCATGTGAGCATTCATGGTAGATTGATTTTAATTTCAATGGTAGCACCCGCAATATCTTTTATTGTTATAGCCTTATTTTTGTGTCTATAACTTCCTTGAATGTTACATTGTTTTTTCGAAGTGTTTAGGTGAAATATATTATAAATCCTGAGAACTAGATGGCGCTCAACCACTTTCCTTATGACGTCCATTTTAATCTCCACAAAATATCCCAAAATTACCCTGATCAAACCCATTTCCTTTTATTAACTTAACTTTAATTCGACCACTTTTATAAAACCCATCATTAAGGTAAGACCTAAATAAAGACTTTGTACTCAACCCAACATTTATGTATATATTTTATTTTCCACTTGATTTTTTCCACCGAACCGGCATGCACCCCAACACGAAGGAAGCTACAAAATATCTTTTCAATAAATCGTCCAATTTGCATACATCCTTTGTCATCTTTGTGACGAAAAATAAAAAAATTTTGCACCAAAGCTGTACGAACAGCGAAACCATTTAGAACTCTTAGAGGCTGAGAAAGTTGACCATTTTTAGAAAGTTTTTGTATTTTATTAGATGTTATCAGTTATTTCTAGGACACGTGTGAACTGGTTTTCAGTGAAGAATAAGAAACATTTTCTTCTAGACTAGACTTCTTTGGGGATATGTGAAGTCGCTAGTCTACACCAATAACCCCGAAACGATTGACTACTTAGAGGACAACATTGTCGCGTTATTTCCGATATACGACTACAAATTTTGGAAAACGTGATCGAAATTTGGACTCCCAGAATAAATTACGCCAGCCGTGGCTGTCGTATGCCAGAAATAATATTTAAATTACAAAGTTAAAAGATTATCTTCCAATTAAAGCCAATTTTAAAAAATCATTTATTCCATTTCAAAGTTCTATACCTCTCAAAAACATCCTATATAGTATATATCAAATTTTTTTTTAACATAATCTCCATGGGTCTTGTGTCCGTTTTTGCTGAATTAATTTCCGTGGACATTCTGTCATCCCACCGTATTATTATTTTAATAAAAACAACAGTTTAAAGAAAAAAAAAGCATTTCTCAGGAAAATAATAAGCTTTCATTATTTATTATTAAAGTCAACTTTATGCTTGCATTTTCATAACTTATATCAAGCCTTTGACAATTTATTACAATATTTTTGGAAGAATATATGTATATAATGTATTAACGTCAGTTTCAGTACGAATGAAGTATTACAAAGAATAGGGGGATGTTGGATGATAACAATAATACCAAGGATGTAATAAATTCAAAGATTTTTTTTTATAATACGAGTATGACATAATACCCTTATAGATAATATACATAGGTAGGTACCATATAAAAGAATTTTGAATTCGGAATTTAATGCGAAAGAAAATCTTCTCAAACAGATAAAAGCATTCATGTATGCACGTTTTATATTATGTATGAAGGTATTTCAAAATTTTTATTTAAAGGAAAAACAAGTACCAAGACAAACACAAAAAAAAAAATATAATCTAAGATACAGAGAAGAAGCGCCATTAAATTGTTTGAAGAAGTAAGTTCCTTAATTTTTTGATTATCTTTTAATATAAATGGAAAGAATGCCTTCTTTTAAAAGTCATATCGAATTATATACGTGATATACTTATTTAGCTGTAGATTAGGGTGGTCCATATAAGACCAATCTCGCTCTTGTCTCGAGGAACTACTCTTCTTGGTGTCTCGTTTCTGTAAACGGCAATATTTAATTTTGTCAAAAATTGTTTTCCAAAGCTCTTCTAAAATGTAAAATATTTAACCACATTATTTGTATCGAATTACAAATTTTTTCATCATTTTTTATTTAAAAAAAAAGGTTTAAAACTCATGGAAAATTGCACCAAAATCCACTCAAACCAATTTTGCTAAAATGAATTTAAAATTATGCATAGGAACGGTAAATTTATTTGATTTTTTTTTAAAGCCTAGTTCTAGAATTTTTTATAGGGGGTAAAGTTTTGAATAGCAGAATTTTGAAATCAGAGACAAAGAGCAACATTAAACTGTATGGTTTTGGTCCAATAAGAAGAACGTATTAAAACAATGAAGAAAATCTTATTGATCAAGTAAAAATGGCCGCTGGCAAAAAGTAAAAATTTGTTTTATTGTTTTTTTATTTATTAATTTAGACAGTTTTGACAGTTTTATTACTTTTCAGTCTTTTATTTTAGTATTGAACCTGCGATTGGAAAAACACTCTACTTCTTTGCCAGTTTGCAATAAAAAAATTCAATGTTAAAAGCTATTATCACCTTAAACCACAGATCAATGAAACATTTCTTTGCCTATGTCTGAACTATTGCAATTGCATTTCTAGGGATTGAATTTTAATAAGTAAACTTTTTAAAACGTTTTTAAAGTTTTTCGTATTATTGATATATGTATGTAGATTCCATTCGGTATCTTCTTAAAATAATACGAAAATCTTATTAAATCAAAATAAGTTTATTTTATTAAATCAATATTATTACCTTATAGAGAAGTATAAAATCAACATTTTCAATGAGCAAGAAACAAGCAGTTAAGAAAAACAAACTTGGCCTTGAAGTATTTCTGCATTTAAATATAAAGGGCTGATATTGAATCAATACATTTTTCACTGTTTTTTTTTGAAGATAGTTGATTTATTTCACATCGACCCTATTTTTTAAAATAAAGGTATGTTCGAATATACTCGTATTGTAATATACTATGTATATGCTTAGAAAGTGCGCCACATGAGCAGCAGTTAAAGGGGTTACAAGAGAGTAATAAAATAAAGATTCAATATGATTTGTTTTCTTCCTCCAAGATTTGTTCAAGCAAACAAATAACAATAACTTCTTCTTTTTTTTTAATGGAAGCAAAACATATTCTTTTTCCCAGTAACTGAAATATTTATTGATATCATTTAAATTTACTGCATGTTATAATTTTGTGCCCTTTACCACGAAATGTTTTTGAAAAAAACGTTTAATGTACCTACATTAGGGGGGTTCACTGTGAAAAATTTTTAAAGATAGAAAATTTAAAGAACAGATAGACTGCGACCCCACTTGTTTTTATCTCACTTGTCAAAAAATCTCATAGTTGGAGAATTTTTTTGTTATGTTATTTTCAATTAACTTACATTAAAATTAAATCTTGTGTAAAAAAAAGTTGTTTTGAAATTCAATGTGACTACCTACACCTATGTACATATATGTATAAATAAGTATAATAAATATGATTGAAAATCATGTTCATATATGCGTTTCGCCCCGATGTAATGGCTGGGCTCATCAGAAGATGACCATTACACCTTGTCTTGACGCATATTTACCCGAATAAATCGAGATTCCATATAATTTTGCGTAGAGCAACTGCGAATTATATAGTTGCTACAAGTCTTCAAAGAAGATAAATTGTAGCTATTTTTTTTTGCCTGCTAGGGACTTGGTCGAAGTAAATATTTGACTGTTACCAGTCGAATTGTTTTTTCCTGAACACCGTTTATTATAATAAATATGATTGAAAATCATGAAATAAGTATGTATATTCAATGCAATTTAGAAACATTTCTTTAATCTGTATGGAAATCAATACCACATACGATTTGATTAAAGACGCAAAACTCTGCAATTCTTCATCTTCTTATTCGATTCTATGGAGTGATTGATATGATAACAAATTAGATTCACTGACAAAATTGACAAGGGAACATAATTTCATTTGAAAACGATTTTGTTATAAGACACATCGTTTAAGCTATGAATCACTTTTAATGAAAAAAGACACTTAAATGGTACTTGTTACTTGATGCAGGGGCGTCTTTAGACACTTGGGGCCTTGGGTCAATATGGATTTGAGGCCAAAAACAAAAAAAGTTTCGGGTAAACTATTTCCGGTTATCATTTTCACCCATTAAGTATCGTATTAAAAGATTTCGATAAAAACAAAATGATGAATTCATTATAAATAATAATGTAGTGACATTATGTTGAAAATAATGGAAAAGTGCAAAGAAAAATAAAAACTATTCTGACCTTTTCTTTTTTTGAATCATTTTATCCCTGAGTTGAATAGAAAAAAAACTATCCCTCTAATTTATACAATTTTGTGTACTTATAGACAATATCTAACTATTTTCTAATATTTAATAAAATTAAACTTTTTATTTTTGTTACAAAAAGCAAAACTTATTTTTCCAAAGGTTTTTGATGTAGTTAACTTAAATCTGAATTCAGAAAAATTCCAGCACTTCAGGTTTTTGAGGTATTCTTTTCGAGAAAATTTATAATGATTTCAAAATTGCTCAATCAAGACAAGTTTTTGAGATCTAGACATTTGAAAATTTAAAAAATTTCTTTTTTTTTTGCTATTTTTGAACCGATTTCCAAGACATTATTTGCAAAAAAAAGTAATTGACTTAATCAATTTTTTTCTTTTCAACCCAGTTTAAATCTTTTCAATATCTCTTTTACTTTGGGAGAAATCCCTTGTTGACGTTCATATGTTTTTTGAATATTGCACAGTAAAAAAGACGTATTTTTAAATAATGATAATGAACTAGAAGAGCTATTAGACAGCTAAAAACTGATTTTGAAAGAATAATTTGAGTAGCTTAGGGAATAAATAAAAATGTTGCTAAAAAACCCTACCCATTTCAATGAAGTTTCAAAAATCAAAAAAGTTTTTGAATTTCCTTTAAGATCGAGTAAACAAATCGTAACGGAATTATTCGAATTCAGCGCATGAGAAAATTTTTTGAAAGTATGTTTTGATTTCTGCAACAAAACTCTTGTTGGCCATTGTGATTGTCACTTTTGTCACGGTCCAGACAAACTTCTCTTAAAACATTTTATTAAATTATTTATTAAAAAAAAATTGTCATGATTCGAAGCCCCAAAAACCACTGGGCCCTAGGCCTTGGCCCAAGGGACCCAGTCCTAAAGACGTCAGTGACTTGATGTTGTTGATGGACGGGCAGTTGACACTCAATTTACTCCGTCACTTTGTTCCCTTACACTTGTTAGTTATATCTATACTATTTTCATTGTGTTTTCAAATGTTTTTTTTTTTTTGATACATACAAATATATCATTATTTCTCAATACAATTTAAGTGTATCTTTTTGTTAAATTTTAAATCGATATGTATTGTTGTCATTAAAAAGAGGGTGCAGAGAAAAAAAATATTTTAAGAATTTAATTTTTAATTTATTTTCTTGAGTGTTTAAAAAGGAGATTCAAATTCTTTTCCAAATAGACGCAAGTATATAGGACATATTGTTCGATAAACAAACAAAAATTTCGGCTGTTTTATTTTATTTTTGTAAATATTCAGATAGCTTGTAAAGTCATCAAACAACATTTTGTTTTGTGTTCTGTTTTCACCCTTCTTTAAACTGAACATAAAATTACCCTTATACCTGATGTTAACATCATAAGTCTTCTATACTTCACACTGCTCAACAAGCTAAATTGTTTAGATTAGTGTTAATAATGAGTTTAGGACGTGGAAGTTGTTATAAAACATGAAAACCCCTTTAAGAAGTCCTCGAGGAGTTAACTTTAAATTAATTTGTTTTTCAGATATACGATAATGTATGCAAGCGCACAGAGAATTGATGATGAGAAAGTATTTAATATACTTTGGGATCTGGAAACATGATATTACTTCCCGTGGCACAGATAATGGTGGGATCTAAGACACCATTCCACTTTTGTTAGGGCTAGAAGCGTACAAACATTTCTCCTCGTAATTGTATTTGAAAGTATTTATATTAAAAGTTTGTCATGCCTTTGAATTAAATGCGAAGATTCAATTTGTAAGTCAACATGCAAAAATATATAAAATTTTGTTTAATTAGAATACTGAGGATTTTGTGAAAAAAAAAAAATACAAACATTGAAACGATACGGGATATGACTTGAATTCTTGAAAAGTAATGGCAATATTCAAATTATGTTGGGTCACGTTATAGAAAATATTTAAACTTTAATTACAAGTGATATGCAAAGAACAAATGACTGCAAAGTTTTCGCGCCATGATATGACTTAGTGGTATCCCAACAAGTTGTTGTTGTAATATTCAAACCTTCAATATTCAAATTTTTTTGTTGGTCCCATAAAAAAAGTTGTTACTGCTATACAACCATTTAGACAAAACGTATTTATCTCAAAAATAACAGTATACAGTAACAGACAAAAAATATTTTCAAAAATTTCTATCAATGCGTATTGCGATAGGAACTTATTTTTTATATCCGATCACAATTTTTATTAAAGATGTCCTCTATGATCTTAATTATATTGCATAAGAAAATATGTACATATTTGAATGGATTTATTTATGCTAATGTGTACCAAAAAAATAAGTTTGACCCATAATTTTTAAGTTGTTGACATTTCTTTTTTTTATTTTAGTAAACAATTTTGTTTGTCTATCTTTTTCCAGTAAAAAGTTATGAGCAATTTAGTAAAAAATTTCGAGGTGTACGATTTTTTGTTAAGGTTGTTTTCTTGATAATTTTGCCTGTTTCAATATTTTTATGTAATTTATTTTGATAGAAAAACTATTTTTCTGCAAAATGTGTTTAATTCTCAATTTTTTTAAACTTTTTTTTTAATATATTACGTGTTCTAAATTTAATTTGTTTGAAATTTAAAAATCACAACTCGTTGTTTCACAAGTTAGTTGCAGTAAGTCAGAAAAGTATTTGATTAAAATAAAATTAACATAATCAGAAAGATAATTAAAAACGAATGATATTTCCAACTTGGTAAATTTTAAAATTTTTTTGTGAATTGAAATATCAAAAATTTCCTTTCGAATTTTCTTTTTGTTCCATCGCCACCCACAAATCTATTCATCCTAGAAAACCTAGGAAATCACAAGAAATTTATACTGAACCTTAACTATTTTAAATGCGAATACAAAAGAAACTTCAAATCCTCATAGTTTCAGCAACAAGTTGAAGCGATGAAAAACCTGATTAAAAATCCAATATTAATTAAGTTCTAAGTGTAAATTTAAGCCAGGATGTGAATTTGGGTTGCGGTTGTTATCATGAATGTTAAACACAAACCTAATCGATAATATTGCGAACGAGAGTTAAAAGAAAAAACTGCCTCGGGAATGCAAAGATTATATTACCAAAGTTTCGGAAGTAAATAGATCTACTTGGTATGGCTCACATAATTATACATTGTTGTCTAGTGCATGACATTTATTGATGAAAAATGAATGACACAATGTCTATAAGAGAACTCGTACGATGAAGTTGATTTTCACAGTTTTCCTTTGACATTAATTCCGGTAATGACTTTGAGAAATGATAATGAACTTTCTATATCTTCTTGATGAGAGCTATCGATTTTGCTACTCAACCTCTGTGCCATATGAACTTAATTGAAAAATTTGTAGGATACCAAGAAAAGTTTAAAATTCCTCAATAATTTGAAGTGATAGAAGAATTCCTGTCAATAAAGTTAAGTATATATAGACAACCAGAGGCCTGGCTAGAAAATCTTTTGTAAAATAAAAATATTTTTATCAAACTTTCTTTACGGAAAAACAAGTTTTATCGATATATTGAAAGCTAACAATTTAATTGTTCCAATTAAATGCAAAACCAGATAGTTTTTTTTTTAAAGAGTTTAGAAGGAGTAAGTTTTGTGACACTTGTAGATATTTTAGATAGCTTCTTCATAATTCTGGAATCTAATCAAATTTTATCTATAACTTTGATGTAAATTAAAACTCAATATCCTTTTGATTCTAAAAAAAAAGAGGCTGGGTGCGACCCACACTGATAACTTCCCATATATAGGTATGATTTTGAAAACTTTCTATTTAGTTTCTTTCGAATAACCAAATTTTCTGCGAAACAAAATTTAGCTGTTAAATTCAAACAATCATTATTTTAAGATTGAAAAGCATTTTAATTATTTAAGGAGTTTTACAAAAACACATATATTATAGAGAATAAATACCTAATGGCAAACTCAATATCATTGCTCGTTCTCAAGATATTCGAGTCGAAAAACCAATTTTACCAGTTTTTTTTTTAATATTTTTTTTTCAAAAATTGTCAATTAGATATTAGTCAAAATTTAACCTTTCATAAAAAAATTGTATTATGCATAAAATAAAATATTTTAGAAGGCACAATTGTTGTTCGTTCTCAGGATATTCGAGCTGAAATATGTATCTACTTTTCTTTAGAATTTTTGATTTTTTGTTAAAAAACTGCTAATTCAATATTTGTCAAAATTTTATCAGTTGCTAACAATTATGTTATGTAGAAAATAAAACAAACAAGAAGTCAATATCGTACCCGTTTTTGAGAAATTTGGGTCGAAAGACAATTTATACCAATTTTTGGTAGAGTTTTTTTGAAATTTTCACCAGTAGTAAAAACTAACATATTTCGTAAAATAAAATTATTTTAAAGTTAATATCGTTTTTCCATCTAAGGATATTCGAGTTATAAAAATTTTTTTTTTAGTGAGATATCGACGACGAAAAATGGTACCAGAACGTACGGACGTACGAACGTACGTACACACACACACACATACATCTCTCTAAAAATGATTGATATAGGCTCTAGGGACCTTGAAACGTCGAGAAATGTCAAAAATTTCAATTTGACAAATCGGACCGATTACAATAACTCCCTATGGGAAGTTAATAAAATGATAAAAGCATTTTTTTTTATATTTTAACTGTGTATAAAAAAAATTGAAAATTATTATAAACGGTACCTTTTTTTTTTTGTTTTTCTTAAAACAATTTGTGTAAGCTTTAAAATATTGAATTAAAAAAAATTATTTATTTAAAAATAATCCAAAAAATATTATTTTGAAAATATTTTTTCGAAACATATCATATTTTTTTGGAAGTAGAGACATTGGGTAGAGTTCAGATTTTATTTTATTTTATTTTATTTTATTTTATTTTATTTTATTTTATTTTATTTTATTTTATTTTATTTTATTTTATTTTATTTTATTTTATTTTATTTTATTTTATTTTATTTTATTTTATTTTATTTTATTTTATTTTATTTTATTTTATTTTATTTTATTTTATTTTATTTTATTTTATTTTATTTTATTTTATTTTATTTTATTTTTTTTTATTTTATTTTATTTTATTTTATTTTATTTTATTTTATTTTATTTTATTTTATTTTATTTTATTTTATTTTATTTTATTTTATTTTATTTTATTTTATTTTATTTTATTTTATTTTATTTTATTTTATTTTATTTTATTTTATTTTATTTTATTTTATTTTATTTTATTTTATTTTATTTTATTTTATTTTATTTTATTTTATTTTATTTTATTTTATTTTATTTTATTTTATTTTATTTTATTTTATTTTATTTTATTTTATTTTATTTTATTTTATTTTATTTTATTTTATTTTATTTTATTTTATTTTATTTTATTTTATTTCATTTTATTTTATTTTATTTTATTTTATTTTATTTTATTTTATTTTATTTTATTTTATTTTATTTTATTTTCTTCCTCTTTTTATTTCATCAAACTGTTTCCGTTAAAAAAAGAAGAAATTTAATTTTTCTTCGAATAATCATGATTCTTAGTAAAAACAAAAAAAATTACTCATCCCCCTTGAGGAAAAGCTTTTGCTGTTTTCCGTTTGTAAGGATAATCTAGATAAGGACTAAATACTTGAAATAACTGAGAAAAATTCTCTTTTTGTTCTTAGGGCCACTTTAACTGATGTTTGAAAACCCAATCTGTTGGAAATTAATTTCAAACAAATTCACTGACAAAAATGCCTCCAACGCAACGCAAAAACAAGAACTTCCCGAACTTTAAAAAAGACTCCTGTTAAATGACACAAAAATATATTTAATCATAAAACGTCTGTTTACAGATGGTATGGTCAATTAAAATCTTTGAGAAAAACCAGTTTTCAACAGAAGCTAAAGCTTGAAATTGCTTTCAAGTGTTTTGTTTCCGTTTGAGCAATTTTCAATTTGACCCCTCTATTAAAGAACACAAAAATTGCGAGGGTGGTTGATATTGTTTCAAACATCCATATAAAGCTCGTGCTCCTTGCTCATGCTTAAATTTAAATTTTAAGGATTCAATTTTGATTTTCGTAATTGGGTGGTATTAAGTGGAATGAGTTGGGATCTATTGTGTATAATAAAGATTGTTGTTTACTGTTGATTTCATTTTATTTAAAAAATAACCTAGTCGAGGTTGGAAAGTCAATTTTTCTGTTAGGATGTTTTTTTTTTTCTACGTGCGAAAGAAGAAAGCTCTTTGGCTTAAATGGGTTGGTTTTATTAAACATAACACAGATGATAGGGATGTAAGACACATGAATGGAGTGTTATACAATTTCCTTAGCAATTTATTTTATGGGAAAATTAGGAAGGAGTTGATAAGTGTGATTGAGTACTATCTGCAGGGTTTTTCTGTTTATATTTCATAAATTGAAAAAAGGTTGAATATTTAAATATTCATGCAATTTGGTTGGGTTCATTTGGTGAAGATAAGAGGGGAAGCCATTGCTAAAGGTAGGTTTATACTGTAACTATTGAAGAATGGAGTATGAATTACTATGGAAACGATTTATAAACAGAGATTCTCTTGTAAAATAGAAGATTGAGGTTTGTTTTGAATCAGAGTTCATTCAAAGTTAAACCAGTATATTGGATGATTTTTTGAATAAGTAAATTATCCAAAAAACTAAATTTTCTAAGACGATGGCCAGCATCTTTATTTTAAGGAATGAAATCCCATACCTTACTCATGTGCCAAATGTCCTACTGTAGCTGTAGAGTTTTCACAATGCCTCTTTATTGTTTATTATTATTTATTTTAGTAACCATTACTAAGCAAACAAAATTTGCAACTCATTTGAATATTATTTAATATATTTCTTATCAATTTTATTTTTCCTAATAATAATTCAATTTATTTTTTTTAGACATTGACATTGAAGATATAAATAGCTTTGGAAATAGGTAAAAAAGTTCCAAAATAAATTCAAGTACAAGGAAATCTATAAAATATTTTTAAGTCATCACAGAAAAAAACATTACAAATACTCGACGATTATGAATTATTAATTATTTATAAATCACGGCTGGATTTAAGGTACACATTGAGGGCCACCCACAAGTCTTGAATTTAAAGGGCATTATCAAATAAAGATATTTTCAATGGGTTGTGTCTTTGTTTTCAAAAATGTTTTCTAAATATTGCATGCAAACACACAGTCCAGTTTTGTAGTTCTAAAGAGATAACCTAAAAATAAACTATATCGTCGGTCGGGGGGTCAGTTCCCTCTCGGCATTTAAAAAAATACCACGTTTGCAATTTCTTTTAAACGTTTTACTATGGGCTTTTGAAAAATACTACTGTTTTCATGGCATTATTTCTGTTGGAGTCCACGTTTTCTCAAATCTTGGAAAAAATCTCTTTAGTTTCCCGTCCCCTGGTTTAAATCCTGTGGGCGCTTACGATCGCCAATGAATCTAAAGATACATTTTTTGTAGGAAATCGATTGACTTCAGTGTAATAATAATTTAAATAAGAATTTTGTTTAAGTTACAAAACAAAAAATTTGTGCAATTTAATTGATTTTAATCTCACCAAGTTGAAATCTGATTTAAGTGAAGAATCTGGCTCCTCTTCGTCTTTTTTGGTTCAACTACCACTGGAAAATAGTTGTTCGGTGTTTTTTTGTTGTGTGAACCAGATTTTTAACCAACATTTAAATAGGAATGTTTATGTTTAAAGCATTTTTTTTACCAAATATAGATAAAATTAAAATAATCGAACATTTCTTATTCAAGAGGGCCCTGCTCCGGGGCCCTCACATATCTAAATTCGGCTCTGTTCATAATTAATGTGTAAATTGTAATTATATTAAAATTTCTTTAAGCAACAAAATTATGTGAGACATAAACGGATATAATATATAAATTAATGGGCTAATTTTACCGATTAGGGATACATAAAATTCCCGACTCTTTTTTAGTTGTTTTTATTGTATTTGCGGATAAGTTGAGTGTAAGTTTTTGAATGTTTCGTCGTCATCAGTTGAAAATTGTGTTTAACCACTGGAAGTTATAGTTAATTAGGGTTAAAAACCATATCTAATCTACACTATGCAGGAAACGGATAAATTGTGATTTAATAATATTTGTTTTAAGAAATTGCACTCAAGCTTAAGTTCAAAAAAAAATAATTGCATAACATATTTAATAAAGAGCTTATTGAAACATTCCCGATAGAAACAGTTTAAAATCGAGTCCAATGTAATTTTAGTGGTACTATACGTATGTAAAGGAATATCACCAAAACACAAGAAGAATACTTCCATCACGTATGTCGCAAGGTGAAAACAGTGATATCTGTAAATAATGATTTTACTTGTAAAATGAAATGATTTTATTTTCACAATAAAGACACTTTAAAAAGTGGCAGTGAATAGAAAAGTGATAACTGTTTCATAATTTTTTGTGTTTTGACAAATTTTGTGAAAGAAAGAAAATTACACGTGCTAAAATTGTAGCTAAGCATGTAACATGTCTGCAAATTTAGCACGTGTAATTTTCTGAAACTCCTATGCATGAATAGGCAATACGTCTACGTGAACATTTGCATGAGCTTCAGCTTACGCAATAGAAGAAGAAAATTCAAGCATATCAAAAACACCACCATTTAGTTTTCAAAAAAAAAAAATACTTGTACCTATTGATTTATTCGAAGGTTTGAATTTTGATTTTTTTTTAAATCTAAATTCTGATATGCAATATTATTATAACTATGCACGATCTAGCTATTCGTTAAAACTTTTATGAGCAAATTGAGATTCAAAAATCTTGTCCTATGACATACGTACCTTGGTACTCGTGAAACATATAACTCTAGCTTTTGTGGCCGGTTATTGTTGTAAAATTCAAAATTTCAATCTCTTTTTCTTTCTAGAAATACACTTTAAATTGCCATTCATGCCCCTTTTAGGGGTGTACCCCAAAATAATCAGTACCTGTACTATAGCGATTATATTTTTTCTGTGGGTTTTTGTAGGAAATCTTAATTATTTACTCAAAAAATAATTTCAAAAAAAACCGTCTAAATGATAGCTTATTGCCATGGAACCCAATTTTCGGCTTTCATTTTTTTTCACAAATGAACAAATCTTATAATCTTAAAAATGTTGCTTATAAAATTTTTCATAAGAGATTTGCTTTGCAATGCTTAGAAAAAATCAATTTTGTTTTTTAGCGTATATTTATGTATTACCAAAAACTTACATGCAAAATTTGCTTCCAAAAAAATACTTTAATTTTCTATAATTTTTGAAAAAAATTCCATAATTCGCATTTTTTGGACAAATCCCATTGAATATTAAAAACTAAATTTGCATTTGGTGTTTGCTATGGTTTGCTTTGTGTTTTTTTTTTCTTTAAAATTTCGAATTTGGAAAATAATTTTTTTCATTTGAAACGACTTAATCTAAAAATTGAACTGTACGAGTAGAATGCACTTTTGGTTTTAAAGAAATCTCTAGAATGACTTTTTTTAATTTGCTCCTCACACCTAAAGAGGGATTTTTTTTGTTGGTTCAAACTACGTGCTTCAGCCTTTTGTCACACCTTATGCAAATCACCCTATATATTTATTCCAGTATTTTTTTATATCACATAATCTACTTGAATTTCTTGGAATGCTATAAATAAAATTCTGACTGTATAAGTACGCAATAACTTCATATCATTATAATTGGAATGATGTGAATGCAATGCAGTCTCATAATCCGGTCACTGCCAAGGATAATAATGCATTTTTTTTCAACCCTCAGTAATGGTAAACCAAAGTCGTATTATATAACTTTAATCCTTAGTTCTCTGAGTGGGTGGAATTGATAGTGTTTGTTTGATCCAATAAATTCATTTTAATTGGTTTAATTTTTGTTTTCGTTTTAAATTACCACGTTTATTTGCTGTTGAATCGTTTTGTACATACATAAATGCACATAATATGTATATGAAAAAAAGGATATCTTTTGCGTGATTAAAATATAGATACTTTAAATCTATGTATGTATTGTCTATCTGTTAGTCGTTCATTGATCTGTAAATCTATCTTTGACTTTAATTTATCTTTAATTATTTTTTGTTCGTTTTATTGATGTAGTTGCTGTATAGAGGTTTGAACTAAATGTTTGTTTTCTTCTTTTTTTTCAGGATATTCACCCTCGCAGCATATCAGTGTCAATACATAAATTGCTTTCGTGTTGAATTAAATAAACATCAACAATTTATTGTTTTAATTGAATTAATTTAACAAAACAAAAACAAAAAAAAGAAGAAGAAAATTTCACCGAATCAACACCCGAAGAGGGTGAGACAATCAAGAAGTTAAAACAGCCAACGTTTTTCAAGATGTATGGAATGCTATTGGAAAGTGTTCAGCATTACGTGCAGGTAAGCACGCGAAACCGACCGACAATTGAAATTGAAATGATGAGTGGAATGGTGGGATAAGTTTATTTATCTTTCAAATTCTTTATTTGCGTGTATTTTTCAAAATGGATCTACAAAAATGATTAGGGCCAAACAATATTTGAATAATGAAGAGTATCTAGATTCCTTTAACTTTGTATACTTGGTATATATATACCTAATTAAGTTTTAGAATGAAGATAAATTATTATCTTTGTCTATTGTTTGGTTAAAGGGTATGCAAATTAGTTTATTTATCTATTCCAAGACATTTTGTGGGGGATGTTTAGGCAGGTAAGTCATTATAAATGTAAATATTATATCAGAAGACAATAAATATGACATGGATAATGAATAAGGCAATCTATAATGTAAATAAATGGGTATTGGAGTTTATGGAGTGCAAGTTTGTGTTATCTGCAAATAATACTTGGGTGGGAAGTGTTATGGCAGTCATTTATAAAGTAAATGACAATAAAATTCAAGTATAAATTTGGAGTGAGTGATTTTGATAGATTTCAATAGACGGATACACGCAACAATAAATTTTGACGGTTGGAAATGTTTAGTTATTTTATTAGATGTAGTCGGATGTGTACTTATTTACATAAAGAGGGTAGTGTATTGGAAAATATGGTAGTATGAGACTTAAATATTCCATTTGTTGAGACGAAACTTAAATACTTGAGTTTGACATACGACATTATGAGTGGGAAAAAGCGCTTTAGTTGGACACATATTTTTAATGCCGGCCGGTATCAGCAAACGGCTTTAAGTTAGCTATCCAAAAAAATGGACAATTGAGGTAAAATGTGCAGTCCAAAGTATAGGGTCTTCTATTTTTCCACAACAGATTGACCGGTTTTAAAAGTCATTCGAACAAAAATATTATCCAAAAATAAAAATAATATTAAATGATAACTTTGCAAAACTTAAATTCAATCGTAAGTGGGTACATATGTTCACAGATATCAAAATAATGTTCAAAAAATAAAAAAAAATGCTTTCTTTATCAATTTCGGACGGAAAACAATATACATTAAACGTTAAAAAAAAGTTAGAATAAAATTTAAATACTATAGTCTATTCTTGCATACTCAATTTGTAAAGAATGAGAAAGAAGAAATAGGCCTGCCGAATTGGCAATGAGGGGTTGAATCTCTTACTGGTTCTCTATTGTTTTTTTTTTGTTGTCAGCAGACACACTGATTTTTTATTTGCGCTTTTATGTACAGCATTTCTGCGGTCTCTGTTTTGGTTTTCATCGAGCTAGAGAATGAACAGGTGCACCAATTTACTCCAAATATAGTTTGAAATTTACTTAAACAACTTATTTGTGTGATTAAAAATTTCAAAAATTAAATTATTCAAAATTTATTCGTACAAAGATCCCTTTGAAATAAATTGTAATTTATTACTTTCTTATTTTTTCTCTTTAAAAATTGACCAACTTTTGTTACTTCTTTCATTGAATCTCATTAAATAATAATTTTTTTAAAAACAAGCGCATTCTAACATTTTTGATAAAAGTATGTCTTTTTAAAAATTTTTGATTAAAGAATAGGTTTCGATTTTTTAGTTCGATTAGAAATTACCACTCAATACAAGATGTATTGGCTGAGATTAATGAAATAAAAGCTGGTGTGCCCCAGAGATCCGTTTTGTCTAGGACTCTCTTCCTTTTTTTCATTAATGATCGCTTTCAACATTGTAGAATTTAATGCTTAGAAAACTGCTGTAGTCTGCCGTAAAGCGAAACCTGTACCGACGATGCAAGAAATTTTTCTCCCCATCTGATCTGGCTGTAATCTATAAAGCTTTATTCGTCCAAAACCCAAGTACAGTTCCAATATTTGGACATATTGGATATAAGAAGCCCTAAAACAATTCAACCGTAATACTCGCACTGCTATAGGAATGTATATAAGTTTACTCTTGAGTCCAAATTTGGCAGTACTGTAAAAACAGGTATTCTTTATTTAGTCGCACTACTAGAATGTGGAACGCTGTAACAGATTCTATCTTCCCTGTCTTATCTATCTTTCAAAAATCAAAACCAATGTGCATTGGTATCTCATTTGGATATCCTTAGTATTTTCCTAACGCTCGCACTATGCTTAAACATTTTAAGGGAAGTCAAAATCACTTTTTTACAAATTTTTTTATGAACTTCTTTAGGAAAACGAAGGTGACATTTTCTTTGAAACACCCTGTTGAAACTATTTTATTTTTTAATATTCTAGTGTCTGTTTTACATCTTTTATTCTTCCCAGTCCAATATCCAAACAAGTTTTCCACGGATTTCGAAAACTTTATTTTTTCGAACAATTTCGTAACTTTGTTTTTCGAACCTTTCCCTCAATACTTCTAAAATCCAGTATCTGTTACTATTTACATATATAATATTTAAATGAAATGAAATGAATGCATATCTACTCATATAAAATTGTTTTGTTTTATGCAAATAATTAATGCTTGTCTCCTGTACGATGTATAATTTTTTATTAGGCTGAATATGGACAGGATATTTGGAAGCAAGTATGCCAAATTGTTGATTGTAAGCACAGCTCATTTAAGACCCATCAGGTAAAAAGAACTTGCATATAATATCAAACAATTTATTTTGCAAACATTTTATTTATTTTATATTATAACATAAAAAGTTGTATCCCGATCATCTAATGCCAGACCTTGCTTCAGCCCTTTCTGCTTGTACAGGCGAATCATTTGATTCATGCATGAATTTCTATGGAAGATGCTTTGTAAGATTTTTCAGCAATTTCGGGTAACAAAAATATATTAGCAACAAACAAAAATTTTTCATTTTAATTTCCATTTAAATTACTGTTTCCAGATATGACAAAATGATACGTGCAACAGGTCGATTCTTCTGCGATTTCTTACAATCAATCGATAACATTCATCTACAAATGCGATTCACTTATCCAAAAATGAAAAGTCCTTCTATGCAGCTGACTCACATGGATGAAAAAGGAGCCATGATTGTTTATCGAAGTTCAAGGACTGGTTTATCAAAGTATCTCATCGGACAAATGACCGAAGTGGCTGAGGAATTCTATGGACTTACGATTAAGGCCTACGTAACAGAGAGTCAAAATGACATAACTGGTGGAACAGCTGGACCAATAAAACTCACCGATACTCCCAAGACGGTTATTGTCAAGTACAGAATCGATTTTGACAATGCCGACTATGTGAGTGAACGAATTTTTGTGTTTTTGAATGATTATTAAAGAATTTTTTTGATTTATTTTAGATGGCAACAAGGGTAAATGTCATGGCACATCCTTCTCAGTTGTGCTTGCCACATGTTGATTTGAATATCTTTCTGGAATTGTTCCCCTTCACTTTGGTCTTGAATCCTAAAATGGAGATAACGCATGCTGGTGAAAAGGTTGTTACACAAAAAATATTGGATTCATTCATGTTTCTATTATGATTTTTGATTTCCCCCTTGACTCATACATCAGGTTATTGAAATGTGGATTCTTCACAATCCTGGAAAGCCACCGAAAAGCTTTATTGGTTCGAAAATTACTGAACACTTCACTTGCCGCCGACCCAAGGGAACACCCTTCGAGTGGCAGGTTATAAGACAGATGAAAACGGTATTGTTTGAGCTTATGTTAATTCGGACGGGAAAAAGCAAAACTGCAGATCTGCAAGCGGCTGTTTTGAATGCCGAGTCAGATGTGTATGATGATTTGTCTTTGCAAGCGTACAATTATATGAGAGGTGCTGAAGAAGACGATGATGATGAAGACGAAGCGTCGGGTGATCGGAAGGCTTCGCAAGGTACCAAGGGAATTTTGTTAAAGGGACAGATGTTCTACATCACGGATATGGATTCATTGATTTACCTTTGCAGTCCACTGTGAGTATAATTTTTAAAATTGATTGGATGCACAGTTTTTTGAACCATGATTCATTCAAAATCTGCAGTTTTGTTAAATAATATATTATTTTTTTTTGTAGTATTGAAAATCTTGACGAACTGCATGGAGTCGGTCTATACCTCAACGATCTTAACCCCCATGGATTGAGTAGGGAGTTAGTAATGGCTGGCTGGCAGCATTGTTCGAAATTAGAAATAATGTTTGAAAAGGAAGAACAACGTTCCGATGAGCTGGAAAAATCTCTGGAGTTGGCTGATTCTTGGAAGCGACAAGGCGATGAACTTCTTTATTCAATGATACCAAGACCTGTTGCCGAACGCATGCGACGTGGCATTGATCCAATGGCTTCATGTCAAAGTTTTGAAGAGGTTTCTGTTATATTTGTTGAAGTTATGGTAAGTAGGTACTTCTTATTTTTTTAAACATATGTTCTTACTGAAGAGTAGAAATATCAGTGTGAAGTCATTTTTAATTTTTCGCAAAACTAAGGCCAACTTGTGGTGTCATATGTAGGTGTGGTAAATATTTTGTAAAACTTCTAAATTTTTCTGCTAACTTGTGCTCAACTTATACTGTTATACGTGGTAAATATTTTTTAGAACTCTGCAAGCTTACAAGATAAAAATAACTTATTTTTCGCTGAGTTTCTACTACGATTTTGCCTTTTCATAAAATACAGGCGTTTAGATTTGCGTTTTGAATGATAAACTTATATTTTAAATTGAGGAGTAAGCTCTGTCATTTCGTATCTGTCTGTGACCATCTTCGCAACGTCTCCTGTCTCTCCCCCTTTTATCGCCACAACTACAAGCAGTGGTTCATTGAAATAGCCAGCAGCATACCTGTCATAAAACAATTCAACAGAAATTCTCATCGTCATCAGTATACCCCTGAGCCAAATTCAGAGGAGATTTTTTTCTTAGCTACACAACACGAATGTGGAACGCTTTTCTAAGCTCTATTTTTTCTTATCATTGTAATGTTCAGAGATTTAAAACCAATTTGCTGTGAGTTTGCTTCTCGAAAATAACCTTGAACTTTTTCACTTGGCTGGCTACGAAATGGTAATCGATTTATGTTTCACTTGCGCCACTGCTGTTATTGATAAGGTCCAGCTTTTGTTTGATGAAAATATTATTTAATCATCTTCACTGCGAGGATTACTAGTTGTGTATGGTCTTCGCTATTTTTTCCGTTATGTTGATCCAAAGTTCCCGATCACAGGCACAAGCTTTTGCTTCGAGATGTTCTTAAGGTGGGTTCTGGAAGTCAAGCCAAAACGTATCTCTTTCCGAATCTGAACCTCCGATTTTAAATATTCCACAAATTTTCTTTCATCATCAATTTAAAAGAAATTAAATGGTAACTGGACTTCGGAAAACCAAAAAATTGCTAAGCGATTCCAAACAAAAATATCTTATGCTTATCATTTTCCGCTGCTAATTTAATTCTGGTTTTACATTTATTTTTGATTCAATTAATTTTGCTCGCTGTATATAATTGTGTGATAGTAAAATTCTCTGAGTAAATGCAGTATGCCGACAGACTAACAAAATTTCAGAACCTCAAAAGTCCATAAAACCGAAATCGATTTATATTTTATGAGAATAATGTTATATTGATAACAAATTTCAAATCACTCAATAATCTCATTACAGAACGTCTATTCCAATTCCAATAAAATCCAAGATGCAATGTCGGCTGTAAATACCCTGAATACTGTATTCTCGGCATTTGATGAGGAAATAATTTCGCCATTGGTGTACAAAGTGGAAACAGTAGGGATGGTAAGCCATTTTGTATTTGTATATTTACAAACATAGCCGGATCCGGTTATTTTTATTGCTAATGATTTTACTTCTGGGGGACATTATTCTTTTTTTTTTATTTGTGACCATAGGTTTATATGGCAGTAAGTGGAGCTCCTGATATAAATCCATTACATGCACAACATGCCGCAGATTTGGCACTGAGGGTAACAAAGAAAATTAAAGGATTGGGTTTGCCGGAGGTTGCAATAAAAACTGGTAAATTTTATCATTGTTTTTTTTTTTTGTTTAATGCTAAAATAATGGTTGAATTATACGAAATTTTTTAACTTTTATTTTTCGATTAAGGAATTCATTCGGGTCCTGTTGTAGCTGGTGTAGTTGGTTTAAAAGTACCGCGGTATTGTCTATTTGGAGATGCTGTTAATACAGCCTCTCGAATGGAAAGCAGTGGTGAACCATATAAAATTCAAGTTTCCAACTATACGGCCAGCAAAATTCGACCACATGGATATGTTGTTGAGTCACGTGGATACGTTAAAGTTAAGGTAAGTCGATGCTTTAGGGACAGAATTTTATTTAGTGACTAAATTATGGTTTTTTTGTGAATAGGGAAAAGGAGAAATGGAAACGTTTTGGCTTCTTGCTGGACCAGATGATGCTCCTGAGCAAAATTAGATTAATGTTTTTCTTTTGATGAAGAACAAATAGAAGTTAAGTTGTTTAGGGAAATTTTTTGATGTTGATATATATAAAATAAAGTGAATATATACTCTATTTTAATTTTTATCTTGTTTGTGCCTAAGACAATTTACAATAAGGACGATAATATGATTTAGTGGTTTGGTTTTTAGTTCTATTAGTTCGTATAAAGTAAAAAAAAAATACGAATATTGAAATACTAGAACTCAATTGGTAACCTTTCATTTTCAGCAAAACATTTGGTAACGGTACCAAGAAATGGTATATTTTTAGACATACTTCTTTTGAAGCAAGATTATTGAAATTTTTTATGTTCAAACAAATTTAGTTGGGAGAAATTATTGGGCTTTCTTCGAACACCTGCAGAAGAAAAACAAATTATTCGTAAGTTAATCAACTTATACTTTTATTTATTTTTTCCAAACAATCATTTTTTACATTTACACGATCCAGTTGAACGTTTGTTAATCCATGGTAAGTACTTTGTTACACGAGAATAAATTCCAGGTTTCAATGACCTAACGCATCCATCTCCCCAAGATATAACACCTTAAATAATTTTTTTTTTCCATAAAATCTTCAATTTGAAATAAAACTCAATTAAAATGTAATTACCTGCAAGTAGATATCGTTTGTTCTTGAAAACCATAAGAGGACCTCCACTTTCACCTTGGCAAGCATCGATTCCACCATCAAGAAGACGACCAGAACAAAGCATATTATTTGTAATTTTCATATCAACCAAAAGGCATTGTTCATTGCTTATAATTGGAACTTCGGTTTTTCGAAGTATGTTCGCTGGATTGATTATTTCTGTAGCACTTCCTAATCCAGCAACTATTCCCTACAAGCAATTGGCTTACCATTAAAAATTGAAGTTAGCATAATTCATCAAAACTTACAGTTTTTCCAGTAAAATCTATTTCATCTGATTGAGGCAAACAAATTGGACGAATTGTTGAAGTTTTAAAATTAATAGGTCGTAAAAGTCTTAAAATTGCTATGTCATTGTCACTAGTTTTGACATCATAAGACTTATGAGAATAAATTTGGGCAACCTAAAATAATAATTGTCATTAGAAAATAAAATGCTAATTTATGTTAAATGGCGCCCAATACCAACCTTTCTCTTTGCCGAAACAGTATCTGCTGAACTTTTAGTATTGAATTCCAAAAATATTAGCCCGAACAATTTCATATCGAAACCACGAACACAATGAGCTGCGGTTAAAATATGTCGATCATCAATTAAAGTACCAGTACACTGAATTGTGTCGTTGTAGGTTATTAAAGCTAGCCAAGGTAGCTCATTGACTGCGGCTACTTGGCCATCTGAATTGCGACGTGTTGTTGTTATACCACATTCTGAAAATATTAAAAAAAAGAAAATATATGTATGCAAGTGACAGATACAAATATTAGACGGACACCAAAGGAGACAACATTTTGACAGCGGAAACCCAGATTGGTCTAAGTCATAAAATGAAAATTGTACAGATGACGATTTTCTGATTTTAAATTGAAGGTGTCCTTTTTGGCTCATGTACTGGATACGTTTATATTTTTTTAGTTATTCCATCATTTTTGTTTTCAAAAATGCTGAAGATTTTTTGGTAGCAAAATATTTAGTTAATTTAAATATTTCTAGAAATGAAGGAACTTAGTTTCTCCAGTTAGGGTATGTTCAGCCGCCATGCAGGCGCTATATAAAACATTTTCTGAATAAAAATATTTTGCGGTTTTCAACGAATTTTTGAACAAAAATGTATTTTAATATACTAAAAAAATACATAATCATCAGTGTCGAAAAAAATCAGTCAAAAAAAAAAAATTGTGTTGAAATTTGTTTGAACCAAGAAAAAAAAAAATACTGTTCTAGAGGATCCATAAGGTTAATCAACGAAAACAAAAAGATGTTAAATAAAAAATGTGTCAGCTTAAAAAAGCTAAAGTTACCGCCAAAGAGAACTTAAACGCTTCTGAAAATCTAAATATCTGGGTTTGGCACACGATGCATTTTGGCTCGGAAATGATTCACCTCAAAATTTTGTATTGCAAAACAATTCTGCCGAAATACTTATTTTAAGCATTTTAGGTGAAAGAAAATTAAAATTATACCTTCTTCTAATTCGAATTCCTAACTGAGTGCTATTGCATACCTTACAGAGATTTAATACCTAAATAACGTTGCATAAATTGTGAGGTAAGAAGTCGGGTAGTACGTTTCATAGCAAATTGTTTGTGATGTTCATGCCAAAATTAAATTAAACATTTAACTAATATTATTACTAACAAGGTTGTCATTTTTGGTTTAGTTTATAGCATTCCAGAGCCAATTCCAATTCCAAAAGTTAGCGAAATAATCAAGTGATTTAACCGCGGAATTCAGAAAACTATTATAAGTTTTGCAAATAGTTCATTTTTTTGAAAAATGAATTTGAAAATAGAGAACATTTTTGTTTTCAAAAAAACTAGACTTGATGAAGAAATGTTAGTCTTAGAGTCGAGTTTTATATAAATGAAAACTAGAGAAAATTGTTTTGAAACAATCAACTTGCGCTGTGAATATATTTCAACTGAGGTTTTTTAATTATTAAAATGAAATATCTTCAAACATGATATTTTTTATATCGTGTTTTCTTTGTTTTCTTTTTAAAAGTCAATTCTCATTTAAATGCCATATTTTGACAGACAAATGGTAAAGACAAAGAGAATTTCCGCTCTTCCCGCAAATTTTTGGACATCCGTCAAAAGTTTCCAATTAAATGAGAGTTCGACAGTCATACAAATCGAGCATAAGTCCCATGAACCCAATATAAAATAAAATACCTTACTACTTACGACAATTTCCACAGGAACCTGAGCCAGTACTTGAAATCCCACGACCCAAAAATCTATTTGGTTGCCACCTTAGTCCAATATTTGGAATGCGTTGTTTACGAATTTTGTTTGGCCTTTTGCGATTGCCCCACCTTCTAGTTATTTTAAACCGTATCTCATGAATTCCATGTGGTTTCACTCTTTTATCTGGATCTTCCTCTGTTGAGAATGGTTCTGCATCATGCTGTGGTTTTTCAATTGGGCTTTTGTCTGGTTTGGGTTTAGAAGTTCCCAGTTGTGTTGCTGGCAATAACCATTCACTACTCGGTCTATGAATCGGATGAACAAATGCTGGAATAATTTTATCCATTGTGCTATTGTCATTAGTTTCAAGTTCAATTGTATTTTCTGTAGTTTTCTCAACCAATAATGATTCTTCAGTTGTAGATGATTCTTCTGAAGAAGCAGTTGTATTAACTTTAACTTCTAAACTTCCACTACCACCATCAACAACTATAACTTGAGTATCATCAATATCCTCTTCATCACTATCACTATCGGGAGAAGTTTGAGGCATTATCGAAGAATTATTTTCAATTGGAACAATGCCATTGTTATAGGAAAAGTTCTCCGTATTCCCATCATCATCATCCTCACTCGGAGCATCTACCTCTCCATGATTTAAATTATAGTCCTGATTAGGTGATGGATGTTGCGGCGAACTACCCAGATATTCAACAGCATAATACTGGCGAGTAGAAGGATTCAAATGACCATTAAATGGCTTGTAAAAGACCTTAAATTGATAAAACACAAACTCAAACGCTAAAGTTTACAAATAATAAGGAAAGCACTTTCAAACTACCTGCGGATTTCCTTTAACAGATATTGAAATTGCACAAGATACTAAGAAAAAACACACAATCTTCATCTTAATGATTTTCGTTTTTCTCTCTGGAAAATAAATTCCAATTTAAGAAAACTTTTTGCACAAAAACTTCTTCACTTCAAAACGTCTTAGCTTTAACACAATCCAAATTGAACTAATGGGTTAGAAGTTAAAAAGTTCTATCCTGAAGTTAACTATGAAATATATTTAGACTTCGGGCTATTTCCTGAGGCAGTTAGGCATGTTAAATGTTGACTTTTTGTTCGCATCAAACACTCGAAAATTTAATGAAGATGGGATATTGTTTAACAATACCCTCAGTCAATGACCGGACCACCACCATTTTCACTATATTTATAACGAAAGCCGAAGAAATATTCAAATCAAATTTTCAGCTTCTTTACTTTTTTAAGGAAAACAACAAAAACAAAAAAATCATCTTGAAGATTTATTGCTTTGCCTGATGGCAGACGTTTATTTTTACCTATATGATGCCTGGAGGGTATTTTAAAATTCATAAATAAGGAGATACTTCATCAAGATTTCAAGCCGACAAAAGTGTTTGATTGTAATTTATTTAAAATAACAAAAATAATTGCATTATAAAGCTCGGCAAATCTCTTGGACTTAAATTAAATTAAATAAAAATGAAATTTGAAACAGTTCAATAATTGTTCAATAGGTCAGGCGTGTGCTGTCAATATTATAAGCTTACCATGATGTTACTTTTTTGAATGATTTATTTGCTGTTTTCAAGAAGTTTCAACTTGATTTATATGAATTACACGTACCAGTGTCACAATCATATGTTTTTTTTTATTTGCTTAGAGTTTAAAAGTGTGCCTTGTGTGTGTGTTGGATTTGTGAAAAAATTTAAACTCGAGATTTTAAAGCAGCTTGACATAACGGTAATAGGGATTTAGTGATGGGCAAGTACCCGGTTTATACCATTTTTGAGTAAACGCCCATGGTATTTATTGGAGTAATTGCTAATTAAAGGAAATATGCTGTGGACACACTTTTTTGGTGTTTTTGACTGCAATAACGGTGATTTATTTAAATTTGAGAACAAGTGGAGCGAGCAGACAGCGAGACTAGAGCGCGATGAGGGTGAGGCTAGAGAACGTTTTATTTTTCTAATTTAATACCCAAATTGTTGGTATTTGCGATCCAGACCTAGTTTATACCCGTATTATATCCGACGATTTTTTAAAAACTAATTCTATATGAGTTTTGAAAACAAAAATTTTTTTTTGAAAATTAAATATTTCATAAAATGTTATATATTTTTCAGATTGGTAACAAAACGTTTTTTTTTTTTTAATTCTGTATTTAATAATACATATTATACAAAATTTCATTTAACTTTCAAAAATATCGGTATACTTCCCGTACAAATGTTAAAGGAAACCCGTTCTCAAATTCCTAGAAAACGGATAAAATGTTTGTTATGCTATAATTTTGCATGCTAAATTTTTTCTCAAAATATGGAAAATTATTTTCTCATAAATTTTCTTAATAACGTAAAATTTTGAAAATAATGTTTTTTTTTTAAGTTTTAAGTTTCAAAATTAATTTTCAAAAACTATACGCTAAAACAAAATTATTAAAATAATAGAGCTTTGTCTTAAAACAAAGGTACAGCACGACATTGGAGGTATTCTCGTCTTTCAAATCTTCTTAAAAAATTTGATCCAACAACTTGATTTAAGAAATGAAGAAATGGATTTATAAGAATCACCCTGTATTGTTCTTCTTTTATTGGTTGATCATCATGAAGTATTGAAATATCATCTTAATTTTATGTAAAGCATTTATGTAAAGGTGGCCCTAAACGATGTTCGTAATGCTCGCTATATATTCGTCGTACAGGGACTAGCTAGTTCACGAAACATTTCGATTTTCTCGTGTTCTTTGGCTTCAATGTTCGCCGTGTAGGGCCATGTCCGCAAGCAAACCTCATTTTTGCTGTGAAATTTTGTTGTTGGGCTTTCTTGTCGCACATAATGTTTATTTCTTGCAGAATCGGAACGAAATTAATGTTCGCGAAGTGTTCTCGCCGTGTAGGGGGAAACGCAAACTAGCATGTTCAGCGAGCATGTTCGTCGTTTAGGGCCACCTTAATGCAACATTTCAATTTTCATTAATTCGTTGCGTTTAATTGAATCAACGAACGCAGAACAACAAAGGTGTTCGGTCAGCATGACGTATTCACGTTTTCCTGCAAAAAAAACATAATTAAATTAATTGTAAAAAAAAACTTACAAAATAAAAACAAAACAAGTTCCGTTGGGGAGGTAGATATAATTTTAATTTTTTATAAAAATATTAAAGTTCATTTACTGCATTGTTTTAACGATCTCCTTTTTTAAAATGAAATCAAGACAACATTAAAAAAATATTTAATTGCACTTCAAAATAACTTTCTGAACTTGATTTTTCGTTCCTCTATTGGTATAGGGAACAGTTGAGAGGTTTTGTATGTTAACAATAAATCATTCGGAAATATCTTAATTATTGAAAACAATTTTAGCAATCATTAATTTTTGCATCGTAAATTTTTCAATACAAATATTTTAAGCACACAAATCTTCAAAGGGTCAATTACTCCTCTCATCAAAAAGGATGATACGATATAAGATAGATGGTTCTTTCACAGTAATTAAAGGTCGATTTTGAGATGGGGTTATTTTTCTATAAATATTTTTTTTATTAACATTCATTTTAATATTGAGTAAAAATTTATTCACAATAACATTTTTAATTTTTCGCTTTTCAAGGAGCGTTATATGTAGACACCTTGTCGTTGCTTTTGAGGCAAATCAAAGGGGTTGTTTAGACTGGGAGACACCTCAAAGATGCCAAAAAAAATAGTCTTATTTGCCTATTTACTTTTTTCTTTCTAGTTTTGTATATTTATTCCACAGACCACTAATTTATAAGTTGACAGTTATTTACAGTGGGGAATTTGATCAGCCAGACAGCAAAAACTTGTAAAAACCATTAATAAAGAAAAACAAAATCAAGTCGGCATCCTATTTTTCAAAATGTTTTGTATTAAATACTAATTTTGTTTTCAATATTTGATGGTCTTATCAATTTAAAACCCAGCAATGAAAACCAGATACTTGTACTTTTCGAGATTTGAGAAAAAATGCAAAAAAAAATCATTTCAACTACCTACCACCTTAGGTTAGATTTGAAGGCACTTCTACCTTAAATATATCGAAAATTCAGCTCTGATAAAAAAACTTAATTGGGCATAATTTGTATGCACTTTTTATCGCTGAAACGCCTCTAGATTCAATAAGTATTCGAAAAGTTTATTCCTCTTTTTAACTATTTTTGAAAATAAAAAAACAAAATACATTTTTATTAAGTTGCTAAAGCATCTCTTTTAATTAAATTTTTCTGTTGTAACTGATTTTATTTTCAATTTTATATTTTGAATTACTGTTTTTCATCATCAGCCGGGGTCCGGTCATGGCCTCCTTCAACAAGTCTCTCCACCTATCCCGGTCTCGAGCCGACGCTATCCAGTTCTATCCATTACAATGTGCAATGTGACTTTTCAATACTTAATGTTAAGTGTTAAAATCAGTTACAAGAATTATTGATTATAAATAGCTTTTGACGGCCCTTAGTCCACAAAAATTAGCGTTCCATCCGAGGTAGGAAGGAATTCGAGTATTGTTGGAGATTTTTTTCGTAAAATTTGTGAAGAAACTCCTCACTGTGGCTTAAGAGTCCAAATTAGGTTGCTTGGATGAAGCGCCAATTTTATCAAATTTAATAGTGCTAAGTCTACTTGGCTGATTTAGTTCAGTAGTACCTAAAAATTGAATAATAACAAAAACAAACCCTTGGTATAGTAACAATAATTATTATCCGCAATAACCGCATTTCAGCAAACCAATTTTCAAACAGAAGTTATAAAACAAACTCTAACACAATTTATTCTTGATAATAATTTATTACATGCCGTAAGCCCACTTAGTAAACTTTCAACTGTCCCTATATTCTAGTTCCGAATAGATTGACAACAGGATCAACATAACATCCATCATCCACTTCCCCATGAATTCGAACATTTTCCCCAACCTCTAATTATGTCGTCCGATTGTATAATGTCCATACATCACATCATTATTATTTATACCAAAAAGAACTCTGCTACTTGTCAAACAATACTCTTCCTTATCCAGACAAATTCTCCAGCATCGATGATTAGTCTTTCTACAAATCGGACATTATAACTAACAGCCGTCACCATCATCAACACATCTTCGCATTAAAAATCACTTAACTAAGGCATTAATAACTTCAATCTCCTCGCTGTCAAACAATCACAAAAGATTTTCTGTCATAGACCTAATATCACACATCATCAACTTCACACTTAATTTTATTTTATATAGCTAGCTATATACAATATTTTAGGCATACACAAAAAAAGTGGATTATCTGGTCAACCATAACACAAAAAACCCATAAAACCAATGTAGCTTCAATTCTTTTGACCCAAAGAAGGTTAATCCCACCATACTATATAATGATCATTTAAGATATCTCCAACCAACCGACCGACCGACTATACGTTGACCCAAATAAATATTTAAGTCACAGCTCCCCAAAGAAGCAATTGCGTTCTTGATGTCATTCAAGAAAAAAAAAAAGAATATTAAAACACTAAAAAAAAGGCAATAAACTGAAACTTTTTTCTCGCATTCATTATAGGGAGAAACGAGACGTTTTTTAAGAACCCTAAGCAAACAAAATGATAATTCTGGCGAAAATTATTCAATTTTTTTTTTTTTGCTTACAACTGCCGAGAGTTGTGTATCTTAATTTACCAACCAAGCCAGTAAAGCCATAAAAATTATTTTAATTTTATATCGAAAGAGAAACAAAAGAAACATTTAAATTTAATAATAATCAATTTTTGGACAAATTTTTTTTTTTTTTCAATATATTGATCTTACAAGTTTTTGTCCCAGATTTTATCGACCAAGATATTTAATCGATTTTAGAAATTCTTCTTTTACTAAATGGAATAAGTATCAGTTACTTGGGACAGTGGTTATCAGTAACGCCCGAAGCTTTAACCATTGCAGTTATAAAAACGGGAGTGTGAAGTTTTTAGCAGAAAAAAACGAAATAATTTTGTGTAGTTAATAACTGCTTCCATTTCGTGCAGTATGAATTTTTGGATTATTTTGGCATTGAGCTTTTGTGCTCTGTATCAATGCGTTGCTGCGGTAAGATTTTCTTAGTGGTTCTACTGTAGAACAGTTTTTGAATAAGGTTTTTTGAAAATAGGGCAACGGATACACTTACGAACAACCTATCAAGAGGACGGAAGAAGTACCTGAAGGAGTTCAAAGTGACTTTTCTATTGATGAATTCATAACAAATCAGAAGCAAAGTATATTTTCGTCGATTTCTCCAAAAGGACCAGCTTTGAAAACTTGTGCTGACTGCTGTAAGTATATTGAATAGAAATTGATAGTTGAGGTTTAGTAATTTTTTTTTATAAATTTATGAAGCTTGTGGTGTTCAAAATGGCAACAGAATTGTTGGTGGTACTCAAGTCCGTCACAACAAATATCCATGGATGGCTCAACTTTTGAAGCGCAATAATCTCTTCTGTGGTGGAGCCTTGATCAATGATCGTTATATTCTAACAGCAGCTCATTGCATTCACAACAATAATTGGCAATCAATTTCAGTTCGTTTGCAACAATTCGATCGAAGTTCTTCAGGACAGGCACAAGTTAACAGAAAGGTAAGACTTATTTTTTTATTTCTTCTTCTTTTTCTAATCGTCATTTGTTTTTTAGGTATCGAAAGCTATAGTTCATGAAAAGTATAATCCAACAACTGTAGAAAACGACATTGCATTGTTGCGACTGGATTCACCAATTCCATTGACTGAACCTCTTAGACCAATTTGTTTGCCATCACTTAATCAGAACTTCGATAGGAAACAGGTGAGCATTTGTTAAAGTTTTATATACCAATTCCTTCTCCCTCCCCCACACAGAAATTTTTGTTGTTCTTGTACTCTCAATATATTATCCTCTTGGGGAGTGTATGTCTATTTATGCATACATGAAGACAGTTGTAGGTGATTTTGTGAAGAATATGAACTCTCTCAAGACATTTTGCTCATTTTCATTAAACCTAATAATATTATATCATATTATGCATTCAGGAAAGAAAAAAAGTTACTTTTAAAAACACTGCCAAGGCCAAAGATTTTTAAAGGTCAAATAAACCCTTTAAGATATTCAAAATATTGAATGACAGTTCTAAAGGTTTGATTATTTAGTATTAGGCTGGTATTCACCAAGCGCTCATAACTTTAAGAGACTCATAACCAAAAATTTCCTCCCTTATCAGATCACAAATATTGTTTTTCAAGAGTTTATGAAGGCGGATTTTTTGAGTCAAGCAAATGAAAGCTCGGTGAATAGCGGCCTTACTATTTAATAATAATATGACTAAAATAATGTCTCGCACAACCTATTTTCCACAAAAATTGTCATGGTGTCGGTAATTTTATCGTGACATGAAAAAAACCAAAATTGAAGCTCTTTTTTTATTTCCATTGTTACTTTAACTAAAAATAAATTTTTTACGAAATTAGAAGAACTAGGCACTGGCTGTATTAAATCACGGTCAAATTGAATTTTGAATATAAGGCTACGATTGAATGCGAGTAAGATTGTGCCGCCTAATTTCACTTTTCAATACGGCTAGAGCAATGTTAGAAAAATAAAAATTTCTTGTACTTTTTTCAATATGACTGATATTATTAATTTTTCGTTCGCAGCCTTATTTTATTTTTTTATTTACCGGGCCAAATACACATAAGGCTTAGTAATTGAGTTCATTGTAGTTTAAAATTAACAAAAAATGAACAGTGTTTTAAAATGATCAAATATTTAAATATTTTGTAATTTTTTTACCTATGCAAAAATTTTCATTTCATATAGGGTGTTGTTGCTGGTTGGGGTTTGACCAAAGAAAATGGACGAATCTCTTCAATTTTGCAAGAAGTTAATGTGCCAATTATTACCAACAATGAATGTAGGGCTACTCAATACAAATCAAAGATTTTAGAGACTATGTTGTGTGCTGGTGTTGTATCTACTGGTGGAAAGGATGCATGCCAGGTAATTTACAAAAAAAACTTCTTTTTGTTAGAAAAACAATAATTTTAACTTATTTTTTTCTTTTAAATTCTATAGGGAGACAGTGGTGGTCCATTGGGAGTTTTGGATAGAACTTTCAAAATTGCCGGTAATGAAATTTTATTTATTTTTGTTGTTTTAAAATTTTTCAATAATTTTTTTTGTTTGCAGGAGTTGTTTCATTTGGTTATGGCTGTGCTAAGCCAAATGCTCCTGGAGTTTATACTCGTGTTTCTAAATACTTGGACTGGATTAGCAAGAATACTGCTGATGCATGCTATTGTAACAAATAGAAATTTTATTATTAATAAAAATAAAAATTATTTATTTATGTATTTATAAAGCAAATTTGGTTTTTGATTTAAAGGTCAATCTAATATTAAACTACCAGCAGATTAAAGCAGATTAAAGCTTACAACTTTACAACTGACTGAAGTGTAGTATAGTTATAAAGTATGTATACAGGGTGTCCCATAAGTCGTTGAAAGCATATAAATAAGGGGTCTGTTAGCCTTCGTTAATATAGAAGGGATAAAAAAGCGAATCTTTAAAAACTTTAAGTTTTGTTATTTTTTCGCTAAAAATTACTAAATAAACCAAAGAGAAGAATTGAACTTTGACTTTTGCCGTCTTTTGCTCAGTTTATGCTGCCAAGTGCAAATGGGAGTACAAATTTAAAACAAGACAAAAAAATTTAGTAGTTTTATTTTTGGTCTATATAGTAATTTTAGAGAAGAAAATAGCAAAAGTTGTAGAATTGCCAATTCTGAAAAATTTCATTCGTAAAATTAGAAAATTTGAAAAGTTTTAAAAAATATTTACCGCACATAGCAGCACAAGTTCAGTTCATCAAATTACTTACAACTTTTTTTAGAAAATCCAAAATTGCTGTGATAATACTAAAACCTATTTATTCAACTTGTGTCACACACAAATTTTCATCATTATTTGGTCCCTCAAGCTGGATATATGCTACCTATTTAACATACATATGGATATTTTGCAATTAATTTTTATTTAAAACAAATAAGGAACCAGCACTTTTTTTTATAATCAACAACACCAACTTTGTATGGATATAATGTCTCTTTAATAAATTAAAATCGTTTGGCTAAACTTAAAATAAATATTATGTTTCTTAAAATCAATTTAATGAATTGAAACAAATTCATTATTAAATATTCTTAAGCTTCTTCACTTCACCATCACACGTACAAGCGTCTTCTGTCTTACTCTTTACCCAGGATCCAAAACGATTGACACGGGCATAAACACCTGGGTAATTTGGTTTGGCGCATCCTTCTCCCCAGGACACAACACCTATTCGATCGATCAAGTACATATTTTTTATTAAGTTCTTCCTGTCAAATCAAATTTATAAAACAAAATCACCTGCTAGTTGATGTTGTTCACCTTCAACGACATGAAGAGGACCCCCACTGTCACCCTAGAGCGGAAACAAAAGAAAAGAGTATTGATTACATATTCAAAAGTCTTAGCTGACGTTGTTGTCATACTTGACATGAGTCCTTTTTGCCTTCTTCAAATCCAGCACATAGCATATTCTCGGTAATTCTTGATGAACCGTATTTACTTTTTGAGCATTCTTCATGTGATAAAATGGGAACATGTACTTCTTGTAATGTATCCGATATGGAACCACCTTCTGCTGTAGCTCCCCAACCTGTCACTATGGCCTATAAAATATCAATCTCTTTTTTAAGCACTTTTACCCTGGATATGTATTTTTCTTTAAATGACTTACAGTTTCTCCAGCAAAATCTTTTCCGACTGGTGGCATGCACACCGGACGTAATCTGTCCTTAATTTCAATAGGTTCATCTAGTTTCAAGAGAGCAATGTCGCTGTCAAAGGTTCTTGAATTATACTTTGGATGGACAAAAGCCTCTGCCACCTACAAAGTGCAAAATCAGCAAATCACAAAAATACCCTCTTAAAATATAAATCATTCTATCATCAAAAACCTTTCTGTCAATCTTATTCGGGTGATTCATACTCCGACTGTGGTCCAGCAGGCGGACAGTAATTTGGTCTGCTTTAAATCCATGAATGCAATGAGAAGCTGTCATTACATAACGGTCATTTATCAAAGTAGCCGCACAGTAAAATCGTGTCTTGTACATGAGCAATGCCATCCAGGGATATTGGTTAACTTCCGTTTCCTGCCCGCCAACGATTCGTTTCTTCTTATTTGCCAAACCACAAACTGGAAGTTTAATATACATATAACAAAAATGGCAAAGTAGATGCATGTAGCGTTATCAAAGGCAATAATGTCAAGTCGACACTTACCACAATCTGCACAATTTTTCTCTGGAGCAACTGTTGACATGCTGGTACTTGTCGTCTCTGTGGTGGTTGTTGTGGTCGTGGTTAACGATCCAAAAGGTGGTCGTTGGGCTATGAGTGACAGCACCCACTCTATGAATTGCCGCTGCGATGCACGTATTGGGTGTTCTTCTGGTTTTGTTGCAGCATCATGTGGTGCGGAAATCTTTGAATTAATAAAGAGTAAAAATTTGGGAAAAATTTATTTTCAAATTCAAATTGAAATTCTCCTAGAAGTATGCATCACGTTTAATGTTGAATAAAAATTTTTGGAGATAACTAAGCCAACTGTGTTGAAAAATTCAATGTTAACAATATTTCCTTAAATAATGTTCTTAATGAAATGAAACAGCTGCCAAGCTTGTCAACTGCTCTTCATATTCATAGTCTTATAATATAACTCTCTTTTATGTCAGAAACAGATACTTATGTGCTTGGTCTTATGTGTATATTCCATGTCATCTCAGTTGGTATCTCTACCTGCACACTTTGGTTAAGTGAATAAAGAGTTCGTACTTGATAAGTAATCGTTGCACAACTTTTGTTGAAAAAAAAAATCAACTCACGCTATTAAAGAATTTCAAAATAACGAATGAACTTTAAAGATATTATGTGTTTAAGCTGTAATATTCGTATTTCGAAATCCTGAGGTTATGAATAAAATGAATTACATATTTGAAATCACAATCAAAAATAATATAAAGTGGAAAAATAGTTTTTTAAGAAATCCTTGAAGCAAAAAAAAAAAAAAAAAACTGAAAGAAATTTAAAAGATCATAAAAATAAATATTTAAACTTTGAAACTGTTTTAAACAAAAAAATGGTCGGTTTTGTAGAGCAAAAGAAAAAATTACGATTTGTATTCACTTCGGAACACTCTTAATATTCGAATCTGGAATTTTAAGAATGTTTCTATCTTCCCAATACCAAAATAGTTATATTTTTTTTTTAAATATCGAAATTTAACCGTTACCGTTACTTTTTATGGAAGCCAGATACCGCAATAGACCTTTTGGTCAAAATATTAGTATTTGCTTAATTTCAATGACTCAGTCTAAAAATACTCACATACAAGTACATAGATTTTTTATTCAGACCAAACCTACAGGTAGATATATTTTAAAAATTTAACTCCTAAGTCCCAATAATAACGTACCGCTCGTATCGAAAAAAACTTACTTAAAATGTATTTCTTATAGAAAATATAAATATTATATAAGCATAGAAAGCTTTTCAAAAACTTCACCAATTAATTATAAAGTAATTTCTTAATTTTTTATTCCAATATTTCATAAATAATTTCTTAACGACTTATAAAAAATAATGTATGAAATTTTTATATATTTTTTTTCTGATAATTTTCACCATTTCTAAGTTGTAAACGAAAACCCGATATTCTCGTCATTTTTACAAATGTCCATATTTTCTCCACCTTTACCTATTTTAAGTACTTTTGTATACAGAGAATATTTAAAAAAAATTGTATTAATATTTAACGTGATTTTCTTTTAGAATTAGAAATAAACACAGAAAATATTTTATGTTTTAAGTTAAACGTGCTAAACTAATTTATTTGATTAAAAGCAGATTTAATTCAATTTTGAAACGTGTGAGTATTTTAGTTAGTTGAGAAAATATTAATTAAGGATTTTTTTTGTATAAAACTTTTTGATCACTTGTGTTTACTGAGGCCTTCCATTTTAATTTTTCCTTTTCAATAAACATTTACTATTTAATTTTAAATTATATTTTTTGTTATTTATTAATGACTATTATTATTTATTTATATATAGTAAATTTTCAAAATCCATCGAAGATAGTAACACTAAATGAGTAGCTGCATTTTCCTCATTACTTTAAATCACTAATTATTATCACCAAACAAAAGAGCTGATATGAAAACTTTGTTCATTAAAATAATATCCTATGCAATTATGAAAGTTTTTAAATACAATTTTAAACTCAGGGTGAGGTTTTTTTCGAATTTTTGTTAAATATGTGTAGAACATGTATAAAAAGTATCACTCCAGTCACTTAAAAATAAATTTATAAAACTTTTAAAGCATCTAATATCTATGTACCTCCGCAGATGTTGCTGCATGCAATAAAATTAGAGTCAAAACAACCAAAAAACTTAATTTTAGCAAATTCATTATTGTTTGACTATACACTAAGTTCAAGTTAAAAAAATAAATATTCCAACCGATAATACCCAAGAATGACGCGAGAGAATGAGCCTTCCTAACCAACTGATGTGACGCTTTCAATGGAACTTCTTTAGCCATCGATCTATGGTAATAAATCATTGAGAAAGTTAAGTGAGCATACTCTTTTTTTTCCTATGTACATTTATGCAAATTAAGTTATTTGCTTCTTTTTCTCATTGAAGACACGTACATATACATATTTGCGCCAATATACACAATGTTCTTCGGCAACAACTTTCACGCACGATTATCGGTTAGTTTAAATGCAGCAATATCAATTAAATTGATCAGAAGAAGAACTTAAAATCAACTGACTCCAATGCCTACCAATAAAGCGGAACATTCATCATTTTTACACCCCAAGCCACTTCAATGAGGTCACTGTAATAAGATTAAGAACAAATAATCAGAGAATCAAAACTAAGCTGAAAACAAATTTGATAAATCCAATTTATTACTTTCAAGAAGTGGGAGGAATTTTTACTTCTTTTTCACGGAATACAAAATTGAATGCCTGTGGGCTTGGAATGGACTTCAGTATAAAGATCAGTTCTCATATACTCCTTTTTTTAATTATTTTTTTTGAGATAAGGTTTTTGAAAATATCAATTTTTTGATGTTTGTAGACTTATAAAGTAATTCCTGATGTCTTTTAGTTATTCAAGAATTTAAGTTATAATGCATTTAAATAATATTAAAATAGCTTGAATTATAAAAAAACAGAAAAAATTAAAAAGCTCAATCTAATGACGTGAGGTGTATGAAATAACCTAGATAAATCAAGTAGCTTAGCGTACGTACATAATATAGACAACGTTGAGTCCACAACTGAATGCTTCTGTCGATCAATCAATATAGTAGGAAGACGATATTCCAGTAAAGTTGGTACCTAACCTACCTATTATACTCGATTCGTCCGTTCAACAAATAACCGATGAAGAAGAATACTGATACTTATTGAATAGATGCAAAACTAATATGATATTGCAATTTAATTTGATGACACAGTCATGGTGATATAAACTATAAACCTATCAGGCCATGGTGGTAATTGCATTTCCGGGGAATAATCTTAAACTTGATTGCTGGAAATGAGTCCATTCAAAATAATAATGCAAGACACGAGTGAGTGTGTCTATAGGAATTTGAAAGTATAAGTAGGTGTATTTGGGGAGTTGATGCGAAACACGTCTATACTGTCTGCTCGTAAAAAAATGTATATGTATATTTAAAAAATAAATTAACTCACATCAAAAAGGCTTCCATGCCATGGGCAAAGAAGAAAATATAAATTTGATTTAACTACCAATACCTACAGTTTTGACAACGTTGGTTCAATGTTTTTTTTCCCTTAGTACTTAAATTTTGAACATTTCTAAAGTGTCTAGAAAAGCACCGAACACACTTACGGAAATAATGGCGCTTAAAATAATTTACCGGTGTAGTTTTATAATCTAAATAAATGAAACTTATGTGAAAAACATTTGCCTATACTTTTCGTTATTTTGTTAAGGCTCAGCAACATATAACAAATTGTATAGCAACATTATTATACATGACGTGTCCCATACTTGGATTAACTCATAAAAATTATTGCCACACAGTACAACATGGATATAAGATATTCTGAAAATCTAAAATTGTTCTAAGTTTTATTTTCAGTATAATTGGAAAAAAGTCAAATTGGCAAAAAATGTAAGAGTCCATGTTCTCCAATAATCAAGACTCCTTAAAAACATGATCTTAGAATTCAAAATAGCTTTAAACGGCCTTTGATTCACAAAAATTTGGGGTTTCGTCTCAGCCACCTCACTTGAACTCTTCAGTGGACTCTTTTGAGCTAATTGTGAGGCACTTTTTGTTAAACTTATGTACATAGATTATATAAAAAAAAATTTCCTGTGAACAACAAGATTTGAATTCCTAGCCATTAAAATAGGAAATTGTTTACTCATGCTCTGGCAACCATTTATACGAGTGGCTTTTATATAATACTAGTTTTATATATTACTAAAATAAATCAGCTAATTAGAAGACTTAGCACTATTGATGAAAAAATGATGAAACTTAAACTCTTAAAAAGTTGCCCTTACATCATAGTTATTTTTACTGGACGGGGTCTTTATTGTTGTTGGGATTAACATTTATTAACAATTTTAACAAATTTCATAATTTTATCAATTTACTGACAACTCTAATAATAATTAATTCCTGATGTACATATGCCTTTCTCCTTAAAAAAAAAACCCCCTCTGATATTTGTATGAACTTTTTTTTGACTTTCATTAAAACCAAACGGGGTTTAAAAACCATGAAAAATTTAACTCTTCGAAAACTCAATGCTGCCTTATGTCGTTAAAGCGAAACTTACCCCCAGATTTTTGTCTTGCATTGATTTGACGCACACGCTGAATTTACAACTTATTCAAATCACATTGAATATACACAAAAATGTTATTTGACCGAATAGTGTGATTTCTTTCAATATAAAATTAATGTTGAAGTCAAATGGGTCACCAAACCCAATTTATTGTATGAGTCATTTGGATTTTTATAAAATTTGAGAACAGATTTATTTGTCTGGATCAAACCTATTACAATTTTTTAAGATGTCCCCCCGGTTTTTGCTATAGTCTGTTTGGTGTGGGAGTTTTAAGACATAACATTTTTGAAAGATACAATGCAAATAAAATTCAAAATTTAAAGTATTTTTGTGCTTGTGCATATATTTAAGCTTAACTTAAAACAATATAACAACAAATCAAAGATTAGGATAATATTGACTTATTCCTCAAAATGTCTTTGTTCTTAAAATTAAAATAACAATAGTTTATTTTTTATTTATAGGTATTATTAAAACTATGTACTTATTTGGTAAATCTTTTTGATACTGGAGATCAAAATTATTTTTTGTTAAGCTTTTATGATAAAGAAATAATTTTTTAAAATTAGGGCATTTTTCAATGAGAATTGAAGATGTTTTGACTAGAATGCAAATTTGACTTAATCTAGTGTTTTTTTTTTGGCTATATTCTATAACATAATGTATTAATTCACAACCACTGTTGCATAATATAATCAATATAATTGTTTTGTGAACTCTTTGGCGTGCATAGACATTCATTTGACAATTTGCGCTGCATCCATGGAACATAATTAGACAACTTTGTATAGATGCCAGGGAAGTTAGGCCTTGCACAACCGCGGCCCCATGAAACAACACCAATGATTTCAGTGCTGCCAGCTTCTGCTTCTCTCAACATTGGACCACCGCTGTCTCCCTGAGTGACAAAAAATGAAGAAAAGAAATATTTATTTCCGCAAGGTAATGTCTCAATAATATCAAATTACTTGACAGGCATCAATTTTTCCATCATGATAGCCAGCACACATCATGTTATCGGTAATACGTTTTTTGCCATAACCAGCATCCTTACATTGTTCCTGAGTCCACACTGGCACAGAAACTGATTGTAAAACTGGTGAAGTTTTTTCCTTTTCTCCGGTCTTACCCCAACCAGCAACGAGCCCAAGAACTCCGGAGTAATCAGATTCACCTGAAATAACAGAACGAACGTTGTTGATCAATATCTTTATGAATGTCAATTTCCTGAAAAGTTATTTTTCCTTTGAGGATAGGGCATTTAACATTTACATTTATCGAAATGATAATAAAACGTTAAAATTTAAAGATAAAAATTAAATTAAAAAAATTTAACTTGCCTGTTTTTAAAGCAATTGGATAAACAATTAATCAAACTGTTTCATGACAAATACCGTTAATATTTTCCCAATTTCCTAATTTTAATAATAAGATTTTCAGCATTCTGTTCTGCCGTTTTAAATGCCGTGTAAAATATCAAAATATTTAAGTTTTGGATATATTCAATTTAAAAAGAAATTGATTTATTTTTCAAAATTAACAAAAAAAACATTACTTAGAAATTTTCTTCTTTATAGTTTTTTTTTTGTGGTTAGTTTTAAGTTTCTGGTTAATTTTAAAGTTCTCAATTATATAACCGTTAAAGTTTTTTCCACAATCATTATAGTTTTTTTTTCTTTCAAAAAATAATATCTTATGTATTATGGGAAAAAAATTGGTAGGTATAAATACGAGTACATCTTCCTATTTTAAAAATGAAGTTTTCATTAAAAAAAAAACTGAAAAATTGTATACGCAACGTTATTTTCATACAATCGCTTTCTCAAAACAATTGTGACAGTAATCCATAAGCCGTTTATTGGAAAATTGAAAACCAAAAATCCTTCAATTAAGTTTTCATTAAAAATATTTTGTTACAAAACTCCGAATATTTTTTATCAAAATCTTTAGAGCCGTTTTCGAGATAAATAAGTTTTGTCATGTTATATGACAAGTACCATTATTTTTAAAGCAAAAAACAAACGAATTTGAATAATGTTATTTTTTCAGTCATTAAAAAACTCGTTTTCGAGATATTGAATTCTTAAAAAAAGGATCTAATGCAAAAACTATGTATTTTGTAAAATTACGTTTACATCGTGTATTGCCATAAAATTAGTATTAAAATTTTTCAATGTGGAATTTCGAGTTTTTTTTCCAGTAAATATTTAAATGGCCTTCGATGCATTTTTAATCAAAACTTTTTGCATTATTAGCGAAATAATTGCTTACAAAAAAAGAGAAGTTATTAAGAAAACATTGAAATACGAACTATACAGAAATTGTATGCAGAAATGTTTTGTATTTTATCATTTGGTTGCCGAGATAAAAAAAACAAATAAATATTCATTAATTGATGTTAAAGGTGCTTGTAGTTCTCAATGTATAACAAAAACAACAACAAAAAAAATATACTTACCACCATTTGGCAAGCAAGCTGGCTGCACTTTAGGTCCAAACTGTACCGGTCGATCCAATTCAATCAGCGCAACATCATTATTGAATGACACCACATCGAAATACTCATGATCATGGATAGCCTTGATGCGACGGATTTCAGTGTAATCCTTGGAAATCTCATGTCCTCCAAGGTAGACACGAATCTCATTCGGGCTAAAACTATACACACAATGTGCTGCCGTTACCAAGAAGTTACGTGAAATCAATGTAGCCCCGCAGTAAAGTTTTCCCTGACGCCATAGTCCCGCAAGCCAAGGCTGTGCATGCGGTGCTGAAACTTTTCCACCTACTATTCGATTTGAACGGCCCTGAACTCCGCAAACTGTGAAAGATATAAAAGAAAATATACATCATATAAATGAGAGGTTAGGAAAGTACATTGAATTTTTGCAAGTTCGTCAAAGCTTTTGGCATTCATCGGAACAATAGATTATAGCGGCGCGGCGGCGGCAGTGAGACTGCGAGTTACGCATTCATGGCAAATCATTGTCACATAGTAATATCTACATTTGAAAGAGTCAAGTTTAAGGTTATTATAGGCATCAAAGATTGTTCAATTTGAATTGTCAGTATATACTACACTCCCCGTTTGACTTCGTAGAGTTTGTCTTTCGAAGTTTATTGTATAATAGTTTTTTTTTAATAATCGGACAGAGTCATTGGATTTGAAATAATGAGTAAGATTATGTGTCGCGTTTGGGAGAGGGTGATTGCCTGCGACAAGTGTGAAGTTTTTGACCTTTTGAAATATGACTTATGTGATGGTTTAGATTCAGATCTTGTAAGTTCAATGAAGTTCAAAAAAAGGAATTTCCGTTTTAGATTTTGAAAAAAAGATACCTCGACATTTGATGGAAGAAAAAATGAATCATGGGGTTTCATGAATCTATGATTGATTGATTGGTTTAACTGACAGACGCAGTTTAATAAGTTGGTTTTTATTATCAGGGTCGGACATTGAATGAGTTGATTCAATTTAATGAAGAAGATATTATTTATTTATTTTTACGGGAATTTTATTTTACTAATAAATTTTGAGATGGCATAAATTATTGAGACACTATCGATAACTGGTTCTCATTGTAATTTTTTCATTTGAAATCAAAAGGATAGATAACAAAAAACATATTTTAAGAAAATGATGATTTTTTTAAATTAAAAAAAAAACTTCTTATTACCTAGTATATCTAAATAAATATAAAAATATTCTTATGAAATTTAATCGTATTTCACTCGAAGAGTGAATTCAATAATTTTCTTGTTGTTAATTCATAAAATTTTGGTTTGAGTTTTAACTTAAATTAGTTTAGGGGATTAAGGTAGGGCGCTATTTTCTTTTTTTGTTTGTCTACTAAATTAAATTTTAATTAAAGTAATCGAATTAAAAGATCTATTTGAAAATATAAATATATTTGGTAGAAAGAAGTCTTGAATATACTTTAGAAACATTATTGGGTACTTTCAGGCTTAACCTATTTTTTTATTTTAGATTGAAGTCTTTGGACTTAGCCGCCATTTTGAAAATGATTTTAATGCTATTCCTCCGATTTTATTGGTCTTAAGGATAGTTTTTTTTTTATCACAGTTGATCATCTTTAATCCATGATTTCTCCAACTCAATCCTTAAATATGTTTGTAAAATAAATTTATATAATATTTTCATATTATCCACAGTTTCATTTTTTAATCATGGACTTAGATAATCATCAAATTTCGGTAATTCAACGCCAATTCACCAGGGCTTCTGAAAACTGTATCAGAAACTCATAGACGATATGCACATTCTAGGATTTACAATCATGGATTAAACAAATCTCTCTGATGTGAAGAAACTGGCCTTTAGAATGGATTTTTCATCTTTCTTACATAACCACAGTTGCCAATTAGCCAATTATTAAAAAGCAGAAATGTCGAAAAGCTGTTAAACCTCCTCTCCCACTTGAACAGTGTTAAGGTTTTCGGTATCTTGCCTGAGGACTAAAATGATTGTGTTTTGCCATTTTAATCAACATTTTAATAGAGGAAAGAGCTTCCAAAATAGGATTATCCACTCAAAAGAGGACTTATGATAACTTTAACCAAATAACGTATTTCAAATAAAAATTGTACTTTTAACTTAAGCAGTTAAGCCCTTAAGTATTTTAATTTAATTCCAATATGGCTGCAGTTTTACAAAACGCTAATGGCAAAAAAAAACTCTGATATGAACTCTGTTTAAGGAGCCTCTAAGAGAACCTACTATTAATAATGATAGTATAATTATTCAAAAGAAAATTATTATTCAAAAGAATAATTTTTCAAAAGAAAATAGAACTTAAGTTAATTTAAATGTATTTAATAATTAAAAATAGTATTAACGGAATTAAGTACACCCAAAGTATAGCTTTAAGGTAGACCTGTCCCGGAGTGAACAATTTTTGTCCGGCTTTTTGTATATTTCCATTTTAAGTCATATTTTTAAAGTCATTTATGAATTGATATTAAATTGTTAAGCAACAATTGAAAAAAAAAATAATACAAGTCAGTCTTGTTTCAGTTTCCATGATATTGAACTTGAAATAAAAGCCGGTAAAAAATATTTCTGTTTATTTTGTACAACTCAATGAAAACATGCCTATCTAATCTATCAATGTAATATCATTGCTCGTTAAAATAAAACATTATCAAAAATGAACATCAAAATTATGTAAACAAGATAAAAATTTCCGAGCCCAGTCAGAAACCAGATCTAATAAATAACAGAATTTTCCACAAGTTCATTACTATGTCACCCACAATTCACAACACATTATAACATAATGTTTACATTCATCAAAAAAAAAAAAACACAAAACAAAACAAAAACACCTTCTTCACCTTGATAAACATTACAAAAATGTTAAACAAGTTCCAAAAGATAATAATTACTTTTTAATGTCTTCATCAACACAAAATCACAATCGCTATAATTTCAAAAAAAAAAAAAACTGAATATGATAAATGACATATTACCAAAATATTAACATAAATGAGATAAATATTTAAATTTTATGAATATTTAACAAACAATAACAAAACAAAAAAAAAAAACGTACCACAATTGCAGGAATTAACCAGACGTGAGGACGGTATCGCGATCGCGCTTATAACACCAAAGGTTAGAAATATAAGAGCGATTATTGATTTGGCAAGCATATTTCACTAGTTTATTTTCTCACAGTAAGTCTTAAGAATGATATAAGTTTGAAGTTATTTTTTTTTAATTTTATAAATTTTTCAACGAGATGAAAAAAAGCACAAAATCAAAAGGGGCCGTTAAAATTTATTTGAATTTAATTTTTTTTTTGTTGGCTTAAGGATCTATGTATAAGAATGTTTTAAGGAATTTTTTTGAAAATGAAAAAAAAATAATAATTATTATAGAACGAATGTGCAATGAGATCCTCACTGTTTAAAATCACAAATCGAATTGACATTTATATGAATTAAAAATTGCTACTTATGTTCGACGGAATTTGGCGGTTAAAACATTTAAAATCCAACAATTTTCCAATACATACGCGCGTATAGAGCAAAAATAAAAAAAAATAATTTAAACAAGCCATAATAAATTGTGGTATCTCGCGGATAGGTAGTGTATAGCTGTCGCGCTTGCTCGTAGCCATTTGCGTTGCACTTAATTCTGCGAGAGTGAGAGATAAAAAAAAATATTGACGAAAAGCGCGTATCGGCGGCGGCGGTGTGAGATAGTGTTAGAGAATGATGTCCTTGGCTTTTTGGAGTCGCTTTTCTACTCACAACGCGACCGCGGCCGCGGCCGCGCACCGCCGCGACTTGATAAGCAGCCCACTACATTAAATGATGAACTTTGTTTTGTTTATATTCTATAGAGACTTGTACTTTTTTTTGTGTTTTTAGATACATTTATAGATACAACTATTATTGTGTGTCACCTTACTCCCTCATGGTGGTTTTTATTTTGTTTTTGTTGACTGTCAAAGTTTTTTTTTTTTTTTATTATTTTGGTTTTAAGTGCGAAGCTTTTTTAACAGCGTTGGTGATGAATATAATACAACTCACAAAATTAATATTGTTGGGGTAGGTGGAGTAGGTGTGTAACTGACTGGTATATTGTAAATTGTCAGTCGGTCAAAATTGTTATAAACAAAAACACCATCTGAAGGACGTTGGTTGGAGCGCGTTCGCGCATTCGTTTGATGGCTTAATTGGTGTTTTGTGATGTTTGATTTGTCCATCATTGAGGGTTGCAAGTAGTTATAGGGAAATGCACAATTTTCAACTCGACTTTGACATAATTAATTTTTTTCAATAATATTTTGTTTTTTACCATCATGACAATGATACTTGAAAAAAAAACAGACATACTTATGTAAATATAGTTCTGCATGGATTGCAGTGGAAAAATGTAGGTCAGGGGAGTTAAATTCTCAAGGAGTTGTCTTTTTTTTTTTTTTGTTAATTTTTTGTCAAGGAGTGATCTCAATTAAAAATGCATAAATCCAGGTGAAAGTATTGAGATAAAAATTGTGTTGTTATGGGACTAAGCCTTTATTAATTGATTTTATTGCATAATGTCTCATATAGAGTCCGAAGAAGATGATCTCTGGACCCAATCTGCAAAGTGGGTATTACATCAGTTTTTTTTAAGTCTGATGAAGTTCGAGTGAACCATCAGAGAAGTAGATATAATAGTATGGAAATACCTACCAACCAGCATTAATTGTTCACACGTGGATTTAGGTTGTTTTGATTATCCGGAAATTATGTCATTTATATTATTCTCTCATCGTTTTAATTGCGTTTTGGTGTTTTTTTTTTCTTCTTCTTTTTTGTGTAAAACACTATCTTTACTTGACGATGCATCGCTGATTTTTGAAGAAAAAAAATTGTTGCACAATTTGATTAATTTAAGTAGGACAAGTTGGTAAACAACTATAGGTGTAAAAGCAAAATAATAATAATAATAATAAATCAGTTTTTTTTTTCGATGCACTATTCGAACAAGGAAAGTGATTGAACTTTAAACTTGCCCCACAGCAGGAATAAATGAAGTTTTTAATATATAGAAATATGATATTGATATTGGACAATGATGTAACTTCTGATAAATGAGGGTCTGCAGATAGTTGAGTTACTACTACTACAAGTGGTACTTGCTTAATAACTTAGGAGACGGTCCGATATCCTGAACCCAAAAAAAAAACCAATCAACTCATTCTTAGAAAAAACGCAACAGCTGCTTAAAGAGTTATTTATCAGCGTGTTATTATTCCCAACAGAAAAAAGTTATTAGTTTTTTCAAACTTTCAATGATAACTTTTAGGAGGTACTTATTTTTTTTATTATTAGGAGTTAATACGTTAAACATTATTCCCTAGGTTTAGCTTTGAAGCAGTGGTGATTTACCTATCAAATATTTTTTTTAACCAATTAATTATAGAAAGTAATTACGATACCTTTTAATTTTCCTTAACTTTATTTGCTACAATTTTACTACTTGAGAAGCTATCTCCAATATTAATTTTTTTTTTCAAAATTTTGCATTACGAAATTTTTTTAAATCCGTCAATTCCTTTGTTTTGGATTCCCCATTTCAGCAAAGATCATCATCGGGGTTGGCTGACAAGAGTTCAGGGTCAGGTTCTTCGGTATCTTAAAAAGCAAAAGAATCACCTTCCCTACTCGTATGCAAACATGAATGGACACCAGATTTCACACTCTATTGAACTGGGTAGGTCAATTCCATAGTTTACTTATTACCAAACCACCCCTTCCCCCACTACGTGAAAAGACTAGTTCCTGCGGGGGCCTGGCATTCATACAGGGTAATAAACCCCCCGAAAAACGAAAAATCGAATCACTTCAATAATTCATTTTCATTTAGATTTTAGCCAAAACATCGTTAAGTTTAAAAGTGTCATATTTTTTAACTGTGGAATTTGAAAAAATAGTGTTTTTAGCGTATAGTTCTTGATACTTTCCTTTTTCTAATGTCAATGTAGAAGTCCTCAGTGGGATAATGTAAAATTTTAGTGATGCTTGATAGTCCAAAATAAAATGAATAGCAACACAGGGCTGGCCATGAGATTTTTGAACTTCAGTGTCAGTCTCGTCTAGGTCTCGGTTTGTTTCCAGAAGTGTAGTAGTTTTTTATCAGAAAAAAAGAAACATAAATATTTTATTCTAGAAGCTTTCCAATCAGTATATGCATTGAAATATTCTCCTATATTTTTTAAAACAAATCAAGAGCAAATGCTCTCTCTCACTCTCATTACCATTTAATTTTTGTTTTTCAAGAACTTTTCAAAAAAAGTTTTTCTCTCAAGTGCTGAAACCTACAACACCTGAATGTGCTTTAATAATGCACAAGATTTCACACTCTATTGAACTGGGTAGGTCAATTTCATAGTTTACTTATTACCAAACCACCCCTCCCCCCACCACGTGAAAAGACTAGGTCCCTTCCGGGGGCTTGGCATTTATACAGGGTAATAAACCCCCGAAAAACGAAAAATCGAATCACTTCACGAAATAAATAGCAATATGGGGCATGAGATTTTTGAAGTCTCGTCGCAATTGAAAAATTTCAGTTCCGTCTTGTTCTCGTGCTGTACTCAGACGTATATTCTTTTTTTTTACGAGAAAAATTAGAAATATAAATATTTTATTCTAGAAGCTTTCCAACGTTTACATTGAAATATTAACTAATATGTTTTAAAACACACAATTTTGAATGATTTTCAAACAAATGCAAACACGACCGATGCTCTCGGCCTCGTCTCGTATGTTTAAAAGTAAATCTCGTCTTGTTTCTCGAGGCAATACAGTAATTGGTCTCGGTCGCATGCCAACACTATAAAAATACTCTCTATCTCTCTCTCTCTCTTTCTCTCTCTCTCTCTCTCTCTCTCTCTCTCTCTCTCTCTCTCTCTCTCTCTCTCTCTCTCTCTCTCTCTCTCTCTCTTATTACCATTTTAGTATTGTTTTCCAAGAACTTTTCAAAAAAAAGTTTTGCTCTCAAGTGCTAAAACCTACAACACCTGAATATGCTTTAATAATGCATCTGAATGGAATCTTCCCAAAGCGGGTTAAAACTAGTTTAGAAAATTTTCCATTAAAGACAAAATAAAATTTACAAGAACAAAATTGTAAATAAACCACACCTTCCGTCTCGTTTTTTTGCCACCAAAGTGTTCCAATTACATAAAATTAAATAATGACCCACTAATTTGATCGAACCTATATCAAACGCTACACAAACTAAATTATAACTGCAATATGTCATAATTTAAATGTACATCCCAATCCCCAATTAACATTAAACAAATAAAATGCAAAACTATGTCACAGTTGATGGTATTATGATGGCATGCGATGCGTACTCGTAGCAGACAGACAGCTGTGAGAAAATTTGACACGCCATTTCTAAACTTTGCCAAAACTAAAAACAAAATACCGGAATGTCAATAAAAATAAATATGTTAGTCCAGCCTCCATATTAGTATGCAAATTTCACATACCAACATAAATAAAATCAAATTAAATGCAAATATTTTACTTCCTAAAAAGCCTGATTTGGCTATTATATCATTTTATAACGGGAAGTATGCAATAACTTCAAATAATTCAACAATTTGACCATAAAATTTATTGATCAGCGATTAGCGTGGGTGGAAATATCATAAAAAAATAAATTGATATGGTAAGAATTTTAACTCGCCTATCAAATTGCTCAAATCAAAGTCAAGAAGTAAAAGCTTTTGCGGTACAAAATATTTATGGAAAATTTTACCGACGCATAAAATTTTGAATGTCACACAAAATTGCATTGAGTGTGATAATATTTGCATAAAAATTGCATCATTCATGTGCATTCAGAACATTCATATAGTGGTTTTGTGATCGGATTAGCTTAAGCCAGTGGCATGGTGATGCAGCACGGTCACGGGGCTGGGGATGAGCAACTACGAAATGATTGATAGGTTTTTGTATTAAAGGTAATTTTTGCGACGCAACAGTTTTAAAGGTTGCAGATGACAATGGAAATTACATGCCGATTATTTCACGAAGGGATTTATTTTTCAAAATACAGATTTCGCAATCAAATTTAACATAATGGATTTATTTTGAAGCTTATAGTATTACCTGCTGTCAGTCATAATAGTCTGTGATAAGATGTTGCAGTTTTTTTTCTAAACAAACTTTTTGAAATAAGGACAGACAGGATGTTTAAAAAAAAAAATTAAGGTACCTATACGTGGTAATTTTTCTTTTACTATAAAAAAGACATAATGAAGGGTCAAAATAGTCCATAAAAATTTATCACATGGAAAAAAAAACCTTTGACAAAAAATTGTTACTTCATGAAATAATATTGGGAAAAGTAAGGATTGCTTTGTTTTCGAGATTCATTCCGCAATTTTGTAAACTTTAGTTTATTTTTAACCTTAACTGTATTTTGAGGCTTTCTTTGTTTGGTTTTAAGAACTAGAAATTAAATTTTGAAAATTTAATAAATTATTTCATTGGCTCAATAAATAAGTTTGCTTGAATCAACGAAATAATTTATTGAGGCAATAAACAAATTTTATTGACAATTATCTTAACAAATAAGTGTTTTTAACAAAAACGAATCATTTTACTGGATTAAAAAAAAAATTGTTCAATTTAATGAACTATTTTATTAATCTTACAAATTCAATGCTTCAAACAATTAAATATTTCACTAGCACAACAAAAACTTGCATTGCTTTTACAAACTACTTTTTGTAAAAAACAAATAAATAAATTAATTAACGGGATCTATACAGTGCTGTTGTTTTTACTATATTTATTTTTTTGATACAGTGAGTGTAGTGCTGAAAAAGATAGAGGTCAAAACCTTAGTTTCATCAAAAATGTATTTAATTACTAAATTAATGTTTAAAATTTTGATCATCATAGAATGCAGAAATTTTATTGGCTTCCAAAGTCTTTGTTTTAGGTAAACTACACTTGACTTAGTCATACATAAGTAGCAAAAAGAAAAAGTGATATCAATCAAGTGAGGTGCAGTGTAGCTTTTAAAACATACCTCAGGAAATGATTTTTAATGCTTTCTATGGAATAATCATTTATATCTTTGAAACAATTTCACTCAATTAGCTCTTATCTTTGAATGGGAAATCAAAACAATCAAATATTTGAAAAAGACAAAAAAAAGTAAAATATTAATTTCCTTTTGTCAAAAATTTACCAATTAATCCAAAAAAGTCAAATAGTGAACTTATTAAATACCATTTTTTGGTAAATATTAGAATATCTCTTATATCCTTATAAAGTGATACAGAAAACAAAAAATAACAAACAAAAACGATTTGGCCAAATATTCCGACTTGAACTTCCGTGTTTCTTCTGTTTATACAAGAGTTATTTGATGGGCTGTACAAGGTTTATCAAATTATCTTCCTTTTGATGATAAAACTTAAGAAAAACATGTTCATTTACATAAAATCATCAAACATTATTTTTATTTATATACCAAACACATTTCGGAAATAGCCATGACAATGAAAACAGAGCAATATCTCTGCCACCCGCGCTGCGCAACCGACATCGCCATCGCCATTATCGCAATTTAAACAAATGTTTTTAAATAAAGCAATTGAAATAAACACGACTCACAAAAGCCGTCAGCTTTGTATATAGGGGCTCCCCCAAAAATTATTCCATGATGTGTTGGGAGTTATACAGCACGCATTTGCATCTCGGTATAGTGCTGTGATGGGGCACGTTGTATCGTACAGATTGTTCATTAAAATCTATTTTATGAGACAACCTTACGAACGGAACTCATGCTGTTTTCGTTTTCGTGTTTGTCACAAAAGCTTATGAAGCCGATAACATTTTTGGTTAACCTCCTAGACAATATAGCCCTGTATGGCTCATTCATCTGATCTTAAAAACAAAATAACAACAACAAAATTTCATACAAAAAATTCCGTCTAAATGTGAATGAATCACAGTGAGACAAAAAGGCTTTTAAATTTGATCTAAACCAATAATTTATAGCATAGCGGGGAAGTTGAAAATTTGCATTTTATTTAATAAGTTGGGTGATAATTTAGTTCAAAATATAACTTTTGTTAAATTAATTTTGGAATTTCATACAAAAACAGACCGCAATTTATTGAATGTTCAGTGCATAAAAATCTTGACTGCTAACTTTAAGGTGTGGGTTCACTTTAGGCTGCATTCTCTTCGATTGAATATGAATACGAATTTCCATTCGATTTGATGCATTCCATTTCCGTGGTATTTGATGACTCATGGAATAACGAAATTGTTCCAATAATGACATATGAACTACCCCAATGTGTGATGTGTCAAAAAATTTATCATTGATCTGCACTTGGCCCGCTTTAGGTCGATAACATTCGAACTGCCTACAGGAGCATTGGCATTTTTCAAAGCTTTTTGTGCTGATGCATCACCTTTGTAAGATTGTAGGTAGTTTTATTTTTTTTTAAGTGTATGACTGTAGTTCCCTCATTGTATAGATTTGTAGAAACTGTGGGTTCAAAAATGTATGTGACCGATAGATAGGGTTAGACATCAATTTACTTTTTTATTGTTAAAACCTTAAAGTGACAACTAATTACCTTGGTATTTTACTTGTTTACTCAAAATTAATGAATTTTTGTTGCAAAAAAGATAAACATTTTTATATTTTTTTTTTTGTAAAATAAATGAGTTAAATGAACTTTAAACATATTTTTCATAGACTGTTTTAGATGCGATTGAGGTGTCAGCGCTACATGTGTCAAACGCTTTATTTTTTGTCACTTGAACAATGGATTCAAATGGAATATGATAAGTGCATATAGAATATAGGTTCAAGGGAGTTGAAGTCAAATTTAATCCAAACGATAGAAGTATTCATATTTTGTTTTAATTTGTTTATACTAAACTAAGTTTTTTGTTTGATAAAAAATAAGATAAATTTGAGAAAACAAATTATTCAACGCGAATTGCAAACTGATTGTTAAGCACTTTTCACATGAGAGCGACCAACGAACGAAGTTCCTAGACCAAAATTCTGCATAATATCCAGAAAAAATGATAGAAACCTTATTTATTTAAATGTTAATATAATTAAATTAGCATTTAAATTGTTAAAACCAGAGAAATTTGATAAATAAAATTGTTCGTTGCGAATTGCAAATTTTTGTTACGAATTGTCAAACTCTATTCGCGTTCCACATACCATGCACACTACAACGAATGAATTGTTCGCGCGTGTTTAACCTCAAATTAATCTTGTTTTTGTTTTCTTCGTGGTTGGTCATGGCTGAAGGACGCGACGAGTAAAAAAAAGTCCATGTGAATGAAATGTCAAAATGGACGAATGTTCGTTCATTCGTGGTTCGTTGGTCGCTCTCATGTGAAAAGTACTTAACGAATTGTCAAACTCTATTCGCGTTCCACATACGATCCACACTTCGACGAATAAATTGTCGACTAACCTCAAAATCATTCTTGTTTTTGTTTTCTTCATGGTTGGTCAATGGTCATGGCTGAATTTGTCAAAGTCAAACGTCATTAGCTACGAATAAAAAAAGCCATATGGAAGAAATGTCAAAATGTTGGTCGCTCTCATGTGAATAGTCCTTAAGTCTCTTTCAAAAAATCGCAGTCTGATGGCGGTCTATCGTCTCGGAAGCGTAAAAAAGATAAGACCGAGAAGATACCGAGACTCGGGGTTAGCTCTAAACTTGTTTCAGAATCTTGAATTTAAATAATAAACACAATGATTCGCTAGCTTGTTTCACGTCATCTATTGTATAAATTATTATGAAGTATCACCCAAAAATTGACTAGAAATATCGTTCAAATTTATTTAAATTTTAGAACCTGAAAATATCGATCAAATAATTTGAGTGTAAATTATTTTTGTAAATTTAAGTCATTATATCCTATCGGCGAATCTTACAAATGGAGCCTTAACGTGAAGCAGTAAATCAGAGATTTAAATAAATATATAAAGTGGAAGAATTGTATTCCGATTCGGTATCACGACAATCGTAGGTAAATGAAGAAGACGAAGTCCGAACCCTTTTAACTTTTAATTTCCGAAAACGAATTTTCAATAAAACTTTTTGACAAACATCACTGAAAAGGTTAAACGTGTTCGAATTATGATATAATTTGTGATACAAAGATTTAGCTAGGATCAGACTTAAAAATCTTTTAAATCTTATACTGTTAGTATTGGACTCATTTAAAAAAAATATAAAAATCTTATAAGTATGTATATGAAATAATATAAGTTTTTGAAAACGTTAATATTGACAAAATTAGGTTTTTCATTATAAGAAAAAAAAACTTAAATCTCACATTGTCATTTTAAGAACCATTTGTAAAATTTGGAACAAATTCAAATATTAGGTATTCAAAACCAATTTCGATATTTGTATTTTAAATTTTTTACCGTTTTACGTTTTAGATTTTCAAACCGGGCAGTTTTTGTATAGTTAATATATTTACCCCAAACCATCATTGGTTTGGTTAATCCTTAATGCATACAAATTTTTTCCCATTTTTTATTCTGTCCAGTTTTTTTTTAACAATTTTTTGGACAGTTCTTTTGTTAGCTTTTTTTAGGACAATTTTTTTCATTTTCTCTTATTGGTTAAAAACCAGGTTATTTCAATAATTAAACTGACAAGATTTTATTTTGGCATTTGTTCCTTAGGTTTGGGTGTTTTTTGTTTTTACTTTTTTTTTTGGTAAATAATTCCAATTTTTGTCGTTCTTTCCTATCTTTATTTTAAATTTTTTATGTTGACCGTTCTAAATAAAAACAAAAAAAAAAAGAAAATTTCTATCATTTTTTCCATGGGCCTTATTGCCTTAGGCTACAATGCAAATATTTTGTAAACAAAAAAAATTTAACAAAATTAGAGTGATGACTAGTATTTCATCTGTCACATTTTGTTCTATTCAAATACGGATTGCAACAACTATTTTCAAATATGTACTCTCATATTTATTCCTAAGTACATCAAACAAAACAAAAAAAACTAAAACACATTATTTGAACGACAAACATTTGGTAGCTTGCATATTTTTCTACAACAATCATACTGCACTGGGACGGTATAGAAAAATAAATAATTGTACATATTTACTTTGGTTTCATATTCCAATGGGCATTGTTGTCGATATCCAATTTAACAAATTACATTTAATAGAACTAAATAATATTAACTGTTTTGTATTTACTTAGTGTATTTCAATTTCAGTAAATATTTTTTTCTGTAGATTATATTATTCATTCGTAAATGATGAAACTATTACCATGGATACGTGCACTTTATCTTATATCTCTGGCCGCCAAGTCGATTGATGTAAGTCTCTCAAAATTATTATTTCTTACATATGTGTTAAAAATTAGTTTTTTTATTTATAGGCATTTAACTTAACTGCCAACGAAGGACTTATTCGTCCACTTTTAAGAAGGATTGTTAACAAAGCTGAAGATTGTCAATCATGTTGTGAGATTTGTTCATGATATTTTGAAAAGTGTGTTGTGTGTTTTTTACTTATTGTTTCATTTTTATACAAAAGCATGTGGAATGTCAAATAGCAATAGAATTGTTGGAGGTGTCGAATCTGAAATTAATAAATATCCTTGGACTGCGATGTTTTTATCAAGGGGAAATTTCCGATGTGGTGGATCATTGATTAACAACAAATATGTCCTAACTGCTGCTCATTGTGCTAATCCTTCAGAAGCAGCTAACTATGAAGTTCATTTTTTACAAAACCGAATCGATACGCAAACCACGGATACAATTGTTAGAAAGGTTGCTAAACAAAAAAACCTAAGGCGAATTAAACGTTTATATTTATTAAGTTTTGACATCTTTCCAGATAAGCCAGGCAATCATTCATCCAGATTACAGTACCAGGACCTTGGAGAATGATATTGCCCTACTTAAGTTAAGCACATCCATTCAATTTGATGATAAAATCCGGCCAGTTTGTCTTCCAACGGCATTGAGTTCTCACACTGGATCCGATGTAAGATCAAAAAATTAAAAAAAATTAAATTAACATTTTTAAAAACTTTAAAGGCAATCGTCGTTGGGTGGGGTGCTCTGAGGGAAAATGGAAGAGTATCACAGCAAATACAGGAAGTTTCAATACCAATTATAGCTAATAAACAATGTCGGGGTTATGGATTGAAGGTCAGTTCGGGAATGATCTGTGCTGGTGTTCAACAAGGAGGCAAGGATTCATGTCAGGTAATGTTTTCATAAAATACATCTATTTCAATTGTATGGGAAATTCTAAAAAAAATATTACTTTATAGGGTGACAGTGGAGGTCCATTGCATGTTTTTAGTGGTTCAAAGTTCACTCAAGCTGGTATATTCATTCTAACAAATAGTTTTTTTTTTTTAAATACTTTTGAAATTCCAATTTTATTTAGGTATTGTTTCTTGGGGAATTGGTTGTGGTGGTGCCAAACGTCCAGGAGTTTATACAAAAGTTTCGAACTACATCTCTTGGATCCGTAAAAATACGGCTGACGCATGCACTTGCTAAATTGTAAAAATAAAAATAAAAAAATTATGAATAAATAAATTTTCTTGTTAACCTAAAGCAGATAGTAAAATAACAAATATGTTTGGTGCTTTTCAGAAAAGGTAAAAGTTTCGTTGAATCGCTTCGTTTATAGAGTGTATCTCAGTTTAGACAAAGACAACGTACAAATGAAAATGTATTCTAATGAAAGGAATACTTATTAGTTAGGGTATTTGATCATATGTTCTTTCTGAATACTGCATTTCAAAATGGTGAATGGAGCAGCAGCGGTGGACGTCTTTATTCAAATTGAAACTTAAAAACACATAACATGGAATGTTTGAGATTTTTCAAAGCCATGTATTTTCTTGTATTAATTTGTGTGGATTAGAAATAAATTAGTTAAAAGAAGTTAGTACATGCAATTATTTGATATTAATTTATGAGAAAAAATATTAGAAATATTTTAAAAATTGTCTTATGTGGGTATGCAAAATTACACCTTAATTAATATAAAAAATTACACAAAACACACGTTTTAAAACATATTTAATTTTCAAAATAAATATAATATTTATGATAAGCTGAACTAATACCAATAGACAAATGTAGTCGTATCAACATTTTGGAACCGTTTACGAGGAGTTTGAAATTTTTGAACTCGAATTTCTCGAGTTCTATTAATATTTTAAATAGAATACAAATTTTTTGTTTAGATTGACCGATAGATAATATAGATATTATAATAGATAACAAAATGTCAATTCCAGATATAATTTTTACGGAAAAACTGCAAAAATTCACTTTTGTAAAAACATTTTTTGCATTTATTTTCATATCGTAATTTTGCAGCAACAGATGCAACAACGCCCAAATATAGAGAAGGGAAAAAAACCTAAATTATCCCGCTTCTTTTCCCCCAAAATACGTTTCTCAAGATAAATTGAATTTTCAAACCGCCAAAGAAAAGGTAATAGCTTTCGAATTATTTGCAAAAAGGAGTCTACAGCTTGGTTTTAGATTCGACACCTTCAAAAATATTAAGCATAGAAAAATCCAAAAACTACAAACAACTTGATTCCAAAAGCCTCCATTCATAAGTTTTCTAGAACAAAAAAATACTACAAAACTATGCAATTGATTTCTTCACATCAGCGATCTCTTTTTACCTGACCATTTTGTATGTTATTCTAAGTCAGTGTCAAACATAGATTACCCAATTTTTAAAACCTCACAAACCTGTACTTCTTCGCTCATTAACTTCATGAAAACTAACAAACACCTCTCCCAAACTTATATGTTACAGCACATTTACTTAATAACCGGAAAAGACACCTTAAAGCGTAAAACAAACATTGCTCTCTTACACAAAAAAAAAAAAACAAAATAAAAAAAATACACCTCCCACCAATGTACATGAGCAATTATTAAGAAAATACAACAAAAACAAATCTTACTCCAACAACGAAAGACTTTATAAACTGCTGCGTTTACATTTCAGCCATAATTAAATCTTATTCTCGTAAAAGGTATGTGTATTTTTTAAGCCAACCAATTTACTTTCACTCCCCAGCAAGGTCTCCATATGTTCACGAGAGTAAATGAAAGTTTTTTTTTTTCGTTTTGTCATTTATATACAAATTGGTATATTTATTTAAAAAAAAAATATTTTAAAGAAGAACTAAAAGTGTATGAAAAAAAGATATTGGCACTATCCAAAAATAAGATTGGTAGGCTTATTAAAATTATTTTTTTATGATTTATAATAAATACCTTCTTTCCCCCACTTCAAAATTTGCTCGTTCTGCTAAATGGTTGATTAAATATTCAAAAAGAAATCTCAACACAAAAAATAACACCACATAGCGCGTGCTACAAAAATATATCAAATGTCTTTCTCCTAAGGCGCTTTATATCCCTCCACTCAAAAGTTATCAAATGTATATTAAAATAAAGCTGGAATATCATGTTCATGAGATTTTCTTTCATCAGCTGATATTGAAATTTGGGTTCAAAGTTAGTTATAAGAAATACCTCGACTTGTTTAGTATAGACATCGGTCAAGGTCTGTTATGTATCTAAATTACTTAAAAAAGAAACATTACTGTTTCTAATTTTCATTCACAATAAAATTTTTCTTTTCATAAAATAAACTAAATTAAAAACCAAACCTTAACTCATCTTGTGTGTCGCGCTACTTTCGTTGAGTCATTAAATAAAAGTGAAAATTTTAAGCTCGAATTCGGTCATATTTGCATATACAAAACTGAAGGGAGAAAGAGAAATTGTGTATATTGTGATTTTATTTGGAATTTCAGTGACAAAATTGATACAAACCGATCAAATGTGAATTTATTACAAAATAAAGTTCGATGCTCAGCTCTTTTGTTTTAGAAGTAACTAAATCAGACTAACTGTTGCAAACTGAATTCTTGTGCAAATTCATAGCAAACTATGAAAAAACAGTTGAATGAACCATTATTGAATGCAACAAAAAATTAATTGCTACAACAGCAAAGTGTTTTTGTTGCACAGAAATTGAAAAAGTGAAAAGTGAAGTTGTGCCTTTGAGAGATTACTCAACATTAACAGGTTGCGGTTGTTATGGGCATTAAGTCTTGCTGCAATTTTAACATTGTCATAGCGTATAAATCAAGTTGGTTACCGGTGTAAACGAAAGTGAAATTAAATATTGCGCATTTACCACGGTGTGGTTTTGGGATAAACTAGTAAAAACATAGTCCATATTCATAAGCGGAACCACCAGTCCTCCGTCATTATCATCGTTGTCGTTGCTCACTCAGTCGAGTTTAAGTTTAACTGAATGTTAACGCTCTTGTTTCGTTGGTCAAGCGATCCCAGTTCGGTGGTAGCTACCGAAACACTCGGACAAAGTGTTAATTCGTGAACTTATTTTTGTTGCTATTATATTCGTTTCGGTACCTCATTACGCCCATTTGTTTACTTTTCTTTGATATCTTTGGTGTTTATTCAATTCTAAATTGACAAATTGTGACCAGTTTTGTAATATCAACATTAAAAAAAAGATGCACTAGAGTGCATGTGTAATTTAAGCTGTCATGCATCTATCCAATGTGAATGTCAAGATTAATGGTGCTTATAATTACCTAATGGTATTCCCATATGAATATTATTATATTCACTAGTTTGTTTAAAAAAAGGAACGAAGTAAAGAATTAATTTCAATAAATTTGGAAGAAAATGATGAGTACTATTAATCGCAGTGTAAACTGGTGTTGTTTATTAATAATTTTCTTAGTTGCATGTGAGTTTTCTATGATATTGGCAATCAATAGTACTTTTGATTTGGAATATGATTCACAAACAAAGGAAACGAATAGATCCGGACGTTTTTTCTTTGATTCGATTTTTGGAATAGGAGCTGGTATAAGCAGTGCATTAGGATATGAGACATCGGATGGCGATGAAGATGCCAATATTGAGAGTCTTGTGAAGACTTGTGATTGTGGTGAGTAAGTAAATATTGTAATGTTTTGTTGTTGATTTAAAAGTAGACACCAATGATATTTTAAATTTGTAATAAAAGGAAATTAGATCATTCTGCATACTTTTCTTTAAATTATCACATTAAAGTATTAAAAAAAAAAATAACTTGAAATTAGTAATTGCTCTGAGTTACGAAAAAATGTTTCTTTGCTTCGGAAAAATTGGTAATTTCAAAGTTCTTACCAAAGTATTAAAAAAATCAAAAATTGTTAATTGTTTTTAATCTATAGTTACGTTTTCTGACAAGAGGCAATATAGACGAAAACAATTCATTTGTCTTTTCTTTTTCTTATGAAGAAGAAAGGTCAAATCTATTAAGAAATTCAGGTATTCTGTGAAATTTCATTAAGAGCAATTGAAAATTTCAGTCGAATTCTTAATAATTGAATTTGAGAATTAAAACTAAACATATAGGCTTAACTACTTTATGTTCAAAACTGATGTAAAAAGTCTTATAAATTTTGATAAAACGAATTTATGTGTTATTTTTCATACTTGTTCAAATCAATTATCATAATCATAAATAATGGTGCCTGCTAATATGAACATTTTTTAAACTAAAGCTTTTATTGATTTTAAATGGTATTAACTTATTCTTAATGCACGTATTTTAAATAGTTTTTGAGGTCGAATTTAAATATGGTGTATCAAAAGCTTTGATGTAAATTATACAATCAAAAAGCAAATTTAAAAAATTGAAAATTGCTTACATTTTTTTTTTAATTCAAAGTGTTTGTAAATTTATACTTAAAAATAAGTACACCATTTTGATTACATTTTTCTGTACCAAAATAATGTATGTAGCTACCTAGCTTTTTTTATTCGTCATTGAAAAACAAAAATGTAAAAAAATATAAATTTCGAACTGTCCAGATTGAAAATTAGGACTCACAAAAAAAAGGATAAAATCTTTTAGATTCTCTTTCTGTTCGCAAGCAACCCAGCATAAATTAAGAAGGAAATTAATATAAGAAATTCAGTATCTTTTATGTATCTCCTTACTGCATACGAAGCCAAATATAGCTTTTCAAGTCCCAAGCTTGTCCAAGCCCCCTTTTCTTTACAAAAATTTTCATTAATTTTTTGAAAATAAATTATACTAGGTAATTTGTAAAAGTTTGTCCTGCTCTATTTAAAATTATCATTTTGGTTATTTTATACCACTTTTTGAATACCAATCCAATTTTTGGCACTGTTTTTTTTTCTCTTTAATTTGTTTTCACCATTTTTATTTTTTAGCTGCTTTTTAATATTTCATGCTGGATTGGGTTAGGTCGTGAAGTATTTGTTATTTCAAAAACTCTCGGAAAATAGTTTTGGGTTTAATTTGTTGAACAACAAAACAGTATGAACTGTTTATTTTCTGTTATAAAAATTCAATCAAATTGGAACCCAAAAATCAGTCAAAACATACTTTTTTTTGCGAATATACGTAACGTATACATGTTGTTTCCTTAAATTTTACAAAATGATTAATGGACATACCCTTTAGGAACGGGAAATTTTTTGTCTTGTTATATGTACATGAACCATTCATTTTTCAAAGTAATGTTAACGAATTAGGAAAGAGCTTAAATATTTAGAAAAGTCTGTCTGTCAATAGGAATTTATAATAAAATTAAACTTGGCACGTTTTAATCATTTTGGAAATTTATTAGATTTAAAACATTTTTTTCGAAAACTATTACATTTTGTAAATTATCCACTTAGAAGTTTTTTTTTATTTCAATTAAAACTTTACGTTTATATCTCAACGACTTTGATAGAAGTGTTGTATAAAACTTCTACTTAATTTTTATGAAGGTAAAAATATTCTGGTTTGGTTTGATACAAATAAATAAAGAAATATATTTTTTCTTTGTAGAGAAAATAATTTTTTTTTCTGCACAATACTGTGTTAACACTTTTATTACTAACTCACATTATTATATTATGTCTGTATTAAGTTAATCAACAAGCTTTTGAGTTGGATTTTTCAATGAAAATCCCACATTTTAAATATTAACATTGCATACTTTGAGGCATTCTAAAAAAGCTTTTTCGTTTCATTTCAGATTGTGGATATTCGAATGAAGAAATACGAATAGTTGGCGGTAAGCCAACAGGCGTTAATCAATACCCCTGGATGGCTCGAATTGTATACGATGGTAAATTCCATTGTGGCGGTTCACTTCTTACCAAAGACTATGTCATAACAGCGGCGCATTGTGTGAAGAAGCTTCGAAGATCCAAAATTCGTGTTATTTTCGGTGATCATGACCAACACATAACAACAGAATCAAAAGCCATACAAAGAGCAGTTACCACAATCGTCAAACACCGTAGCTTCGATCCTGATACCTACAACAATGACATTGCTCTATTGCGTCTCAGAAAACCCATCGTCTTTTCGAAAATAATGAAGCCCATTTGCTTGCCAAGACTCAACTATGACCCAGCTGGTGAATATTATTAAAAATCAATATCAAAATTTATAATTTCAATCTAGTTTTCTTCGATAACAGGTAGAACGGGAACTGTTGTCGGCTGGGGACGTACATCGGAAGGTGGTGAACTACCAGCAATAGTTAACCAAGTTAAAGTTCCCATTCTAACCATAACCGAATGCAGGAATCAACGATACAAAAGCAGCCGAATAACCTCAAGTATGTTGTGTGCTGGTCAATCAAAAATGGACTCATGTCAAGGTGATAGTGGTGGTCCACTTTTACTTTCGAATGGAGTCAAATATTACATTGTTGGAATTGTCTCATGGGGTGTTGGATGCGGACGTGATGGGTATCCTGGAGTTTATACAAGAGTCAGTAAATTTATCCCATGGATTAAGGCAAACTTGGAAAACACATGTTTGTGTACGTAGCAGCGATGTGAATTTGTTTTGTAAATTTGTATAAGTATTTAATATTTATATTTATGTTAATATTAATGAATTTTTAGAAGAAACAAGTTGTTTGATGTTTAGTTTTTTGGTTATTTCCAAGTATTTCATATTTGTAAGAATTCAACCCGAGCTTCACATAAAAAATATGTAGGTATGCCAAGTTTTAAAATGAATTTAGAGGTTTTACACTTTGATGAGTTTTTGAAAAGTAGACACAAATTCGATGTATTTACTATTTAATGTTAACTATATTGGTAAACAAAATTGACTTTTCTTTGTAACAAGAATACTAAGACCTGTTTCTATCAGGAAAAAAGTTCTGGAGTAAAAATATTATTTTTAAATTATTTTTAAAAAAATCAATTTTGTTAAACTATGAAATTAACATTTACATAAAAAAATCGTAGTTTTGGCTACTTTTAACAAATTCATTAAAGCCCTAAATATTATAATCTTATAATCTTCTTGAAACTTGGCATTGATATCATTCAGATGACCAAGATTCCAGGCGTAAGTAAGTTCTGCAAAAATTCATCTTTTTTTATTTTTTGACTTATGGAACACCCTACTCTGAGAGGAATTTTGTAAAAATTGGAAGATTTGGAAAAAATTTTACTTTTAAGGTGTTAAACTATGTTAAACAATAAAAACAAGAATATGTATGTGTGTAAATCCTTAAATGGCAAACCTCATTGAGTAAGTATATTTATGTCTCTTTATTTCGTAAGTTTTATTTAAAAATATGTATTGACTTGCAACCATGACAAAGATGACTTAGAAATCAAAAAATTGGAATTTGGACCGCTTTGACGTTTATTTTATTTCGTGGAAATTGACATGTTTATTTTTTTTTTCATTAAACTTGACGGTATTGAATTTGTTTAAATCATTTAAAAGTATAGGTGTTCACACTTATTTAAAAAAATAATCCATTAATGAAAACATCTTCAAATTTACTTTTTAGTAAGTATACACTTATTTATCCAATTTCATGGGCGCTGTTATGATCACAAGGATAGCAAAGATTTTTTGGTAAATATCTCTCCCTACAAAAAAAAGTATTTTCATATGCTGTGCTAAATCGACAAGCTCTTTGGATTTTTCACTTCAATGTCAAATGAAATTTTTTCATCCAATTTTATGATGGTACTATTTTTTAAGGACTTTTTGTAGGACCCCCAGTCTAGTCAGGACTCAGAAAGGAAAAGAGGATACAATAATCTTAATTCATATTGAAATTATAGAAACGAAAGAGCTGAGTTGCAAACCTTAAAAAACTTTATAGTACAAGAAATATTTTAGAATTTCATTTAAAAAGCTCAATAAATATGTAAATATTTCTGTTGTTAAATTGATAAATATAAAAAAAGGTTAAAATTGAAAATTTAGCAAAAACGAGTTATTTAATTTTGAATATGCTTTTTAAAAATATATGATCTATTTTCATAATACAACTACCCTGATTTGTTTGCAAAATTCTTTTTTAAGGCCTAGCAATCCTAGGTTTTAAGCACATATTACCTATGTATGTATATGTAAATATATATCTCTAGACAAGCGGAGCGTTTTTTTATTTTATTTCTTTAGAAACTATTTAAAAACTTCATACCAGTCATTTAGTTATGAGATGTGGGAAGATTATCGTATCATAAAAGTGCGACTCTTCCGAAATTGCGAACAAAATTTTAACAAAAATTCGTCCACATTATTTGTTTGGCTAGTGTTGTTTCTTATATGGGAAAGGAAAAACAATTCTAGAATCTGAACATTTAAATATCCAATACCAAAATCTCGTACAATCTAATCGCAAATCGAAAAAAAAAATTAATACAGTATCCCGAACCCCAAGATAGCATCTTGAATTGGTAAAAATGGTAAATAAGCACCTATACATACCAAAAACTAGTAAAATAAAGAACAAACTGCTAGTAAAAAATATACAAGACTTTAAAAGAATATTTCAAAAACTTTTAGGTAATTCAATAAAAATAAATTTTCTCCCGGAAGAAAAAACAAAATTTTTCATGATTTATTGTCGTTTTCATAGCTCAGGTCTTACTCAATTCGAGTTAATACCAATTTGATCAGTAGATATCTACTGTGCAAGATCAAATTACATTCTGTATCTATTCAAATCTAATTTAGTTAAATTACTCAAATTCAAATATTGACTATTAGCGTGACAATTAGCTGTATCCATTTATTATTCCAGTTTAATAAGACGTGAGTATAGCAAACATATATGAATATCTCCCATTGGAATCGGAAAGGCATAAGCACCAGTTTGGTTTTGCCACCAAAACCCGCTTTCAATTAACGGTCTATGTATAGCATGTGTCGTGTGTACTCGTTATTTCAACCAATTCACCACTTAAGCCCAAAGATGTTACATTAAAAAAAAAATTATCAAAAATTAAATTTTTAACGATGTAATAATCCTCAAGTCATTAAATTTGCTCAAAAAGAAAACAAAAGAATATCTCAATCTCTCCCAACCACAAATTGTTCTACTTCCGCGTAATTTGTTTCCTTTTTCCAAGTCATCTTTGAAAGGCGCATAAATCGCACCTTCAGCTTGCTGCCTCAATTAGCAAACATGCAAAATCATCTTTTTTCATATTTTCATATTTTCTCTCTTCAAAGCACTTGCATGCAAATTTAATTACTACGGCAAAAATGCTCTGCAGCAACAGCAGCACCGTCAATGTGCAGAGAATTCTCAGATTTGATTTGCATTCAATTTATAACAAAATTGCGCATGCCGTGCATAACTACATAGCCGGCGAAATTGCACCACATTGCTAACACTAATATGTTCGGCTTGAATACCTCTTCCATGTCATAATAGTTTGCCGTGCCTCTTTTTTTAAATCTATCCAGAGCTGAAATGGGTACCGAGACTAAGACCGTACAAAGCCACAGAATGTAGCTGATGATAATGTTACCAAAGAACGTTGGCGCATGTTTGTTAGTGGCAGTGAATTTACCACGACAAACCGAGCAGAATATACAAACCTTTTCCACCTAGGTGCTGGCTAGCTGGCTCGTTGATCTGCTTAGCTTAGAAGGCACACATTTCGTCCAAGACACAACGTGTGTTGTTGCAATATACTTTTGAATAACTTACCTATAGATAGATATAACGGTTAACTAGAATATATAGTTTCCGTCACAAATGCACAAAATTGCGCCATTGAACTTGCACATGAAAGAAATAATCATGCAACAAGCGGATGAACGAGCAGTGAGGTATTGCTTCGATCGCTGCATTGAATCAGTGTGATGATGGTTGTGATGGTGTGCAGAATCTATAGATACGCAACAAAACGAATTGAAATGCAATGTAATATCTCTTATCCACTTAATGTTCAATAAATACGAATGTGAGTGATCGATTTATAGACGCATCATCATGATGGAATACCAAAGACCATGCAAAATGCCTACTTAAGCTTCTGAATTGACGTTTTGAACCAGGAAATGGAAAGGAAAGGTATAAAATAAGAATTTCAAATGGGTTTTCATTTTGTTTGAAGCTGAATTTGTAATACATATACGTTCAATGGTGAAATGTTAGAACAGAGAAATTAATTTTATTTGTCGATATACTTTCGGTTGTTTTTTGAGTGAACCGTACTGCAGCTGTCTATTTGGCAAAAGAAACACTTTACAACATGGCTCCTTGGATCTAAGAACTAGATATCTAGGTTGCTTATCAGACTTCAAATCAGTATTCAAACATTTTATTTTGCTACGGGAATTATTTAAAGTAATGCTAACACATAAAGCCTTAGTCTCGACTGTAATTTTCGAAAAGAAACTTACTTACTCGCCCATAGAGAAAATCGTTCAAAATTTTGTTTTGCACAAACAAAAATTGAATTTTTCAATTATAGATAATTAATCATTCACCATTTACTGTAACTAAGAAATTAAATCGAAAAGTTTTGTGAAACATTTATCTATCCTTTGTCTAGGATGAGTTAAAACAAAATACAAAACATAACATGAATGATAATGAAATGTATATATGAATGTATCTGAATCGTGGGTAAGTACCCACGTCTAAAAAGATTCAGTTAGCAAGACGGTATTGAAAAATTGGTATGCTTACTAGCTCAATGTATGAATTTTTGAGGTATATTGTATACTCGTAAATGATAATCTATAGGCAAGACCTTCCTTTTCATAATATTTCATGACCTGGAGTTGTTCCTCTCCCGTTTATAAAAAGAAATCTGAATAATTATCCAATTTTTTTTTTATAATGCAGAAAAATTTAAAAAAATATATAAAACTAGAAATGTGTCAAACCTTTAGTTTTCAAAACTATATGATCTTTCTAAATCATTAACACATTACCTGATTATTTTTAATTACGCTCTATTCCAATAACAAATACAGCTTTTTTTATCTTAAAAAAGTCTCATGCGCTCGAAAAAATATTTCGACAAAAGTGGCAGCCCCGCAAACTATAAAACTGTTTTTAAATGAAGCCTCTTTCTTAGAACATTGAATGATCATTTTTAGCAATACTTCGATTCTAAGGTAGACTTAATGAACGTAGCCGGTTTTATGAAAAAGTGGGAAAAAATATATATTCAGTAAAGTGGCAACAACACTGAAAAATATTTCAATAAAGAGGCATATCCTTTTTCTTTTTGAGTCAAGCATTCAAAGATGGAACGAATCACATTTATTAAGAAAAATCTGGGCAAAAAAAATCCAATTCAACCTATTTTCCATTGAAAACAAAATTATATTTCTGGAAGATAACCGTACAAAAAAACTAGTTTTCAACTATTTTTTGCAAGATTCGTTTATGTCGGCTTTAAGCGTTCCTCCCACGTAGAAGCTAAATGCTTGACTTAAAAACAGCAAGCGATAGTATAAATATAAGCGCAGGCCTTTTTATTGAAATATTTTTCAGTGTTGCCACTTTACCTACTGAAAATATATTATTTATTTTCCGTGGAATAAGATTTTCAAAACCAATGGATAAAATCTTATTGATAATTCTACCGGGGCTGTGTAAGAACCACTTGTGTACAGTATACATCTTATACAAGTTCCAACTTTATTCTACTGTATTAAGATTTATTGAAAGTCTTTAATTTTCAAAATAAAGAAAAGCTCAAAAACAAAATAAAATTCATTGTTTTTAAACTAAGACCTCAAAATCAAAAGGTAATCACACATAGGAGTACGTTTGAGGGACCCAATAGTACATTTTATTTTTAAAGTCATCGACGCAAATTTTTTGTTGGTTTTGTACAATGTGAAAGTGATCTTAGTATGATACTACGTTACTAAGATGATTTACTAATTTTATAAGAATTAATCGTCGTACTATCGCATGTCAAAATTTTACTAAACTTAAAACTGCCAAAGCCGTCTTTAATTTGTTTAGCTTCAAACTATCGTCAAAGTCACCTTGGCGCTTATAAATGTCAAAAATCTATATTCGGTATAATTTTTTTTTTCGAAAATTGTCGGCATTATATGTAAATAGTAAATATTTAAATTTATGAAAATTTTGAGTCTTAAGTCCGATCACTTAAGTCCGTAATGCGTAGTGTATATAGCTCTGAGTGCAGGTCCAGGTTCAAGTCCTTGCTGGTAAAAATTGAACAGTTTGAGACCAAGAATCACTAAAAGGTGTCTGATGATCGGTATGGCAGTGGTAAAAAAGCTATAACTCCAGCCTATAAGACCTTGGTGATAGCTCACTCAAAATTTTCAAGTTATATAAATAGCTAAAACATCAATATCAGTTTGTTAAAAATATTGAGCTATTATTTTAAAAATGTGCTGATAATTTTATTTAAACTGTTATTTTCAATACGCATTGTTTTTTCCTTGGTTCAATTTTTAAATGTTATACATGTCAAAATAACCGCCAAATTCTCCTGAAATAACACAACCATAGGATATACCAAAGTAAAATTGAACTAATTTTAACTTCCCATAGGGAATTATTGTAATCGGTCCGATTTGTCAAATTGAAATTTTTGACATTTCTCGACGTTTCAAGGTCCCTAGAGCCTATATCAATCATTTTTAGAGAGATGTCTGTGTGTGCGTGTGTACGTACGTTCGTACGTTCGTACGTTCGTAAGTTCGTACGTCCGTACGTCCGTACGTCTGTACGTCCGTACGTCCGTACGTTCTGGTACCATTTTTCGTCGTCGATATCTCAAGAACGAGTAGAGATATCGACTTGAAATAAATTTTTTTTTACAGATAATAACTTCGAAAGAAGCTGAAAGGGCGTTTATTAATATTCAGTTAGTTGTTTTTTTACTATAGCAGTTTAAAAAAGAAGTGAAAATTTTGGTTGGGCTCAAATATCTCACGAAAAAATAATGCTATTGACTTGAAATAAATTTTATTCGACACATTATGACGTTATACAAATTAAATATGAATTTGGAAAAAAATCAGTATACCGTTATTTTTTAAAATCAAAAAAACTAAAAAAAAAATTTTTATAACTCGAATATCCTTAGATGGAAAAACGATATTAACTTTAAAATAGTTTTATTTTACGAAAAATATTGTTTTTGACTACTGGTGAAAATTTCAAAAAAATTCAATGGACAGTTTTCTTACAAAAAAATAAAAACTGCAAAAAATTCTACCAAAAATTGGTATAAATTGTCTTTCGACTCAAATTTCTCAAAAACGGGTAACGATATTAACTTTTTGTTTATTTTATTTTCTACATAACATAATTGTTAGCAACTGATAAAATTTTGACAAATATTGAATGGGCAGTTTTTTAACAAAAAATCAAAAACTGTTAAAAATTCTAAAGAAAAGTAGTTACAATTGTATTTCAGCTCGAATATCCTGAGAACGAACAACGATTGTGCCTTCTAAAATATTTTATTTTATACATAGTACAATTTTTTATGAAAGGTTAAATTTTGACAAATATCTAATTGACAAAAAAATATTAAAAAAATAAACTAAAAAGTGGTAAAATTGGTTTTTCGACTCGAATATCTTGAGAACGAGCAATGATATTGACTTTGCCAATAGGTATTTAATTTTACACATAATAAAATTTCTTACAGCGGATATACATATATTTGACATATGTATACTTAACTGACATTTTAAACAAAAATTTAAACAGAACTAAGAAAATTCCACATTCGTTAAAAAAACGCGTGGAAGTTTACCTCCTGGGTCAAGTGGAAACAACTTATACATCAACAATCTCTATAATATTTAATGTGCATTTCGTAAATCTCTTTAAATAATTAAAATGCTTTTTAATCTTAAAATAATAATTGTTTGAATTTAACAGCTAAAGTTTGTTTCGCAGAAAATTTGGTTATTTGAAAAAAAAAACTAAATATAAAGTTTTCAAGATCACAAATGGGAAGTTATCAGTGTGGGTCGCACCCAGCCTCTTTTATTATTTATTTATATTATCTGTGCAAAACATCTAAAATATGATCGAACTATATTAAAACAATAATAGTATAATAAAAAAAAGCCATAATTATATTAACATAGGGTATCATTCAAAACAAACTATTGCCTATACTGATAGTTTCATTACTTGTTATGACAATTCGTGCAGAATACCAAAAAAAAAAAAATAAGAAATATTGGTATTGTAAAATAAATGACTCTTAATGTATGCCGAAACTAATTCTATCACAATAAATTTAAAAGGCTACCCCACCGGTTTTAACACACACAAAAAATAAAAAAAAAAATAAAAACAAAAAAGAAAGACAAACAACACAAAAAAAAACAAGTCTTCAATTTATTCCTGTGATTTCCCATCAATAAGTATTATGTCCACTTAACAAAAGCTTCAACTCCAGATGGAAATAATAAAATGTAATCTTAACTGTATACTATTTTATATGAAAGTGATGAAATCACAACAAAGATATCAATTTACACAGAGATCGATTAAGAGTAAATTAAATTTTGAAAGTATGCATCAGACTTTCTAGTTTGTTAGAACAAAATAGACAAATGCACAAACACACAAAGTGGTTCATTTTTTTTACCGGTTTTTCATTTCAAATGAAACTCCAACCTAAAATTTACATATAGACAGAGACACCTACCATTCATTTAAGTGAATGATATAATTCTAATCTCAAAGATCTCACGTGATACATTTCTAATTAATTACTGTCATAAATATAGCAAGTTATTGAATTGATGCCTCACTTTTATGAGACTGACTATGCGATGCGCTACGAAGACATGCATTCCAGAGAACTTTATCGGTTAATTTAAATATATTTAATTCGAAACCGAACTTTATAAAGAGGCTTTATTTATTTATTTCTCGTGATCATCAATGAATATTTTTTATGTTAAAGAAAATTCCATGTTTCTGGTAATAAAAAAAAAACCCAAAAATAAATATTGAAAATTTGCCAAAAAGGCTATATTTTGTAAAAGCTTGAATAATTCAACAACTTTCACATTAAACATTGATTTCGTTGAATTTAGTATTTACACGTAGTAAGAATGCAGTTAATTGTAGCTAGTGCTATAGGTTGATATAAAGTTAACACTGCATTTGCAAAACTTTCAAGAACTGAGTACATGCATTCCAAAAAAAAATTTGGTTTAGATTTTTGAAAAAAATAATTAAGTAGTAGTGCTAACAAGACGTTTTAAAAAAGGCATTAGGAAGCCAAATTTTAAAAATAAACATGTAATCAATTAGGGTTTTTAAATAAGTTCTGCAAAGAAAAAAAAATTTGGCTAGCTTCCTAATGCCTGTTTTCAAAACCTCACGTTAGCAATACAACGTATTTAATTATTTCAAAAAACAAGGCAAAATATTATTTGGACATTTTTTTTCCTTTCACAAATAATTTCAAAGTCCCAAGCTACAATTGATTGCATAGATACTTACATTTTAAAGTTTCGGTGTTTAATGGCTGATTTCATAATGTGAAGTTAGCACTATATACATAATAAGTTTTTGTTCAAAAAAGTAAGAAAAAAAAATTCATCTCATTGAAGTGACATGTATGTATGTATAATGTACATTCCTTTCAAGTTATTTTCTCAAATGAGATGTTAGAATCAATAAGATATTATTTGGTTTGAATTTTTTGAGGTTCATCGTGTTGACCTCAGAGAATGTCAACAAACCTCGCGTCTTTAAATGGTCCATGTAAGAGGCTTCTTATCCAAAAGCCTGCAATATTCCCGTATAGTGTTGTAACTAAGTACTAAATGTGCAACAGCTAACCTAAATAACGATATCAAAGTGATTTATATGAGCGTTTAGTCCAATAACGATATCTGCGGGAAGTGTTTCATCAGCGTTTACTCCAGTAACGATTGAGTATCGGAGTATACCTATTCTCCTTATTTTTTATTGGAGTATACAAACTTATACTCCCTGTTTTTTTTTTAATATGAATATATTGAAATTACAGACAATTTCATTTAACGCACCATTAACGCTGATTTCAATATATCAGCATTCAGTTCAATAAGAACTTAGCTTTTATTCAGAAGAAAATATTAGCTAAGAATAACTTTTGTTTTTAAATCAAATGCAAAATAGGTTATTCATTATTCAATACAAATATTAAAAACCACCTTCACCTCTGCAGTACTTATACCTTTAGTAATTAGCACAAAAATAAAAGAAAGTTTTCAAGCTGTGTATGTATGTATGTATGTATATATTGAATACCACAATAAATAAAACAGCAACAAAAATCATTATTACTTTTTATTATAACCGCTTATCGATTGAAAACCATTATGCACGCGTTTATACTTTAAAGACACATCACGTCGCAGTCGTCGGTCGTCGCCTAAAGGTTCAATATCAAACACGAATGTATATTATTTATAGTCACAGTCAGAGTCTCATCATCATGATTTCAAAATGACGTATCGCAAAACTTTTAATGACGTTGGATTCCCTGTGCAGTGAGTAATTAATGTTTTTGTAAAGTGACACTTATGCTAAGTTTTTGCACCACCTTCTCTTTCCCACTGATTGAACACCATACTGTCACACCGACCGTATTGAACTTTGACGTAACACGCAACTTGATTTCGCATGCAAACACGAAACTCAAGTCAACTAACGCGTCACGCACCTCTTGCTGTGCTCAAGCGCACGCATTCGATTGCAAAATTCTGCAGCTTCCGCGTCTATGGCATCTTCTCTAATCGTAGATGTAAATTCTTTTGGACCGCAAGCCTTTATAAATTCCTGATTCTCATTCTTAAACTGTGTTTACTTGCGTATCGATTATATTTTAAATGCATATTTTCTAAAAGGAGGATTTCTTCGGAAGGGCAGTTTTCAAAAGTAAAAACAAAAATTGTTGCAAAGAAAAAATATCAGTTTTATTGACATTATGACAACTTTAGAACCAGAAATAAAATTTTCCAGCCTCTTTTTACTTAACTCGGCTCTTACAAATTTTTTAAATCAAAAATTATTCACATATCATTATTTTATATTTTTGTCAAAAAAATTGAACTCAGCTCGAGAAATTCACCTTATTCTGCAGCCAGTTATGGATTGCACTGAACCCATCATATGACCGTCTGGGCCTGCATTTACCAGTGTTTTGTTAGTGCAACATACTAACCATGTGCCTAACGAAACTAATGGCTCAAACGTGTGTATACAAGACAGGTACGTTGGTTGATTTCGTATACAACGCCGACGACGACGTGATATAGATATTCCAGTTTTACTTACGGCTTACGTTGTTACGTATGTGCGATAAGCGATACTTTTATTTAAATCCAATCGACATCTGAGTTGTATTATGAATGTTTGGTCTTGGTATATTTTGTGTCTTCTCTTCTTCTTTTTTTTTTTTGGCTTTTTGTTAGTATCCGTTAACTTGTTGGAATTTCGCTCTTGTTCCAGTCGTTGTGGTGGCTTATAGCTGGTCTGGTAAATGCGAACGCGACACAAAAGTTGACAGTTTTGTATCGATTCAACCGATGATGGTGTGGTAAGTCTTGTTGTCTCAGTGTCTCTTGCAGACCATCCGGCTCGATTCAAGATCAAGTGCGAACGCGGCTCAGTGGCGTTTAAAACTTCCGCTGGTAATGTTGAGTTCTTTTCGCTGTTGTCGATTGTAGTGCTAACTATATAATAGAAATAAACGAAAACTCGGTTTACCCTCAATTGAAACAACAAAAATAAATACAAAATTTTGTCAATTAAGCGCAATGAATATTATATAGAAATTAAATTGTGATAAAATTTTTGTGATTGTGAAAAAAAAATCAATTTCCGATTTTAGATTTGATATACAAGAGGAAATAAGTGCTGCCATCATGTGTCAGTGTTTTTATTTATTTTTGTTCTTATTTGTGGCTATTATTGGATTAAGCTTAAGTGATGAACAAAACACAACAACCGATGGGAATAATGTTCGAGGCAACTTTGAAGCGTATCCACAGCAGAAAGGATTAGAATTGACAAGGATGCCAAATCCTATTAAGAATTTCCTTGGAGTATTCAATAGAAATTCAAATAGAAAACCAGCTTATGAGAATTATGGAAATGTTTGCCAATGCAGTAAGTTTTAAGTTTTTGTTTGCAGTGTTTTAAAAAGTTTTTTTTTGTTTTTTTTTTTATAAAGTAAATTGCAACGATCGCGATGTTGTTCAAGGATTCATCCTAAGCAATATAATCTTGCTTATTTTTGATAACTTACAGAACATCACTATTTATTATTTATTTATTTACTTATTTATTTCAAAGTTTAAATAAAAGCATAAAATTAAAGTTTAAATAAAATACCCGGCCTTCTAAGCCAGTTACAAAAAATGGCTGATTGAATTTTTCAAATTGATATTTTTAACTTTTGTCTGTCGTTTGACAAATTTCAATTTAAATAAAATATTGAAATAAAATATGTAGATACACAATTTTAGGATTTTTGGAAAACAATCTACTTTTTTCTTGAAAATATAATAATTTGAAAACGTTCAATATAAAAAAAATAGAATTTACCAGTAAAACTTCAACTTTTTTAAGACAGACTTTTAGTTAAAAAAAGAACTTTGAAAAACTGAATTTCGAAATACAGAGTTTTATGTACATATACATATGTACAATGTTTAAATAGACAGAATTTTGCATATGTAGAATTTTGAAATACAAAATGTTCTGTGTGGAGTCGTTTTCGAGATAAAAAAGTTTTGTCGTAACAGGTATTGTTATATTGGAGGTACCGTTGGTTCTGGAGCTTATGAAATTTCATTTTACCTTCTGGGAACCTCCTAAGTTCCAAGTTTGAAAAAAAACCATCAAGTAGTTTAGGCTGTTTAGCGTCGAGGAACAAACAGTCAGGCAGAATTCGGGGACCCACTTTTTGAGCCTTCTCTAATATCGTAATTTAAGGTCTCTGATTAATATCTCGTGTCTGATGTAATAAGTAAAAATATTTGCATTTGTTCCTGCCTGGCTATACTGATCATACCCTATAATTTAAATTTATTATATTTTAAGTTTAACCAGTAAATTCTAGGATCCTCAAATATGTTTTTTTTTACAAAATATTTTTTTGAAAAACTGCACCTACGGTTTTTGAAAGATTTCTTCATTGTAAAGTTTTCTTGTAAATGCATTAATATTGAAATTTAACGGACCATGCTTAAAAATGCAAAAAAAAAATAATTTTTGATGTCGTCCTTTAAATCGATTGCTTACTAGAATTAAGAAAAACAGCTTTTTAGAAAATAGCTTTGGATAAAGTAAAATTATTGTGTGCACGTTTAAAATTTTAAAAAGCAGAATTTTAAAATACAGATTTTTGCAAAGTGGATTTTGAAAATTAATTTTTCAAAATGTATATACTTCAAAATCATAATTTAAAAATAATATCAAAGAATAGACTTCTGGCTAAAATGCTCTTATTTTTTAACAATTTTTTTTCTGTTTCTAAATGATTTTCTTTTTTATTGCTCATTCCGCCTTATCGACCACCCTCCTATGCGTTTTTTTCACATCTGTGTTCAAACTATAGGCCTTGGGCTTTTGCCACACCTTATGCAAATGATCATGCATGAAATAGTTGAAGTTTCTTCTTTGTACCCTTATTTTTTTAACTGTTAAACAAAGCGTATGTAAGTACATCAAGTGTGTAAATATTTTTTTTTTCAATTTTCTTGGCTAAAAATCTTCATTTTTCCAAAGGAGGGGTTTATTATAATGAAAAACATTTTATAAACAGAACATATTTTTTTTTTGTTCATATATTTTTTTTAATTTAAGTTATTTATAGAATTTTCAGAGATAAAAAATGTCGGCTCAGATTTACGTGGATTTACTTCTTTATATGCCTAGTTTATTTCCTATTTTTTGCTTATATTGATTTAATATTCAAACCACAGCTAGTTTTGCACGATTTTTAAATTGGTTTACATTTGACACCTTTCAATTTGAGCTGGTTAAATATTTCAGACGTGTTGTGTGAATTTATTCGAAAGGGAGCAAGTTAAATATGTAATTGCTTTCAAACAATAAAGATGTCTCGTGACTTCAATTTCAGACATTATTCAGTGAAAGTAGACTATTTCTGTATTTATGTCTTATTATTTATACAAAATGTATGCAGGCTGATAAAAAAAAAAAAAATGAAAAAAAAAAAATTTAAGACTTTTTTTATCAAATGACGAGAAGAAAAATTAGCCATAACTCTGAAACCCAACTTTCAGCAAAAATCACATGATTTTTGTATATTTTTTAAATAACATATTTTTTTTTCGTTTACATATGAAATATTCAGAACATCAATTTGAATACTTGTCTCTCTGATAAATATTTTTGGCCATTCGTAAAAAACATAAGGAACAAAACATCTTCCCCGGTCCCAATACTCGTTGTCAATGGCACTCCCTTCGTTAGCTCTCTCGAGAAAGCTAACTTGTTCGTTAGGCTGTTCGCCGCCAACTCGACGCTGTCTGATACTGTCATGACTCCTTCACTTCTTGAGCGCGTAAATGATTTTATTGGACAAATCTCCTTTCGTACTCGAGCTGTGGCGAGAGTCCTAAAAGATCTCAACATAAATAAATCCGCTGGTCCAGATGGTATCCCCGCCATTGTTCTGAAGAGATGTTCTTCCACGCTGGAAAAACCCCTGCGTAATGCCGCAAGGTGTTTAGGTTTCCTTTGGAGATGCAAGAAATTCTTTTCCCCTTCTGATCTGGCTATTATCTATAAAAGTTATTTACGTCCAAGGCTTGAGCATAACTCCCATCTCTAGGCTGGTGCTCCAGCAACTTACTTAAGCCTCTTGGACATAAACTGACGAACCTTCAAAATGATCGGAGACATCATCGATAATTTTATGTCACTCGAACACCGGCGCGCGTAACGTTTCCTGTCTCTCACCCTTTTATCGTTACTTTTACGGTAAGTGCTCCTCTCCTTAAACGATTCAACCGTAATACTCGCGCTTCCAGGAATGCTCATCAGTTTACTCTTGAAACCAATTTCGGTCGTACTGTCAAGTACGTTCTTTAGCCGAACTACGCAAATGTTTATAAATAAAAATTTATAAATAAAAAAAATCGATTTTAGAAATAAAACTAAAATGCAACCTAGCCTCCTACAATTTTTCGAGATTTCAAATCTTATTTTCACTGTTTAAATGGTTCTTTTAGTATTTTCTAACAGATTTTCTAATTATAAGCGATTTAAGCACCATGCTCTGAATTTTTTCTTCAAAGTCAATACAAATTTAGCCACCTGGTTTTCATACTTGGCTTAAAAATTGTAACAATATAATTAAGAGCTAAGAGATTACTTGAATTTAAAATGCAGCACTCTTTCTGTTGTCACAATAAAAACAAACAGTGTGCAAGTGCATACCGCAGAGAAGAATTTTTGGAGCCTGAAGTAAACAATCAAGGAAACACATATTACTTATGTAGTGGCGTGCATTTATAACAGTGTTTATTTTTTTTTTTATAGAATTAAAAATTGGATGTAAAAAAGAGTTAAGGCTAAGAAAAAATTATTTGTAGTGAAAAATAAAAGTTGAAAATAATTTGCCAAAAAAAATTAGAAAATTAAACTTTTTCCTGTTAAAGTACTTTAATATAAAAAAAAAAATATAAAAATATAACTATGTACAAAAATTATCAATTGAATTTCTAAAATAAATCAAAAAAGCAGTTTTAGCTAAAAACTGATGTATCTGATAAATACGAGTTTTTGAAAGAATCGTTTTAACGTTTATTTTTTTTTTGAAAAATATTTCTCTTATAAATAAAATTTCATAATAAATACACGATTGCGTCAAAATTTTAGTTCTTTTTTTTTAATCCAAAAAATGATAAAATAATAAACTTTCATATGCAATATTATTTAAATTACATGTTGGATCTTTTTCATAAAAAAAATTTAAATCTCAATTCGTCAAAAAGCTAATAAGAAAATCAAAAATATTTTTAATGGTGTTTTAAAAATATTTTTCGATTAAATAATTTTAATTTCTTATAAACCCCCACAGAAAAATTTCATCAAAATCGTAACAACTGCTTTTGAGATAAACCAGTTTTGTCGTAACTGTTTTATGACAGATACAGTTATTTTTGCAACTTTTATTAAATTTTCTAAAAGTCTTAAGTTCTTGAGGAAAAGGCTTTTGAAAGAACAAAAATGTTTCACGTGGAACGTGGCCCTCTGATATGCTCGAGTGACATTCCATTTTAGATGAATTTAGACTTCACTTTTATTTTTTATAATTTAAATTTAAATAGTAAATAAACTTTTATGATTCGTAGGCCAAGAAGCGTGAAAAGCTTTCTAAAGTTATTTTATATGCATGTACATATACATTTAATTGTCAGCCCATAAGTTAATATTTAAATAATATGCTTAGCTCGAAATTAAATTACAAATCATTCCGATTTCTCGGACTTCAAAGGAATATATTTTAAAGAAACATTTGACTAATAATCTAACATAAAACCTTTTTCAAAAATATTCTTAAATTAAATGATGGGTTTTTTTGGTAAACTATTTGCACCAAAACAGAGGCTTACATTCTTAATTGTAGCAAAAATCCGGTTTAAGAATTTCAAATAAAATTTAATAATACATTATTAATTAACTATCCTATAAACCTGAAAGAAGAGTTCATTGCCATTATAACGACCTTGATAAACACAATGCAAAACAAATACACAAAACCTGTTTCTGCTTATTGGCTATCTCTTTTTCTCTAATCAATGCAAATAAGTTCCATGGTGCTTATAAATTTTATTCTATTTTTATATTGTTTAAGAACTAAACCTATAGGCCTATATTTATTTGAATATGTATAAAAAAAACCTTTTAAAATCAAATAACATTTAAAAAGCACCAAACACCAGCCAACTCTACAAGATTCACCCATCAATCAAAAACGTTAATAAATTTATTAAAAACAAAATTAACATCTTTCTAAAAGACTATGCAAACAAAAGCAACTTCGCAAATTTCTTTTGTAATAGTTTATTGTTCTCGTACAATAAATTACAATTTTGAATGAAAGAAGAAAGAAAAGTTATGAGAAATTGATATATTGATTTATTTTTAAGGGAAAAAAGGTGTTAGATTATTTATATACAACATTATGAATTTTTATAACATCAGTAAATTTGGGTTGATGTCATAACTCATGAGTAAACAGTGTAGCTCAAAAGTTTATGTTTACTTCATTAAAATTAAAATAACTGGGAGTTTGAATAACATTAACAAATCAATGCAGGTTAGAAAGGTAAAAGTTCGGTAATATTATAAGGAGCATACAAAATCTTTTTCTTTATTGAATAAACTAAAAAATGTCCTTTCAGAAAAAAAACTTTCAATACAATAATTCAATGATGTTTACTGTTTTTTAAAAATGCAATTCTAAAATTTATGATTTTTGAATTTTATTTGAAAAAAATATCTGTTTATTCTACCAATTTGTATATGTAATGTTATTTGTTGATGAAAACATGAGACTTGGAGAATATTTTGTTTTATTTATTTTAAAACATTTGAGCTTTTGGGATCATACAAAGTCAAACATTAAAAAAAAACTTTTATAAATTGTACATTACATTTCAGTAAATATGCGTTTTGATGAGATATAGTAATAAGTTTGTTTTTTTTTTTTGCTTTTATTAAAAAAAAAAGGACTCAGAAAAAAAGTTTCTGTATTTCAAAAGTTTTGCTAAATTTGATAAAAAATCAAAAACAGTAAATTTGTTGAAAGTCTTTCAAACCAATTATTATTATTCTTCACTTCGCCGAGTGCATTTACGTAAGATTCATTCATTTCAATATTTCAAAAGTGTACATCATATGCTTTTTTATATTTTTCTTAAGACCGCTACCAAGTTATACGGTCTTTCAAAAATCAAATGAAAAATTTGAAAAAAATCGTTTATCTTTTTTTTTCCTGAGAATCTATTATAATATTATTCTTTTAAAAAACAGCGCTACCGATATTTGAACTTTCGTTTTTATAAATTTTTATATTTTTTGCTTATATCAGATGGCAGTTTCACTGTTCTGGATTTTTTAAGGAATTCAAAACATACTTTTTTATTTTTTCTTCTATAAAATCCTTGGTATAATATTTATTTACTTATGTTAGTCATACCCCCAAAATTTAAAATAACGATGTAAGACAGAAAAAAAGTGAAGTCATTTTTTTATAAAATATTTACATAGTCCTCAATATTTTTTTTTCAAAGCTCAATATTTTTTTCAAACTTTATGTATAAAAATTGAATAAGATTCTTTTGCAGACAAATTTTGATTACAAAAAAATGATTTCGTGAGAGATAAGGTGAAATTTAAAGTAAACCAGCAATTTCTTTAAATTTACAGAATCCGAATTTTCAAAAAACCACAAAAAGGGTAGTGAAGTTTCAAGAAAATCCACCAAATCATTTATGCTGTAGCTCAACAAACAGAATTAAGAGACCCACTTTTTCGACTTTCCTCTCATATTAATATCAAATTCTCAAAATCTCGAGTTCTAGTTTTTCAAGAATCCAAAACATGTCCCAAGTAAACATATATGTACCTATGAAAGTTACTTTAAATAGTTTTTAAAATTATTATTGTACTTGAGTTAAATCATCGTGATTGGTTTTTTTTTATGTAGAATATTAGAACTTCAAATAAAATAAAAACATTGATTTTCAAAAAAATTATGGAAAACCTTAAAAAGATGTGTTGAATCTGCTCCAACCCATTCGCACCTACGTTATATACAGGGAGAGAGCAACCTTTTTGAATGGCCAACATGAGAAAAGCTGATATCAGACTATTCAAATGTTTGCTACAAATTATTATTTATTTTACTTCGAGGTTTTTATTTAAATAGAAAAACATGAAATAATTTTGTGTAAACATGGCCTACATAAAAAAAAAATATTATCCCATTTATATTTACCTCTCTAAAATTGAAGTTCATATATAAACTTTATATTTCATAACCTAAATAACCGAAGTAATATTTGTGTACACAAATTTCGCTTATTTATATTTATCTGACAAAAAACTGATCCAAAAATCAAGAAAGACCTCATTACCATCAACAAAAGACAAAATACTACTCGTTCCATAAATTAAATCTTTAAGAATTTAACTGACACAGTCACAATATTACTTTTGTATCTCTGATGAAGGCTTAAACCAAATATATGCCATTTAAAAAATAAAACAAAAAATAAAAAAAGAGATATGAAGAAAATATTCTGATTTCTTTTTATGTCGACTTAATTTTTTTTTTTTAATTTTATTTAACAGGGTGTGGTGAACCAAATGACGAGACACGTATTGTAGGTGGATCAAACAGTGGCACCAACGAATACCCATGGATGGCACGTCTGAGCTATTTTAATCGATTCTATTGTGGCGGAACTCTCATCAACGATCGATACGTCTTAACTGCTGCTCATTGTATTAAAGGGTAAGTAAGTAAAATAACCACATATAATATCTGCCTGCCCTACATCATCACACGAAATTCCATAAAGCTCGCCACAACTTCATCTTAATAGAAAACACACTTTTGGGGGCATTCAAGCAATTGGTATTCAGTTGGAAAACTTATCCAAAGTGCAAAACGTGCGACTTGACATTCCAAGAATCAGATACATCGTAATGAAACTGAAAGTGTAGTACCTACATAATGAAAGATATTGTATCTGCCGGCAGAGTCTCTTGTGCACTTAATTAGACCGAAAGTTATAAAACTAAAGTAAATCTAACCAAACATGGGATTAACTATTATCGGTTGGCAAATATTTGAGGCTTTTTGTGATGACTGGTGGGATAGAACTAAAAAGGTATAACTGTGAAGATTGAGATGAGGTATGTTTGCCAAGCCCAGATATTATAATGGGCGCATTTTTATGACGACTGTTGTTGTAAGCAACCATAAAAAGAGTAAGAACTGTCAGCAGATAAAATGTTAACTTTTGAAAGAGAAATACAAAATTTAACAATAATTTTAGTCTTTTTAGTCTATTGACGATGCCAAAAAAATATATTTACCAGTTTTCAAAATATTGAGCTTGCAAAAAAAAAAATTGAAAATTTTGATTTGCAATATTCTTAATATTAATATAGGACCTCCTTTGTAAAAAAAAATTGAACACAATTCATAATCGTTAATGAGAAAATTGAAAACTGGATTTTTTGAAAAAATATAATTCAATTTAACAATTTTAATTGCTAACAAAACCCCATTAAAAATTTTTATTAAAATCGTCACAGCCATTTTCGAGATAAGTGTGTTTTGTTCTAACAATTAAATGGAAAATGAAAAATGGCGGTAGGTTGAAGTACAAGGAGACAAACCGACCGAGATAATTGCGGGACCCGCTTTTTTCACTTTCTCATCGTAATGTCAGGTCTGATGTTTTATGAATCCAAAATTTACCGCGTCTTTCTTTTTTTTTTTTTGTTTAAACTGATTTTTTACAAAAATTTACTTTGTAAGGTTCTAATTCGATATTCAATATTCACTTTATACTAAATATGGTCTTATTACGCATATATAAGAAAATATAAAAAAAAGAACTTAAAGTACGATTTGCAGCACACATTATTTGGCATAGTTTCTTTATTACTTTACTGTTCTAGATTTTTAAATTATATATCTTTCATTTAAAACCATAAAATATTTTATATGTAGGTATGTTTATTTTTTTTTATTCACACAGAACAAATCAAGAAAAGACATTTACCAAAAACCTCGAAAAATTATTTTTTTTTTCAATTTTTTATCGCTTGTAACATAAAGCTTTCATCTGCATCAAACAGAAAGAATATGAGGTATATTCACAGTCAAACTTTAGAATCGATTCCAACTGGCCTCGAGTCTAAAGTTAACACACAGGGCAGAAACAGCTGCTATTCATAAAAAAAATTGGCAGCTCTGTTTATTAAGAAACAGAATTCTACTACAATTTTAGTACTATTGCCTGTCAATCCATTGAAATCCAATCCATTTTTTGACAGATAGAAAAAAACAACTTAGTCAAAAAGTCAATCATTTTTAAGAATTGAGTTCCAGTTTATCGTTTGGACCCAGGTCTAAATTATCTATGAATAACATTAAACTCCAAGTTAGATTAGAAGAGACAAAGAAACAACTTGTCCAACGCCTATGAATATGCCCATATATCGTTATACAAATATACATTGCGAGAATAAACAGTTTATAAGACTGATGCCAGTATTGATAAACAAAAAAAAAACAAACGCTTTTGTTTTTAAGCATATTTCGAAAACAGAGTCCTTTGAAAAAAAAAGTAATTATCATTTTGGATTTCACCGACCCCAAAATAGTCTGGAAAACATTTTGTTTTTTGTATAAGTAATAATTTTTTAACTATTTTTAAATTATTGACAATTTATATCAAGTGAAATGTCAAAGTTAAAACATTTTCGCTACAAAAAAAAAAATCGGAATACAATCTTTTAAATTTCTTTATTTTTTTCATATTTCGAAAGTAAAACTCTTTTTGATCCATTTTTTTCAATGTAAAAGTATACAACAAAATACACCTTTTAGCGGAAACTAACATATATATGAGTCTTGGTGCAAATATAATCGAACAATAAATAAATAAGACATTTAATTTAACATGTATTATGAGATTCTCAGATTAATCTACCTACATAATTCATTTAAATTTCGGCAATATAATCTCATGTTTCTGATATACTGTCACAAAAAGAAACTACTTTGTACTTTACTTGTTACTTTCGTTTTTTTTTTTTGTTTTACGATCAGATATAAAAACGTTTTGTGTATAATTTATTTTGTCAACAATAATAAAACGGACATTAAAAATGTTCACGTTTAAGCGCCGCCACCGCACCGTGTTGCTGCTGTACATTATTTATATACTCGTTTCGTGTTTCAATGAAAGTTTGCTTTATGAATCATGATATTTTATGTAACTTTAAAAAAAAAAAAAACATTTTATTTGGAGAAGGTATATCACACTTCTTTTCTACCTTAATTAATTTTTGAACTGAACATTTTATTCGTGTATCTACTTTCATGATTTTTTTTGTCAGTTGTCAAAACGAAGTTTATGTTAATTAACTTGACCACACACGATCATAATTATTTGTTTTGTTTGTTATTACATTTTATCTTGAGTTTAAAAAATAATGTTTAAATGCAAAAAAAAAAAACGACTTCCAAAAATATTGAAAATAATATTAAAAACAAAAAAGATCACTTTTTTAAAATAGAAAATAAATTTGCTTTAGCACCAAATTTCACGAAGAACTGGGTTGTTGTTCTTGAACATCAATTTTGTTTCAAGTCCAAACGGCTTATGAAGATCTAGAAAATCCATTGACTCCAATTTTTGATAAATTCAAAATTGCTTAGGAGTACAAAATCCTAACAAAGTCCACCAAATTATATTTTTACTAATGTATAAACAGTGAAAAATTAAAAATATTTTTCAAAAACAGTTTTAAAATTTTCTTATAAATGACTTGACGGATTGCGATAATTTTTTTTTGAAAGAATTCCTAGAATAATTATAATAACTCATGTCAAAATTAAAAAAAGAAAAAATGTTTGGATTTCTGGAAAAAATCAAAATTTTTTTTTGAAAATAGCAATTTTAGAAATTTTGAACAAGACTCTATTAGATTCAATTAAATTAATATAAGATTATTATTCGTGTTTTTATGTAAATTTAAAACCTTTTTTAAAATACCTATACCGCTTTTTTTAAATACTGTTCTTTAGAAATTCAGATATTCATTTAAAAAAGAATTAACAAACAATTTTGTATTTTGTGCATATCTCGAAAACGGTTCTTTGAACAAAAGAACACATGTTACTATTTTGGGTTGGTTTTTGATTCAAATTACAGTGAAATCTCGCTTGGGCGGACAGCCATGGTGCAGAAATTTTTGTCCGCCCAAGGGAGTTGTCCGTTTAAGGGAAACCAAACAAAAACACTACCTGCGCGCAAATCAACAAAAATCTGAAACTCCAAAAATAAACTTTTTTTTAATGCAAGCAATTGACTTTCACGTTCCACCACACGAATGAAAGAATAAAAATGTAAAAAGATCCAAAAGATATTTACAATCCCTCACATACACACTCAACAGATACACAAAATTCTCACACACATAATAGAGTTTCTAGACTGACAGCTGACACGCATATATTTTTCCTTTTCGTGATGAAAAGAATTTGATGTGGGCTGTAAACTGCAACATAAAAAAATACCGTGGCCAAAATTATCAGCGTGATGACATGTTCAATCCTGCTCTGGTGTCCGCCTAAGAGAATATATTTTGTCATTCATACGTGAAAATTTTGTCCGTGTCCGTCCAAGGGAGTGTCCGTCTAAGAGAAACTGAAAACAATGAAGCTTATATGGAGCAATTTCCGTACAAAAAAATTTGTCCGTCTAAGGGAGGTGTCCGCCTAAGGGAGGTGTCCGTTAAGGGAGATTTCACTGTAGTCTTAAATTTGTTTTACTTTCAATGATGACCCAAATATTTGTAAAAATCATATAAACTGTTGTTGATAAAATAAAATGTGGTTAAGTATTTTTAAAACGAATCATTTGAGAATCAAAAAAAAATTGATATTACAAAATCAATCCTTAATATTATGTTTTACACTTTTAAACAATAGGTAGCAATTAGCGAAAAAGTTATTAATCATTATTAGTTTGTACGTTTTCTATTTAACTGAAAATAATTATCTTTGGATCTTTCCAATACTTAAGTCCAAATTCGACTGAAATGTCTTACCAGCAAGAGTCCTGCTCTTCGCAATTGATTTTATTTTAATCACATTAAAAATTTCAATCACTTATTTCTTGTTATTTTTTTAACATTGGTCTTGTAACCAATTATTCAAGGCTGAGTAGGTATTAACAATATCTGAAGAAACCAGCAAGACTTTCTATTTACAAATAAGATCAACAACTTCAAAACACTTTTTTTCAAAATAATTTATGAATAACCTCACCGCAAATAAACTCTAAATCCTCCAAAAATTTATCCTGCACATTCACTAAATTTAATCTCTTACTTTTAAACTGTCAATAACCTTCAGAGATTTAAACGTAACATAAATTTGTTTTCAGGTTCATGTGGTTCATGATCAAGGTCACATTTGGAGAGCACGACCGATGCAGTGATGCCGTTCGACCTGAAACTCGCTTTGTGTTGCGTGCTTTCAGCCAGAAGTTCAGTTTCTCAAATTTCGACAATGATATAGCACTCCTACGATTAAACGATCGCGTCCCTATAACAAGTTTTATCCGGCCGATCTGTCTGCCAACAATTGAAGGTAAGTACTTTTTATATCATATAAAGAGAGAGCAAGAATAAGTTAAGAGATATTTTTATCGTTTAAAGATGTTACATATGTTGGGACAAAAGCCATGGCTACCGGATGGGGAACACTAAAGGAAGACGGAAAGCCATCTTGTTTGCTGCAGGAAGTCGAAGTACCTGTTATCGCCAACGATATTTGTGTTAAAGACACAAACTACACACAAAAGATGATCACGCAGAATATGATGTGTGCAGGTTATCCAGGCGTGGGAAAACGAGACTCGTGCCAGGTATAACCATAAACATCTATAGATGAAGAAAAGTATAAACATATATTTTAAAATGATTTAACTTTAAGGGTGATTCTGGTGGTCCGTTGGTAGCGTTGAGACCAGATAAACGTTACGAGCAAATTGGAATTGTATCGTGGGGCAACGGATGTGCTCGACCTCATTATCCAGGCGTTTATACAAGAGTAACAAAGTATCTCAAATGGATAAATGAGAATTCGAGAGATGGATGTTTCTGCAATGAATGATATATAGTTGATGGTGCCCAGCCCTATATACATATATAAATAATAATGATTTAAGATTTTTAAGTGATTCTAGTTAAAGCTGATAATTATGAAGTATAGAATTAAGCATAAATTATGTTTATTTATGTGTAATTAAGCTAAGGAAATAATTTTAAAATTATTTACTATGTTTTGCTGTAAATTATCTAGTATTTAACGATTTACCTAAATAATAAACGAAAGTCTCCTTTTTCTACCGAATACAAATAATAAATTCTTATATGTTTTACATTTTTTTAATTTAATTAAGGTATTATAAAAAATTTGGCTTAGTTAATACAGAAAATGAACCTTTGCACAATTTACAATTTAACTTTAAATGTAGCAAAAATTAATTTTTTTTTTGTTCAAAAATTATTTCGATAAAACAGTGGCAAACATTCTTATAAAATCAAGAAAATTAAAAATTAATGCGGGATACATTTTCAAAGTTCATTTTACAGTTTTCCTGAAATTGACCTTTTGTAATCTGATACAATTTAGGAGCTTTGGCAAAAACGATTTAAATGAATGTTTATGAAAATTGGATATGAGATTTTTTGTTCAACTAACTTTTTTTATTTAAAGTCTAATGCAGCCATCAAAAATGTGCTGCAGCATATTCTTTGGCAATACGATAAAAGAGGCCTTCATAGAAATCGATTTAATGAATTTTTTTTTGTTGAGCCGATTTTTTTCTGGCATGGTTTTGCATATTTCATCGATAATGCATATTTTCTGTAAAAGTGGATATTTCTTTATATTTTCAAGTGTTTTTTTCATATTTTTTCAATTTTTGTGAATTTCAAAAAAATATTAAGAAATCAATAGGTATACAGGGTGTCGCAGTAGCCATGGTCAAAACTAACAAATAAACTCTGAAAAAAATATGTGTCAAGAGTTACTATTAAAAATAAAAAAAAAACTGACTGTTGATACGAGTATTATCTGATTTTTAGAAATTTTAGTTATTCAGCTGCTTAACTGGATAAAATGATTTTTTTGTTAAGGAGTCAAAGTCGAGTCAAAACAAATCCATCACCGCAGATTTTTGAAAAATAAATAATAAATTCTGAAGATAAGAAAAATTTTAAATGAGCTATTGAAAGCTATACAGGTGTTGATATAATATTAATTCAAAATGCTCCAATGAATTTTGTCGACGTTGAACGCAGCTTTTCTATAAATAAAAATAAATATTTAATACTTCGCCCCATTAGTCGTGTACTTATTATATCGGCCTACTCGTCACCTGCCTGCCTGGAAGCACCATTGCATTGATCTCGTCTGAAGTTCGTCTATGGAGATATAGGTACTATTGGGCCAGAAAGTGATTAAGATATTTCGTAGACTTCTATTTACGAACATTTGCGGAACAGTCATAAGCTTATAGAACTGTTTCTCCATATTTTAGACAGTATACCAAACGCATCTTGACTTCCTATTCGGCATTTGATATATACATGGCTTGGTTCCGCCATCATTACAAACAGTACCTATTGAAAATGTTCTTCCATCTACATAAATTAGTTGTCCAGAACAAATAAAGAAGTTCTTATTTTTGCCAGAAAGAAGTTTTTATTTTTGCCATTTTTGTATCAAATTTCAAGAATTTCTAGAGTCTTTTTTGAAATATTTAATTTTTATTCAATATTTTTGTTGAAAATTTAAGTATTTAATAACCAAGCCCAAAAAACACAATTTAGGCTATCGCTCAAGATCACGAACTTAAATTTTTCTTCAGGAACCAAAACTTGCCCTATAGTCGCAATCAAAAATTGTATTATTTTTTTATAATTGTTCCTTTTTTACTATAGGTTCACACTAGCGCACCAAAATAAAAAGAAATTCGGTCTAAGAAACGTCAACATTTTTAAAGCTGTTTAATGAATTTTAATCAAAATAGAAGAGTTACAAAAATCAATACGAAACTCGCGGCTGAGCCAAAATATCTTGAAAATAAATTTCGATTGTACTAAGCAAACTATTAATACTTGCCATATTTTTAATTTAAATAACGATATAAGCTAATGTAGTGTGTACTTAATAGTGAAATATTTAATAAAAATCAATAAAAAAATGCGTATACGCCCTAGTGCATAATGGTTACATTTGTATGGATACTAAAACCACATTTTCGATTTTAATGAAACTTCCAGCAACTAGTGCCTGTAAAAAACATAATTAACAAACGCTATTTTTAGCAGATACTATGGCTTTAAAATTGCAAAAATAGTTAAAAGAAAAAAAAAACTATAAACTATTCTTCAAAATTACTGATTTCACATCATTATAATGTAGCAGCACATCAAAACCGAACATCCAAGCAAATATATCTTTCCATCAAAATAGCAATTCCCTTAAAAGTTTCCGCTATCTTATAATTAAACTTGTTTCTATAATTGCCCGCCATATTTTGTTAAAAAATTTCAAGCAATTAGAGTAAACACCTAATGTATAATGTAAGAGGACTGCATTGCTCTTAGCTTTTTAATGAATATAATTCTGTTAAATTAGTGTACTATCACTGGCACTCTACTCCACATCCACCATGCTCATATGAAATTGCAATAAAATTCTTTCAGCCCTCTCTCATGCTTTAATATCTATTCCATACGTTTAAACATAATTAAGTCGTTATATTAATTTTTATTGCAAACAATAGAACGCACACGAGAATTGCTGCACACGAATATATAACTGTTGAACAACCTAGAACCTACCTGCTCACGCAATTAACCGCATATCTAGGAGCTAGAATGCTTGTGCCTGCAGAGCCTGCAGGCTGTAACCAACCAACAGCTAGCAGCAACATGCACAACACGTCAACATGCGACCAACACTTCCGTATATCTATTTGTTGCTTCTCATCAGCTTTGAAGAAAAAAATGTTACCTACGCTGCGTTCAATTTACAGTAGCATGGTACCGCAATCATAGTTGCCATTTGAGGCAAAGCGTTCAATTTTTTTTGCAAATGCTTTTAATATGTAGATAAAATTAAATAAAGTTAATTGAATAAAAATTAAAAATAAGTTTATTAAATTAAAATTTATGGCTGATATCATGAAGGCCTTTTGAATATTTACTAGTATCCCCCTTTGGCCGAAATTCGAACTTCTTTTTCCATAAAAACTTAATAACTATAATCTGCATATCTTCAAAGCTACCTTTTCATTGAAATAGTTTTTTCTTTGATGGCTTGCGTAATAGTGAGGTTAAAGTGAACAACAAAGTTTGGTCACCACGTATCAATATACAGATAATCACCCTTCTAAGATGCGTGCGTGTTCTAAATTTCGTACGAATTTTCCTTGAAGTGATACCAAGAATCAAACAAAAGTCTTGCTTAATTTCAGCTGTCAGGTGACAGGTAATGACAGCTTCCTTTTTAGATTTTTCAAAAGCAATTTAAATTCGCAAACCAAAACCGAAATGAAACATTTTTAAAACGAAATGTTTGCTTCCGAAAATGAAAATCAGAACAGGGATGAATGTTATTTTACCCAACTTAAGTTTTTGGTTCAACCAGATAGTTTTTTTTAAAGATATAGAACTTTAAGTTGGCAACACTTTTTCAACTGTTAAGTGATTTATTTTTAGTGATTTATTGTTTTAGCATTTTAACATGTCAATGCCAAAAGATTATTTAATTTCAAAATTCTATACCTCTAAAAAATACCCTTTATGATTGTTTTGTCGCTCAGGTAATTTTGAATTCATACTTACTCAAATAATAGAAACTTACATTAACACCAATTAACTTAAATTTAATTTAGGTACATAAATGATAAGATTTCACTCTTTAAAACAAAAACTGACTTTTTATTTAATTTTCGAAAGAAATTTACGAAAGAGTGGCAATCATAATCCATGAGTATGGCGGGAAACATTTCTGCGAAGTGTATTCATCCACTTAGGGCTTTCAATTAAAATAAGGCTCCTCTTGCTGCCGATGCGATGCATAGGGGGAATTCTGGTTCGGATCGATCTATGATGGTGTGGCCTGGTAGTTCCCTGGTTCCATTCATTCATGGCTACCTATAGATGGAAACTAGTATTCTCCTATTCTGGTAAATCTGATCAAGTCGAGTCATGCTAAAACAGTACCTAGAGTTCTTTTATTGCTTGCACTTTTGGCTGCTGGTATTGAGATTTTCTTTAGCAGGAATTGCTGGTTTTGTTTCATAATAGTGCTCGTGACTTGGACTTGAAATCGCTTTCGAATGCCACAAATCTTGTTATTCAACTTGTGTAGGTACGAGTATAAAGGCACGCACGCACCGCTAGTATTGCGTTATGTGTACATGGATTGTGATGGACCATGCGGGGAGGTATGGAGTCTTTGTTGTTGTTTTATGGTCATCTTCAACGTTTTCATGGTCGTTGGTCATTTCATCATCAATCTAAAGTAGAATATTGTCTTGTTCCTGGGAGAAGCATTCCTGTGTGGTTAACGAGATGGATGTCAGTGTCAGTTTATGGCAGTCGTGGGATTTTATGGCGGTCATTTTGTTTTTGTCTATAGAATAAAGCTTCTGTTTATTATAGGTTAAGGAAAAGGAATGAATAGTTAGGAGGAATAGAATAACATACAGGTGGTTGTGGGGTTAGTGTTGCGGCTGCTTTTGAAGGCGCTATCCTGTAGTGGCCTGGAGTCATTCTGCTTAGGGCTGCAGGACGTCTTAAAATAATTTTCTGTTAAATTTTAAGAATGTAATAGGAATAGCCCTTAGCTGTCATAAGGAAAGGAGTTGCTAATTTACAAATGTTAGGGTGAGTGATTGGTGATAGTTTTTTTTTATCGAACAGGAATATTAAAGTAAACCTTTAACGGTTTAGGTATCGCCTTTGTATATATAAACTATAGTACTATCATGCCGAGTTTTTTTTTAGGGTTGCACGGATCCTGGTGGTGGCGCTGCAAAACTTGAGGTGTAAAATCCGATTTGGGGAGTCTTTAAGCGTCGAAAATTGGTGGTAGGAGCAAGAGGAGACTATTTTTTGGATAATTGCATCCAAATAATATCAATAAATATCATTTAAAACCTCCATAAGCTCTCCGCAAAAAAAAAAGAGCAAGAGTTGCGCAGACACTTTAGATGTCGCCCCATTCGACTTCCACCATAATAATACTATAGTTTATATATACAAAGAAATTACTAAAAACTTTGTATATATAAACTATAGTACTATCATGGCGAGTTTTTTTAAGGGTTGCGCGGACCCTTGTGGTGGCGCTGCAAAATTCGAGGTGTAAAATTCGATTTGGGGAGTCTTCAAGCATTGGAAATTGTTGGTAGGGGCAAGAGGAGACTATTTTTTGGATTATTGCATCCAAAAAATATTAAGAAATATCGATTAAAACCTCCATAAGCTCTCCGCAAAAAAAAGAGTAAGGGTTGCAGGCATACCTTAGATGTCGCCCCATTCGACTTCCACAATGAGAGTACTATAGTTTTCATATACAAAGGAAATATTCACCTTAATTCACCAAACCGAATGCCAGAACCAGAAAGGAAATTCATCATTTTCTTTTCTAAGGCGGATTTTGAAGGTTAACATCCGGTGTTAAATCGAATCATACTTTTAGGGGTTTCACATTTTATATTAATTTTTTTTGGCCGTTGGCATTTGATTCAAATATTTAAATTTTATTAATTTTTACTATTATTTTGTGTTAAATTTTTCTTTTTTTATGTATTTATTAATTGTGCTTGGAATTTAAAAGGAAAAAAAAAGTGAGGGAGTGTCGCAGTAGCACTCAGTAGACTGGTCGAAGCTGGTTTCCTCCGACCATTTATGCTACGATATCCGAGCACGTAAGAAAAAGGTGCATCCACCTACAGAGCGCTCTTAATAGCCTTTTCACACCAAACTCAAAACGCGGTTTTCAGCTAAAAGTTTTCGAAAACACGAAATGCGTTCACACTGCATATTACATGTTTTCGTCTGTCATTTCAATTTTTTGACAACATTACTGTCAAATTTTGTATTGAAAATTTAAAAACTTATTTGTGTTCACATATTTGCAACAATAAATGAATGCTAAACAAATTAAACTAATTTATATACATAAAAAGAAAATTGAAGAAAACATGAATATTTTGTTAAACTTCTTTTTCTTATCTGAAAACTCTTACATGAGAATCAGAAGAAAGAAATTACTTACCACAAAAAGTTTATCAAGAAAACAAATTAAAACTCGACAGTCAGCTGTTTTTAATTTCTTTTGAAAGCATTCCATCAATTTCTTTCTTGTCGATTTTTGGGCGCTGAACATTCCATAGGTGTGTTTGATTTAGTTCATCTATGAGTTTCCACACGTTTTCGACCGGTTTTATATAAAACATGTCGTTTATGAAAACCTGAAGCTACAAAAAATGTATGCGAAAACTTGTGTTTTCGATTAGGTTTTCATCGAAAACCGATGTTTTGGTGAAAACCGTGTTTTCGGCTTGGTGTGAATACCGTATAAGGCAGGTTCCGCGTAACAGACAGTTGGTTTTTGAAAAGGTAGGATCGGGTGAGGCCGGGCTCGACGCTTAAATTTTCTAGTCGACATTTTGTGTGTGATACGGTATTCACACCAAGCCGAAAACATGGGATTCGCCAAAACATTGGTTTTCGATGAAAACCTAATCGAAAACACAAGTTTTCACATACATTTTTTGTAGCTTCAGGTTTTCATAAACTACAAGTTTTATATAAAACCGGTCGAAAACTTGTGGAAACTCATAGATGAACTAAATCAAACACACCTATGGAATGTTCAGCGCCCAAAAATCGACAAGAAAGAAATTGATGGAATGCTTTCAAAAGAAATTAAAAACAGCTGACTGTCATATTATTTGAGTTTTTAATTTTTTTTGTTGATAAACTTTTGGTGGTAAGTAATTTCTTTCATCTGATTCTCATGTCAGAGTTTTCAGACAAGAAAAAGAAGTTTAACAAAATATTCATGTTTTCTTCAATTTTCTTTTTATGTATATAAATTAGTTTAATTTGTTTAGCATTCATTTATTGTTGCAAATATGTGAACACAAATAAGTTTTTAATTTTTCAATACAAAAATTGACAGTAGTCTTGTCAAAAAATTGAAATGTCAAACGAAAACATGTAATATGCAGTGTGAATGCATTTCGTGTTTTCGAAAACTTTTAGCTGAAAACCGCGTTTTGAGTTTGGTGTGAATAGGCTATTAGAGTACTTCAAAAGAAAGACCAAAGACGCTACCCCAAGGTGACAGGAAGGTCAACCGGCATTCAGCTTGTTACTTAAACTTCTTGGCTCAATCGACGATTCTTCATTTATTTATTTTATGTCGCCCTAATGAGCGTCGACCTATTTTTGTCATCTGTTGAAAGTCAGTCAATAAATGAAATTTTGTACGCCACGCCAAGTTTAATGATTCCATGGACGGCATGAACGTCTGAAAGATGAAGTGCTAGTTTTTTTCTATTTTCAGAGGGGTGCGAAAGTGTGCGTATATGATCGGTGAAGGGTAAACGACTGTTTGGACTACAGCTTAAGGGGAGTCTGACGATACAAAAGCTCTCTAGACTCCAGGAGAGGCGAGGGTTGCTATCTCTGCAACAACAACTAGAAGAGCTCTAAAGTTATCTGTGAGGTAAATGATAGATCGTGTTGGAACGAAATTTTGTTTTGTACCGAGGTGAGGTTTTACGAATTGGCAAGATCCCCCCTATATCCGGCAAGCTAAGCCGTGCCCCGTGAAACATTCTTTCCTATCCCATTATATCCGGCCATATCCCTTCCCTACGAGTGATGTTTCCGGTTTTGGGATTTCCGGTCCTCCGTCTCTCAGACGACCTGTTCCTTTACTCTCCGTATCCCTATCCCTAATTCCTCATCCAGTTGCCCTTTTCATTAGGTGTGATTTAATATGTTTCTCACACGAATATCGGAATAAGATTAATATTTTTGAAGTGTTTTCGTTTTAAGGCTTGCATTAAAGCAAAGGTAAAACAACTCGAGTATTCCAAATTGAACAAACTGGTAAAAGTATCATAACTTAGGCGCCAAGATTTAATAAAGGAGTTTTTTTTGAAGACTTGAAAACAAGCATTTTTAACTCTGATTTACTCAAAATTAAAAAAATTGTTTAAAAAAATACTTACGATTAAGCATTATACATTTTTTTAAAATCAACATAAGTCTTTTCTTAAACAAAGTGAAATCTGTGCATAGCTTTTGAAAAAAATTAGTTTTAATCTCAAAATTCGGGCATTTAGATTTACATTCTACATTTTTGTGTCATTCATATTGTCATAATCGTAATTTTTGTAGGATTTTTTTTTACAATTCTTACATCCAAATAAAGTTTAACTTAAAAAAAATAATGCAATAAATTAAAAAAAAAAAATATCTAAATTGTCAAAAAAACTGAGAAATAATAATTGTCAAAAATTTTGTCAAGCAACAATCAAGTGGAAAATTTATTAAGCCGAAAGAATAAAAATGATGTAAAAAACTGACAAAAAAAAAGTTTTGTCTAAAAAATTTTTGGATTTGTAAGAGATTCTATTAATGTAGAATTAACCTCACTTATTTAAGATTGAAAATTAATAATCTACATATTTTGTATTCATTTTATTTAAAAAAAAAAACATCTAATTCCACTAAAACGTTTATGTAATGTTGAAAAATACAAAGGTCAGTTAACAGGTAATAACTCAAATAATAAAAAAAAAAAACATTTTGTAACTGCAAAATTTAATTCAAATCCAAACTGCCTTACCTACCAGCATTTCAAAGTTTTTCTTTTGACTGTACTTATGTACGTAAAGCAATTAGTTTTCTCGTATTTTAATTGCATACTTTTTGGTAAATATGTTATAGGTAAGAAAATAATAATGCGTACTTCACGGTTGTGAATCAAAAAAATATCCAAAAACCATTTAAGGAATACAAAATTAAAAAAAAAATCTTAATAACTGCATTAAATTAAAATGTTTCTAAAAAAATTTATGTGACGTTGAATAGAATGTATGGGTATAGTATGGGAGTAAAACGTTTGTTGAAATGAAAAAGTTTTGCATGATAGAGGCAGTGAAAAAGTGTGATTGAATAATAAGCAAGAAAATCCTATTGGCTAACTTTTCATAAAATAATGAACGCACCATGAATACCGGCCTAAATGCTAATTTCGGTATTCACCAGGCGCTATTTATTAAACGAGTGGGCTTAACAAAAGTGGAGGCAAGTTGAAATTGTGGTTTATAATGCATTTGGAATTGAGTTGAGTTTGCTTGATAAAGAATTAAAATTGATTAGAAGAAAAAGCTTAAAAGACAACACATTGGGCTTAGTCGACTCAAATGCTCATTCGAAGTTCATGACTAAGGTCTTATTGACACTTATTCAGTATTTTTCTTGAAGCACCCCATACATTATAATATTATATACATTAATATTATATGTACTATTATTAAAAGTTCAAATCAATTAAAAAATAGGTTAAGCATTTGATTTTTGCATAGCCTATTTATTTTTATTTTTATTTTTATGGTTTATTTGTGTTTTGTGTTTTGTTTTATTTTTTATATCGATGTCAATAGATACCCACCTAGTTTTTATTTTTCATTTTTCAACTAAAAGTAATACTTACTGCATAAACAAACCAATTATTAAAAGGGTAACCATGTTTTAACTGACAACTAATATATTCTTTTGCTTATCTTTTTTTTCCAAAGCACTGTCCAAAGTTTATAAATATTCGATTGAATCAATAAAATAATGTGTACTAAGCCCTTTAATTAAATTTTAAGTGTAGGTATTTGTTTAATAAAAACCGTTATTTAATCAATTAATGATCAAAGCGAACGCATAACTGGAAAAATAAATAAATTTTCCAGACTTGTTCCACTTATGGTTGAACAATTAATAATATTATAGTGCATGTAAAGTTTTTCATCACTTTATCAATTTACGATCAATATTATAGTCACCATTCTTTTCCTATTTCCGATGACAGTCCTTCTTTTTTCCAGATTTATATACCAACATTATCAGTTTCTGACATTTAAACGTCAATATAAAATAATAAGAAGTGTCAAGTGCAAACACAGTGTTAAAGATTTTTAAGGTCCAATAGGCTTTTTGAAAAAAAATATGGAATATTGCAGTTGGCCGAATAAACAGCTAACCGAACCACCAAAGAGTTTATAGTTGTTGTTGCATTTAACACGTAAATTGTGTTTTCTTAAACGTGCTGAGGATTTTCAAAAACACACAACTGATGTCACTGTGATTGATTTTTGTACAAAATATTTATAGAATATTTTTTGACGAAAATAATTTTTTTTTCTCGTCATCTAGTCATTCTGTCCTGACTTATATTTAAGTTCAGGTTTTCGACATTTATAATAACAAGTAATACACACCCATACAATAAAATTATATTATACGTAAATGAAAGGTTAAAATACATAAATTATTTTTTTTTTTTGGAACGGAAGTATTTTCAACGATTACTTTTATAAAAACTAATTTTTTAACTAAAAAATTGAATGGCTAGGTTCAAATTGTACATGGTTAATGTTTTTTGTTGAGTTTATACCACAAAAAGTTAATTTAAACTTTAAACTCCGCTATTACGGTTGACAATGAATCAATTGATCATTATAAATATTGAAATTTCGTACCTCATTATATATATACATTATACATAGTTCAATTAACTAAAAGGCTGATCAAAAATTCTTGTATAATTTATTAATTTTCTAGCAATTCATAACTGTAAAATAAGATTATCCGAGTTGCTATAAATATAAAATATCAGCAATAGAAGTTTTCTCAATTTGGATTAAAACCAAAACTAAAGGAAATTAATTTACGCGGTTCACTCTAAGCTAAAGATATGTACTATACTAACCGTGTTGGGTGGCGTATGTGGAACATATTTTCCATAGTTAGTCAGTAATTGATGGAATGTTTAATTTTGTTTAAATAAAATTATTTAAGGCGATAAAAAATTTATCTTCACATTTAAATTAACATCGTTATTTATATAAGTTATTGTAAAATGGAGATTTTCTTGATGACAGAAATTGCAAACCAAAAAATAAATCTTAACACTTTTGTTGTACCAGAGTGTATTAGGTGTAAAAAGCTTCAAAACAAAACTGATCATTACCTACTCTACTCATCCATTTATCACAAATCACTTTTCAAAACCGATTCGCATGGATACCTTTAATGGCAAATCAAATAGTTTTGTTTTACAGGAATAATAATAAAAATCTTTTTCTTTTTGTTGTTCACTAAAACTTGACCATTAAGACAAAATTACAATCTGCATCTGTTATTGTTGTTATGTATTCATTATGGAAGGTGCTTGTGCCAATGCAGCCAGTAGACAAATACTATATGAAGGTATATTGCAAATAAAAACTCGTTAAAACTTTAAGCACTTTAATTTCAACACCGAATTTTTTTAGAAAAAATTATGAAAAGAATTTGTAACAAATGCATTCATTCTACATCATGAACAGCTAATTGCTTGTAGTCGTCGTCTATAAAATACTGCACAATAATTGCATGAATAAAGACAAGATAAATCTTTACCTATTTGTTAGACAGAAGGAACGAAGCTACACAAACATTTATGTACATACATATGTGCAATATATTTCTTTTGTTGGTCTTAAAAAATGACCGGAAAATTAAATATGAAACTTGTGTCTAAACACTATTCATTTTATTTTATTTAAATTTAAGATGATTTGTTTAATCAAAAGAAAAAAAGACTAACTCAAAAGCATTCGAGACGAGACAATATTTTTTGGACCAAGCTTTACTGACAGTGCCGGGGGTCTTTTCTTTAAAGAAAATAATGCTAAAATTGAATTTCTATAAAAAGCAGCCCCTGAATTTAAATTGTTGTCCTTCAACAAAAAAACAAATAAGAGACCGAAATGATGCTGAGCTGACGTTGCGGCTTTCTATATTAATCTCTAACTTCCGAGATGCACTCCTAATACCAAAGAGTAGTTTAGCTTTGAAATACATTTTCCTTCTGATTTCAGCAAAATAATACAATGTTTAGAAACTCATTTCTTCAACTATTTTTCTAATTAAAATCATCTTCTCATGTATTCCAAGTTGAATATTTTTACGAGTTTTAATGAAAGAGATATCAAATGTTCAAAGAATATTTGGCAATGCCTTCAATACCTAATATACAATATACATGCATGAATACTGAAAAGCGATTTCATACTGAGTTCATAATTGATTTTTGTTTCTAACAATATTTTGAGCTTTAATTTCCTTTACTGAATTTTATTAAAATATACCTATGTTAACTTGAGCTAGATGCTTGCAGAAGAAAAATTATTGAATTGTTGGTCAGGAACCTCTAACATTAAGTTTGTGAACGAAAAAGTTTGAAACAGTGATCAGAAATATAGTTAGAAAATTTGTTAATATTTAGTAATTACAAAAAACAAAATTATTTAAATTAATAATTGGAGTTTTTTTTTTTAAATCTAAATAATTATGTTTTTTTTTCGAAATAAATGTGTATTAAATTTCTCTAAAGCTTAATAGTACAAGAACAACAAGTTAAAAATAATTATAATTCATGGAACTATTTTTTAGTTTTTCTAAAAATACAACTGTCAAAAACGAATTGATCAAAATGAAAACCTTTCCAAATTAAAAAACAAAGTCCGAGTGGGACTTGATCACAGAAACAGTACTTTTATAAACAAAACTGTTATAAATCGTCTGGAGTCACTTCTCAAATTAAAAAAAAATATATTTTAGGTTCCTTATTTTGTGATAATTAGTTAAAATGTTGGGGTAATTGCTGGTTATTAAGAATACAGATAATTAAAAAAATTCAATTATCTTTAAAGATTGAAAAGGTCACAAGAATCATCATCACTTATTAAGAATGGAAAGATTTAATTATTTGCATATCGCAGTTTTAAAGACACGTGGTGGAAATAGGTTTTCTGTAGCGTTTTTTCACTTACTTCTAATGATAGAGAAAGCGAATTCTATCTGTCTGCCTGTTGGTCTATATATCGGTCTGTTAAATTGTCTGTCTATCTGTCTGTAACTCGATCGAAAGCCTGGAGCTACTGGAGCAATTTTCTTCAAATTTAGAACTAAAGGTTTTCATACCTCCAACTATTACTTAAAAACGTGTGGTAACGGATTTCAAGAAAAGTCAACAAAGAAGTTAGGCAATATAATAAAATTTAAGAGATTATTGAGCCTGGTCCAAAGTTTCGCTAGATCATTTGACAGCAGTCTAAGAATTTCTACATAGCAGACTTCCGCGATCAGGAGGTATTACCGCCTTTACTAAAAACTATTGTAACTCTTTAAATTAGACTTACTTAGGTGCGGAAAACAAGACAGCTTTATAAACTAGCAAAAATAAAGGATCCATGCTCTAATCCACCCCGAACACTGAAACTGTCTAGATCATTTTATTAGAAATTAAACTTTTGCATTTGAATCATTTTCTCTGACTTAAAGAAACTCGCCTAAAAGATGCTCACCTAAGTTGCTTGCCAAGTTGCTTGAATATTATTTCAGATTATCTATTCTTCTAAGCATATTGATATCACAAAGAATTCCACCAACGCCAACGTCAATACGAAACCTGCTCTAATGATAAACTTTTTTTCTTTAAACGTGCAAAAGTCCAATCAACCTTTTTTTTCAAAACCAGACAGTAGGTCGTTTTTGTTTCCATAACTTTAAACTTGGCCAAGAATAAATATTTCTCATCTCTAAAATATAATAACTACCTTGTAGTTTTGCCATACTGACCTGAATTTACAAATCCCCTGCGGGCAAATCGAAGTCCAAAAAATATCGTTCAAATAAATAAAATTCGTTCTTTATACTCTTGTACCTTTGAAGCTTCCATCCAATCATTTTTGACAACAAACTCAAGTTCAAAGTCACCCAAAACAGCAACTATTATTATTATTTCTTTTTTAACCCCACAACTCATTAGCATTTCTTAAACTTGACACATAATTCGTCCAACAAGCAAAAAAAGCAAATTAAAGAAATGTATTTATGTTACAATGTGTCACAGGTCACAGTTGACTTCTTCCGGTCGTGAGGTTGTTAATTGTTTTATCAGCAATTCGACAGATATTAAATTTATTGTCAAGCAAGTGAGGGTTTCCTGTGTGTATTGTGCTAGTGCTGGTAGGCTAGGTCAAGGCGGCAATTCAAGCAAAAAATATGCTAAATTATAAATTTAATGAATCTTTTATGAAGGAGGCCTATGTAATATAATTTTTCTCATAACTATATTCATATTTTTATACATAACTGGCTCGAACGTCTGCGCCGGTCTATAAGAATATATTTACGAACGATGGACGATTATTAAAATATTAAGTCTGATACTAGACTAAGGTTGCCCACATAATCATCAGGGCTTTACCGCACTGACTTAGATGTTTTTTGGTTCAAGCACACTTACCTTGATGAAGGTGTACGGTGTACCTTCAGAAATTTGATACAAAATATTGGTCAAAGTTTGCACTGACGCCAGTGCCTATAGTTAACGAAATTCGGGTTGACGATCTCTATTGATCTCCTCCATTTTTATTTATTTTGACACTTCGAGCATGAGTTAAAGATTTTTTTTATAACATTACGATTGATTTTTTCGTGTGTGCGTGCACGCCTAACTTTTTGTTATGATTTTTGTTTTAACCAAAAAAAAGAAGCTTTTTTCAAACCTCTCACTCTTTTAAAAAAGCCTACCGCCATATCGTCCGCAGCCATTCATATCGAAGAAAATTAACAAAGAGAACAACCATGAACTTTACCTTGAAAGAAGTTCCCACATGTGTTTAGCGGTAATGTTTATTGGGGAAGCACGCCCAGCCTGTATGGCACGATTGAATTTGAATGAATGGAATCGTTGGTAATAAGTTTTTTAAAAGCTTTACCAAGTGTTCCATAGTGTTATTATTGTGGCAACGTTTTATTTTAAATTGCACTTATGATATTCTGACTTTGTTGTTATAGTTTTTTTTCTATTTTCTAATCATTGCCACTTAAAAAAGTGCGTCATAAGTCAGTTGAGAAGTTTAGGTTAAAGACGTCAGAAATAGGATTAAAATTAATTCATATTATTATTATAGAACAGGGTAATGATTCATTCTAGAATAAAACTAGGAACTTTGAGCGTCATTTAATAAACAAGAATTAAATAATACCTATACTATGCAAAATGAATGAATACATTGCTTGATGCGTAAAGATAAAATTTATTCAAAAATAAACTGTGTCATATATGAAATAAAATGATCCAATACAAATCTAACACGACAAACAAAAGTTATTGAAAGTAAATTTCGGTTATATCATAACATCAAGATTTAACCTTTAAGTTCTTAGCGTGTGAATTTGTTAAGCATCATTTCATATGATTCTGGTATTTTTGCATCGCACATTTGTTAGTGCACAGATTTTTTTTTGATGCGCTGACTTCAGAATTATTGTTTCTCTGGATTCCAAAATTCTATGTATATGCAATAGAAAAGTCTTCGAAAACATGCATTTTTTCAATTTTTGTCTAATAACTCGAAAGTACCAATTTTTTCGTAAATCGATGTCCGACTCAAACTGAAAGTATAATAAATTGCATACGAATTGTAGGCAAACATTTTTTTCCGGTCAAACTGTCCATGCACAAGCTCAATCGCTCATTTAAACAAACGGTTTGAAGGCGAAAACAAATTTGTAGCTATGTACCTACTATGTAATTGATAGGTAAATTATAACGCTTTCATTTGGACTTTGACATCATTTAATAATAATTGATAGTTTCAAGATACTCGTATAAGACAAAACTTGAACAGATTAATTCAATCACTAAAATTTGTCCATAATTTTATATTTTTACTTTCAGTTGTTCATCGGGTACCACTTAAACGCAAAAAAAATTATTTAAAAATATTTTTTGCTAATTTTTTCCATGTTTTACGGAATTTTGTTCTGAAACACCAGATTCGGATTCAGCATAGATTTAAAAGCATTTAAGAGGGCATATCTATACCTCACAGTTTGCATCAATAAAATATAATTTTATTATTTACTGAATTTTGATGAATTCAGAATTATTAAGATTTAAATTTTTGGAATATAGAAAAAAGATTTACTATTTTGTAGTTTCAGAATTTGAGAATACCTACAGAATTTTGAAAAGCAAAATTAGAAAACCTTCTTATCGCACTCAAAGAATTATAGATTGGTTTGCTTTCTTATCTTGACAAGAACTAAACTAAACCTATACTCATTTTAAAGAAACAGACTCAGGAAATTTTCAACCAAATTATTTAATTTCCAAGTTTTTGAAAGTAGTCGTCCGTGTGATATAGGGCTTTAAAAATCTCAATAACAGTTGTATCAATCAAATGTGTGCCAAAATTAAACCACCACATGCTTGTACTTTTGGAACGAAATAAATTAGTTAGTATTGAACCTAAGACATGCAATTTTTAGGTTTCGCTCTTAACTGTTTTTTGATGCTTCTCGTCTGTTTCTTTTTATAAAATGTATATTGAAATTGAACAAAATATTTCATTTCATAATTTGAAAAAAATTAATTCACTGTATCAACAATTTTTTTTATTAAAACAACGAAATATTTACTAGCCTCAGTGAGAGTATATGTGCCTCCATTAAATAAGTTATAGTTTTTTAAAAATTATTTTCAAAATCACTCGTACTATATCCTTCTAGAATGACATTTAATTTTGAATTAAAATTTCTTTTAAACATAGTTAACATGGTATGTTATGAATTTTCTGAAAAGTGGTTAGTTTCCGTCAGTCCTAGACTTTGTTGACTGTGACAAATTTTTTTTTTAATCTAAAATTCAACAGAAAATGTTTGTGTTGTGCAATGTTTTTCACATTATTTAATATTAAGAGTAAGCCGACATTAAAAAGTGTTCGTGTGACACGAATTACAATTTATAGATGTGAACAATAGGATGTGCTTATTTTTGAAACTTTCGAATTTCTTTCCTAAGTCCCGCAATTTCGCTCGATAAACTGTCTTTTTAGCTTGGCTTGAACTTAGAGCGCAATCCGTGGTCAAGTCTGAAAAAAAAACGAATAATACAACTAAAAATAAACGCGAAATATTATATTGACTAGTATTCTAATTTATTCAAGGTAAAATATTAAAAATACATAATTCAACCAAAAAAAAAAACGTATTTCTGTGTGATGAAATCACACTCCATTCCAAAGATTCGCGGACCATGATTAAAAGATTTGAACCATGTAGTTTTGATATTATGTTTTTGTTTCCGTTTTAGAAAGGTTTCAGGTTAATTTTAGAAAATACATTGTTCATCTATTTTTATTTTTATTAATAAATACGTTTGCCTATGGACTTATTTTTACGAGTATTAAACGTAACTCAATGGCATTATTATTATATCAATTAAAAATAATCATGCAGCTCGCCCTGTAATGTTAAAATACACAAATATTTCTTATTTTGATGTATTGAAACATCCATAGCAGGGACAAGAGGGCTTAATAAATGTTATAAGTACAATTTAAAAATCTTTTTTTAAAAGTGCGACCACGATTCTATTTTTGTTTTAAAAAGACTTTGAGAATGCTACGCCATCTAATTCTACATGCTTCATTTATATTTTTTAGTTTTTACCTTTTTTTCTAAACCTCACATTAAAGGTCTAAAAGTACTTTCATAAAGTTTAAATTCAGTGGGGCATATTCATAGTCGTCTGACAAGTTGTTTCTCTGTCTCTTCTAAGCTAACCTGGAGTTTATGTTATTCATAGACAATTTAGACCCGGGTCCAAAAGATAAACTGGAGCTCAAACTTTAAAAACGGCTGACTCTTTGACTAAGTTGTTTTTTTCTATCTGTGAAAAAATGCATTGGTTTTTAATGAATTGACAGGCAATAGTACTAAAATTGTAGTAGAATTCTGTTTTTTTTACTAAATAGAGGTGCCAAATTTTTTATGAATAGCAGCTGTTTCTACCTGTGTGTTAACTTTAGACTGTAGGCCAGTTGTTGGACTCTGTTCTAAGGTTTGATTATGAATATGCCCCAGTGTTTTTCAGAAATGGACGGATGGATTCAAATCACTTCTAAAATTTTTAAACCGGTTCTGTCTGCACCCAAGCTTTCTTTTTTGAATAGTCAAACTTAAAAATGTCTTCATGTAGACTCATTTGACACCTGTCAAACTCAGCTGTCATCTGAAGTATCATAATGATTGTGTTTGCCATTTATGATAGTGGCATTGTTTGCTTAACAATCGAACAATGCGAACAATAAAACTTGATAAAAAAAGTGGTTATTCAAACGTATCTTCTTTTCGCGCATCACGCGATAATTGTCGCAAGAAATCGGTACAATTGTGCAGAAATTTTAAGGGAGTGGAAGTTAATGATGTCGTAATGCCTGTTCATCATGGTATTGAACGCGCAGTCGAAAATATCGCTGCTGCTGGTGTAATTGTTGCTATTGATCCGAATTTATCGATTATTTGGCGTTATTAGCCAGATAAGGGATTTTTGTTTTCAGACAACGATTGAAGATGATGACTTATATGATATGTAGTTCCAACAAGACCGGCCAACAAGACTCACAACAAGACCAGTCATGGCTTTAGTGCAACAGAAGTCGCGTAATTTCACCTTCTGGCGACATAAATTGAGCACCTTTATTATACCCTATATTGTCAAAGAAAAATTCAAAAAAAATGTGTTTCAAGTTTTTTGGTTTCCATAAATATAAACAATTAGAAATTTATTCGTTCTGTTTATTAGATTATAAACTGTAAACAATAAATAAAAATTAGCCAATTTAAGGAGAGTCTTTCAAAAAAATTTATTTATTTTTGGATCTACTTTAAATAATAATTGTGTGATTTATACTAGGTGCTAATTTTGAATAAAATACCCGTTAAATATTTATAGGTTATATGCTACACACACTTAGCTTTAAGCTGAACTTGCTTAAACAAACAGAAAGGTGCAGAAAGTATAGAAATAGAATAGAGAGATAAAAAAAAAATAATTTAATTGCATTCTATTTCATCATATTGTTAATCAAATCGAGTTTTTTTTTATGAATGAACAAAAATTTTCCAAACATATATCAAGAAGCTGCCTATCGGAAGTAAAAATAATTTTAAGCAATATGCATTCTAAAAAGTTAAATACCTATAAAATCCAAAACTTAGTAGAATGAAAACTTTATACACTTCAATATCTAAATACATATTTAAAAGAAAAAAAAACCTAAAACATAAACAAAATTTAGAAAAATTTGACCTTCAATCGGTAAATTTTTAATGTTTTACTATGACGTAATTAAATCTTGACATTTTTAAGGAAACATAAAATCTTAAAAGTCTTTGGTGTGATATTGGATTATTAAAAATAAGACATAAACTATACTTAAAGAATCACTTACACATTTATTAATTAACTCTGCCCAACAACATAGTTAATACTGTAAAATTTCAATAAAAACAACTTAAGCGTATAGTAATTAAACATTATCATCACTAATTCTATAGTTTTAGAAAGGAAGTCATCCCTGAGCCAACATTTGTCCAAAAATAAACCTTTAGTTCTCTGCAAAAATCAATGAAATTCTAGATTGAAAATCTTGTTTAATAACTTAACACAACGAAACTATAAAATAATGTGGAAATTTTTTGGATCTCCATTCACTTAATTAGAAATAAAAAAAAATATGTTCTTCGCCTTTAAAGATAAGAAATGATGATACCTTGGAATTTCAGCAATTTTATTAAATTAACAAAAATAACGTTTCTCTTACCCCTCATGATCACATGAGATGATTTTTTTTTTAATTTCACAAATATGTATATTAACTTAATCAGAAAATTTATTTTCAAAAAGATACCAGAAGAACATAACACAAAAATCTTTAATTACCAATTCCTTATATTATATGTATGTATGTATCTTATTTTAATCAAAATTATTGCGGAAGAACAAAATGGATGGATTCTTAATTATTTAAATAACCCTAACCACAACAATAAGCTCCCATTCTCTATGAAAGACAAAATAAAAAAAATCTACAACAACAACAATAACACACACAAAAAAAAACCTAGAAACAAGAAACAAGACTTTAAGAAGTAGAATTTAATTTTCAAAAAAAAAACAACCACAAACTGCCGGATAGAAGAAAACTAAAATTTCGTCATCCATGATTAAATCGGATGCAATAACCGATTACCTATTTTTATTTATTTTTTTTTGTACCTACAGAGTATGTACCTTTTTTAATAATAATTTCCTGCATGCACAAGCATATAGCTTGTTCGACCTAATCACACCTCAACAAAGCCCGCTTGGCCATTCCATTGCTGCTGTGATTACCGGTGTGTTTATTAATGAAATTCTATTAACCAAACACAAACACACACATCCATGAAAACGCTTGTTAATTTTCTCAAATTATCCATAACATTATCTAAACACATTGATGGAGAAAAAGTCAGTTAGTAAGGCCCAGTAACCAGCAACCAGCAACCTACCAAACTTCCAAGACGAAGAAGAAACGCGCTATAGGAGGACTAAACATAGGTACATAATTTTGAAGGTAAACCATCAAAATACCGCAACACAAACAAAAATATATAATTTAAACTTGAACCATCTCCAAAGCTCCAAGTTAAGTTTTTTTTCCGCATTAAGAGGGGACAAGAGGGCTACGAGCGCGAGTTACTCCCAAAAGCCCCCTAAATTCAAAAGCCACCGCTCTAACTCTATCGCTCTTAAGCTATATGATGGTGTTGCTGTTGCTTTTGCTGTTGCTGTTGCTGACGAAGATAATAATGATGAATTTTTATACATTTTCTATGCTGGGATTGTCTATTTGAATTTTGATTTGAATTTGTTAGATACTTTTAGATAGTGTTGTGTAGATAGATAGATAGAGAGATACTTTTCGTTGGATTGGTGTTGCTGTTTTGTCACTTGTATCGATTCTTTTTAAAATACTCCATCAGAGTTCGCTGTGCCAATCGCACACACAACTACTACGACTACTAAGTATCTCAACATACAACATACAGTATCTAGATACAACGTCTTTAGTTTGCGTGTAAGTTTAAATTTTTTTCTTTTTATCAAACAAATAAAAAAAAAAATTTGAATTTTAAAAACCATCAGGACTTAAAACTATCGCGTTCTTTAGAAAACTGTCGAGTTATCGGTTGTCGTTCAAATCGAATAGTTGTCGCATCCAAAAAGGGGTTCAGTTCTTAAGACCTTCCTTCAACCATAGATTTAAAAACTTTGTGATGTTGTCGTGATTGAATTATTGATTTTTGAGAATTTTTTTTGTTGAATTTTTAATAAAGTGAAAAAAAGTGTATTTTTTAATCAAAAAGTGGATATTACTTAAAAAAAAAATTATCACTTAACAATACAAGGAAACGTGAACCTATCGAACAACGAAGGATTTTATAAAAAAAATAATTAAATATCGAAAATAAATTTAATCGAACAGAATCGATTAGAACTTTAAAAAAAAAAGTTTGAATTTTCCTTGCTGATATTTTTGAGCTTAAGCCCTTATTCACAAAATCGGTTGTGTTAATTTTGAAAGATTTTTTCTATAACAATTTTTACAAAGTGAGTATGGTTGCACATGTTTTAATTCATTAAGTTTTTTAATTTAATTTTAAATCTTCAAAAAATTAGTTTTTCATAAATTGAACATTTCTCCGTGCCTGTGTTTAAGAATTTTTTTAAATAGAAAAATAATGCCTTTTTATATTTACTCATATTTTTTCTATGTTCTTTAAAAATTGGCAAACATTTTAATTAAACTTAAAGAAGTTTATATAAAATTAATTTTAGTTAGTTTTATTTTTTGTTAATTTCATAACTCAGAAATATAAATCTGAAATGTAGAGCCGGAAATATCGTCTATCTTAAAAACTACATGGTGCATTTTGCTTATATGATATAAGTAAACTCTAGTAAATCAATCGAAAAATTTGGTTATTTTTTCAGTGATGAATCGTTAAAGAAATGACTTTATTAAATTAAATGATTATTTCCTTTTTGAAATTTTACAAAATTTTTAATCAAAATCTAATAAACCTCTAGTTTGAATAAAATTTAATACAAAACTTATAACTTAATCAGTTACACTAAGTTGTATTAGAAAAAAAAACTAACCGAATAGTTAGTTAGTTAAATTTAGTCCCTACACTATAACTGATAAATTATTACTTTCTAATTTAATTTAAACCAAGTGCGAGAATGACACTGTTCTTAAATAACCGAATAGTTTACTAATTTTGTTAATTATCTACTTCCAAATCCCCAATTCAATTTAATTAGGTAATTTCGATAGCTTAATCAGTTATAATGGTTTAATTTTAACCCAGTAATATACTCACGGTCTTACTTGGTTATTTTTAAACAAGTGTCATATTATTTCAAATAATTCTCACCGTAGCATTTATAGTCATGGAAGAATAGGTTTCTTCATAACATTTGGAACATAGAACTTGGTCGAAATAATTAAGGGCTCAAAACAATAATAAGAAATTGTCAAATGTAAAAATAATTATTTCAACTGATTTTTCTAATTTATTGTAGGTTTTTTTCGGACAGACTATTAGTCTGTGTGAAAAGAGAAATCCCATACAAAAATGACACAATGAAAAATTTCGCTCAGCTTTTCATTCTGCATTATACACTGTTCCATTAGCGAAATTCAAAATTTTCCACTCACTTTTCACAAACAGTTAATAACTCATGGAGTCATGACATTTGAGTAATAACTCAAAACACTTTTAGTTTTGAGTTCCTAAAATTTTATATTTAATTATTTCAATTATTCATTTAACACCTTCTCTAATAATTGTATTTGAATTTAGTTTTTCTTTTTATTATCAATTAAATTATAACAATATTTTCTTGTTCTTTGAAAATGTTGTTTCCCATCTTTAATAAGATAATAAGCTAACGCAATTATGATGACCTCTAAGACTGTTCTTTATTATAATATTGCGTATTTTGTTATTGTTTCAATGTATTAACTTTAATTTTGATAAATCTTCTAATTATTTTGTATGGTTTCCGTGTTTTGTCAGCTTGGGTTTTTTAGTTAATTTCATTTTTTGCTGCGTCTAATATCTCCTTGAAAAGCAAATTAATTGTTTTATTTATTCAAACAAAAAAAAAAAGAGTCAGACATGAAAACAAGTTTCTCTGAATTTTTGTTTCTGTTGATGATTTTTCTTAAATATTTATATAAACGATGCCCATAGCGCAGAAGATAAATTAAATTGTTTTTGTTGTTTTGCAAAAAGAGTTTGGTTCTTCTAACGGTTTTTTTTTCAAAGGTATACCTCTGTATGTTTCATAAATTTTTGGCACGTGTTTTTGATATTTTTAACGAAAAAAAATAGAAATGTAGAATCAAGATTTTAGAAAAAAAATTCTATAAATATTCTAAATAAGTTTTTTTTTCCATATATCAAGTTGTTCTTAATTCCTATATTTTCTGTTACTAAGAACACAAAAAAATTTTAAGGATGACTCATAATATAAGGAATTTCTTTTGAAATAGTTTATTAATTAGCTGACTATTTTAAATTTAAAAAAAAAACAATAAAACAAAACTTGTTATAAGATTAACATACATTTACATATAGATATTATGAATATAATATACAAATACATACATTTGACGTGAATTTCACAATATTAGAAATAAATACATAATATTTTTATTTAAGATTCTTTAAAAATTAAAACTTGAAGCATGAATTATTTGCTTTCTAAATTAAACCAAAATCTCGGTTTCTGGTCTTGAATAGTTTTAAAAATAAAGTAGGATTCCATTAGATAATATAGACTAGTTTGAAGTCGAAAATTTTATGATATCCTGATGAAATGGAATTTCAATCTGAGTTTAGTTTTTCATAAAGACTATTGTTAAAAGAGCACCTCTTTCAAATTATCGCCATTTTTTGTTTTAATTTGACAGATGTCATTATAGAATGTTTGTCGGTGAGAATGAGGCGGGTAAATACTTAGCGATCAGGTGGTTTAAAAATGTGAACGTTTTGGCGGATTAATGCTGTGAAATATTAAATTATCTAATGGTTTAAGAAATCCCAATTTTCGAAGCCTCTGATTTTCTATTGGTGTGTTTTGTGATGCCGTATTATTCTCCACAGCTTCATGACTTAACGCCACGACTAAACTTTATTATGACAGCTGTCAAACGAACAACAGCTTATTACACAAAGAAATACCGGCAGCCATTTTTATCTGGCTAATGAGGTTTTATGAAACCCACACCAAAATTTTAGTTTTCCATGCATTTTATGCGTTTATTTTTTCTCTGTGTTCATCTTAAAATAATGCTTCATACGAAACGAGTGCTCTTATTGGAACACCCTATATTTCTTTCCTATTAAAAAAAGTTAATTACCTGCAACTCTTTGTTTTGAGACAAAAACATGATGTCTTGGTGTCTTTGAACTTTTACAATTGAATACGTCGAAGAATAAGATCGAACTCAAAGTTCAGGAAATAAAAACCTCTGGAATGAGGCTAAAAGAAAAAAATATATTTTAAAGTTGAGGGTGATCCTTTTTCTAGATTACGGATCTTCATCGATTTCGACTGCCTCCGGACTTAAAAATCTGGTACTCGTGACATATACATTTTTAAATCGCATGTCCGGTGTTTGCTGTTTTTTCATACAGTTGTCGATTTGATTAATAATTACAAAAAAAAATTCAATGTTTTTTGTTTAAAGCAAACTTATAAACAAATGTATAATTAACTTTCAAATCCGAAGAATACATATTATTTTTGGCAAATCTGGTTAAACCACACAAGCATGCGCATAGATTGCACAGACTTGAAAAAAAAAACACCAACTTCATTATAACAATAATTCTAAGTATAAATGGAGTGGATAAAATTTTAATTTATTTCCTATATTAGATTGAAATACCACTATTTGACCTTGACTAGCTTTAATTTTGGTACCTTTGTTTTTGTTGTTACCTAATTCAAAATGAAAATAAATTCAATGTTAGTTAAAAAAGAAAAAACAACCAAAAGCATATGCAATTCTTGATCATCTGGACTGGAATTAACTTATCTCTTTTTTGTTTTAAGGTAGCAGAGTGAGAAACAAAAAGCAATGTATGTAGATATGGAATTGTTATGAATCATGTGCCAATGTTTGTTTTGATTTAAAATTTGAATTGATAAATAAATGGAAATCAAACTTTAGGTATGGTACATATTTTTAAGTATATCACTATTTTATTCCAGAGATATATGTAGCATCGTGTTTTCCGAGAATAATTTGACGTTATTTTTCGTCACAAAGAAGATGGCATAGGTCTAAAAACATTCATATCTTTTTTATTTGGGTTTTATTTTACCACTGTTCTTAAATCTTATTGCCCAACGCAATAAACCCCAAACTAATTAAAACTAAAAAAATAGTCCAAAACTTCAAGAAGAAATTGTCAGAAGACCCAAACATTAAATTAAATCCGGTTTCGTTCGGTTGCACCAATATTTAAACGACTTTTAAATTTCAAACTGATTTATGTTTGAGTCATTTTAAGACTTAAAAGCCTGTTAATTTTTTTAAAGCGTTTGGTGAAACCGGGCATTAATTTAGCAAAATCTGGTAGTTAACGATCATAGGAAATATACAAAAAATTGAATAAAGTACAACTTGAAAAACAATATAAAACGTAAATGTTAAATTCATTTATTTAGTGGGCTTAAGGACCTAAATCGCACTTAATATTTTATTTTAACATTTTCTTAATTGTCAATTATGTATCAAAAATAATTTATTCAGAATTTCCTGAGCCATATTTCCAAATGGATTCGAACGCTTTTCTCTTGAAAGTTATTGCCCAGCGTCATTTTTATCAACTAAAAATATCGGAACCAGTAACAAAATAATATATTTTTTTTGATACTTCGAAGACAAAGATTTTGTTTAGATTTGATTCAGCCTGAGAAAAGTCCTCTTTGATAAAAAAAAATCATCATCAAAATATCAATCAATTGTTACGAAATTTGATGAGGCTTACATAATTTATGACACAATGTATGGTGTCGAATATTTTAACAGTAAATTTACATACCTGTATTACCGACTAGCTCAAACTAAATGAACAGGCACGTGCTCAAATTCCTTAAATTCCTTTTTTTTCGCTAAATGCTAAATATACATAATGTATGTATGTACATACAAATGTTAGTTTTTAAATGAAATTATTAAAATTTCCAAGAATTAAGAATTTGTTTCTTTAAAAACTTATTCAAAATATATTCATTCGTTTAGAAATAAAAAATATATCTACATACATATGTATCTCTATATAACAAAAACAAAAAAAGAAACAATTCTTTTAATTTTCCCAAAATAAATTCAACGATCTTCCATGGTCACCTTGATCATATAACTCGAATACCGGTCTCATTGATTTAAATAATTCTGTTATATGCTTTAGTAAAACGCGTTTCATGAGAGACAGCAACAAAAGCTAAAATGAAAAAAAAAAATCTTTTAATCATGAAACCGCCAAGAAGTTTTAAAATTTCTACATACTTTTTGATTTTTTTTTTCAAACTTATCTTTTTCGTGATGGTATGTTTGTATAAAGTTATCTTCTAAAATATAAAAAAAAAAATAAGAATAAATCATCTGGAAGCCTCGTTCACTCATCGAGACCATGTGATGGTCATAATAAAGCTTTCTTTTGTTTTTTTTTTATTTTATTTGAGCTTGTGGTTTCAGATTTTTAAATTTTCAATTGAGCATTACCCGACGTCGCGTCGTTGTCGTCGTCGGTTTCAAGTATTCAAGAAGCATTCAAATAACCATTCAAACGTGTTCAAAATTGCTAAAATGAATACAAAAATGGGCGCGTGCATGCAAGTATTTGGCATCTGATGACGTCCATACATGAATTTCAAATTCATCTCTTCAAAAGGCTTATTTATTAGATCCTTTATTTTTGAATACTTTATTTTTTCTTCCATATGCCATAATATAATCGATATCGGGTATAAATTATTCTCATATAGAAATCAATATTATGATGATGAATTTATTTTAAAGAGCAACCCAAAAGTTTGGCAACCTCGATGAAACTCCTTAAAAAATAAGAACTGTTTCAAGTTATAGAATCTAATTAGGCATTCATTTTTTTTTTATTTTAATATTTCCGCCTTTCAAAAGTTTGAATTTTGTATGCGAATTCCTCAATTATCATTCAATTGCTTTTTTTTCTTCTAAAACTTCCATTCAATTTGAATATAATTGATAATTAAAAAACCACCAAAACGACTAAAAAAAATATACACAGTTCCTTTAACAAAAATTAATGTGAATAAAATAAATTTAGAGATTTAGAGATCATGCGACAGGCATAACAAGTAATGCTCCAAAGATTTTAAAGCTCAAAGCCACAGGTGATAATATCTGGACAGTTAAAATTTGTTTAAAACTCGACAAAAAAAAGCAATAAAACTATAAAACAACTAATTTATGTATGAATTGAAAAAATCTTCAAATTATGTAATTTAAAATGATAAGTGTGCCTGAGATAAGTTCAACAGTTGTTGTGCGATAGACACACGGCTTTAGAATTATAGCTGGTTTCGATAGATTAAGAACTTGCAAAGATTTTGCGTTGACGACAAAAATTATAAACAAAAAAAATATTTATAGCTGTATATTTTGTTAATAAGATTTTCTTGATCTGAATAAAAAAAAAAACTTGTTGGAGATTTTTAATATTTTATTGTCTATTAATTCTGAGGTGGTTAAAATTTAAAAAACATGTTTTAAACTTTGCATATAAAATAGAAATACATACTTCCTTTTTTTGACAATTTTTTGTTCCAAAATTTTGGATCCCATATACCCAGGTTTTATTAAGAAAAATGGTTACAAAAATATGGATAAATGTTTTAAACGTAAAACGGAAATAAAAACTGAATATTTTAGAAGATCGAATAAAAATCGAAAACACTAAGCTTTCTGGAAAATAAAGCAGTAGAAAAGTATTGGCGTTTTCAATTTTTGAAGATGGGAAAAATTCCGAGGGGATAGCCTTGGTGTTTGCATATTACTTATTTTTTAGATCAGAATTGATTTAGTGTTTTTATTAACTTCGGAACCTGTCAGTAATTAGTAATAACAAAATAATTCTAATTTTATTCACAAAATTTCACCAAATTTGCACTCGGAAGTTCCGGAATCATTGTCAATCAATGAAAACGAAAAGGTCACCTAAAAGCATTGTCAGTTCCATCATGGAATAGAATTAGAAGAAGCTCTTAAAAATAATTATTTATTGAATTTTTGCTTAGAATTCAAAAAGTTACTTCCTTTCACTTATTTAATATTCATAAAACAGGTGACAACGTTTTGTTCACTTCTGATATAAGCTTAATTTAGCTTCCGCGTGTGATTTTTGATTTTGGAACTTGTTTCAAGTCTTGTTTAAAAGTTCTACTGTTTCTTTTATTTTTCAAGGTGAAGTTAATTCTTCTTTTATTTGCTTTATCCTAAATCATTATTCCATTTTTTAAGTGATAGTTATATGAAATTCGAAATAAAATTTAATGATTTAACTTTAGTTTAGTTGTAATCTTGTACGGAAATGCAGGGAAATAAACAGCAAATTTAAATCAAAACGTTTTTTAACTTGAGTCCTAAAAAGAAAAACAGTTTTTAATTTTGGCAGGCCCAGTGTTTCAGTACGAGATTAAGGTTAAACCAAATTTAAGAAGTTAACTCTGGATCTGGACAAAATTTAAGAAGTTAACTCTGGATCAAATTAACAAATAATTTAATAGTTTCTTACTCTATATTCCAGTCTTTAATTAATCTTTATTCAAATGACATTTGCCCCGTGACTTATGGATCAGTTCATTTTCTGATTCATGACTAAAAAAAATAACAGTGTGATCATTTATGAAATTAACTCATTTCCAAAAAAAATATTTTGAATGAATGCATTCAGCAAAATAAATCTGTGTGGTCTTGAAGACAATTTAAGGTTAAGCTACTTATACATCGATTAAATGATCCTAATCAACTCAGAAAGAAAGGTCTCCCGGTTATAGATTTGTCTATTCCTAAGGTCAACTTAGTGCAAAATAAGTCATTTCATTTATTGACCCAGAACTGTCGAAACGTCATATGATACTTTTTCGATTTGAATTGGGTTCCCATGGCATCTTCTTCTAACTTAGCAATAATGCTGTTTTTTGAGTAACTAACTTAAACAAAGATTAAAAATTCGAATAAAGTTCAATAACCCAACATAACGTTTGAATAATCATTTAATATTATGTAAATGGACAATAATAATTATTGAAGTTTTTTTTACTGTATAACCTATACATACATAATTTGCTGAAGTAGGCCAAACATGCACGTTCTACTTTTTTATGAGCATGCGAGCACATAATAAATCGGATCTTATTAAATCGTATTTTAAAATGCCGGACATGTACAGTTTAAAAAAAAAAGTAGGTAGATGTACTCGTGTTTGCTATAAAAATGTTAAAATTCGTTTTTACCTTTTGAAAAGCTATTTTTAAAACTTTTTTTTTGGACAAAAATTAGTACTGTTCTGGATTTTATTACCAATCCACGTTTATGGCTCTGTTTAATATATTTAATCACTTTGCATACAAAAATCAAATAATATGTACCTCTGATACTCAGTGAAAAAGTGAAAACTTTATTGAAAGTCGGTGCATGAATCCATTAAATTATTTGAAGAAATTTCAACGTCAAATAAGTTTATTATTAGTATGCTGCTGATGTATGCTCCCAGCTCTAACAAAAGAACAAAATGACACACCGTGAGGTTGTATTCTTTTCAAAGTTTGGAGTCAAAAACTCCTGTTCCCGATTTTATAAGGTAGTGTCTCTGTATATTTGAAAAGTTGAAAATTCTCGATTAGGATCGTCAAAAAGAAGAGAAAAAGTTCTCTGAGCTCTAAGACAATCATGCTGCCAATGTGAAACGAATATTTTCTGTGGTCTCCACTAGTAGAGAAAAATACAAAAACTGAACTAAAAATTTGAAAGAAAAAAACCAAGAAACACAATAAACTACAGAAAGATAAGCTTTTATTAAAAAAAAAAAAAAAAACAGAACTAAAACTAATCAAATTGGATAAATCATTGTCCACCGATCAAAATTTCTCGGTTATAATAAGGCAGTAGATTGAAAGAGATATGGTCAAAGCCAAGTCAAGTCAAAATTAATTTCATATGGGAGTAATTTTTGCGCAAGAAAATGTAAGCGAACCCTAAAGAAATAGAAAAAGTTCAAAGTGCTTAAAACTCAGTTCTAAGTATGTTTTTTTTTTCAAAGTAAGTTTTTTTTTGGCAAAACATCTCGTTTTACTTTTATTTGTTCTCAAGTTCCTAAAATATTAAATCAATGTTCTTAAAAATATAAAAAATACTTTTTTTTTAAATTTAAGGTGTTGTTAACAGGTTGAAATTAGCATTTCTATTTATATTGTATACAATAGAAAATGTATTTTTATCAAACACGTGTGACCCAGTCTTGAATAAAATTAAAATTAGTTTAGTGACCTTTGAACGAAAATTTGCTAATAAATACAAAATATTCTTTTTTTTTTATATTTTTGTTAAAATTTTGTGATGTCATTTTTCTATACATATGTATATATATATATGACCTTGAATAAGAACCAAACAAATGGCAAGGACAACCGCATTAAAGTAGTTTTACAGATATATAATAAGTCAAACTTTTTTGCATAATATTCTGTCCCTGACAGGGTATTAAATTTTGTTAATATTTACTCAACAAAAAAAAATTATGACTATAATATAAAAACAAAATTTAAATTAAAAGTTATTTTTAAAAGTAGTTTCTATTGTGTATTGAATCTATACACTCATGATAAAAAATTTAGGTAAATAAATAACCTTAGAACCTGTTTCAGAGTGCATTCTTCCCAGAATAAGTTCCATTTAAAATTCCAATATTAATATTTAAGGCTACAATTGCAATACGAGTAAAGGACACTTAAGTTTCCAATTATGGGATTTTAAGTGCTACTAATTTACACTTTAAAAACCAACCTAAGCTGCCAAATTGTAATGCCAAATTTTACGAATTCTGCTAAATGCGCACTTCTACATTGGCCCTAAGGCTGTTTTTTACGTCAGAAATGTAATACGTAAATATAAATTCCCCCTTTAACAATATCACTCATGTGTTTAACTGATAGCTTTATAATTGCGAAGCCTAAAACTTCCATAACCTTTTCAATTACTCATTGTGGACTTCCCCACATATTTTCAAATAAATTTCAAAGCTTTGCAAATGGTTCTATTACTAATTATAAAAATATGTAGGTACTATTACCTAATTCAAGTAAATAACTTTTTAATAGATATTCATAAATCCTATGATCTACCATTAAATTTTATTATTAGTTCTTTCGAAATTGAACTTAATCTCCTGCTGACACTATAAGACCCTATAGCCATTGCCATCACCGTGCGCCGACGACGTCAGTCGCCACCGCACACAAAAATGTTTATAGCTACTCGTTACTCAAAGTGACACCTTACATAAGATCTCTATTTTGCACTTAATTTTCAATTGTCAAGACAAGATCCTACAAAAAATTTACACAAAAAACAAAAACGCCATCTCCATCATAACAAATCAAAAAGGGCAATTATTCATCTTGATGAAACCATCACCTCTCTGCGACTTTGCAAGTCATAATAATAATAACTACTAATGGATATTCGCATTTGGCGTAATGTGGTTTCTTGCGAAATTTTGTAACTTTGTTTTTCCTTCATTTTTTTAAGTATGTACTTTGTGGCTTAAACTTTGTATCTATGGCATTACATCTTATTTTATCTCTATAATATACCTAAAGGTGCATACACATGAACTTTAACTTAACCTCGAAATAAACCATTCTAAAAAATAAGAAGTGTCAAAACCTTTCATGTTTACTTAAGATATGTTTACTCTTTTACGATTTTGTTGGTAAACATACGTTACTATAAGGTTTTATCAAGTTCTGTTTAAATTAGTGAATTCTAGATCTTTGCAGATGTGATGTGTTTATTTTAGCTAAAGTGTCAACATTATATTTAGAGCTGCAAAAAAATTAACTATTTGTCAAAGAAGAATATTTATCTCTTTTAATTTACAAAAATTACAATGATAGTTAAGTCAACTTATTAGTAATTATTTCTCATCGCCATTATTGTTAGCTTTGTATTTTGTTTTTTTTTGTTAGAGTTTTTATTTTTTATTTTAAATAATTTCTGCGATCATAGTCCATTCGGTTGAGTTGTAAATTCTATTCTAACTAAAGATGTGAATATATGCAAAATTTCTCGAGTTAGAGGCTATGAACAATAAATATTTATTAGGAAATTAGCTGTATACTGTTTCAAATTTCTACATAGCACATGTATCTATGAAGTTTTTAAACATTTTATTTTAGGAATGTTTATGTACGCCAAGAACACGCTTCCACCAGAATTGAACCTAACCTAATCCGCTGAAATGGGTGATTCAAAACTTAAACCAAGGCTAAACCAGGTTCTTACAACTGCGGTTCTAAAAATTCATTCTCTGAAATTCATTGATTAAAAGCATGATTAAATGATTTTTTGTTCGGTTTTTTGTTATCAAAATTTCAACAACAATACTTCGCAGGCTATTTTTAATATTTTACATAAGTGACCCAACAATCGCTCCTGAACTCTTGGTGGCTTTGTTGCAATTAAATAACCTACCACAACACATATCAAAATAAGTGTTTCTTGAGATGTGCTACATACATGAGATTCAGTATGGAGCACGAGGCCATTCGTATAACAATTATTATAATATGAACAATTCTAAAAAAAAAATGTTAACACTTTTTGAATATGCATTTTTAATAATTTTTTTTTTTATTTTTATTTATTTGCAGAATAAATAACAAACAATGAGTCCTGAAACCGAAACAATTCTTGTACATCGCAAGAGGGAAAATGAAATATTGGAGAAAAAATGCCCACAACAAACCACACCAACATCCTCAATGTATACCAAAGAAGAAAATAAAACACATTGTGAGAATTTGGCAAATGGAAATGTCTTAGACGATAGTACTACAAATCGTCAACAGCAACAAAAATCCAACGCCATCAACAAATCAAATGGATTTATTGATCAAATTAATTTCAAGGAAGAGGCTATGCATGATAATGCAAATCAGGATATTGGAACTGATATGAATTTCAAAAGAGATATTGTTTGGTCAAATGCTATTGGTTTCTTAGTATTACATATATTGGGTGTTATTGGACTTGTTATGATGGGCTTTGGTTATGCCAAATTTGCAACAATGGCTTATTGTGAGTATATACAAAAAAAAACATAACTTATTATAAATACAATAATATTTATAATTCTTTAATCTGTAAGACCCAAGCTGCAAAAACCCAAAATCATACAATTCCTTTCAAATGCTAATATTTACGTCTCCACTCTTTAGACTTTTAACCTGGGCAGTACAGTAAAAGTTATAATTTGTTTTTCTCATATAAATGACAGTCATCGCAAACATAATATTAGTCCCTTGCTACTTTTTTTTAAGTATTAACCTATTTTGAACCTCTGTTTACTTATCTAAGTATTAATTAAAAAACACTTTTTTCCGGAAACCTTAAAATAATTAAATTCAAATGAATAGTTCTGAACTGCAACAGAAGGAAAATAAATTGACAAAAGCTGCATTTACACGTTTAAGTATAGTGTAAGAAAATATTTCATTATAATGTTCATGCTTCACATCGCTAATTGATTGTTATTTAAACAAAATCATTCGAGTGAATAAACTAAAGGTTATTTTGGGTCAGTTATGGGTTATGATTATATGATTTTAAACTTACCTGTGTATAAGGTATTAAATGAGTAAGAGTACTATTAAAAGAATTAGCTACTGCATGACTGATTTGCTTTCCTTTATTAAAACTTGAAATCCATTTAATATGAGTTTGTGTTTTTGTAAGCATAAAGCTTAGTACGCTGCTGATGTGAAACGAAAAATCAAATACAGAATGACACATCGAAATCATGAACGAAATATTTCGCATTGCTTTTCGTTCTGCTTTTGCGTTCATGAGCGGAATTGAAAAAGTCTACACTCCACTCACTCTTTCAACGCAGTTTATTATCCAGGACAGACGAAAAATAATATTTGAGCTTAAAGACTTCTATACAGATCCCTCTAAAATATATTTTTCACACAAATTTCCCTGAAAAGTTAAATTTAAGCAAGGGGAGTAAAATGATCTCGTAAAAATATTATTAGTTAGGTACTTCCCCGATTTGTACAAAATGAAGAAATAAAAACAAACACAAAAAATTTAAATGAATGGAAATTATAAAAACAAACATTGACTTAAAATAGAACTCTAAAGCTGGTATACACCGAGCGCTCTTAAAATGTCCTCTCTCATATAATCATGAAAAGGAAATTTGTATAAATAACTTATAAATAACTTTTTGAGTTAAGAGGTTAAAGCTGAGAGCGCTCAGTGTATACCAGCCTAATAATTGACAGCTGTCATCAGCTAATGTCAACAATGAAATAAAATGTAGCTCCCCAAAAAATCAAAATTCACCACCACAGAATTGAAACTGACATAAGGTGTAGTACCTACTTCTTAGTTGAACATTTGAAATGTTTTTGTTCTACGAAAAAAATCTCTTTGGTAAATGACATTTACTTCTGACATCTTCCGTAATTGTTGATTCTATCTAAAAGCCTATTACGATGCTAATGTGAAACGAAAAATCCCATGACGCACGAAATCATAACTTTAAAATTTCATTTTGGCGCCACTCAGTTTTCGCGTGATTTCCTTTTATTCGATTGTTTGCATCCGAAACCTTCAGTGAGCTTTGGATTATTCTAGCTCAAATTTAATTTTCATACACCTAATCAATTGTATGTAAAATATGATTAGAGACCTCTCCAAAAAATCTGCAACAATTTAAATGGAATGAAAAAATGTAGAACAAAATTACCCGTTTATTTTTCATTTCGCATCGAACTCTCGGAAATTAAATACAAGTAGTTCTTACCTCCCTTCTTGGGTACTTGGTGGCAAACTTCAAGTTAATAGGTCACCCTGTTTAGACTGTAGGTACCTCGAATTACCGAATCCTTAATTTAACTAAATCATTTTTTTTTCTTCATTTTTTTTTTAGTTGTCGTATTCAGTTTTCTGAGTGGAATGGGAATTACAATGGGTGCTCATCGATTGTTCTCCCATCGTGCCTACAAAGCGAAAACCTGGTTAAGGGTAACCCTATTACTGATGCACACAATGGCTGGTCAGGTAAGTAGTTTTGTTTTTTTTGCAGAACTTCAACAGAGTCTCGGCAAGTATACATTTATCTTTATTCCTCTTAGAACTGTTTGTATGTTTGGGTACGAGATCACAGGCAACATCACAAATATTCAGACACCGATGCTGATCCACATAATGCTACAAGAGGTTTCTTTTTCTCTCACGTTGGCTGGCTTATGTCTAAGAAGCACCCAAAGGTTAGTTATTTATTTCCTAATGATATTTTCCATAGTGATTGAGATTATTAAAAGAAAAATCTTTAATCTCCTATTTTTAATCTCCTCAGGTGAAAGAATATGGCCAAAAGATTGATATGTCCGACATGGAAGCCGACCCATGGATTATGTTCCAAAAGAGGTGTGTATGCTAAAATTTTATATTCTCATATTTTATTAATAAGATTATAAATAATTGAATTCGGATCTTAGTAACACGTGCTTTTTATTACTTATTAAAAAAAACTAGTTAGATGTCTAAATTATGTGGTTATTTTGGAACACGAGCACTCTGCGGCGTATACGTAATGTGTTTTTTTTTCGCTTCTTTTTCTATGATTGAATCCTTTTCCAAACTAGTTAGTTAGTTCAAGGTATTTCGGAGATAGAATATTGAATAAATTAATTAAACTCATCATAATAATTTCCGAAGGCAATTTAAATTTAAATGATCACTCGCGCGTTTAAGCAAGAACAAAAAAAAATATTCTCTGAGTCATAAAGCGTGCTTAAACCTATAAAAATTATCATGAATGACTTTCCGCACGTATTTAATGTTACTTTTTTGGATTTCAAATCGGAAAGGAAAAGATACAAGTAATGATACTTTTTTCATGGTTTTGTTTAGATGTACCTATGTATGTATGTATATAGAAGAGAATCTAACCGATATCGTCAGAGTAATTTAATATTTGAAAAAGTTTCCAAAACAAGCCACCGAAGGGGAATTCCTTTTATGATTGGGAAAAAGTTTTGTTTTCATTTTTATTAAATATACGAGTAGTCAGTTAGTAAAAATTTAATTAACTATTCTAAAAACGAAGTTACTTGCGTCTGTCTGTTTTATTTTGTTTTCAAGTCGTGTTTTTTTTTTGTATTGAGATAGATTGTGCTTCGGTTGTTACATGAATGGAAATCAGGAAATTTTATTTGGCGAACATTTGCTTATAATTTTGGGTGATGAGATATGATTGTTCAGGTGTTTAGATTTTTTTCAATCATAAATAATTCATAATAATTCTATTGCAGTATCATTTTGAGATAACTATATAGCTGGGGAGCAAGTTATTAACATATTAATGCGTTAAAATAAAAAAGTGGATGAATAAATTATTAATCATAAAATTATGAAAATCAGAAGAAGGACCAGCTTTCAGGAAGAACTAAACGATAAAAAATGTTGAACTCGAATTCAACAGACAGTTGGGGATTATTTAAATTGACAAAAAATATTCTCTTATACGTACATATGTATATACATTATAAATATATATTTATGTATCTACTTGGACATATGAATACAAATGAAATTTGCTAAATTCCAATGTCAATGACTAAATAGTTTCTAATTTTTGAATTCATGTTTTATGTAACTTCAGTGATCAGAGATATCATTTTTATATAAAATAATAATTTATTAAATGTTCTTGAAGAAGACTAAATCGATTAAATGGGAAATTCATAATTTAAAAACCACAATAAACTTAAAAAACTATAAAACTGTAACTTTTAATGCGGTTCCGATAGTAATTATCTCATTTTTGGGTGATTGATAGGATGCACAGAAGATGGGTGCTCGTTCTAGGGTAGTGCTATGAGTTGTTCACTGGCTCCGTACGCCGCTTGGTCTTGGTTCGAATCCTGGTGACTGCACTAAATTTTTCAATAATGAGTTAATGTTAGCTCAATATAAAGTGGAATTAGAGGGAGATTTAAACTATAGAGTATCATGTTAATATCAAACACAACATTTATTTTACTAGATAACTTTCATTAAGTTTAATTAAACAATTTACAACAAAATCTGTTCCAAAGTCTTTTTGAATAAATAAAACATTAACATTCTATATAGTTTCTAGCTTAAATACATTTTTAGTCTAATTGTTAGATACTCGATTACTTTAATGTGTATACAATTATTTAAAAGTACAAGTGACACGTACCTATTACCGGCAATTGATAGTATTAAATTTTTCTGAAATATCATTAAAATATATTCTATTTTGGCCTTTGGAACAATAAATAGCTATTAGAATCTATTTTATTTATTTTATGTGTTATGATAGCACTTAGTAAATTTAAAATTTTCTATTTTTAATTATGATTTTAACAGAAGTTGAAAAAATGTTAGAATCCTGTTGCAACGGTTGGTATGTAGGACTGTCATGGCAAAGATCTGGGTTTGACTCCTAATTTTATGCATCCAAAAACAGAAATGTTCTTTTCACGGGCTGCTGCCTTTTGCCAGAAATTAAAAAAATCCCTAACAGTATCACTTGTGAGGAATGCAGTGCCTCTCACCGTAGACGTTCCTATTCGACATGAATTTGTAGATACCATTCATTGCTTCAACACCACTTAGGCTCTGGTTCTTCATGGACTAGCTAAAATATAGTACTAAGTCCGTTTTATTTTTAACAATCGTATATCTGTAAAAATATTTAACTTTAATATATGTTTTTGGTTAAAAATTCAGAATATTTGTTTATAGTTTTACCTTAATTTCAAAGGTAGACTCCAAAAATTTTCATAGCACAACCAACAATCTATTTTTTCCTAAAAAAATCTTCTCTTCTAAATGGTTACATTGTTGAAGAACTTTTAACTTGACCCGTATTACTACTTTTTTTATATTCCAGACATTTTTAAGTAGGACACTACATCAAGCTATGTGTCATAGAAACTAAACAAAAAAAACTTATTTATCTATACACATGAATAATGTATCTATCTTTCCACTTGTTATTGACACCGCGCGCCGCAGCCACCGATTTCAATTTCTACATTATTTCCAGCCTTCTTCCGAAAAAAAAACCGTTAAACTAGTAAATCATGAAAAAAAGTGAAGGCCCTTTTCTAGGTATTCCCCCATAAGAAGCTATTTACAAATAATAATATTTTCTTAGACGATAAGCTAAACAAAAAAATAATATTTTAATTCTTTTTCCACAAAAAAAAAATTAAACAAGTTTTAAATGTCAAATTAAAGGTCAGTGTCTTTTGAAAATTCTTTTTCATCTTCCAATCTTTAAATTCAATATCAGCTTCATAAATATTCAATACCTTTATTCTGTCGGTTTAAATTATTATTCCAATAATATTCTGCATCAAACAAATATCCAATGATGGCTAGTTAGTTGGGTTTTTTGCCACGATTGCATTAAACAAAATTGATAGGTATATTCTTATACCGGAAACACTTTTTCGAAAAGAACTTGAACTTAGAATTTTTGCACTTTTTGTTTCCTTTTCAACAAAATAAAAAAAAAAATGTATCTTAATGCCAAGGTACACTTTTGAATGCAAAATTTTTATAATATATTCCAATTCGTCATCAGATACTGCGGTGGTAGCTGTGAGATGACCTCTTATGTTCAAAGAACTAGCAAATTAAATTACCAACAACAATACAAATCAAAAGATATAAATTGATTTTGGCTATGATATTGATAAAAGCTCTCTCACATCAATAATATATACATATAGGTATACAAAAGAAGGCTTATGTTTATTCAGTGGTTTACCACTAAAGTTGTTGCTGTTATAGCTGTTTTCATAATGAAGAAAGGAAATCAAACAATTCAACTATAGCTACATAATAGACATATAGCTCCCTCTGAGCGAATGTATCCGCGAGATTCATTGACCCAATGACCATGGGGCAGATTCATTGTCAAAGATGATCGTACAGGAAGTCATTTTTATCTTGGATATTATTATTATGTGAGCTGCTAGTTTATTAATTTCTTTGGATTATGCATTAGATGAATCAATGGTAACATAAATCGAAAAGAGAAAGAAAAGGTAAAAGATATAACAATACCTACATATTCCAATTCATGGAAGAAGAGATAAGCAATAAAATTGTGTATGCTTTAAATTAGATAGAGCCTCACCGAATTTCTATCTATACCTATCTGTATCTTTTATTAGATTCAACAAAAAAAATCTTATCAAACCTTGTCTTGAACTAACTGGTTATTTGTTGCGGATCCGCCAAAGACATCAAAAATTATCTAAGTTATAAGTCTTCTTGTGTATTTAAAATTCTACTCAGGATCGGAATATAATAAGATTTATGAAGGCCAAATTTTTGTAGCTATTTTATTCTCTTATTTTAAATTTGAAAACAAGATTATTTAAATATTTGCAGATTTTAAGGTCTAGTTTGTTATCATTAACGCTGAAAGCCTAGTACACAGATTGCGCTAAAGTTTATCTTTCATACAAATTTCCTCCAAACATAAATTAAGGGTTATTGAGGATTTTTAGCCTGGCAGTACGCAGGCAGGTCAGGAATTAAACTCAAATTTTAATCTGCTGCTTTTTCAAAGTCAACATCTTTTCACAGATAAATTTTGAAAATTGAGTAAAGTTCAAAGGAAATCGAAAATCAGTTAAGGCTTGATTTGGAATCTAAAAATAAATTTATTTTATTAAACCCATGACCGCGGTCATTGTATATCAATTTGCATAGTACTATCATCACGATGATTTTTAAGTTGTGCGCTGTTGTCGTCTGAGGGCGCACTTGTATATACACAGAAACAGCAACCAGAAAATTAGTATGCGCTGTGACCGCTTGGTGCCGACGTGGTGGAACGTGCTGATGATAGTACTATGCAAATTTATATACAATGACCGCGGTAGGAAATCATTCTGATTCGAAAGTAAAACTAGCGGATGGTAGATAGTTTACTGAATGCTGCCATTGTAGGAAATTAACATTAATTTTGTAATTTTAAAATTGAAAAAGACGAAGTCATATTTGTCAAATCCGCAATATTCTATTAAGTTGTCAGACAAATTTTAGGTTATGTTGCAAAATTGTTTTTTTTTTAAAGGTGCTTAAAATAACATTGTGCTTAAAATAGTATTGGTTTCATAAAAGCTTCTTGTCAAGCTGGATTCTGATAAAATATGTATACCTAATTAATTATTTTATTAAATTAATTAGCACAAGTGACATGAGGATGTTTTTGTTTGTGGTTTGTGCTAAAATATTGCTTCTTTATCGTCTAGGCTAACAGTTATGAATTTTAAATCATTATTTTTTTTTAACAAAATGGAAAAATTTAACACATTAAATCCTGTTCTGTTTTTGCTGTGAACCCCATAGAGTTTAATAATAATTTTATTAGATAAGCAAAACTTGATATACAATTATTTTTAGCAAATTCAATTATAAATTAAAAGCTATAAAAACAATTATATATGTATGTACATATGTATTTTTAATTATTATTAATATGTTAAAAATATGACATTTTTTTGTTTAGACTATCAGAGAGACTATAATTGCGTTTTTGATTTGTTGTCATCCATCAAAAGTCTTTCGAAGCATTCAGAATGACAAACCGGATTCTAAATACAATTAAGAGACAGTTTTTTTCACAGTAGGTTAGATTGAGAATGTTGTTTTTATGCTCCAACATTTTTTCAGAAAATGAATTGTTAAACATCGATTTAGCCACAAATTTCGGTTTATTAGCGCAAGAACCTCTGAAATTTGTTTCAAAATCTTAAACCCTAAGAAATTTTCTCTTTGGCCAATTAAAAACGCACATAAAGTACGTAAAGCCTATGTAATTTGCGAGATTATTTATTTTAAGCTTATAAATATTTTCAAATCAAAAACTACAATTTTTCGTTTTTTTCAGACACTACAAAATCCTTTACACCATTTTTACCCTTGTTCTGCCAACTGCCATTCCTTGCCTACTTTGGGATGAAACAGTTTTGGTATCACTCTTTACAACATACTTTGCACGTTATGTTGTCCAGCTGAATACAACATGGTCAGTTAACAGTCTTGCTCATATGTTCGGAAACAAGCCATACGACAAGTAAGTTCTTATAAAAAAACCGTTATCTATCAACTTTCTTTAACTTCCGATTTCCTTTGTTTTCTAGAAATATTCTTTCGGCTGAAACAGTTTTCGTGTCCATCATTGCTGGTGGTGAAGGATGGCACAACTACCATCATACCTTCCCATGGGACTACCGTACCGCTGAATTGGGCATGCCCTTCAATGTCACCACCAAGGTCATTGACTTCTTTGCAAACAATGGTTCAGTTTATGATCGTAAGACCGTTAGTGATAATGTTTTGCGCAGTCGTATCCAACGTACAGGTGATGGAACTCATGAAGCCTATGGTGAAGAAGCTATGGCCAAAAAAGCCAATGGAGATATTGATGAAGGCTCGACGTTGGACAACAATGGCCTCCGCAAGTACATAGTCGAAAAAAATCGCATCAACAAAATCATGATCGATGAATTGGGAAAGCTCAATCAGCAGCAGGTCAGCGGGGATGACTTGAACAACAACAACAGCGCTTATAACAAGAGCAACGATACCTGTCTGAAGGCTAAACTTAATATCAACGATCTGGCCAAGAGCACGAGTACAAGCATAAACAATACAGATAAACAGGCCTTAAATATTTGAGCCAGGACCGCCAGCAAGGGTGCCAAACGAGGAATACAAAATTACTTAATTTAATTTAACACTATTGATGGATGTAAATTAGTTGTGTTAATTTCTTTTAACATTTATATAAATTAATATGTGTGTGCATAAGACTTATTCCAAAAAGTTAATGTTTAAGGTTTTACATTGTAAGTGTGTGTATTTTTAAGAAATTTATTAAAAAAAAAAAAAATAGAAAGAAAAAAATAAGCAAACTAAAATGGATAGTTTGCAAAAGATAAATGTCTGTGGGTGGAAAACAAGTCCCATCAGCCAAAAGGCTCTTTTATAAGGACATGTCTGGAGCCTGGAGTTCTATAAATACATGCTCATTAGAGTTGTTAAGGACCTTATGTTAAAAATATAATTAAAAAAATTGTGTTTTATAATGTTAAAAGAAAAACTTGTGTTGAGGATTTAGTATATAAGAAAAATTACAAAAAAAAATAAAATGTTAAATGGTATGTATTGAAAACCAAGGGATACTCTAGTTTATATGTACCAAATAAAAAAAATGTAAAATACAAAAAAAATATAAAAAAGCTTTTTTTATTTATACTTTTACGTTTCATCCAGCTCTTCAGATGTTTCATTCAACTTTAACGGTTCTTAGTAACGGGTTTGATTCCTAAATACTTGAACAATTACAACCCAGAGAATCTGTTTTCTTTGGGGACTACGTTTCATAAACCAAAAATTACTTATTAGGTACGAGTTTTAGGATGTTGATAGATTTGGACCTTTTTTGTGGGTTTTATGGATTTGAGCCTTTTTTATGGGTAATTGATCGCAAAATTCTGTCTGTTTGTTTCGGTATATCTCGTCCGTATCTGTATGTATTGATCTGCGGGCTAAAATACTAAAGCGACTTTCTTCAAACTTGAACCAAAAGGTTTTTAGGTAATTCCCTACCGAGACAAAACTTACTTTTTTTAATTCAAAAATAACGGTACCTGTCATATAACAGTTTACGAAAAAATATTTTTAATTTTTAGTAACATTTTTTCTGCAGTTTTTTGTAAATATTTAATGTTATTTGTTAAAAAAAAATTCAAACAAATTGTTATAAAATGTACGTGCCGGATTTTTTACTACTTACTTTACTATTGCGCTAAAAAATTTTATGAAAGAGATCCAATACAATCTTTATAAGATCGAAATTTTCAATAAAAAAAAATGAAGGCCGCAGTCAAAGGAACTGCACTGTATACTCGTACAAGATATTTGGTTTTTATTCTTCTGAAGTCTAGTACATTGATGATGATGAAAACTTTGTATAGTCTGAATAACGAAATGCTAACGAAAACAAAACGTAAGCATTTTCAAGAAATAAAATTAAAACGTTTTGATAACAAGAAAAAAAAACACTGGAATCCTACTGAATTTATTTGCTCGTTTGGATTGTCTAATTAATTATATGCGAAAAGGCATAAAAACACGCACAATTCCGCTCATGGAACAGCGTAAACTGCACAACGAAATGTTTCGTATCGGTTTTGCATTAGCTTGGGGAAGCCTTAATTGTTAACAATAAAAGCTTTCCCAAACGAATAAACCAATGCGAAACATTCGGAGACGACGATAAACTACCGATAAAAAAACGGTGTTGCTGTTTTAGTTTATTCGTCGTCACGTCGCATTGCTTTGTAATAAAAATACATGTAATTTTTATGGGAGTGATTAATTTAGCGAATTAAAAAAAAAAATTAGTTTTGTGCAAGAAAAAGTGAGTTTGGCAATAACTTTTGTTTCAAAAATATTTTTTTTTTCAGAAAGAACTCTATTGGCATTTTGGCAACTGGCAGTCTAAGCCAGGTGCCAAAAGCGATTTGACGTTCAATGTATTTCCTATAAGAAAAAACCAAAAAAGGGCTCGAAAAATATTGACTTTACTAATAGAATTTATATGCACATTTTATTATGCTTTTACAATCGTAATATTGATACACTTTCATATAAATTCTATTAGTAAAGCACGTTTCTGGTTTTTTCTTATCGGAAAGACATTGAACGTCCAATCGAAAAAAATATATCTCTAATTGCGGGTTCGTGTGCTAACTACCAAGCGACGTGGAAAGCAACTTACGAAGGAGTGTCAATAGTATTTTGCATGCCTCTCCCAGACACGAGTACGATAACTTTGGCGCCAAAAATTGAGTTTTGTAGTTTCGATCCTAGAAGAAAATTTTAAAGGCAACCTTTTTAAAACAATGTATTATCTACAAAAAATGTTAAACAATTTTTTTCGATAACTGCTTTTGTTTAAGAGTTATAGTACATTTTGGTAAAGAAATAAAAAATTAAGTTGGTTTTTTGGTTATATCAACTTTTTCTCAAAACCATGAAATTTAAAATAATTTTTTTTTTATAGAATTCCGTGCTCTTATTAATTCCCAATCAAATACTGTAACTAGATTATTTTATGACTTCTAGTTTTTGAGAAAATTGAAAATTACTAATTACTTTTTTATTTTCATGAAATTGCCCCTCCCGCCCAAACGGTGCAAGATAGACCACCCCTCCGATTGTAAAAAATGCTTGTTTTCAATTTTCGGCGCCAAAGTTATCGTACTCTCCCCCTCTACCAAACCGACGCAGTTTTAATAATACTAACAACAGTATACTAAAAATAGCATAGTCTATAATAAAACAGCTGTTATAAAACAAATAAGCACAAATAAGGAATAATATATTATTTCTAAATAATTATGTCGTCAATTAACATTTTGGTTACATTTTTGTATCCATTCTGAATGCGTCCATCCAAATTCTCTCCACACTAATCTTTGAAGTATTTCATTTCCACCAAAACAAGAATATGTTCGATGCGCATTTATCTGTCAACCATCTCTACACCAATATAATACAGTCAAAAAGAAACGTCAACTCCCGCACAAGGCAAGCAAAACTTGTGTCACACCAATAAAACGGACAAACAGGCGAAAAGTTTTTTTTTTTTGTGAAAAAATTCTCGGAATAATAAATTTTTGTCGGAAAAGAAAAATCGAAAAAAACTCCGGCAACTAAAAAAACACCATTAAAATGTTCACAATATTTCTGTCCATTGTATTTACAACTTGTATTCTCGCCGCACCAGCACCAGCTCCAGCACAAAATAATACTTCGATACAATGGAGCAAATTCAAGGATGACAAAACTCTGCATCGATTCCAGAGTACACTCCTCAATGAAACAGTCTTGCCATTCCTGAACGAATGCTACACCAATCAAGTGACCCAGAAGACAAAAGATTTCATTTGTTCTCGCTATTTTGATGCAATTCTGCAACTCAATAACAGTACCTTCGTTGTCAATGCACCGAAGGTGTTTGAACTTCGTGACCAAGTCAACACTACCACGACATTTTGCCAACAAAAACACAATTACCCAGATAGGAAATCATTCCGTATTACTAATGAAAAGGATTTAAATAGACAGGATATGTGTGGGAAATTATGCTTGCAAGATGATTTTACTACCCCCAAACCAATTTGTAGATTCTTGGTTTGGATGGGCGAGGAAATAAGAAATCACTCGGTCGACAATTCTAAGCATGAAGTGGTTGGTTTGACACCAAATGTCACTACTTTAGGTGCACCAGTTCTGGTTTCACAAGTTGATGATTCGTCGAATGTCTCACCACCGATAAAAGAATTAACTGGCAAAACTGTTGACGCTAGACAAGGCAAAACTACCGAGGTTTCGAAAACTGATGCAATTGCGGAAAAACCAGGCAAGTTTATTTTATCGATTTGTAATAAATGATTACACTGATTTATTATTTCTGAAAAAGACTCGATTATGGTATATGGTATCATTTTAGTCATTTTAAACAGCGGATATTTATTCACGAACGGTGGCCGTTCAAAACTAGTTTTTTTTTTTAAATAGCATACTGAAAAACAAATAATACCAGTAGGTCTAATTTCATCTTTCAATCGAGAATTCATGAATTCAATTGGTTTCAAATAATTTTACAGCACCTACTGGTAGCTACTGTTTATGCCGTAGCCATGGAAACCTTGAGTATATTGTATTTATTTTAAATCTAGGCTGCGGTAACTGGCTCAAAACAGTGCGATGGATCTGGAATAAATATCAAAAATGCTGCATGCAAAAGTTAAAAACTGCGCAGCTCTTTAGGCTCGTGCCGCAGTATTTTTGGAAACCATTCCCGCTCCGACGCGTATAATGTTCAGCTAAACTAAACCAGGTTTTAAAAGTAACTATCAATATGCCCTAATTAAAATCGTCACAGAAAGGCCATAACTCACCGAAGTGAGTTATTATCTATTCACAAGGTTAATTAAAAATACAGTTTGTCTTTGAGTTTGATAAGTAAAAAGTTTTATTTTTATAGCTTTCTTATCATTTTATTTATTTTTGTTTGACTATGGGACGATATAATTCCGACAACTAAACATGTCTCATCAGTAATTATATTTAAGAGGAATTGAAAACATCGTAGGAGTCATTTAACAAATCAATGGTTTTAAAAATTAATTTCTTAAAGAGACCTAATGTCTACATTATCATATGAGTAAGAGCACTAATGAAGCCAGCTGAGATTGCCCAATTGGCATGTTGTGTTTCTTTTCTAGCACAAAATTCTCAAGAGATTTATTGAGGAAAGCCAAAACTGATAGTGATAAGAAATCGATTAAAATTGAAGATAACCATATTTTGAGTTCCGAGGAAATTCTATTATTATAATCGCATCATAATAAAGTATCCCGTTCATTATTTTGTCACCTGCTTGGAGATAGCAATATTCGAGTACAAAAGCGAAATACAATAATAATCTTCAGATGCCAATCGGCCCTATCGAAGTAACCTTCGGAGCGGAATTCTCTACGAAATTCTACGAATCGTAGACATTTTCTCCGATCAGCTGATCGGAAATTCTCTCCGACAAAATTAAACGCATGCTATTTGCATGCGATGAAGTACTTCAAATCGCTCTTTTTTTAATATTTTCTCCGAAGTCCTCCGACAAGCGGAGAAAGTTCCGCTCCGACGGTTACCTCGATAGGGCGGAATATCTAATGTGAAATGAATGAGGGTGGAAATAAGACCGTGAAACAAAGTTCTAATTTAATTTTAAGAATTCCGCGATTGATAAATGAAAGCAGGCCGAGCCAATGCTAATGAAATGTCTTTTTCTTTTATCACCTCGACTTCACACAGAGTATACAGATTCCTAGCATTATAACCACAAAAAATCCGATCAATTATAAAATTTCGCTGGGAAAAGATCATTAAATTGATGTCCCAGTGACATTTAGGATCAAGGCAAGGATCAGTCATTCAATCTGACTAGCACCTGGTGTTATGTAATTGCAAAATTTTATCAATTTTCTCGCAGAAGCCAATCAGGGCTTTAGCTGCCTTACCCACAGCGTTATGTCTAGAAACTATATGTAATTCCCGAACTAATGACCTAATATGGAGACTCATGCAAAACATTGCCAAGGTCGCAGAACATACAGCGAATTTGGTAGGCATTCCTTTTAGTACTATTTATCGCACCTGTAAGAATCAGCGAGAAAAGAAAACAATCATTCATTTACTCTAGTAAATGTAATGCTCTGCCCATAATGGGAGCAAATTTATATGGAATGATTTCCTTCGACGATTGCAATGAGTAATGACTTTCTGAACGAACTGAATTTGGAAGAACGACTTTCCTAAGTTATCTTTTCGACCTTAAGATCGCAAGTTTTCCCACGAAATTTTTCCCCTCGGCAGAAACAGTTTTCTCTAAATCATTTGCATAAATAATTAACAAGAATTCTAATTATTTTCAATTTGTATTGCTCGTCGATTGGTTTTAAAATCGAATTAAAAAATGGAATGTTGGCTTTAAAAATAGCTAAATGTGCGTGTTTCCGTTGACTCCGCTTTCTTATGTCTCATGGATCTTGAGATTGCCCTTTTGGTACATGTTTTGTTCTTGTCGACTCTTGGGTTTTGTCCATAAATTTTCTGTCCTTTCTATTAAAGTTTTTGTTTTAAAAATGGCTTACAAAGTTATAAGTCATGTGATCCAATAGTACATACAAATTAATGTTTTTTCAGCACGATAAAAAAACGACCTGAAAATAAATCAAGCATACCTATTATATATTATAATATATAGCTCATTAACCTTTTTTTTAAAATAAAATTAATCAGATTAAAATTAAAAACAAAAAGTTATCGTTCAACATTAATGTTTATTTATTTCACCATTTTATGTAGCATGATAAAGCAATTGAGTGCACACGTTTGGGGTTATTTTATAGAAATTCCATATGAATAAAATTGTTAATTTTATTTGATAACATACACAACCATGTGCACACCTTAGTGGTTTTAACTGAGCAGTTCCAAGAAGAACTTTTATATTCTTTTGTAAGTAAGATAAATAATTCTAAAGAATTATTTTATTTGATCCAACCATCTATTCAAAAATAACACTATCAGTACATGAAAAATGAGTTTCCCTCTCATTTTTCACAAAAGTGGTGGATAACAAAATTTAATTTTACTAACTACTTTTTTTAATGGTTAAATATTTGAACTAATGACTAATGCTGTAAATTCTTTTTATAATAGTCCGTAAAATTCTATACAACATTAGTACCGTTTGGTATACAGAGATCGTCAAAAATTGATTTAAAAATGGCTGTTTGATGCAGTCACAGTTTCATTTATTTGTATACTTTTCAATGTTTAATTTATTCTTTCTTTAAATTCAAAAATGTAAGCATATACTAAAGAAAAGAAAAAAATCGACACTATAACTATTCATAAAATTATGACAAATCTTCGGTTTCACATCAGCATCAGCTGGTTTTTTTATATAAAAGTACAACAACAGAACGCTAGTCATATCGCGTTGAATGCAAACAATAAAATTAAAATGTTTTAATTAAAAATTAATTTTTTTTATTGTAATCTTTTTCAGCACTCAATTTAGCAAAGCTCCCAACCAAAAGTTCCCAATTGAATACCCCGTCAGAATCATCAGTTGTGAAAGGAGCAGAAGTTGACCTTGCTAAACCAAAGGAAGAAAAACAATACTTAGATGATGGCAGAGGAGCAGTAGTTAACCTTACTAATAAAAAGGAGGAGAAACAATCTTTAGCTGAAGGTGGAGAAGCAACTGTTCACCTAAATAGCCAAAAAAAAGAGAAACAATTTTTAGATGAAGACAAAGGAGCAGTAGGTGATCTAAATAACAAAAAGGAGGAGAAACAACCTTTAGTTGAAGGGGGAGGAGCAGCAGTGGATTTAAATAGCCAAAAGGAAGAGAAACCATCTTTAGATGACGACAATCGATCAGCATTTGACCCAACTAATCTAAAAGAAGAGAAACAACTTTCTGATGAAGGCAACGACGATATGACAATTGCTCAAGATTCAAATAAACCAGTCGAATTACCTAAAGATAAAATAGAAAACGCAATTTTTGGGGAGGATATCGATGAAGATACAAATGGGGATGAAGATAGTTTTGAAAAGACTGAAAATGAACAAACACACAGCGACAAACAAGAAATTATCAATAATAAAATTATTGAAACAGAAACAATCAGTGAGAAAAAAGATCCCTTCCACGAACAATCTGGATCGAATTTCTTTACATATTTCCTTGTGGGAATGTTTCTTTGCATTGCTATGTATGTATCCTATCACAATAAATCAAAAATCCTCGCTCTTGTTTTGGAAGGAAGACGCGGAGATAAAGGTCGCAATGGTCGTCGGAAGCATACAGCTGCCTACCGAAAGCTTGATTCAAATCTTGAAGAAGCAATCACATCCTCAGCTCGCGGACGAACAACGCAAATTATTTATTAAAACCGATATATTATTATTAATTTTTAGTTTTTCCACCCGTCACATGTAGTATGTCCCTACGTTTGTGTTTTGCATTATAATTATTATTATTTTATGTTGACTTTCTTGTTTAATTTATGAAATAAATTTGAAAGCAATATTAGGGTTTAAAATAAATAGATAACTTGTGATTTCCGTGAAATGTCGTGTTGAATCGCCATCAACAACAACAGAGAAGGATTCTATGGAATAAAAGATAATAACCACAGAAGTACAGAAAAAGGTTATGAAGGTTAGGTTTACCTCTTTTGCTGGGTTGATTTTTGTTTTCCTATCTAATTTTACTATTAAACATAAATGCATATTTTGTGAAGTTACCGCCATGATGATTATTTATTATTTATTTTTTTAATCGATTCGCTCCACAAAATTAAATTGATAACTAAAAATATGTGTAATAATTATAAAAACCTATATCTTTTGTACATGTTATAAGGATTTCATGAAATGAAATAAAAAAAATCTACAAAATTAAAAAAAAAAAATTAAAATGTTTTTTATTTGTATAGCACGATTGATGATTGAGGATTGATAACATGGACATATGGACAATGTGATTCAGATTGGTACCATAGGAAAAACACTTGACAGCGTAATATAGAAAAAATAGAAGATAACTATAATTATCTTTAGTTAAACTTCCTCGGAATTTTTTCCCATATTCGAAAACTCAGTACATGAATAATGTTTGGTCGAAGAGATTGTTGACATCACTAGTAAATATTCCAGTACATATTTTGTTCCCGATAGGTATATAAACTGTAAAATGAAGAACTTTTCCATCCAACTCTCAATAGGGCACAATATATTCAATAAAATGCAGAAATTGCGTATACGCCCGAGTGTACGTGTTACCATAAAATAGACATAAACTAATAGTGTATCATGCTGGTATTAAGTGAATCAAGTAATATAGTTGACCTAAGACCTCGAAAATTAAAAGGAGATGCTAACACCTCATCTTAACATTCATATATTGGGCAGATTCGCCATTGTCATTTTCACTAAAAGCGCTTGTGTGTAGACCAACTCCGAACGATTCCTTCTGCAAAAACATACGATGCTGTGTAATTTGACAGTTCTATTTAGTTGGTAAATAAATTTAGAAGTGTTTGTTTGACTTTTTGGTTCTGGCGGTTAATTTCGAATTCAGGTAAGTAACCAATTTTTTATATTTATTTTGTGAAAATAAGAGTGATATTATGCGAGTAGTATTAAGTATTAAATTCTAAGATAAATAAAACAAAAAGTTGTTGCGGTTTCATTTCCTTTTGTAAATTGTAAAAAAAAATATATAGATGTCCTTGAAAGTGATAAATAAAGTTCTCTATTTTATAATTTTGAAGGTTTTTCAATGTGTTTATTAATTTCGTAAATTCGAAGCTTTGAACTTTTGGTGCCGAAAGTGCCCATACCATTGCTACTTACACCATACTGTATCTTATACAAAAAAAACCCAAGGTGCTTTATAAGGTCGTCCTGTGGCGGGATCTTAGACTATAAAAAATGGTTTTCGATTTAATTTTTAGGATTGAAATGTGCTTAACTTAAAAAAGTTGGTGTTTGGATGAGCGTTGTCATTGTTAACCTACAAAAGGTACGGTAGTTCTTAATGTTTGAAATGTTGTTAAAGGTTGAGATGACAAAATCATCATCCTCTAAAACTATAAAAATGTTGATACTTTATAAATTTGTCTGGTGCATACGGGAGATAAGACAACATATCTTCTCATTTATAAACGCTTCACACTAGAGTACCTATTGCATAAGTCCACGTCATGTTCATAAATAAAATACATTTTTGGTTTTTTTTTTTTATTTATAATTTATTAATTCAATTATAATTTATATCACTTCAAATGTATAAGTATTAATTTAATAATAATGATTTATTCCGAAATCTTAAATTCACATTTTTTTTTTCTTCTTACTGACGAACTGGCGGATACACACAAAATGGAAATCAATGAAAGATGCATTAAATTCACAGTTCTGACTATAAATTAAAAAAAAAAATTAATAACTAAAAATAATACAAATTTACAATGATTTTTTAAACTATAAATATTCTCATTTAATATGTGTTTTTTTTTAGTTTTAAGTCTTAATTTAAATTAAAAAAATTAATAGTATTCCTTCTTAATTCATTTTTTTTTTTCATTACAAAATGCTTTATTCTTCATATTTAAAACTTACACTACAACTTAATGTTGATGGAATAGAAGTTGCTGTTTTATTTTTTGTTTTTTGGTTGTTGGGTTTCAAGTTTTAGGGTTTGTTTTGATTTGCTATTATTATTCGAAATATAATTAAATTTTTTTAAGTTTTACAAGTAATTACTGTATGATACAATATTAACATGCATATTTTTTTAATTAATTATTTACTTTTTTTTTTAATAATTTGAAGACAATAAAAAGACACAGAGAATTAGGTTAGTAGAATAATAATAAATATATATGTATGTATGCATGTTTTGTATGTGTTATGTATAGTTTATCTTTTTATAAGATTGATAATTCCTCATTTAATATATATGTATATATATATTTGGATTTATATAATGTGTGTGTGTCTGTCTGTATATATATATATAATCGTTTATTTATATATATCTTTTCTGTATTTTTTTGTACATTATGCTTATTTTCTATTAAGTAGGTACTAATTATTATAGTGACACCACTCTTAATTTAATTTATATATATATATATATATATATATTGTGTATATTTTAATGTTATGTATATATATTTTATTAAATTTAAAAACTATGTAACAAGCATTTTTAATTTACGACTTTTGTTTTTGTTTTCTTAAATTTTTTTTTGTTGAAATAATTACAACACATTAAATATTGCTGATTTTTTTTTTGTGTTAACGTTAAACAACATTGACATACTTTTATGTTTGCTATTTTCTTGATTTAATTATGCACAAAAATGGCCAAATGCACTTTTTCATTGGGTTTACATGGTGACCCATTTTTGTTTTTCTTGTTGTTGTAATTATTTAAGTCTCGCGCTTATCTCAATTGTGGGAATTTTATTTAATTTTTTTTTATAATACATAGGTATAATTTGAATTTAAAGCTTTTTTAAAATGTAATGCAAAGTATTTTCTTCTATTCTCTTTTCTATATCAAAACAAACAAATAAAATTTTATGAAATGTACCTACTCATATAATTTTTATTTATTTTTTATATAACTAAAGGCGATTATTTTTTTTAAATTTTATAACCATAGGTTGATATTTTTAATTCGTTGATGTGAATAAGTTTTATTTGATTTTAAGTAAAAAAAAAAATAATTTAAAATTTACCAATTTTTAAAATAGGGCTATATTTTTTCTTATAAGAAAAAAAATTGTTTGGTGTTTCTAATGAAATATTATGTTTACAAGCCAACATTTTTGTAATTTATATTTTGTTAAAAATTACACTTACAAAGGGAGAGGCTTTTATCGTTCGAAAAAGTTTAATCAACATTGAATTGTTTTACGGATTGTAATTTTTAATTTGAAGTAGAGGTTTATTAACATTGATTGAGTTTCATAAATTCACAAATAAAGTAAATCACCTCAAGTACCGATTTTTAACGAACTACTGCTAAATAAACAAGGACTAAGTTGTCATCGCTATGTAGATATTAATTATTATATTAATTAATATATCCCTACTTACTCAGCCACTAATTTAACTTTAATTTTGACCGTGACAAAATCTGGAAAAAAAGAATTATTTTTGTTCCAGGCTTTGCTGCAAGATACTTTTCATCAACAAAAACACTGTTCACATTGGCGCCTGCTAAGCGAATGAACAGTATAGTACTTCAAAGTAATGTTGACTATGATTATCAGATCTGTCCTTTTTTTAATTTCGATAAAAAACACTTGATCATTATTTTAAATACCTTTTATTAATAGCACTGAAAAGATGTTATTATGATGGCTTTATTTGAAAAAACATTCAACTTCTCAAAAATTACATTCCCTCAACTCAAAACAATGTTTATTTCCGTGTTACGTTAGCAAGTATGTTTGTAGGTTTATCGTATTTTATATTGAATATGTTATGTATTTTTGACCACTGTATGATCAGCATAAACACATTATCAAGAGAATGTAAAATACCAAGAGTATTCAGGTTAAATTAAAATATGTTAACAATAAAAAAAAACTGAATACATTGTATCTATATTTTTATACGCTAACAAACAAATTAAGAGCATCCGTTTCATACGAATATTTGTCCTGAGAGACGCCCGCAGCGTTGCCTTAATTTATTATTTAATTTTTTATATATTGTTATCATTTGTTTTTAATATTTTTATTTTTATTGATAAATAATGTGATTATGTTAGTATGAAAATACATATTTACTATAGACTGCAATATTATTATTATTGTTTTGATGTGCCTTTTGGCTATTTTGGGTAAATGCTATAAATAAACGTTCATTTGTATCTTTTTTTGCAAAACATACCAAAATACATAATATACATATATTTATTAATGTATGCAAAGTGTTCCTTTATAATAATTTATTGAAGGAATATACTATAGATTCAAAAACATTATTATTTTTTGTTTGTTGTTGTTTAAGGTGGTTTAATATTTTTATTTATTGCAAATGGTTACCTTGATGGTTTTTTATTTGTTAAATGAATAAAAATAATTCCATCATCAAATCCATTATTAATCGAAATAACACAAATAATATTATTTGAATAGAAAAATTAGGCACCTATAGATACCTAAAAATTCCCATAGAAATTATTTCTCTCGATTGATTCCTACTGAAATTTCGATTATTCATAGATTCTAAGAGTGATAGTATATTTCTCATATGAATTGGTTTTCTATTCATTCACTGTATTTTTCAAAAGTAAAATCTAAATATGCCTTTAATTGAAACGGTGGTGCATCTTTTTTTTTGTTTCTAGTGAAAAAATAGATCAAAAATATCTCGCATGTTATTATTGGAAAATTTATATACAACTCTTTAACTCTGCTTTTTTTTTTTGTTTTGTGTTATTTTTTACGTTTATCATTAACCTTAAACATGTTGCGTTTTAAACATCCATGAAATATTAATTTAATTAAAAAAAGAAAAAGACTAATGACGCTTTCAATGAAAAAAAAAAAAAAAAAAATTAATAAATATTTGTGATTTTTTATATTTTATTGAAAAGTATATTTTTATTTTTTTACAGGTTTATTATTTTTGTATCCTTGAATTTCAATTTATTATTTTTGTTGTCTACATACATATTAATGAGTTAATTTTTCGGTTTACTTATTTTAATATTTTTTATTGTTGATTGATATGGATTCAAAAATTATCCTGCTTATTTCAACGCAAGATAAACATATGTTTAGTATTTATTTAAGAATTTTAAATATTTTTGATATAATATATTTTTTTCTTAATAACCTTAATTCAAATTAATTTGTGTTATTTTGTTGTTAGAAGAGGAATGGCAAAGATAAATTAAAATGCAAATTATTATTATTTTTTTTTTAACAACGAAAGGGTAAAAAAAATTTATGAACCTATTACATATTCAAAAAGTCACGAGAGTATTTCAATCAATTTGCCTTATATTAGTTTTTTCTTATTTACCAAGTCCAGACACATAATGCATATCGAGATCGAAATAATTATGAATATGACCATTTGACAATGCTCCAAAAAATCCTTGTCACCGAGTCTTAAAAAACTATCAATGTAGTAAAGAAGATATTTCTATTCATAATCCTTAATAAATATTCAGTGACAATTTTTAAATTGAATTTTTGTATGCTTATGTGAAATACTTTTATAGATAACATTTTTCAGAGAAGTTATTTTTGAATTTGTTTAAACTTAAATAAATAAATCAAGTTAAAAATCTGAATAAACAACATTGTGCGATTAAAAATTGATATTTTATTTTCAATATTTTCTTTAAAAGAGTATTTTTATTTTCAAAAAAAAAATTTACATTAATTATAATTTATTACAAAAAAATACAGAAAACTTAAATAGAATAAAATAAGTCAATTATTTTAGTTTTTCAGAAGCTCATTGGCTCGTTTGTTAGCGCCATCAATTCTTATTGTGTTCTTGTCACCCTTTAATTAAAGAAAAAAAGAAGATAGGAATGTAAAAAAAAATTTAAAAAAAAATGTAAGAAATAAAAAAAAGGACAAATAAAATGAAACTAAAAATCATACATAAATAATAATATTTAAAGCTATACAATATCTCTGAAAGTGCGTTACTTATTTCAATAGGCAAACGAATACAACTACGTATCTATTCACAATATTTAAGGCATTGTTTTTTATTGCTTGTTCTTATTTCAGTTAAAAATTTTAACTTAATAATATATTTTTAGTAATTTTTATTTTGTTTTTAATATTTTTCCTAGCAAAAAAAATGTAACAGCGAGTTAGCCTGTATCGTATACAGACTAACATTTTTATTTAATATTTAACTAACACAAAGGCCGACATTGAATGCAGATACATACGACTAATGATACATTTTTTTTTTTAAATATAAGTTTCTGGTTTTATAATTGATATTGTATAGCTTTGGTAAAAAATAAATAAATATATAAATAAAATGAAAATAAAGTAAAATTAAAATAAAATAAATAAATAGTTAATTTAGGTATCAACTTCGTCACATACGCTATTTGGTCCGAAAATAATTCGCCATTTTTTATTCGACTATTTTTTATTTTCAATACTTTCAGCGAGTTGAAATGTGTTATTAAAGTTTCTTTTTTTTTGTTTTTGCTGTCTCCATAAAGTTAGTAGTATTTTTTTTATATATTTTTTAAAATTTTCTCATCTACATGGATTAAATTCTATACAAAAACGTTGATTTAAATATTTTCTAACAGACAACTCGTTTTTATTTATTTTTTTTTTTTGTTATGATAAAAATTTAATTTGTATAATAATTTGAGAAATTTTATTTAAAAAGTTTTTTGTTACTTCTATCGGTTATACGCTATAAAATCATATATAAAATTATTTATTAAGTAATAATATAGATTTTTGAAAATAAAAAAATTGTAAGTGCAATGGAAGCTCTTAATTTTTTTTTAATGTTGTTTCTAATTTGGTTGTTTATGAGAATTTAAATTATAATTTTAATTTTAAACTTTTTTTTAAATTTAATTTTAACTTCCAGTTGCAAATAAAATGAAGTTGAGATCATTTTAACTATAGGTTAACAGAAGGAGCATTGAGAAAATACAAAAGTGATATTTGTTATGTCAGGCACTTTATAGCTTATTAATTCATTTTTAATAAGAAAGCAATAATATGACAAAAATTCTTCGTCTAATTCCATTTTGTATTAAAATTTGTTCGTGATGGTTTAACACAATAAACCAGCTGAATGGATTAGTGAATGTTCAGCGATTTATTAGGTTTATGGAACCATTGCGAATTGGTAAGGTAATGGTTTTTCAAATAATTAGTATAATTTATTTAGTTTTAAAAACAAAAATTTTAAATTTTCAAATTGAAATGATTATTTGCTTAAATTGGTTTACAAAAAAAAAATAACATTTTCAAACTTGAAGAACAAATACACACATACTTGTGTACATTTTGTGGAATTGACATTTTTTCGAAATAACTTTTCTACGAATTTATAGGAAATTCGATCAAAACAAAAAATAAGGTAAATATAAAATTATTTAAAAAAAAAAAATTACCGGTATATAGCTTTTGTACTTCTCAATGCTTCAGTATGTTTAACTTTTGTTTAAAGATCAACACAACTCATTATAAGGTTATAATTTAACTAATAACAAAAAAAAAAAAGTAAAATAAAATATTTAATTATTACAAAATTAGAAAGGTTTCCATTGAAATTTGCTTGAGTGATGAATGCTGTTTTTTTTCTTTGTATTTTTTTGTTTTCTTTAATTCTTTTTTTAAATATGTTAGTTTTTTTTTTGTCTTTTTTTTATATTTTTGTATTCATCACAGCAATATGAGCCAAAAACCCTACCGATATATATTTTTGTATTATACTGCTATAAGTAATAATAATTTATTATTTATGTTAATCAGTAAAAATCAGAACAACAAAAAAAAATATATAGGTACAATAATAGGTATATAATGTATTATATAATTTTTACATAAATATATTATTCATCATAAAAATAAAGGGAATTTCTATTATATAGGTATATATATATTTATATATATTATATTATAATAATTATAATTAATTTTTGTTTTGTTAATAACATTAGGACAAAAAAAATATATATATATAGTAGGTATGTATTTATTTGAGGAGCTGATGAGCTCTTTGATTTGCCACTGCTATTCTGGCTTCGTTAGATTCACCCTATATTGTATTTTTGTTAGTATGAGATAAAGTAAAATGATGAAGATGTAAATTATATTAGTATATTTTTTTTGTAGTAGATTAGTTTAATATACATTACATAATTATCTACTGAATATAATTTTGATTTATAATTTTAAAAAGTATGTTAATTTGATTAAATATTACCTTGCGGTTGATTCTGTCGATCTGTCTGTTTTGATTCTCCAATTCTGAGCCCATATCAAGAGCCATATTTCGGAGATTGCCAATCATTGTATTCACTTGTCCCATATTTTCTTCCATCTCATCTTCTCGTGCGTCATTTGTTATTCTGTGGCAGAAGCAAATTGAATTTATTTAATAATTGTTTTAAGTTGGATTTAACAAATTAATTCATTCATTTAAAAAATAACACCACAATCTAGTGAATATACAAGTCAGTTTTTATGAAGGAATTCTATATTTGGCACTATAGAAGGATAGAATTCTATACACATTATTAAAGGATTGGCATAATATAATTTGTTCTGTTTTTTTTTCTGTTCAATGAACTTCATAATTTTGAGTTTATATGAAACGAGAATGAAAACGCTTAAAAGTTTGACATTACTTAAAATGTATAGTTTTTAAATGCATGATAGTGTAATTACGTTTTCATTTGCAATACAGAAGTTTGTATAGAAATCATAGTTTGGAATAGAAATCATAAATCTAATTTTTCGAGTATCGAGTATCTCTATTCCTGTTAATCTCGCAAACAATTTTGTTAGGTATACAATCTGAAGAATAAAATTTTCTACTTTGTATATCAATGTCGATATTGTTAGTATTGACAAAGACTAACAAGCCATCGACTGATATATCTAACCAAAACTAAAATCCAAGATGTCTCCTAAAATATGAATTTCATGAATCAGTATAATGGTTTCCGTTGTATATTTCTTCTAAAAAAGTGTATTCACCACAAATAAAGTTTTTTAAAATGAATTTCAGCATTACAAAGTGTTGTAGTTTTATTTTTTCATGAATAAATAAAATCAAAGAATATTTACCGCCCAATATAACCCGCTTGAGCCATTAATCCATTACGATCATCCATCACACGCTGTGGCTGGTTATTGACAACTTTTCCATCGTCATTTCCTTTCCAGGTACCATCGTCTTCTTTGAAGGATTGACTCCTATTTAAAATATACAAAATTGTTAATTAAATAAAAATGTTAAAAAAAGAAAAACAAATCTTACTTATTGCAGGGTAATACACAAATGCCACAACATTTTTCCATTCCACTTAAATTTTTCTCAGCTTCTCTCATGTCGGCATTAATCTGATCCATGCCCTCCTCAACACGATCCAATTGTTCTGTTTATTTCGTTTAATTTAAAATCAATCGAAATAATTGACGAAGAGAAAATTAATAAAGTAAATAAGTATTTTTTAAGAGAAAAAAAGAAAAAAATTACATTTTTTATACATCAACCTTAAACTTTTCATTTTTTTTTTTAATTAAATTTTTAATACAACTAAAAACAGTGATGTTGAAATATAGTGAAACAGAAGGAGAGAGAAATAGAGAGAGAGAGAGAGAGAGTAATGGGGGTAATTATGAGTATAAGGGTTCATGTGAATATTGTGATGCTCTATTTTTTTACTAAACATTTTATAGAGAAAAATAAGGAAAATATAGTTAAAAAAAATCTATTCTGACAAAAGTTACTACATTATTATATAGTTTAAAAATAAAGAACAAAATTGAAAATTAAATGATAAAAGATTATTTGGAATAGGGTATATTTTTCCGAAGCACAACTTGGACTAAAAAGCATATATATTTTACATTACCAACTAAATTTACTGAATTTTTTATTCTGCGTTGATTTTAAGAAACGTTTTTGCAGTGGAAGATAATCCTTGTTGCCTCATAAATCGTTTTTTGTTTCAGTCAATTTAGATCTAGAGTTGACTGGATTTGGATAGTTAACTCTGGATTAAGTGAAGAGATATTTCCGACAAATTCGAGTGAAAAATCGATGTGTTCCCATCTTAATTTTACGGAGCTTAGTCAAAAGTGCATGAGACCATTTTTTGCCAAATTGAATTAAGAAAACAACTCTCAATTGGTACTTACAGAAAAAAAGATCACGAGTTATTGAGTTGTAATTACAATTATTTCCATATAAAACTATGGTTTTGGGCGAATGCCCTTTTGTTCAGATTTCGTGGAATTGTGATATTGAAAACCCTTTTGAGCACTGGTTTAAATTATTTGTCAGTAATAATTAACTCATTACTGAAAAACTAGGCCTAAGTCCACCCATCTTTCGATTCCAATTTGACTGGACTGGATTCCTCTGCTGACTGGACTACTTACGGCCTTTAACAGGCATTGAATGTATTCATTTATGAGAAAAGTCAATTTCTGGAATTTGAGGATGTCGGTACCACGGAATCCACCTCCATCAAAAACGATCTGCTGTGAAAAATATTTTCAAATCCAGCGCTGAAAGTATTGTCGGTCGTTGACAAATAAGCCAGTGCTTGGCCTTCCGAAGAAACTTGGCAAGGATCGAAGAAAGGAAACACCTCAAAGCTTTCATAGCTGCTGCTCCAGTACTAGGTGAAACGAGCAAGAGTCAATATGTATATCGCATGAGGTTGAGAAAAGTTCGAAGTAGCGTGTGGCGTGATAAGCTTAACCACGTAAACGCATTTGCTACAGAACTAGAAGAGGCCGCAAATAGGTGTGACAATATAGGATCGTCTACTGAATACCAAAGAGTTTACAGGTTTCTAGAGCTGTACTGAACTTCTAGCCTGTGATTCCCTGAATGATCTAGATTTTTTTTTGTTTTACTCTATAATCTACAAGTTGTGCAACAAAAACATACAAACAAAGATTTATAATTGCAGCCATTTTTAAAAGGATTTAGTGGCTATAAATAGTAAACATTATGTAACTTTGTCAAATACTTGTATAAAGATACGATAACTTAGGCGGCGAAAAATAATAAAAGATTTGTGTAGAAGGAATAAAAACTCCGGATAAAACAGAAGCGGTAGTTTTATTAAAAATTTGCTTTGCAAATTTGTACAACTGAAACAACAATTTTTTAGGGGCAACGGCAAAATTTAATAAAATAGAAAAATCGAGTTTTAACTCACATTTAAATCAAACTAAATTAATGAATAAATAGTTTTACTGCTGTAAACTCAAAATTTTGAGACACAAAATTTTAAAAAATTGTAAAATCGATTTTCTTCCAAAAGTGCTAGGTTAACCACAGTGGAAGAAGGAATTTGCTGACTATCTTAATCCATTATTACTCGAGGATTATCTGAAAAAATACTTTGCACGCATATTCAAGGATTTACGTATTGAAATAATCGAAAAAACGTGTAAGCCCTTAATTTACATGCCTATGAAATAATTTTCTTAAAGAATCCATGATTTGAGTCGTTAACCAAGGATTAAGCTATTCAATGTCAACATTGCCTCTATCAGTAATTAAGCAAACGCTGAACCATACAGAAAAATACATTTTTGAAAGTGTTGCCATTGTTTTAAAATATGTAGGTATGTATGTATGTAATTACACTTTAGTTGAATTCTTATAAAATTTAACATTGGAAGAAAAATGTATCATAACACTCGTATTTTATTTTATTATGAGATTTAAATTTTATGTCGCCGAAGTTATCGTACTTTTGGATGAAGAAAAATATTGAAGTATTCGTTTCTCTTCATATTTTTTACAGTTATCATTTTTACGCACTCAATGTACGTACTGTAAATAAACTACGAAAGGACAAGACTTTTTTTATATTTTACGGAAAAAATGAAGAGATGTATTATTTTTAGCAAAAGATGTATCATTTTAAGCAGTTTCATTTTTTTTGTATAGTTTTATCGAGGAGGCAAAAAGAGTAATGAATTACAGGACTTAATATTGTGTTTAGATAAAAAAAAAAAACAAGTAATAAATTTTGTTTTAAATTTGATTAAAAAAAGTAGTAAGTTTTTGAAAATGCATTCAATGCATGCGCTGAGATTACTTTTATTTGAAAAGATAATTTAAAAAAATTTAATTGTTGTTATCTTCAAAACAGAAATTGTTATGGTTTTTGGGTTGCAGTTAGCGTAATAAGTTAAAAAAAAGAACTTAAAATTAAGATAGGAGATAAGAATATAAGTAGACACAGTGTTTTTTTTTTTTGTAAAATAGCTCATTATGTGTTTTTTTTTTAATGCGATCACACGAAATTTGAATTTTAAAATGTTAATGAAATGCTTACTTTAATTATTATATGATACGCTTAGCATTTTTTTATGTGTTTAAAAGTATAAAATAATATAAAACAAAGACTGCACTTGAAGAGGATACTTTTTAGAATCACATGCAAAGAGTACATTTTTTTTTTAAGTTCAGAGTAACCATTTATGCTTACACATAATTACGACTCAAGTTTACATCAAATACATAACGACACTTTAATTTTTTTTGACTATATCCTGAATTGAACTAACATATAACTTACATGGTTGGAAACAATATCCGATCTATAGCCATTGCATCGAAAAATATATTCTAACGGAATTGTACCTAGATATCATTTGAAACCTGAAATATTTTTGTTTTATATTTATCAACTTAAAAAAAAAATAAAAAAGAGGTACAACATAAAAAAATAATGAGTGCATTAAAAGTAAAACACTTTTTACTTGAGTGTTTTAAGAATTTATTCGGTGCTGATTCATTTTAAAAAAAATTGTAAAATTTATCTAAATTTATTTATCAAATCTGTTTTTAAAACACCTTTATTACAACAAACGTTAATTTATGTTTCAAATAGAATACACTATGTAACTAAAGCCTACAGACACAAACACGCTTTAAAAACCAGTAAATTAACAAAATGGTGGCACGTGTAATACCTTTTTTTTAAATTTAAAAACAAATTAATGGTAACATTGCATCGTACCGTACGACAAATTTTATGGTCACACGCAACAAATTCAACTGTAAATAAAGAGAATGGGGCATGTCCTGTACTAATTATTATTTTATTATATTATACTGCCGTCCTAAGCCAAAAGGGCGTATCTCCATTTTTGTAGTTTTGAGATAAATGTATTTTACTGTTTTTGGTTTTCGCACCTCTAAATATTTTTTTTTTATTTTAAAAAATGATTTGTTAATAAAAAAAAAAGAGTAGGTATGTTATTAAAATAAAATTATTCTGTAAAGGCCCTTGGCTTAGAGACTTTCGACGAGACTACTTTGCAAGCCTTGTACATAGCAAGTCAAAATCGGAGAGTTTAAAAAATATTTTGGATCTGATGTTTGTCGTAAAGCCAAATTCTTAAAATCAACTGGTCGAGCAGTACAAAGCGACATTAATCATGTTATTTATGGCTCAATCACGGGATGCCCATAGTTTTATTTTTTTACTAGGTCTAGGGCCGATTTCCCTCATCAGTGAGTGGACAATGCGTTAGTGAATAATTTTTTTTTGGCAATACTGACAAGGCCTCGGCAATTTATTTTATTTATGAAACCGAAAAATGGTACATTTTTTTAAGTTTAGACATTTTTTTGTGGAAATTGTGGAAGAAAATGTGCTGTAGCCAGCAACCAGTAAACCTAATAAGCAAACGTGTTGCCTCAGTACTTCTTCTCGAACATGTTGTAACAAAATATGGAGCATATATGATGTATAGTAAAACCTGTTTAACTGCACACCGCTTAATTAATTTTCTCAGTTAACTGGTGTAGAAAATTTGGAGTTTACTTATGCATTGAATGTTGTTTTTATGTTGAATATTGTTTTTTTATAAGACCAAGCGAATTTATTAGTTTTGTTTTTGAGAAGTTTTCCAAAATGTTCCAAAACTGATATTATAAATCGCAAGATTTTTTTAACATTAATCAATATTTTCCAAAACTTTGTTTAAGCGGCGATCAAAAATATAGTTCGATTTTTGGAAAATTAGTAATACATACTTTGACGCATAACTCAAAAAAACTACAATTTGCAGATAAATTCTTCATTTAAAACTCAATGAACTTCTTCCGTCTCGGAATTTTACTTCGGAACACTGTTAAATCTTGGTTCTCCAATTTTCAACATTCTAAAACGTTTGGCTGAAGAAATGGGGAATTATATTCTAAAAAGTACCTCTTATAAGCAGTTTTTTTTTTTTTTAAATTAAACAATTGCAAATAAATGAAAACAAATATTCTTATATTTTTAAAAATTGAAATACAAATTACGTATTAAAGTGACTACATTAATTTATTTCATTGAGTGTCTACTTTATTAATATTGAATAGTGTACGTTTTAAATAAAAAATGAATTTTCTAAAATTGAAAGTTAATTTTATTTTGTATAAATGTTCTATGATAAACTCTGCTAATTGTACTAAGTATAAATATTTTGTAATTTTAATGTAATCAACAGTATCAATATTAAAGATTAACGTATAAAGTTTTGATACTCGTATAAATAAAAAAAAAAATATTTTCAACGCAAAATTACTGTCCTAATCAATGTAAATATTTTAAGAGTATACAAGTTTGTTTGTAAAAAAATATCAAGAAATAACGTAACAAAAAACCAACAACTAAAAATTCAAACAAAATAATAAAACAAAAATTGAAACAATAACATTTCTTGTCTTCCTTGTTGTACTCACATGTCGGACTGAGTGTGGTTGAGAGACGAGCATGATTTTGTATTTTTTTTTATCATATATATTTAAGAAAATATATATTTTAAGGGAAAAGTTTTGTTTATAGGGCGTATTTATTTGTCGATTTTGTTGGGCGATTTGAAATGTTGAGTTAGGTTTGAGAATATAAATATATATATATTTTTTTATTTATTCTTGCGATTGGATTTTGATTTTTGTTATATATTTTTTTGTTGGCTTTTTTTATCTTATTGGACGGTTTTTTTGGGTAAATTTTTAATTTATATTGCTGTTGATGTTGTTGTTCTTTTGTATATGGATATTTTCATTGGTTGATTTTTGTTGGAGTGAAAAGAGTTTATTATACATAAATATATAATATTTTTTTTTGTATTAATTTTAAAAAATGTGTTTAAAAGTATATAAATATTTGTTTATTTAAAATTTTTTTTTTGCAATAAGGGGTAAAAATTTTATATTTACATTGAATTAATATTATTAAAATAGCAAAAAATAGTTTCTAAAATTTATTTCATTTTTATTTCAAGTTTTTAAATTTAGTTTTTAATTATAGGAATTTATATTTAATAAATGTGATGGTATTTTGTTAGAAAATCTTTTGACTATATTTTGAAATAATTTTATAATCAGTAAGAAGTTTTTTTTTTTTAATTTCTACCTATAGGGGGTGGCAATAAGCCCGCGATGGAAAAATAAAATAAGACCGCGCAACCTTATTTTATACTGAAAATAAAGTAAGCAGCTCACTCAATGATGTTTTGTAATTAGAATGTAAGATCCCACTTTCACTTGGTGAGGTCTGATTTCATCGAAAATTATAAAAAAGCACAACTGATAACGAAAATGTTAAATAATTGAGAAAATAATTGATTATGGAAAGACAACAAATTTATGCTAGGGTAGCTAAATTATGTACATACATATGTCTTTAAAAAAATTAACTCTCGTCTCAGTACTGGCTCGAAATCTTTTCTAGTTTTCGTGGGTAAAATAAGAATAGGTATAATAGGATTCATAGAGCTGCATCTTATATCACCATCGATACATTGAAATTTATAATTTTAAAACACTTTTTTTGAATGTTTTTTTTAGAAATACCACCTACACGCTAGGTTAGTCTCGGTGCAAAAAATACGGTCTCGCCTCAGATGCCTAAAACTTAGTCTCGTATTCGTCTCGTAAAGGCCTTAACCATGATTTAATTAACTTTCATCAGAAAGATAATCAGCGATTTTTGAATTAGTGTAATGGTTTTTGCAAGCGCTAAAGAATCGAAATTGTAGTCGTGATGTTTTGTACAGTCCGAGGGAATGCAACGGAAAAAAAAAACTAAAAAAAATTAAATCCAACCACAACGTACCCATGGCATGTTTAACCACTGATATAGATGAGCAACAAACGGTAATGTTATATATGTTATCGATAGTTTGTATGGAAACTCCATTTATCTGCTGTCATGACATCCTTAAACTGAAAATGAAAAGTTATTTGTTCGTCAATTCCCACGGGGTTTAGAAAGAACACAACTTATAAAGCAAAGAATACATATAATCAAGAAAAAGGACGACAGTGTGTTTTATTTTCAGATTCAGGGCGCCGATTAACTATAGAAAATCGAAATCGTTCGGTGTTGCATTGTGGTACTCTTTTCTCTGTTTGCTCTTCTAATCTTGCTCTGACATTTTTGCGTCATATTTTATGGTAGCTACTATCTAAGACAGTAAATGGCAAGACAACATATTATTAACATCCAAATTTTCTGCCTCGTCCACATTTTGTAAAAAAATTCAAGTAAATACCATCACATTTTTTTCAAATTTATCTCATTGGAAAAATAAACAAAATTTACATTTATGTGCATATTAAAAGTTTAAAAATTTTGTATAATGATTGTATTTTGAGTTTATAAAATAAAATAAATTAAATTTGTATTTATATAAGAATCTTTTTTACTATTTTCATATTTATCATTATTTAAAACTCTTGTTTGTTTTTTAATTATTCTTTTCTTTACAATCTTACCTCCTTGTTCATCCAGCATAACGATGCTTCTCATTCCAACTTCCGTACTCTAAACAAAAACATCACAAATTTCTTAGCATTTTGTTTGTTATTTTTTTATAATTTTTTGTTGTTTTGTTTTGTTTTTGTGGATTTTTAGAAATACATGTTGCTGTTTTTTTTTAATATTTTCTTATTTTTGTATTATATATTTATTATAATTTTCAATTCTTTTAGCTTGTTTGATTGAAATGTTATATCCTTACACACTCATACACAATATTATCAATAAATAAGCCTATTTGCAGCTGTAGCATTTTTGTTTTGTTTTAATAATTTATTGGTTTTGATATTAGATTTTGCGATAAAATATTTAATTTAAATAAAATCAAAACAAAAAAGTTATCGGTTGTTAGTTTAAAATTGAAAAGAACAAAAAGAAAACTAGGTATATCGCCAACACATTTTACTCCAAAAAATGATGCGAGTTAAAATGTTTAAGTAGAAGCAAAAAACCGTGTAAGGAACCCTAAGAAGGTTTGTTGCGTGTTTTTAATTAAAAAAAAAAAAACACTATATTAGTTCGAAGTGTTGTTATTAAGGATTTTGATTTTATTATTTTATATTTGCAAATACAAAATACGAAGTGGGTTTTTTTTTCTATTTAGTAAAACTCTTTAAAAAACACAGATTTCTTACCGCCTTGAATATTAATTTGATTCATTGTTTTGGCACCTGTTTCCTCGCTCTAAAAGATATATTCGGGAATTTCTTTTTAATAAAAATTAAAATCAAATAATATTAAAAAAAAAAATATATATAAAAAATATTAACTATACGAAAGAGAAAAATATTTCGTTTTTTTTTTATTTTTTAAGTTCAAAGATACAAACAAAAAAATCAATATAATTTAATTTAAATTCTCAGTCTGTATATATTTTAATTTTTTTTTAATTTTAACAAAACAAAGCGTGCATAACCAGGCTTGAAATTTTGAACAAAATACGTGTAGCTCATAGGTATAAATAAGAAAACAAACAAAATGTATAATTTATTTTTCTTTGAAACTACCAAAAAATATCAAAAGGTGCACTGAAAAACTATTGCCTCAAGCAGAAGCTTTTATAACAAAAAAAAAAAAAAAATAAATAAGTCTTTAGATTTATATATACTATATGTATATAGATATAGTAATAAAAAAAAATAATTAAAAATATATATAAAAATAATTGTAAATTGAGTAAAAGTATATGCATAGAAAAATTTGAATAATAAGTGGTTTAGTGGAACGAGTAATTCTTTTTTAAATTTTCAATAGAAGTGAATAAGAGTGGAATATAAAACGTTTTGCTATGAAATGTTATGTGGCAGGATGTGGTAATGAGGGGGAATTTTAAGATTTTTTTCAATGACAGTACTGTTTTTCTTGAATTGCTGCAAAATGTGATCAAACACAAAAAAATTTAAATCAAGAAATTTAAAAAATTTAATTTTGGAGTATGGAGTTCTTAAAAATTAAAAAAAATTATAATAGATTTCTTAGACAACACTAGGAGCATCTGTTTCTAAGCCTATAATTTTTTTGGGTAAATAGTGTTTATCAAAATTAAATTGATGGACTTGATATTCAAAATTATGTGTTCAAGGCAAATCCCAAAGATAGCTTTCATTTTGAAAACGACACTTCCATTTTGACAGTTCAATGAACATATCAACGAGAATGCAAACAAATGATAAGATACAGGGATGGTTCGCTAACAGAAATTTTTATAAGCGTTTTAGCAACTGACCATTAGTTTAGATGAGATATTTTTATTTAAACTATGTAGGTTCTAATGTTTTAATAAGCATTTAACAACTTGACACAACGTCAAACACTAAAAACTCTAAAAAAAAAATTCGGTGTACAAGAGCGACTTTGTCCTAGAGGCTGGTATGAAGTTGTGTCTGGACAAATTTTGAAGTTGGAGGGAGATAATTTAAAATTTTTTTTTTTTTTAAATAATACATTTAGGAAAGATTTCTTATAGCTTTCGACTTAAACATTTTGTGGTTCTTTTTTAATTAAGTCATTTACGAGTATGTAAAAAAAATCTTTTTCTTTGTGGTTTCAGTTTCTATTTCCACAAGTTGACGTCTAGCTATAGTGGCGAAAAAGAACGCACTAACTTTTGAGTACTTAGCCTGCACGCCATTTTTTTTTTAATTTTTTGACATTGGTTAATTTATTTAAATTACTATTGGTCGGAATGAAGAAACATTTTTGTGTCTTACTATGGGAAGAAGAATACGCCAAATTTTGTCATTGCTTAAAACAAATAATCGGAAAAAACGGAACTCAACCCTTCCTTCTTTTTTGAAACGGTCAATATTGATTAAGACCTCATATTGAATAATGTTTTGACTATTAAAAACAAACTTACGTCATTTAATAAAATTCATAATATAAATGAATAAATAGTTAATAAAATATCAAATTTTAACATTATTTTATTTATTACTTTCTTAATTGAGATGCTATAATAAATATTCCTAATTGTGTTGCCAAAAACCACAAACAATAATACTTAATAAAATTTTTTAAGATATTTATATTTAAAATAAAAACTTTTTTTTTTCTAAACAAAAAATATAACACAATAAAGTCGAATAAGGGGGGAAGCAGAGGAGTATAAAAGGACATACACAAAATGAAAATACAAACACAAAACAAAAAAAAATAATAAAATGAATTCAAAATGAAAAATAATAAAAATAACTATGAGTTTAAGTTTTGTAATTTTTTTTTAATGTGTCCAGAGTGACTCACCTCCCTGATCATCAAGGGCTACCAGGGTGCGAATCCCGGCTTCCTTGCTCTGTGATGCGGCACAACGAATAATTAGTAAAAGTGTGTCATTTTGTGTATATAAAAAGTTTTACAAATAAAAAATATAAAATACAAATGTAGTTTTTTTTTAGATTTTCTTGTTTCAAAAGTTTAAAATTAAAAAAAGTGTTATTTGCAATCAATGAACTTTTTTACATATTTTGTTTTTGTATTTTTAAAAGGGTATAATTTTTTTCAGTTAGTAATGGGGCATTGATAACGTGAAATATAAATGTATTATATAAAATTTTGTAAAAAAAATGTTTGAATGTTTTTTTTTTTTTAATTTAGTTTAGTTTTTAAAGTATATATATATTTAAATTGTAAAATTTTAATTTTCTGTTTAAAATATTGTCGTTTCATTAGGAATTTAATTTTCACCTAAAAGTATATGAATGAATATAAAATATATAGAGATATATCACTTATTAAATGTTGTTTGTTCTTTTTTTTATTATATCAAGTTATATAACTGCTGCAACTGTTAGAAGGCGATTTTATTGTTTTTGTATTCTGCTTGGCAAAAACAAAAAAAATATAAATAAACAAAAATTAAAACTTAAAATAATAATAAATAATTATTTTTTTTTTTATCTTGATTTGATGTTGGTTTGTTGGGTACATATTTTGATTTGATTGATTTTTGAGATAATATAAAAGTATATATTTTTTTTTTCAAATTCTGCTGCACGTTTTTCTTGTAGTTTTGTTGACAATATGTATTGTTGTCATATTGTAGATATTGTTAGAACTTTTATTCATATAAATTTCTTTAGCGTTTGAAAATTAACAACAAAATTTACAAAATAAAATACAAACAAACATCAAACGGAACAAAACAAAAAGAATAAATCAAACAGAAAAATGCAGTGGATCAGTGTTTTGTTTGTAGCACCACAAAGAAATACGGTAAAATTATGAATAAATATATAAATAAAATAAAAATATACATTAATTATATTATGTAGAAACGTTTTGTCGTTTTATTGACCTGTAATCATTTTTTATCTGTTTTATTTAGTTATATTTGGCTTTGTGCTTTAAGTATTTTGTATTTTGTATTTTAAGTTTTCATAGTTATTATTTTTTAACGATTATAAATTATAAATTTAAAAGAAGAGGATCGTCATATTTTAAGCTTTTTCGTCCCGCGTTGCTTTAACAACCTATCTACAAAAAAAAAAATGTTTTAAGACGAGCCTAAAACATATACTTACACTCTTTTTGTAACTAATACCGTGCTAACCCAATATAATATTTTTAATAACCCACAACTAAAGCTTCTGTGTCGCTCTAGACCCCTGAATTTGCTCTGAAATGTTTTATGTGCTCCTTTTTTCGTACCAACGTATTTAACCTGTGTTCGATATGCGCTCGGAGCAAACTCTAAGCGCGCTCTGAAGGACCCCAAGTTTTTCTTAGTTTTAGAATTCAGATGTGTCAACATCCAAATCAGCTGTTGAGATTTAGTGAAGCAGAAGTATTTTGTGAATTTACTAAAATTTCAGACCGTACAGAAATTTAATGCATAAATAATGTACCAAATATGGAAAAATATAAAACCGTGGACGCAAAGGAAGATAAGTGCATAGCCAAGTGACAGTTGATAAAACTTTTGGCACTGGAAGTATTCGATTTCAAATAAAAAATTGAATGAGATAAATCAATGTCACTTTGACGTTTATAAATGTCAAAAATGTCGAGCCTTTGCTGTTTAGACGTGTTTGGGTTGTTTTATCTATAAAATGGTGTAAAGAGCGTTTTTTAGAGAATTAAATTTTGTATCAAAAATGTCAACGAATTTTTTTAAGATTTTCAAGCTAAAAGATTCTCCATTTTTTCTTTTTTTTTTTTTTTTTGTTTGGAGAAAACGAAAGTTCGAATAGGACAGACGTCTCAAAGTATTGAACATTTTATATTATTTTCATCGTATAAAACATTTCAGGAAAACTTTGTATAATTAGACAATTTGGCCACACCAATACTAATAATAACTCTCAGTGCAAATTACTTGCATTAAGGTTTAGACACGCATAAGCAAAAGAAATCAAACAAATATATGTAGAAATGAAACTGCTTCAATAATGTGTCTACTTTATGTATCTACAAATAAACACTTGACAATGACGCCGAAGTTTATGGTTAATATACTGCTGTTCTATTTGAATACGTAGCAGCACACAGGACATGTGTATGAGCTTCTGATGAACGCACCTGAATATACGGCCCATAATAATTAGCAATGTCCTTATCTCTCTACATAAACAGACACATTTAGACGTAATAGCCTGAGGGATAAAGTTGTAAATATTTTCGTTAGCTAAATTTTACTTTCACAAATATACCTAGATACCAGAATTGTAAAAGATTGCAATCTTTGCGAATGCAATCTTTAAAAAATCTTCTACTAAATGCGACCTAAATATTGCATTCTCTTATATTCCTTTCATCATCAAAAGAATGCAATGATGATTTATTTTGAGAAAAAATGTAAATTGAGTATTTTAACAACAGGATGTCTACGAAAAAGTGGTGGCCCAAACAAACTTTTTTTTCAATTTTTAGTGAAAGTGAAAAAGTTTAAATAATTTTTTTTTATATTTGACATGGTCAAAAAAATGTTCAGTGTGAATCTTGAACGGGAATCAGACCTTGAACAGGAATCAGATTCCCTAAACTTTTTTGTCCCAATAGTTCACTTCTCCTAGGTGAATTCTTCGGGATTAGTTACTCCTATACTCAAGCCAACAGCTATTCAATTTATGTATGTGTTGCTGTGTAAACATTTCTTTTTGATTGAGGTTACTTCGTTTAGTTTTCCCTTTTATCCAAGTTTTAATATTCCTCCTTCTTTCTTTGTAAAAAAAAAATATGACAACATTTTTTTAGTTCACGTACCTATTTGTGACGTATAATAAGAGCAAATCATAAATTTGTCTTCATTTCCCATTGGAAATAGAAATAAGGCCTAATTGATTTTATACTTTATTTTCACGCGATATTAAACTTCAAATTACAATCTGACATTCTTTTTTTTGGGTAAATCTTTTATCTTCAATTCGCGCTAATTTTTTATTGCTACTTCTAACATCACTAATTTGTATTTTCTTTGGCAAATTTTCTTTCTCCAAGAAAATATCAATTAAATTGGTGGCTGATGGTAACTAAAAACAACCTATGCGGATTAAAGAAGTTGCCTGAGCCGACAAAAGGAGTTAAAATCTTCAGAGTCAAGGTATTGTTGTCTTCTATTGAGAATACATTTTTATGAATGAAACTTTAAAATTGTTCCTCTCAGTTTAATTAGTCTGTCAGGGTAGAAGTTCCAATATTTTATTATATTTTCAAATTATATCCTGCTCATCAGTACGTCCATTAATATATTTATATTTTTATTGCAATCTTATTTTTTGTAAGCTTTACATTTCGACCGACAGTTAAATCATTGCCAAAAATGCAACCATATCTTCTCGACTATAACTTATCTAGGTCAAATTTATTTTGTTTTTACAAAAAGGAAATCAATGACGCAAACAATATTTCACGTCATTTCTCTAGTTCGTAAGCTCCGTTGTTGTACCGATGAATAACGGTACATATTTAATTTTATTCGGTTAACCTTAACAAAAATTATTTATAGAGAGTAAAATCTGAAATTATTAAGTAGGTACATACAGTTTTAACTTCAATGTTTCTCTATACAAATAACATTTATAGAAATACATACATTATATGCTCAATAAAACGACAAAAAGTTTGTTTGATTTTTTGTTTTCGGTATTTAAAGATAAAAATATAATAAATTACAATTACAAAACATCAAAACCAAATATATATTTTATATCATATAGAATACACAAGTATTATATAGAAATCAATTTACAGCACACATAGACCCATTGCGAAAAAGATAAAACTAAATTAAAAAAAAAATAAAAACAGATCGAAGGACAATTGCCAGGCAACGATATTTTTTTTCAATAGATACATATATATGTATTAATAATATCAAAATATAAAAATAAAATAACACACAAATATACAATTTAAAAAAAAAAATTAGTTAAAAACAAAAATTTTAAAAACAGTTTACAACATCGAACGGGAGATGCATTAAAACACGCAAGGATTATTATATTTTTTTTTTATATATGTATATATCAAGAATGGGTATATATTATTATTTTCGTAGTTTTAGTGTAAACAATAAAATGTTTATATATTTTTTTTAATTTTCAACTTTATGTTGCCGTTTTTTTTTTTTTTTAAGTATAGAGTTCTGCATATGGTTAGGTTAGATGTTGATGTTATCATCGAATTTGATTATACATTTCAGAGAAGCCAAAGGACGATTTATGTATATATTTAAGTGTTGTTTTGTTGGTTCTGTCTTCTGTGTGTAGAAAGATATTCGATTACAATGTTTAGCATGCATACGATGAGTACAAATATTTGTGAGGGCGATGTAATGTAAGCTGTTTGATTTCTTCTTAACGTCTAGGTACTTTATATTGTAATTTAGTCTTTAAAGGACTGCTTATTATGTCCCTTAGACACATATTATAATGACTATCATGAATGAGATAGTCTTAGATATTGAAATAAAATATGTAGGTTAGACCTTTAACCATTAATTTGCGTCTGGGTTAGTTTTTATTACGATGGATTTTAATGTGAATATTTTAGAAAATTTTTCTTCAGATATGTCCTATGTATGTCCTATAATAATGCTTCTTCTCTTTTTGACCGACGATTTTTATAATCTCGACTGGGACTACAAATATATATTTGGTGAATTTTATAATTGTTAAGTCAAATCAATTGCGATCAATAAAAAAGTTATGTTTCAAAGTTTTTCCGTGGGTACTTCAAATCGAAACTAGACTTTGGTCTTTATTCATTGAAGAAATTGGTTGCATATAATAAGACAGAGAGATAAATACACCAGACAAAGATACTTAAATACTTTTTTTTTTGTTCTATCGGAGACATATGACATTTCGATGAAGCTAAAACAGAAATAATTCAAAATCTTGAATTTTCTTTCATTAAGTTTTTTTTGTTCATATCTAATAACTTTCCAGACATTGAATTATTAAGCCCCACTGGGGGAAAACACACAAAAGAGTTTAAAAGCACGTGTTCTGAACATTAAAAAAATTAACAACGTCTATTTTAGTTTGTCTCCATCCATTTTATGTTGCCAGTTTTATGTCTGATTCTAAATTAATAATTCATGAAAATTTGACTCTACTCGGTTGTAGACAAGAAAAATATGCTTTGTTTAATTTCCCAAAAGAATAATTTTAGATACGGAATGAATTTCTACTTCGTTTTGATTGTAAACATAGAAGTTTCTTACATCTTTCCAACCTTCTTATTCAAGGAGTTATGTACATTTTATATAGTTCCACCATTACTTCTCTACATCCAAGCATATAGTTCAGTTAACCTAAGGGTTGTTTCATTAATTATGCACTACTTAACTGGCAACACCCCATTTAAAATGAATTAATATTTGCTCAATCAACCTCACTCCTTTCATTGCCATCTTATTAATTCATGAGAAAACTAACCTTGTTTGAAATTCCTTTGAGTAGAAAGTAAAAAAGAAAAAAAAAATTACCAATTTAGATTTTATGTGTATAGTTGAAGGTCTGCTTGAACTTCGTTTCAATGACAGTTAAGAGTGTCATCTCTTTCTATATTCGGATTTGGATTAACAAAAAAAAAAAGGATTGACAACAGGCACACTACTTGTCTTCGAAGAAGGTTAACTTTAATTGCTGATGGCTTTATTCTAGGCCACTGATATGTATGATGTGCATAAATGTTATTTGGTTCAAAAGACCAAAATGTCACGTCTGAACTCTAACAAACAAGGTCAATTAGCAATGAAAACATACATACCATTGACATTGTGATTGTGCTAACCTTCGTTTTGTTATTATTATCTTTCCGCAACACAACAAGGGGGGCGTTGTCTCTTTTTTTTTGAGGTGAAGCAACAGGAAGTGTAACTACTTTTTTATAGGGGTGTTTGAAATTGATGTTGTATTATTGCAGCTATTAAATGGTCTATTATAGCTTCCCATAGTTCTGTCCTAAGAAATGGATTTTTATGTAGGTATTTTGAATCGAATGCCTATGAAAGATAAAAATAAATCAAACCGAAGAGACATTTCACCAAAACCATCTATTTCTTTAAGATTTTTTGGAAGTTGTTTTTTATCTATCGACATCGCGGCCATTCTTCAACGGAATTTGACATTTCATGTCTTGACAAATGGTGGTGAAACTATATTTTAAAGGAAATGGTAAATGTCCTTATATCACATTTTTGGATCATACTAAAACTGTCAAAAATTCTCAAGGTTTATCGATTATTTCAATTCCATTATTATATCATTTGTATTATGTAATATTAAGCGTTCATCATTGTCCAGGAAATGATATTCTATATTTAGTAGTAGTAGAGTAGACTATATAAAAAAAAGTGGCGCAGCATTAACATTTTATTCCAAAATGTTAACCAACATCCAAATCTATCTTTTGATATAAGTATAAGGCATTTGATTCAAGCGGCTTTGTATGTTTTGCTCTATCACATGTACTTTTTGAGCCCAGCGATTACCTTCCAGACGCGAAGAAAAAATCACTTTCCAACATTACAAAACAAAAAACATATTTTCAGAAGTGTGGCATCTATTTTAAAATCAAGGCCTGGATTACAACTTACATTTGAAAAATTGTATAGTTTCCATCACTGAAGATGAAATCTATTTATCTTAGAGATAAAAAAAAACTGAGAGAATTGATTTTTTTCTGTCAAAGTCATGCAATAAGTCGAAAGCGCGTTACTGGTAATTTCTTAATATTTTTTGTAATACTCAACAACTAAGCGAAATTTGAAAAATTAACTTAAGAGTAGAGAATTGAAATGTCTATCAAAATAGTTATTCCAAAGAAACTAACATAAAGAAATTGATTTTTTTTTACTAAAATGAAATTTTTTTTTTGGAAGAATAAAAAAGGTTGATGCTAAAGTCACTGTTTCAAATATAATTGAATCTGTGCCTAGAGTGTTCTGCCAATTCAAAGATGAATAAAATTAAAAAGTAAGAGCTGGTGAAATTTCCACCGCAGTACTTTGGTGGAATGTCACTCTTTTTACATTACTTCCTATTTTTCCAATGACTCAAAAAAAGTACGTTGTGTTTATTCAAAATATATTCTCTGATTCAAATAAACGCTCAGAAATACATATACCCATTAAGAGCAACAACAGTAAATCGTAAATCGTGTGGCCACCTTAATTTTTTATATTTCTTACCTGAATAGTTTTACTAAATTTTAGAAGTCATCTATTTGGATAGAAAATTTAATTTTCTACATAAATTGTCTCAAGTTAAATTCTCAAATTTTTCGAGATAAAATTAACATATTGAAAACAGTTTCTCCATTGTCTTTGAAACTGAAGGGTAAATGTAGTTCGCAGCCAATCAATCAAATTTTTATGGCAAATTAGCTTAGGTATAAGTGCCTGACCAGATCCTGGATATGCTGATGTTTTTTTTTTTTAATTTGTTGATGTTTTTTTTTTTTTTTTAATTTGTTGATGTTTTGTTAAGAAGAAATCAAACGATCACTTGACAAGGGTATAAACATTTTTAACAATAATTTGGTTAGTGTTAATATTGTTCGACTGCATTACTCTTGTTTTATTTGAATTTTAAACGTTCATACGTTCTGTACAAAAGATAGATATATATTTATATATATATAACATAAGTCATGATGTATTGATAAAGAAAACAACAAAAATAATAGAAAATATATTTATATAGAATACTTAGCAGCACGTGCTCAATTTATGTATATATATTATTATTATGTAGGTATATAGGATTTAGTGTGAAAACAGAACATGCAAGGACTATTTTCATTCAGAAATATTTATATATATATAATTTTTTTTAAATCGTAATTTCGCATACATTCGGGAGTTATTGGCATCGCGAAATAAAAAATTATCGCTTTGGTTTGATATTGTTTTTATATTGTAATAATCATACTTTGCTTGCTATTTGTTGTTGTTGCAGTTTGAAATGTTGTTTGTATTTTGTTTATTTATTTTTTTTTTTTTTGTAAAATTGTTGTACTGGATTCTTTTGTACAAACATGCAATACAAATAAATATTTAGATACTATATTTATGTATGTATTTTTGTATATAGCGCGCTCTATAAACTACGAAGATCTTGCAAATGTGTTCATTTCAATTTGTAAGTATAAATGTTTTTTTTTAATTGTTGTTTTGTTTTTTGTTAAGAAAATCAACACATACAATTATTTTTTTTTTGTTTAGAACGAGGATAGAGAACAGTCATATTATTTTAGTTTTATTTTCAATTCCAATATTAATTTTTTTTAAAGTAAAATTATAAATATATTCCGTATTTTATTTATATTTAAAAAAAAATTCATATAAATTAAATCTTAACAAAAATTATAAGACAATACTTAACAACAAAAAAGATTTATGTATAAATTGTGGTTAAATACAAAAAAAAATTTAAACAAAAAATTTAATCTATTTTCCATCGATCAAAAATAAAAAATATTAAAACTAAATTAAACAATAAAATAAATTATGTTATAATAAAAAAAAAACCTTTTCGTTTTGATTCTTTGCTACACACTGCGTTACACTGTCCACAGCAATTGAAAAATTTACTTAAAATGAATATGTAGATAAAAATTATTATTTGACTCTATCTAAACAGACAAAATATATATATACATATATATCAGGTACAAAAACAGGTTTAACGTTAACAGCTGCAATTTTAATAGATTTTTTTTTAAATAATATAATTTAAATAAATTGCTTAATGGAACATTTTAAATATAACACGTTATTTTTTTTTGTTATTAACTTTATGCACAGCGTTTTCATTGCCTGGTATTTTATTGGTTTTTCTATATTATATTGTTTTTTTTTTTTTAATTTGCTTTAAGCCCAAAGAAATACTTGTTTTTAATTTTTAAAAGTGTTTTGTTTAAAAAATATATATTTTAATCTGTTAATTTATTTGAAATGAAATAACTTACCTCCTCGCAGAGAGCAAGCATACGCCGGGTACTTTCCAACGACTGTAAATTATTTAAATAGTATTTTTTTAACCTTTTTTTTTATTTATTTTTTTAATTTTTCTTACCTCATCGGTAACATTTTGTGCTTTTAATTGGAGTTCTTCCAATTCTGTTTTGGGGACTTGTGGCGCTGGGGCGACGTCTTCTGGTTCGGCAGACGGCATTCTGTAAAGAAAAGAAATAAAGGAAACTTAATCAAATTTGTACTATTTTCAATACGAGTTATGTCTTTCATAAAAAAATCCACTCAGATATTAAGCAGTGAGAAAGAATTTTGTTCGCCATTATTGTTCGTCTTTCTTATTATGATACTCAAATTTTTTGGTATCCCTAACTTTAAAAAATTGTCAGCATCAATATATTAGCACTACATAAAGAGATACAATATTTAGCAACTTTTTTTTATAAATGTACATTTTCAAATTTGTTATCTCGGAACTTTTAATTAATTTCAAAAGATATCTCGGAAGCAATCAGTTGCTGTTTTATTCGTTGTTTATTTTCCTTACTATTAAGCATACAAAAAAGTCATGCATCAAACTCGCTGGGATCTATTTTCTGGCAAATTTCCAACTTTCGACTTATGTAGGTTAGGAAGGCACATGAAAATATAACTCTACCAACATCAATGATATGTACATATTTGTTATGTCTGGCGAGGAAAAAGACAATTAGATTTTAAGGCAAAGGATATTATTAAAACCCATGTGACTGACGGGGTGCGCGGCGTGTAAACCCCCAATGTCCAGTTCACTGCGGGTAAGATACATAGGAAAAGTTTTAATTTATTTTTTCAAAAAATAAAAAAGCAATTAACAGCCTTTGCTAGAAAAAACTTAGTCAATTCATTGAATTAACAAGGAATAAATCTATAATAGTTTTATTTAAATTCTTACAAATTTTGGAATTATTGATCAATTTTATAAATCACTATTGTTTTATTTAATAATTTAAATATTATCTACAGTACGTATTTATTAAATGTTGTTCTATATTTTTAAATTACATAAAAACTTTGAATAGTTAAAAATAAAATCAATATTTTATTAATTGATAAATAACTTTATAAAACAAATGTACATCAGGACGTATACGTATTTTTTCTTTTTCATTTAAAGCCCTCTTATTTACTTTTTTTACTTAGAATTGCTTTTGTTTCCAACATTCAATGCTCTTATCAATTTTTAGTCAATCAACGAAAACTATATGGTCTTTTGAGTTATACATTGAAATTGCAGGTTTTTGTTTTCGCTATTTCGATTTTAAAAATTGCTTTGAAAGAAACTAATCCGCTAAAATAGAATAATATTGATTTTTAACAATTATAGAAAGAGATTTGAAAATTTTGAAACAAAAAATAAGGAAAAAAGAATCTTTTTAACATTTAAAGCTTTTAAAAAAACCTTATACTAACTATGTATGTAGTGGGATTTTATGTAATATAAGTATGTAATTACTAAGGACAATGATATAAAATATTCCATCAAGTACTTTTCCTTTAAAATAAGAAAAAAAAAATTAAGAAAAGAACAAAAACATTTACAGAGGTTAATTTTTTAGGTAAACAAATGTAAAAGAGCTTGTTGAAAAATTCAATATTATTTTTTTGCTTTGAGAAAACAGCAGCTGAAAAATTCTCTTTCATAAAATATATTTAATTTTATACAAAAGCAACATTCAGTTGATTTTTTCCAACCTTAAAATTAAATCAAAATTAAAAGTGAATTATGTACCTACTTAAGACAGATAATTTGAATATACATTTTGATACATACATAATTCATTGTTAGCACTTGAGGCATATTTTCTGGGAAGGAAAAAATATATATATTATATTTTGTATGTTAGAAAAAGGCAGGTTCTTTTTTAAATAAGTTAAAAAGGTCATCGGTCATAATACAAATATATCATGACTCATGGGAGTAACCATTTTTCAATTTATGAAAAATCAACGAACGACGAATCTGTAGCTTAAATGTATTATTTTTTATTGGGTTTGAAGTGCGAGCCCATGTGGGCGGAAAGGATGTGAAATTCCCATGACATTCATATGCTTAATATTTATTTTAAATATTTTGAACATCTGTTGAAATATCAGGACTACATATATTACTAGATTCGTTTGTATTAAGCCTTCCGTGGATATACTTCCATGTGTACTTCCGGTAGGCACAGGATTATTATTCTCTACATTATAATTTACGATTTAAAAACATTAAATCAAATGGTTCAGTGGTTTGCTGTATATATTTGAGTTACTGTTGTAAGCAAGGTAATTGAAAATCATCATTCAACAACAACGAATAACTTTAATTTAATTTTTTCAACAATTGATTTATTTTTAAAGAAAAAGTGAAATACCAGTACATATTTGCATTTTAAAGGTTTTTTTTTTTTTTTAAATTTAATGTAGCCAAACTTCTTTTTTTTTCTTTTGGTAGAAATATTTATATCCGACGAGAAAAACATTCGGTTAGAAAAAGTTTTTGCACAGAAACATCTTAAATGTTTATTTATGATTTTTTTATCAATAGCAAATTTTTTTTTTTAAATTTAATTATCTCTTCATACAACTTTTTTTTGTATTGCAATAAATAAACACGATAAAAGTTCTCATGTGTACCTAAAAAATGCTGCTTTTCAAAATTTTTATTTATAACTTGTTTTTACTAGTTAAACATTCAAAAGAATTTTCATTACAAAAAAATGTGATTTAAAAATAAAAAACTTTTTTTTAATAAAAATTTATTTGAATGTTTAGGCTTTCTTACAGTTTTTTTTTTTTTGAGAAAAAAATAAATGTGGAGAGAAAAAAAATTATCTGTCAAGCTCCATTTTTTGCGCAAAAAAGTCATGGCGAACAATTTTTTTTTACTTCGAATTGGTTCACGTTTTGATAAAATAAAATTTTAACCTAATTTTTTTTTGTGCAAAATTCACTCGCATAATCGGAAGACATATGTACGTTATTTTACCTTAGCTGATTTTTTTTCTGTGAAAAGAAACCGCACTAAGGTGCTGGGTTACATTAAATCACTTTATAGTTGTCTGCCAAAGGTCAGAAAATTTGTTCTTTTAAAAATGGATCACTATAATGCAACATATTACTATCTCCAAAACACCCTCGGAGTCAAGATTCGTAATACACATTCGTCCATATATACATACATTCACTGCCGCCCCTGGGATCTTACTCAATAATCATGCACGATATTTCACATAATGTATGTACATAGTACATAGTTTGACTCCTCAACATAATATTCAATTTAAATACAATCAACCCGAAACACTTCAATGATTTCCTTTTCAAAATTGAACCTTTCACCTTTACACATTCCTCTATCCCACCCTCTGGTCAGTAATTGTATACTATAAAGTTTGTTAACCTTTAATTTTTTTTTTGTAATTTATAAATGAACACCTATGAACAGTTGTTACCTTTATTCTCATTCATAACTTAAAGGTTTTTGTGGCACGTTTGACATTTAATATACGGATACTTAGAATTCTATATTTATTTTGTTTTTAGAAAGGACATTATTTGCGAGTATTTATTTATAGCCTGGTTGAATGAAAATTGTACAACGAATGTGGGCATCTGTATTATGGTTTTGCATTTATGTGGGAAGCGGTGTGATAAAGAAGTTATTGTGGTTAACATGACATGCTATAGGGTATAAGGAGGTTAGATTTCATTCCCTCTATAGAGCTCTTGGAAAAAAAATCGAGACCAACTTTGACGTCTATATCGGCATAAATAATGGAACACCAGACTAAAACCACATTCTCCTCAACTGTTATCAGTAATTTGGTTTTCCTTATTTCTAAACAAACACGAATCCAGGATCCAGGAAAAAAAAAATAACCTCAAACTTATATTAAGTGAAAAAGTATAATTTACTATCTGTATTATTTATCTGAAAGTTTTTTTAAAGCGAAGCTTAAAGCTAGAACTTCTATTTCATTTTTTGCTGATGAAAGAACCCGTTTTTAGATCGGCGTCCCTTCTTTTTGGGATGTAGAACTAGAACGGCGGAGTATGGTTAGTTCATCAAATTCCGATCTGGACAGCATTGCCCAATGGGAATTTCAAAAACTGTGTAGAATTAAATGCTTCCAAAACTCCACACTATCTCCTGCCGTTAAAGCGAAACCCATCCCTGTACCATGTTATTAAGTACAGAGCTTCCTTATTTAGCCGCACAACCAGAATGTGAAATGCTTTATCCGACTCTATTATACCCTCCCATTTCAATATTCAGAACTTCAAAATAAATGTGCATCGGTATCTCCTTTTTAATCCTTTCTTTTTGTCCTAACACTCATACTGTGTAAAATCATATTAAGGGTAGTCATAACCCTCCATATAAAAAAACATAAGTTCGAGAAAACCGGACTTTTTTTTTAATAAATTATTTATTTAAGTTCTAATGTCTAAAGTTTTTTTTTTAATATTATCTTGTTTCAAATTTAGCTGAATAAGATTTTGTATTTTTTTTTTCTTCATGATAATATTATATATGTAATCTCATCAATCATATAACTTTCTGTAAGGAAAATTATATTTTTTATCCTTGCACATTCAGCTGTTTTTTTTTTCTGGCTGATGTTTGGGCTATCAAAGTTCTTCTCCAAAACAACTTGGAAATAAGTATAATAAATATAAGTACCGTGACATGTTTTCCTGTTTCATAACAGCACGCACCTAAACATCAACATCCGTTATAAATATTTCCTTCCTTCTGAATATCTGATGTACTATAAGTACCTACATCGTGGTGATATTTTTATCTTCACATAAGTCATTAAAGTTTTTTCTTCCTAAAAATTACACCCCAAGTCGGTTAAATGTCTCATATATTATTGGAAATTGGAACGGAACATAAATGATTGAATTTTAATTAAAAAACTAAAAAAAACTAAAACATTTTATCACACCAAAATAAAAAAATCTTTTACACGAACAAAAAGCACATAAAATAGAAGAAAAACGATGAGAACAATGATTTTCACTTCAGAAGTATCCCGTTTTAAAACATAGAAGAAAATGTTATTGACCATTCTTAGAAAACGTTAATCGGCAAAAAAATATTATTTATTTATTAGTTTGCCATTAAGTTTCATTATTTTTTCACTTCTTTTTTCTTCTCTGAGTATTGAACTTCTGACATTCCCATTACTTAACCTCCTCTGATAATTCGCAATACAAAACTACAATGTTGAAAGTTAATCACAATAAACCATCACAAACAAAAAAAACATTTCTACATATTTCTCTGTCAGAATATTGGAATTGTAAGGATTGAATTTTCAATAAGTACATTTTTAAACAAATAAGTTTTTCATATTTTTTGATGAATATTGTTATTGGTTATTTTTTTCTTTCTGTGTGGAGAGCTTCTGAAGTCGGATTCCCAGCTCAGAGCATCAAAAACTTCGATGGATATATAATTATTTATGTGGCAACCACTGTGTTGAGCAGTGTACCTACATTTCCTTAAAAAAAAAATAATAATTTAAAACACAGTCTAACCTAAAACAAGGTAAATTGAGTGTAGAATCCTTACAACAACATTTCCTCATAAATATTTGTCTCTTAAGCACCATTTTACAAAAAAAAAGTGTTATTTTTATTTGCTCATTTATGGCGCAAGCAAGCACTTACATATATATCTTGCCTACATTTTATCCTTTTCGTGTGAATGATTTTTTTTCTCTTCAACTTGTACATATACAATATAAATTCATGAATACATAAGAAGGAAGTTTTCTTATTTAATATACATACATTTTTGATAAATTTACAAACACGTGTAGCAGCAGCGTACAAATCTGTTTATTGATTTTCTTCTTCTTTTTCTCTTTTTCTTCGGTTTCCTTTTTTTCTGAGGACTTTTTATAAAAAAAATAAAAGGTTTCTTATTTTGTTGTACCATTTATTCTAAAAAGGAATTTTTTTATATATAAATTGCCAATTGGAAAAAGAAATTTAAAGAAGCATTTTGTGTTATATAATTTATCCTATTTGTCTAAGCACGGATATGTATATTGTATATGTATGAACAAATACATATATCTATAATATTTTATTGATCAAAAAAAGTGAAAAAGTAGAAACTATTTGCTGTAGGTGTAGGCTCAGAAGAAGAATAAAACAAACCAAAAAAAAGAAGAAAAAAATCAGCTAAGGTATGTTTTTTTTCTTCTATTTTTTATCGTTCATCACTTAGGAAAAGGATACAAAGTATAGGAGCTGATGTCAACCCAAATTTTCTTAAGATAAATAGTTTAGTCAATGGATGATTGAGGTTAAGATGCTGATGATGATAAGAAAATGTATTTTTCAACCATACAAAGTTTGACGTGATAGGCCAAGCATTGAATGTGTGAAATTATAAAATTAAGATTTAAGTTCAGTCATTTAAGGTTGCAAGGAATTTTTGACGAATATTAAAAAAAATGTATTTAAATAGTTTTTGAAATTTCGCAAATCTTAACGATGCCTAACTTTGTTTTTTTGAAAACTCAATAAATTGAAAACGGGATTTTTTAAAACTTTTTTTGGCTTATTTAAGCAATTGAAATAATTAATTTTATGCGTTTCACATTTTTTTTTTAATATTAATTTTTAAAAAAAGTGCTGTTTTTGAAATTTAAAAAAAAACCATTTTTTTTTGCAGTAGTTGATTTTAATTCTTTATGCATGCTGCTTTTAGTGTTTTCAAATCTTCATTTAGATAGAATTCGTTTCTAACTTTCTTCAAACGTAAGAGAATTTTGTAAAAATTTAAATAAACATACAAATAAAAAAAATTAAACAAAAAAAATTTAAATAAATAATAAAAAAAAATTGAATAAAAAAAAATTTAAACAGTTTAAAAATATAAAAAAAAAATTTTTTAATTAAAAAAAATATGAAAATTTTAAAAAATATTAAAAAACAAAATAAATTATGAAAAATATAAAAAACAAAATAAATCATATAAAATAAAAAAAAATGTAGCTCAAAACGGTTTTCAAAGCCTAAAAACGTAAAAAAAAATATGTGTACCAAGTCTTAGTACTCAATCCAAAAAATCTTTTGTCTTACATTGAAGGAATTTAAATATGTTAATTTTTAAAATAAAAAGTTTGTCATGTTATTGATGAATTTTAGGTGGTATTCTTGTATAAGTTAAGTTTTTCTTAATAAAATCAAAAACTTCAGAAACTTCATATTGAAATAGCTCATTATGTGAATTTTTTTATTTTTCAATAGTTTTACTCCAATCTACTCAGTCATACCTAAAACCTCTAATTAAAAAAAAAAAAAAAAAAAAAAAAACAAATGTATCATTCAAATCTGTTGCAGTTATTTTTTTTTTCTTTATCCGGAAATCACGAAGTTGTATACAGTCTATAATAAGGTAGTAATGAATTGTATTTAAATAGAGAAACGTCATTCTTGAAAAATTATTGTTTCCCATCATCTCAACAAACAATGAACCAAAATAACTTTATGATTCAATGTAGATATCAGTTTAGTCATTCATTATACTGGTTATATGCAATGTTCATAGAAAAAAAGGTGACACACGTGACTGCCAAACATTCTCACCATCATCATCAGTTATATTTAATTAAATTAACTACATGAACAACAAATCATTAGATCAACATCGGTCACTTTAGAAGAATGTAACAATTGTTTTAATTACAGTTGACACTGTTTGTAATATACTTAACCTCATGTTTAACAAATAGTTTGAATTTTTTTTAAACTATACAACCAACAAGAAAATTTATTTTTATTGTTTTAGACGTACGCCTTAAAGAGCTATTGCACAGAGATAGAAGGTGCTTGGATATTTTTTTTTAACCGGTTTTTCGACTGTTAAATTTGATGATAGGCTTAAATGGCAATGAAGAGGACATTAAGTTACAGAGTTTATTGCTTGAAAGTGAAATTGTTTTAAATGAAATTTTGTTTCTTTCTTTTTTTAATGGTTTTTTGACATAAGTTTAAAGTGTAAACAATGAACTGATGGTTTCAAAGGTTCTACGTTTAAAAGAATGTGCATTAAGTGTAGGTTTTCGATTCAATGAAACCTGAGAGTTGAAAGAGGTTACAAAGAATTTTCATGGATCCAGTCACCAATCTCAAATTTTATATGATTGGAAGAGTCGCAGGAACTGATAAATGTGTCAACTTTAATTTTAAAACAAGGACGGCGCGACTGTAAGTCTTGTACGTTAGTCGCCATTTAAAAAAAAACTAATTTTAAAGCATTTCTCGAGAGTGGATCAACTTACAATAAATTTTTTTAGTATTATTCAATAGAAAATTGAATTATAAAGTTTTCCAGCAAATATTATTTTCACGACGCATAATTCGAAAGTTCGCAAGACGAAATTTTTGCAAACTTGTGGCATTTTCAAACTACCTCACAGGTAAAGTAAAAAAAAATAACTCCCTAAGGATTAATCGGAAATTTGAAAAAAAAATTCATCTTTAAAAAAAAAAACAAGTTTGCACAAAATTCGTCTTTAAAGAAACATAACTTGCGAACTATGCCCGTAGAATAAAATACATAAAACAAAATAATTGAATTTGGCGGCGCGAAAATCCATGAAGAGCCAGAACATAAATGACTTACAACTCTCAAATATTCCTGTGTGCTTGTTTTTGCAGGACCTTTATTATTGGCAAGTGATACTCTTTGAAAGAGACAGCAGACAGTTAAAAGACATTTCTTTTTTTTTTAGATGGACGAGACTGGGGATCGAACACATACCTCCGGCATGACATACGTACGCACCAACCATTACGCCATGGCTACTAGAATAAAATACTATATGCCAAAAATTGTTCACGGTCTTAAACTTTATCCTTATTTTTTTTTCATGATATTAACCTAAGCAAGAAAAACTGGAAAAAAGTATGCTCTTAGTTGTAGGTAAGAAAAAGTTTGTACAAAAACCCATTAAAAATTTTTCATTCAATAATTCAACAAGTCTAATTAAATAGGGCTAGGTCTTTTATTTGGATGAAATATTTCAAAAGCAGGTTGAAAAAAAAATCGTATTCCTACCTTATCCCAACATAAATTTTGAAGTAGGTATCTATTTAAAAAAAAATTAAAAGTTCCCCTTTCATATGTATATGGTGGGTATAAATGTTGAACAACTTGAGAATTCAATCAACAAATTGTTTAAAAGTTTTATCAGTTTATCAAATATGTATTTCAATTAATTGTAACTTGTGCTGTTAAACATACCGTAAAATTGGAAAGGTTAGTTGTTAATTGAATGGACACTATAGACATTAATATAATTGAAGTATAATAAGTGGATGTTTAGCAGAGCATAGCACAGGCAACATAGAACTATTATTTTTTTAATACAAATGGATACCGGACCTATTTGTATGACCATAAATGAACCAGAAAATGCCAAGTTTAATAAAATGTGTTGAAAGATAATTTTAATAATCAGCTTATTTTTTAATCTGCAAAATATATATCAAAACGCAACAAAACTAAAATAGGTTGAACTAAGTGGAAGAATTTTGTATGCCAACGGAATGTATGGGATCCTTTGGAAATCTAACATCTTTAAATAAAATGGACGTCAAATTCTAAATCGATCTGGATGCAGTTCTGCCTCATGGAATATCTTCGTGCTTGTATTCTAAGAGTTTACTAGTCTCGCCACAGTTCTCATACTTGTATGACTTCCAAAACTAGGGTCAGTTTGTTCAGAGTGGGTTATCTTTGACCCACGATTATACCAACGCATAAATCCTAATATGTATACCAAAGCGTTATTTTTTCTTCAAAGCGTACATACGTATAGTTTGAGGTTCTTATCATTGCAAGCAACCGATTTCGGGTGATTACCGCCGCCGTTTAACCAAATCAATCACATGTATCGAAAATACATAGCCCACTATGAACCATTAACCCTTTACCGCATAGTGGCTCATATATGAGCCAAACCATATTTGTGTGGATATTTTTCAGTTTTCAACAAATTATGTTGTTTTTTGCATACAGTCTGAAGTTAGTAATATAAACGCTCTAAATTTTATTTATAAACGCCATCTATGAACGAGTTGTGTGAACAAATTTTACCGTCAAACTCGTCAAAGAGGGTGCAGTAGGACAACCGCGTGTTTATGAAATTCAAAATTGTGTAAAAAATATAAAAATAAAATGTAGTGCTTGAAAAAAAATGTATATAAGTAAAGCAAATAATATGAATATTATTGACAATGTGAATTTTTTCGATTTTATGAAGTAACAAGTACTTATAAGATGAGAAAAGTGTTTGGATCATATATGGCACACCATGCAGAAATGCACGAAAGTTTAATATTTTTTTTGTATCTACATTCATTTTTTGTTACATACATATTTACGTGTCTCTTAAAAAACAAACTGCTGGCAACACCCCTAATTACTTTTTAATTACTTTATGTAACAACTTCCTGTATGTTGCACTAGAGGTCGTGCACAACAACAAGGACATTCATATATAAGCAACTGTATTTACAATAGGAATCAAACGATCGTGATAATTCAATTGGAATACGTTGCAGATAACGGCTATTAGTAAAAGTGTTTTATTTTATTTTTAAAAATTTGCAGTTTTTTGAGTGAAAACAAGGTAAATAATTAAAAAATGTCCACATTTAGGTTTCGTATTTATTTATACGGACATTACAGAAATCCGATATGGACCCACATCGGTTTTACGGACGTATCCATACGACAATACAAAATTTTCCCGATAACAGCAGTGACGAAGATCTTTCAGATGATGAGCACGAGGTGAACAGATGCCAAAATCTTCCACCTCTATATATTCCAGAGTCTGAGGAATCCGACTGGGAATTAGAAGATAACATCCCTCTATCGCAGATGGCACCTTCCTCAAGTAGAAGTGCGAGAGCTAATAAACCCCGATGGCGGGATGGGTTTTTGGAGAAAGATGATAGTGAAACCGCATTCACAGGTGATACGACATTGCCTGAGGAAATAAGGAGCTTGGATACGCCAATACAATCCTTCAAGTACCTATTTACAGACGAAATGTTCAAATATATAGAACAAGAAACAATCAGATATTCCTGTGAAAAACGTGCCGAAAAGATAGCCCATATAACAGCAATTGAACTTGAACAGTTTGTTGGAATATGCCTTTACATGTCCATCGTACAGTTACCATCAACAAGGTTTTATTGGAATGAAAGCCTAGGTTACCCAAAAATTAATTGTGTAATGACATGTAACCGGTTTGAAGAAATAAAAAGGTTCATCCATTTCAACACAAACTCCACTCAAATACCCAAAGGACAACCAGGACATGATCCCCTTCACAAAATACGACCATTCTTGGAAAGAACAAGGCAGAGACTCCTTACTGTCCCTAGAGAAGAGTATATGGCGGTTGACGAACAAATAATACCAACCAAAAGCAGATCATCTATGCGGCAATACAACCCAAAAAAACCACACAAATGGGGATATAAAAATTTTGTTCTCAGTGGTAGCTCTGGGTTCAGCTACGACTTTGAACTTTATACTGGAGCTCAAGGACATTTACAGTTGTTAACCGATTTGCCAAAGATAAGTACATCCAGTGACGTTGTTGTTCGACTGTCGAGAACTATTCCTGACGGATCAAACTATAAATTGTTCTTTGACAATTGGTACACGTCTTTGCCGCTGTTGACTTACCTGGCAAAGAAAGCGATTTTACCGTTGGGTACAATAAAAGCCAATCGGATTCCGGGTTATAAAGTTCCTGCCGAAAAGGAATTGAAGAAAAAAGGAAGAGGTGCAACTGTCGAAAAACTAGCGACAGTTGATGACATTGATATTTCTGTGGTAACATGGTTTGACAACAGAGTTGTGAACCTTGCTTCGACTTACGTCGGCAGCAAACCGTCTTCTGAAGTCCAACGCTTCAACAAAAAAGAAAAAAGCTACCAAACTGTATCATGTCCAAAGGCTGTCATGACATATAATCGGCATATGGGTGGAGTTGATCTGTTGGATGCTCTTCTTGGGTACTACAGAATACAAATCAGATCAAAAAAATTTTACCATAGGATATTCTTCCACATGATCGACATGACAATTGTGAATGCGTGGCTACTGTACAGACGAACGCTTGATGGTTCTGAGGTGTGGCTGCCGCTAGCAGACTTCAAGTGCGCGGTAGCAGAAGATCTGTGCCATGCCAGCAAACCATGTACCACCAATAAACGTGGACGACGCTCTTATGACATGGAGAATAATCTTCAATTGAAGAAGTTGAAAGGACCTGTTGCCATAATGCCATCCCAGGACGTTCGACTAGATCGCTTAGATCACTTTCCTGTTTGGACCACAAGACAGCGGTGTAAGGTCCCAGACTGCAATGGAAGATCATATGTGGAGTGCCGAAAATGTAAAGTAAATCTTTGTCTAAATGAAAAAAGAAACTGTTTCACGTTATTCCATACAACATAATTTTTTGAATAAATAGTTGATCTAATTTATTGGAACAATTTTTGTTACTTTTTTGCACAATGTGACATATATGATCCAAAAAGGAAAACTCGAAATTTTCCACTTTTTTCCAAAAAAAATCAAAATTCCTGAAACACGTGTTTCTTTAATAATAATTATCTATCACATATATTTTTTTCATGAAAAAAAAAAAAAATCATGCAGTAAGGGGTTGTCTTTAATGACTCATATGTGGTAGATAATCAACATCCCAATAATTTCAAATCGATTTTTATTATGATTCAAATCTAAAAACCATACAGATGATCTGCAAATATTATCCGATTTGAAGGTATATCTAATACAAATATAGTATTCAAAGTCTTTGGTGCTATAGCTACACCATCATTAAAAATGAATTAACACTTCCAGCGATAATGTCAACCAAACACCCAATTAAATAGATACTTCTGACATACAATTACAGTCTAATATTTTAGTATATAGCTCGCTTTGGATTAAAGGCGAAAGTATATTAGACACCTATAGAACATTATGGCATACGTGTCTTATAATATTTCGTCAATTAAGATTCTTCAGCCGACACATTGATTTTTGTATTTCGAGATCAGGAAAATTAACGATTTTAAAGAAATATTAGGATGCACTTCTTGTGCATGTGCCATATCAAAAAGTAGAGCTAAATATGCATGAAAATGGGTTTCATTTTCGGATTAAGGACACCAGATAACTATAAAAAAGGTTCTTATTGCTCCGTAAAAAAATTGTTGGCCAGTGTTATCCATCAAGCCATTTTCGAAATATTGAAACAAAGAAAAAAAATTCCAAAAAATAAAACATTTATTAAATCAGATCAACAGTTTTTGAGAAAAGCAAAAACCAAAAAAAAATCATAATAAAGAATTGCTCAATTTTTTTCAGAAAAATCTGTGGAGCCGTTCCTGAAATGTATGTATATAATTTTATAACGCACAAAAATATTTTAGGCAGGTACCATTATTTTGGTTTTTTTTTTTAAATCAAGCAAAATGCCTCGGGAAAATTACCAAAAAAAGGTACAGAATATGAAGAAAATGTTTGCACCAGTTAAAAGGTAAATGCAATCAAATTATGGACAAAACTGCCTTTAATTCAAAAAATTGAAAAATATATTTTATATAATTCAAGATAAGTTTGTGTCCATATTTTATCTTTCCTTGCAATTTAAAATACGGAAGGCGATTTTCGGCCATTTTTAGAAACTGAAACTTTTGAGCTTGTGTCGAAGGCATGTTGTTGTTTTGGAACAACTTTATATATGTATATAACATAATATTGTTTTTCTTTTTTGTAGTCCGAATAAGATTTAATATATTTAATTTCTAGTTCCAGCCAATTTTCTGTGATTCCTACTCCCACCTAAACTGGACATCTTACAATGTCCTTTTTTTTCTTAACCCACGTGCTCTGGTTTGACTTTCCTAATACGCCATATTTCCACAAATATGACCGCATGTTTAACGTTCTTATCTTACACCATCGCAATAAACAAATTCTCAGTTTATTTTGTCCTTCTTCCTTCCTTTGTCATTTCAAAATCCCAAATTTAAATTTGTTGTTAAATTCATGCCAGAGTAGCAGCCTAATTAAATTAACTAAATCCATCTAAATGACTCCTTGATGTTATCTAAAATTGGCAAAACATTATAATAAAAAAAAAAACAGGAAACCTCAAAACAATAACAAATTATTTTGTCCTGAATAAGTCAACATTTAAACGCAATGCCATCACAATTCATTATAAGAATTAACCTTGTTAAAAATAATGAATATACACAAACGTCAGGACTCGCAAAATGTTGCTTTCCTATTGAAATATTATGTACATATGTACCCTTCATATCATATATATGTGTTTTTTTTTATTTTTTGCTTACCATTATTGTCTAGGAAGGAAGAAATCCTTGGAATACAATTAATTAAGAACCTTCCAAAATGTACGAGATGCCATCGAATATACACACCCAATGATGACCATCAGAAAAACCATGACCAGTCATTAAATGGTGTTTCAACACTTTCAAGGTTTGATTAAATAAAAATAACTTTATTTCGGTCATATTGCCTTCCATCAGGGCGAAAAGATATCCTGTCTTGATAATAGCAAGTATAATGCATTATGTACAATGTACATAGATGAAAATAGAAAATTGGAGGGAGTTGTTCCAAATACAATTTCACACAACACAGATACCGAATACAACAATGATAATGTATATGTACGTACAATAATTCTACAATGGGTTTTAAAGAAAAAAAAAAATTTTCCTTTTATGAAAAAGAATTGCAAATGTTTGGAAGAAAACTTTGCTGTTCCAGATCTGCGCATACAATAACACAAAGCTGTGCGAAAAAAAAACATGTTAAAAGAATCTAATACATTAGTTGAACCAACACTGACGACATTCAAAATCAATTTCCAATTTTTTGCTGTGTTTAAGCAATATATGTATAAGAATAAGACAAGTTATTTTGAAATGTTTATAAGTGCATAAAAAAATCATCTTCGTCGACTTTTGAAAAAAAAAGAAAAAGAGTCGGAGACAAAATGGTGCCCTGGGGCACACCAGCATTTATATAAAATAAATATATCAGACTATAATATCAGACTTGAAACCGTTCAATACCACTTTTATTGAGCATTCCGAAGGGTAATTTTTAATCTACCGAATAAGAGATTCTTCGATATCAAACGAGTACCATGTTTTTACTTTGACATTACAGATCACAATTCCACTCGATGGAAGACAGGTCGACAGTCGACAGTCAATTTTTTCTCCAACAAGTTCACAATTACTTTCACTTAAAGGTCACTGAAGAAATTTTTAGAAGGCTTATTCATGAAAAGCAGGTTACGAAGTTGAACGGAGGATGCTCTATTTGCCCGCCGTATCGTCGCCACTGCCAATCGATCTCTTAAGATTGTGCCTGACTTAATTTGTATTGTACGTCCATTTATTTACACAAGTTGATCGAGTGGGGCTCATAAAAGCTCTCACCTTTTTGCCACAGTTCAGAATAGACATCGAACATCTTTGATCCAATTGTACAAATTTAAACCGCGATTAAGCAATTCCAAAGCTTATTTAGGGAGATTAGACACAGGTTTAACTATATAGTTCAAGATTTATGCATGTGATACCAACGGTGCTCTAAAATCTTGAACCAAGACTGAATCAAATTTGTATTGAATTGATCCATTAAAAAATGAATAAAACCTGGGGGATAGTGCAGTAGAGCAAAACTGCGAATCGAGTGGTGCAAGCATGTGTAGGGAAATCTCAACATTTGGCGTAGGTAGGAACAGTGCCATGATGGTGTTTGGGCTTATGTCACTTTAAAAGAGCGACATTAACAGTGGAGTATCTATGGGGGTTACGCTGCCCCTATTTGGGCTTACCAAAAAGGATTTGAGATAGGTTTAAGTTTGGATGTATTTTGCATACCTCGCATCCTAGTGTTGCCATGCAGGGGGTTTGTAGGAGACAGCAAGACAGATAGACATAAAGTGACATAAGGCCAAACATCCAAATTCGCTTGGCCTTATGTCCAGCACCGGTGGGAACTGACTTTGAAGAAGAGAATTTTTGGTCATTTCCATAAAGGACACTAACCACATCTAAAGTAAATCCATAAAATAAAACCGCATTTTTTTCAATCTAAGAAACAAAAATGTATTTATTATAGGTAAATTATTTTTAACACATCACTGTGTTTAAGCGTGTTCATTTTCATTTCCAGACCATCCCTACAAGAACACAATATAGTAAATGTGTGTTTATTGCGTTGTGCCATGTACAATGTACATATTATTATTTATTTATTCCGTTTGGCTTAATGGACTCGAAAGTTTGCCATTACCGCATTATTGAAGGCTGCGTTAAGGCCACGAACCCACCCTACGACTATACGACTGACATTATTTTTTTGTCTTCGCTCTCAACCATTTTATCTTCATCATCTGTTTTTTGCCATCGTCGTTGTCGATGTCGTCGCTGTCATCGTCGTCGTCATTGTGTACTTTATTGTTATATGGGGTTTTCTTATAGTAGGTATGGTATTGTACTCCCGTTACCGACCCCTTCTGCACAGACCTGGAATTTTCTGTACCTCTATATACATATGTATGTATATAGTTCTTTGCTCATTCTTTCAAAGGTCTTCCGGGGGGGTTGAATGGGCGTCTTAGCGAAAGAAACAAAACCACTGGAAATTCAATGGAACGCCACTATGTTAAGACTTATACCAACCATGACTGCGGTGTGGTATTAACACACTGAAGAATAGAAAAATCAATATACAGACATGGGAACTAGGGCCAATAGCAAGGAGCCTAGAAAAATATGTGGGGTAGCGCTAGCAAAGTGTGACAAAAACTGTTATAGAGACAACATCCGCCGAGCCGGGTCGTCGTTGGTGGGTTGGTTGGTGTTGCCGTTGTTGAGTAATTAAATTTTTGTTTATTCGTTCATTCACAGCAAAAATATATGCAAGTTGAAGGTTATTATTTTTTTTTATTATTATTTGTTTTGTTTCTACCATTTTTTTTTACATCGTCGTCGTCGTGTTGTTGGGTTCTATTTTTGTGATGAGATTCTTGAAAAAAAAATTATGATGAACCTTATAAAGAGAGGAATTCCTACCTACCTACCAACATGCAACAAAAAAATCAATTGTTTACATTTTTTTCTTTCTAAATCTCCCACCAAAACTACGACGCGACATAAATAAACGTTAACATGTGCCTGTGCCATGTTAAGAGGTTTTGTGAATATTTTTTGCCAATTAATTTATGGAATTTCATCACGATAGGTTTCAAGGAATATTCAGGCATCACAAGTAGGTAAAAAGGTACTACCTGCTTTGCGGAAAAAAAAACGCCATCGCCACCGGAAATAGAAATTGGAGTAAACAAACTTCGAGAGTATATTCTAGGTTGCAGGATATTTATATAATAGTTTAATGACACGAATCATTTATAAACTTGTGGCGTCAATTAGAACCTAATTTCATTCGGACTGTTAATAGTAGGAGTAGCTAGGTGGTTTATTATTTATTTAAGGGAGGAAGGGGAATTGTTGTTTACCTTGTTTTATAGTATCGATTGGAGTCGTGTTTTAAATTTCATTCTAGTGATTTAAATAACAAAAAAAGCTAGGTCAGTTTTTTTTACCAAAAATATTTTTCAGAATTTTTATACCTACAGAAACAAATTTTGGTCCATACAAATTTGCATCTTCAACCACGTTTCTACTATGAATTGCCAAAAAAAAAATGTAATACAAAAAAATGTTTTTGATATAACTCCAAAACTAAGCCAAATTTTAGAATTTAACTTAAGAAACTTTTTGTAGAATATTATTTTTTATCAGAAAAAAAATAGTTTAAAAAATTTAGCAGGAAGTTTCTCAAATCAGCAGAGTATAGGAAAAAATATAATAACTCAATCGGTAAATTCACCTTTTACAGAATTTTGAGGAATCAATGATCAAAGAAATAACGACAATGTGCATAAAAAACCGTTATTTTAGTGGAAAAAGGTAGCAGGTTAGCACAGAGACGATTAAAAAATCGGTGTGAAGTTTGGGAGTTCAGCTATCCCTGGTAGGGATTTATGTTCGGTTGCACCAATATTTAACAGCCTTTTAAATTTTATATATAAAAATGACGTATTTTGAATGGAACTAACGTCATTTTAAAGTTTTACAGTCTGCGTTTGGGGCAACAAAACCTAAATCAGGAGATTTTTGCCAACCCTCGCCGCAATTGTTAATTTCATTTATTAGCATATTTTTTCACTGTGCCGAATGCGATCTCCGTAAAATTTATTTTTAAATTAATTTGAAATTGAAATTAAGGCGAAAAAATTATTTTTTTACAATCAAATAAATAGAGAACACACTAAATACAATTATTTCCATTGTCTTAATCAAATATGTTTAAAACACTCTATTCGGTTTATAAATTATTGCTTAGCATATCGTGGGATTAATATTTACAACAACATATTGCTATTAGCCTTACATACTATGCTTTCATTGAAAATCCATTTTGAAAATTGTTTGCTTTGAACTAAGTTTCCCCGTTCGTTGAAGCAATTAAGAATTCATCACAACCTAACACGCACCCATGGGAAGAATCATTTTTGTTTTTACTTTTTTTTTTGCTCTAAATTAATGGTTCGATCCGGAATTATGCTTAACCTACCTGCACGCAACAAACTTACACCCCGCGTTGAAATCAATTTCAGTTTCAAAGAGAGAATGTGAAGTTGAGGCAAAGAGGGAAGTAGGTGATTGATCCAACCTACCGCAACAAAGTTCACCTGGTACCTACCTTCCTAACCTATTTATTATAACATGAAAATATTGCGATTGGCAGTTGAAGTTATTTTAGAAAATAAACAAACATGAATTATTTATCGTACATTCAATGAAGGTTAACGATTTATTATCAATATGCATTCTACAATATGTATTTTATATTAGCGCCCAACCCCATTAAAAAATTTTAGTAATACATTTGATTTTTTTTAAACAATTTAATAAGAAAAAGGTTAATCAAAAAGGAACGGACTAGGAGAAAAAATTATGTATTTAGTTTTGAAAACATGACCTCAAAAATACGAGAAAAAGAAATTACAATAGATATTTGCACATTTTAAGAACTTAACTGAGCTTGGACTGGAACGCAAGTCAACAAAAACCTTTTAAAATAATAATTTCGCAAATCGATTGATTTATCACGAATTGTATACATCTGTGGCGTTTGGTATAAATGAGATAACTCCAAAAATTGACTTTTTCTGTTTCGACTGCCATTATGTTTCTTTTTGGCTATATTTTCATTCTATATTTAAACGAAAGCTGTATCTTCACTAGAAATAACTGTAATTATTTGGTCCAAGTACGATAAGTACGGCTTTTAAATTTTGAGTTTGGTATAAACCAGATATGTACCACTTATCTTATTTATACCAAACAAAATTGAGTTAAAAAAATAATGATATGTCCACTAGGATTGAGCTTATTTTGTCAATGTCAGAATTTTTTTCATGCCAGGGCCTATAAATGTTAAGGATAATAAATCAAAAATCTGTGCAAAATTTCATTGAAATATGTTAACACGTGCCGCCGAGCACTTGAAATTTCCCATACAAAATGTAAAGCGTTTTTGTAGTATTTTACTAAAAAAAAACCATGAGGGCGTAATGCCGTAATAGTTAATGGATAAAACTCTAACTTGGCACAGGTCTTAGGTATAATGTAAGCTATAAAAAAAATATTTTCATATTTTGTAAAAAAAATACCCAATTAAAAAAAAAAACAATAAATATGACTTATCTTTCACTTTTTGATCATTTCAAGCCTTTTTTTAGAAAAAAAAATAAATTAAAGCTGTTAACGGTATATTTTGTGATTTTTTAAATTGCTTAATAAGCTTATCAACAGTTATTTATAAGTTTTAGAAAAAAAAATTAAATAGGTATTATTAAATGTATAAAAGAAAGAAATTTAAAGCATAGTTCAATATCAAACTTACATTTTTAGGTTGATTGTTTTTGTCTTCCTACATACATACATATATATCTGGAATTTTGTTTTATATACGTCGAGAACAATTTATTTTCTGAAGAAATGTACTTTTTTATTAGTACCTAACATTTTTAAAAGAACTGAAATTAATTGTCAATTCTTCGATAAAGACCCGTCTAATTGGCAATTAGATGAAGACTACCAATACGGTGTAAAATTTGTTAAAAATTTGAGGGTTGTCAACGATGTAGCTGAAGGACTCATTAGATTAATTTCAGAATATAAGTAACCAAACTTTGAGTGCAGATGAAGAGCAAAAACAATACATTATTCAAGTTCTCGACGAATATAAGAAAAATCCAGATACAAACAAAAACACACGGCTCCAATCAATCTAAAAATGTAAGCTTGAATTATGCATTGAATTTCTTTCTTTTATACATAAAAAAAATCTGTGTGAGTCGGAAAAATTTCCGTTCAAATCGAATAGGGCAGAATGATATCCAAGATCTGCTACCATTTATCGACCCGATTTGTCATATTTTTCACAAATTTTAAAACATACCCTTACTAATTCGCAAGAAGCGGATTCCTAATCAGTGATAGCGGTGCAAATTATGAACAGTAAACTTTTTTATTTCATTTAAGATGAATTCTGTTATTTGTTTTTTAATCGTATTACGATGAATAATCTTTTTCTATAATTTAAAAAAGAAAAAATTAAGATAAGTGTTCTCAACATTGAATTCCTTTAAGTACCTATTTGTTTTATAAACCTACTAGCAGACCCGGCCACGCGTTGCTGTGGCTGAGTAATTAAGGAAGGACTTAATAGACAAAATTGAACACTAATTTACATAACATCTTTAATTTTATTTTATTAATAAATACTATGATTAACATAAATTAAATTAAATCACAAAATTAAATCACAGTTAAAGTTTACTGAAGTGCCAATCGATGAACAATATTTTTGGTCAACCTGTCTTTTGTCAACACAAATAAACTCGATGGTCTCCCTACACTTGAACAGGCCACGTATGATTGCCCATGAGAGAAACATGGATTATCTAAGTCTAAGCCACAAATAGACATTGTTTGTCCTTGTGATTTGTTAATAGTCATCGCGAAAGCTAAACGGATAGGAAATTGCAGTATTTTGAATGGTATTGGAGAATCTGACGGTATCATTGGAATGCGTGGTAACAGAACGATTTCTCCTTTAAACTTTCCTGCCAAAATAGTTGCTTCGAGAACATTTCCGGTGATTTTTTTTATTACCAAACGTGTACCGTTGCATAGTTTAGGGCGGTTAAAATTACGCAGAAGAATAATCGGTGATCCAATTTTTAACCGAAGATTGTGTGGTGGCATTCCTATAATAAAATACAAATTTCAATACAAATAGCTTCCCTGAAATCTTGCAAAAAAAAACTATGCAAAGCATTGCACCACGTGTTGTTGAAAAAGAAATTTCGAATTCCAACGTGGCGCCATCTTCACAATAGATGGTCCGACAGTTTTCTGTAAAAAATCTGATTTAAGGCGCCATCTGTTTGAGACTTATGAAACTTACGATTAATAACAAACATCAACATTGACAATCAGTTTATTGTTAATTATAAATTATTAAGACCATTAATCGAAATATAAACTATCCTATATCTCAAGTTAGACCAAATTACACATAAAATGCCAACTTTCATCGAAATCGGTTGACTTGGTGAAGAGTTCACTGGGAACATACATATGACACTGGATTTTTATATATTAAGATAAGAAAATTACGTAAAATAATCTTTTTTTTTATGAATTTATCTAATGAAATAATGTGCTCTCAATTTTGAATTAGAATTATAAAATAAAATATTATAAAATTAAATATAAAATCTAAAAATAAATTGATTTTTATGATAACTGCCAAATTTCTTATATTTTTTGTTAGTTTGTATTTGGTATAAACAGGATAACTGCCACAAAATCCTAAAATCGAGTTTTTTTTATAAAAAAATTTAATGTACATTTGAAGTGCAGACTCATATATGCGTAAACTTAAAAAATAATTCCATTATTTCCAAACAGTTTTTTACAATGCTTGAATAAACATTCAAATGCGTTTTCTGCAAAACTCAAAAAATGGAGTTATCTCATTTATACCAAACGCCACAGACATATATTCTATGATTTTTAAGTTTTAAAAAATTTATTTATTTAAATAAATAATAAATTACAAATGACAATATTAGTATGAAGCCTAGCTATAAGACTATAAACTATTTTCTGTGATCAAAGGGAATCGACTTTTGTTCTCACATTGATACGTCCATTAACAGAGCTAACTCTACACTCGGCTATGTAAAATGATGGTCCAAGGAATTCTCCGACCTCTATGCCACGAAATCTCACTATACCAATTTTGTTAGGCCAGTCTTCGAATATGCAACCCAATTATAGTCACCCTTTTACATAAAACACTCCTAGCGAATTGAAGCTGTTCAGTGTAGATTTCATAGTCTGAACTGCATAACTATTTTTGTATCGTAGCTCAGTAAAAAACCAATTATGAAAACCAAAACCTTCTAATTATATTTCCGATCGGAATGAAAAACTATACCGTCGCAGTGGCTCATGTTGTCTTCATACATCAAATTTAAGCTGATAATATCCACTGTGCTTCTACCCCCCAAAAAATATTCCTCCAAACTAATTCTAATAATTTCCAATCCATGGCTCTCTTTCAAATCAAATTTCATCGCACAAATTATCGTAGCAATGAACTTATGATCCCTATGCTACATACGTCTAAAAGCGTCTGCAACCTATTTGATAGGCTGAAATCGTACCTATACCATTCCTCTTACCCTCATTCCTCTTCTAGACTTACCCGAAAATTTCTAGTTTTTAAGAAGTCTTAAGATCGTTTTTAAGTCGCTTGCTTGCATTAAGCATTAAGTTATTAATCATCAAAAAAAATTTACTCGAAACTATAAGGGGATTATTATTGAGTCACACAGTAGTATTTAAGGGGATTTTAAATTAAATGATAAACGGAAACGCAGTGTACAAGCAGCCAAGCAAATATCTATTATAGTTAAATTTTTTTTTTTTTGGCTTTTCTAATCAAGATTGCTCGCTATTATATTTCCGGTAATAATAAAAATGCTTATATTTGAATAATAAATTTTATTAATTCATTTAATTTAATTTGTTGACAGCTTTTGTAGTTTATGAAACAGAGCCTTGATTTTTTTTTCAATAACTATATTAAGTTCATAAGTACCTACTAGAATTTCTTTTAAAATCCAATACTTTTATTTATTTTCAGTCAATTGCTTAAATTTTTAATATTTTTATGTGATTCATATTTTAAGAAAGTCAAAAATTTCATAATCTTTTTCATAATCTATAAAATGTTCCTAACATAGAAAAACCCTGTCAGAAAAAAACTAAAACTTTTCACTGTGGGTTGGTTGAGATATATTTAATACAAACTAAAATATTATAATCAAAAACTGTATTTATATTTTGATTTTCTTTGGAAAATTCATAATGGGTCTTTTACTCTGCATATCACTTTTTTACTATTGAATATTTCTAAAAACAAAAAACAAAGCATGAATTTCCTCGAACGAATTTCTGTCATTACGAGAAGTAAAAATAAAACAAGAATACTCAACCACGAAATTTGTGTTCAGGCCTCAGGGGCAGGCAAATAACATACATACAATACATATCTGCTCAAAAGCTTTTTCTTTGTAATTTCACACGTGCTCAAAACGTTCTAATCAATTGTTTACAATGATTCTCGCACTTTAAAATGCGTCATGTCAAACAATGAATTTTGGGTACAAATATTTTAAGAAATAGTCACTTACAGTCTATACATGACGTGTTGAAAGAGAAAAAGATTATCTCTCGGACAAATTCAATAGAAAAAAAAAATTCTTTATCTAAAAGTTTATTAAGTCAATCACAGCACTCTCTCTCTAGCTTCCCAAGTTTGTTTTGTACATATATTTTACAATAAAATTAAAAGTTTATTAATCACGAAAAAATACAGCCATCTTTTTATTGATATATGTACTTTTAAATAATGTAGATAGATAAAGAGATAGATATTTTGTGAAACTCAATTTAATTTAATTTAATTTATTTTTTTTTTTTCAACTAAAAACAAAACCAAAAAAAAAGTAGAAAACAAAATAAGTATCGAAATTAAACGATATACATTTAAGTACTGAAAAGCTAGATAAAGCTTGAAAACCTTCAAACATGCTTCGTTTGGAGTGCAGTTAATAGATTTGTTTATCACAGGTAAACTGTAGTCGTCATTTTCCATTCCTATCTACAAATTAGAGAAGTTTCTGAGAGAATAAACGCTTTTTAGTAGGTACATATCTAGTTATATACAAATAACTATGTAGATAACGCTAGTGATAGTCCGGCAAATAGCATCGTACCGCCCGTTTACGAAAAATAAAAATATATTTGAAAACGAGTAAAATTCACGATTTGGTTGTATTTTTGGTCTTATACTCGTACATAAGATTATAAGACCAAATTTATAATCTTATGATATGATTTTTTTGAAGATTTTTTTTTATCTAAAAGTTTCTAAAAATAACGTGCAAAAATAGTTTTAGTTCAAAATTAAAATATGAATAGTGTCTTTTTTTAATACTTGTAATTACATGTATGAAAATATTTGAGCCGCGATCGAATAAAAACGCATGAGCGAAGAGCAACCCGTTTGGAAAGTCCTTTTATGCTTGCCTGGAGTGATGGCGTAGACCAGGTCACCCGAAGCTATAGGGTGCGCAACTGGTTGGCGTCGGCTCGAGACCCAAATAGGTGGAGAGACTTGTTGAAAGAGGGGAGGACCGGACTCCGGTTGTCGAGCCGATGATGACGAAGAAAACCACACATTCCTTCGCAGAAATACTCTTTGAGAATTTGTGAAGTTATCGCTGCACCTCGAACCATACAATAAACTCTTGACGCGATTAAAGATTTTAGGTGAATCCATAAAGTGGAAATTTAAATTCCTTTTTTAGCTCTAGATATAAACCGTATTACCATATTAGAACCGCTAACACAAAGCTCTTGAAAACAGCTCTAACATATTTTTCTATAAGCTATTTAGTCAAGAAGTTTCTTGTCAAAAGAACGGTAATTAATGGCAGCAGTCATTACCGTATTTTTGATTTTCACATAAAATGTCTCACAGATTCAATTAATTTTTTATTTTACAAATTATCAAATATTCATTATTTAATATTTTCAAGAAATCATTTTGTAAGTATTTTAAAAATACATATGTACGTAACAGAGTTTCTATCAACTATCCACACAAAACAATCAAAAACGATTTGGTTTTTTTGGGATAATTAAAAAAAGGTATGTACAAATTCTATTCCAGGGAGTCAGGGCCTTTTTAAACGCAAAAAAAAGAGGGTTTGGAAACCAATTCAATTCGAACAGCTGAAGGCCGTTGTTAGACCAAACATAAACGAATTGCTGAATTTTTTAAATACTACGATCAATTTGCTTCTGGAAGCTTAAGGTCAAGGTATCTTTTCTTTTCCAATTGCAAAAGTTTGAAAATGGAATGACTTCTTTTTATCAAAAAAAAAAGAAAAAATCAAAATAATCGAAATGAACCTGACCTAATTGGCAACACTTGACTCAAATCTCAAAAATGAGAAGTTACCAATATGACAACACCATAGGAAAAAAAATAGTAGTGTAGACAAAAGTACTTCCATAGAGCGCAGTTATACATACTATATAATACAAGAAAGATTTAAACAAAAAAAAAAAAAGATTATACTCCTCCAGGGCGAAATGGCAAAAGAATATAATTTTCATTTTGAGCCTGCGCATCAGAGAAAACCTAAATCTTTTCCTATTCCAATGCCTATCCTTATCATCATAAATTTGTTGAAACTGCTAATAAAATAATATAAATCTATTGAAAATCTCAATATGGAACCCAAGTGATGATCTTTATGGCAATAAAGTTGGTCCTTCCATTGCTCAACATAATATACTTGCTGTTGTGTGTACCCGAGCTTCCATGACTTTTGAATTTAAAATCAAGTCAGATAAATTGGCGCTTGCCACTTGCGAGTTCTTATGCAAGGACGCTTTATAGTTCGACCCTGTGTAACTTTTCTCTCCCTGCACCGTTGCCACTAAATATTCATGCAGAGTAGGCGCACAGCAAATGGTTGAGTTGAATCGTTTTGCCAAAGAACAACACACAACCCAACAGCGAAGCGAAGCAAAGCAAAGCAAAGACACCCTTTCGACCAACCCAACCCCTCAGCTCATATAGGAGGTGGAAAATCGAATCAGATAAGGAACTGCCTATTCATTTCTATTCATCCAAATTTGAATCTGTCATGCATTTTCTAATCCATCGATCCCATGTCAATTGCGACTATGGTCAATGTTGATGTGATTTACTCTGGTCCATGATGGCATGACGGTTTATGAGTGAGTAATTTGCTACCTCCGTTGGCCCCTCTCTTTAAATCTCTCCACAATTCTCAGATTCCAACTCTCTAGCAGCTTGAGCTTGAAAAAAAGTCATTTGGCCATTATACGAGTAGCCAAACACCCACCAACCAACTCTTGGCTGTGGGATCCACAATTCCCACGACCACCCTAAATTTCAATTGGAACTACTATGACGTCATCGATTTTTCTTCTTCGATTACTTTCGTAGCTGATGGCGTTGGACAGTCTTTCTCGAAGAAGAAAAAAAATCATCTTTTTCATGAGGAAAAAATCGACTTACCTTGCTGTTTTGTTTTTTTTTTTGTAGGTTTTTAGTTTGTTAAAACGATGAAAGTTGTTAAATCCTCGGGGAAGTGGTGTGATAAATTGATTTTATGCTGGAAGAAGATTGTAGGTATTCCTTTTTTCAAGTTTTTTTTTTTTCTTTATATACTATATTAGTCGATGGGTGTTGGTTGATTGATTGGTTAAATCTTTTCTTACTTTTTTAATTTGTATTTCACACTTAATTGCACTTTGATTATATTCTTTAAAAGATTTATTTTCTTATTTATTTTGTATATTTCTTTATGTTTAACACTCCAGTAACACTTTTGACACAGAAATTGGAAAAATTTTCAATTTCAATATGATAGAGAGCACCGAGTGGCGATACACACACTTCCGTGCAGACCTTGAATGTTTCAGGATCAAAAGAGAACTGTCAAATGTGAAGGAATTTTGGTTGGATTTGTCAAAGAAATCAAGAAAAATCGAAGTGAGCTTTTTAGAAAATGTCAGAGCTTTTTGGTGTTATCGAAACGATGTTAAAAAAAATGATGCCAACTCTACTTAATTAGACAGCATTTAATTTAATATTAGATTTTTTTAACATTATAAATCAAACTGGGCTTGTTTGTTCCAAATGGGTTTATTTTCAGGTTCTGGTTAAACGGCCCCAATCGACCAAAATCGGCAAATTAGAAATCTGTGATGAACAAATGGTGTTCGCCTTTCGCGGCGTTTCAAGCATGTGAGAAGAATCACTTGCACTTCTTACTGAAAATTGATTAAGCTGGGCTGGTAAAAGGTGAATGATTTTTTGTTTTGTTGTTAACGTTTTCGTCGATTCCATTCGTTTTCTGTCTCTCTTATGTCTTTCAAGTGTTCATTTATAAATATAGGGCCCTACTCATTTCACTAAATATCTTAATTGCTATTACAAATGAAGTAAAATGAGACGGTGAGTCATATCATTCTACTCGACCAAATATTTAAAACTCGACATTGAACTAAAAAATTTCGAATTTACGAATTAGTAGACCAAGATTTCCACGAAATCTCAAAGAAATCTTTTTCCAATAAATCAAAATCTTGAAATTTATCTGTTGAAATTTCGCATTATATTTTGGTGTGAAAGGCATTACTGGCAAATTCTAGGATTTATTTGTTGGAATAAGCATGGATTTAACTAAGCCCAATGTGAATAAAATTTTTCCACCAATTTGAAAGTAGTTAAGTTATCCTTAGATTTTATGTACATCTGTAGCTCTTGTATAGAAATTGTATTTTCAATTTCTGTCGTCAAAGCCTTCGTAGTCGAAAAAATCAGGTCAGTTTATTCCGTCCCGAGCCACGCCTCTTGGGAAAAATTTGAGAGGAAGTCTAGACCTTTTTCCCAATCATGTTGTGCATCCACTAGACTGTAGCTAATATAATTGTGAAGAAATTACTTGCTACACTAAAGATTGTTTACTTCTCGAGGAAGGAAGAATATGCCCAGAAATTTCGGAACAAGTAAGTTTATTGATTAGTCTTTCTTCTTTCTTTATGTTGGGGAAACTATGAGATTAAAGAATGCAGCTAGGCTTAAAATGTTGTTATTTTAATTATTAAGCTCTAGCAAATAATAACAGCAAAATCGGAGAACTTTCCGCTGCAACGGAGAACTCGTTAGTTTTAAAAGTAAGAAGTATGCAAGATGTTCACAAGTTATCACATCAACAGCATCACAAGAAATAAAAAAATAATATGATTTTTTAGATTATTTTTTTCTTCGTTGACTGAACTATAATGCAGAAAAGGGTCCATCCAGACAGCAATCATCCGATATCGTTTTGACGAATGCTCTCCTTCTTAGTTAGATTCGTAGATAAAAAAGGAGGTAGTTGTCTCCAAAAGTCCAAAGCGATATTGTTTGAGCCAAAATAGAGATCTTTACGCATGGGTACATATTTTTCTATGAATTTAGATTTAAAAATTGCTGTTCGAAATCCGTGATGCCATCAACTCAAAAAATACATAACCTATACAGGTTAACTCTAAAAAACCACAAAAACTAAATCTAAATTGAAAATGAAAATAAAATTAATGTAAAAGCTGTATAAAATATATATATATATTTAAAATCAACTATTATTGCAGTTAACTAACGCGAGACTGCTAAGTATCGTTATACAAATCCTTAAGTAATAGCTAAGGCCAAATGAAATCCCATTTAATTTTATTATTTTAGATGCTTTTAATGAATCTGCAATTGGTAGAGTTAAACAAACTATCGAACAAGCTCAGGTAATCGTCTATCTGCTGGCAGCAGCGACAAAATAAACGAATGTAGTTTTTCCTTTGAAATTTTCAATGGCCAAGGTCTTGGTGGCAAGCTTAAAGTAAAAAAAAAAATTATGATTTAAAACAACAGCAATATTTTAATTTTAGTTCACCTTGTCGACCATAGACCGTTTCGTTGGTCTTTCGCATTTTGTTCAACTTTCGCCAAGTGTTTGTAATATTTTCGCCATTCTGCGTCGTTAATTGTCTCCGGTAGAGGTACAGTCTTGCCAAAGCCGAGGCTTAAGAGTGCTTCAGATGCATCAATGAGCCCCTGAAAAATTTAGTGGTGTAAGGTGCGAACCTAGATGATAATGCAAGTTTATTCAACAAACCTGTTTGTTCTCTGGGCAAACCAATAGAACCTGACACACAGCGCTGTTGTCATCACCATCTCTGGATAATGGAATGAATTCGATACGCCTGCCGACAGCAACAGTTTGCAGCCAGGAGTAACCATTGGCATTTACAGCCACACCGGGTAACTAAAATTTGAAAATTAAATAACAAAAAACATACAACAATGGCTCTAGTACTTACCTTAACTGGGAGTGATTTCGCAAAAGGAACTAAAAACCCCATTGGTGGTTTGTGATTAACCAAAAGTAATGGCCCACTCTTGGAACTCGGATCAATCGAATCAATTTTTCCATATTGCGTTATTTTATCACGAATGAAGATTTTTGGAATATCTCTACCTTTCCCAAACTTTGAAATCTATATTGGATGCAATAAGAAAATTAGTTCCTATACATAGTTTTCACTCTCCATTGAGATTATCTTACTGGACGTTTTTTGTAATAGGCATACGCAAAAAGCAATCCCGATGCTGCGTATATTGTGATCTAATAATTAAACAACCAAATCAATTATGTAACAAAAAATAAAAATAAGATCGAATAGTATACATTTTAAATGAACCTTTAACAGCCTTCGATATTTTTGTATTATCTTTGCACTTACCTCTGCGCCTTTTGTATCTTTCTGCATATAATCGCAAAAACTCTCGTATGAATTCGTTAATTTATTTTTTATTTCAGCCATTTTAAGAGTGTTTGGCTTTGTTGATGATGTCGATGGATGGAAGTGTGTATGATTATATTTGGTAATTTTGATATTTTTAAAATATTACTGCATATTTTCTGACCAAAATAAAATATCGTAGGTCAACAAAATCATCTGTGGATTTTGAAAGATATGTGTATTTGAGCAGGTGACGGACGGTAGAAGCCCCTGCAGCTTGAGTCAACTGTCAAATTAGAAATGTCATTTGTGTAACGTAACGTTGCATTTTGACAAAGCTTGTTTAATTACAGGGTGCTTCTTTTTTTTTAAGTTCTTTAAAAAAAATCTCATGTTCTATACTATAAGAAATTTAGAAGTTTTTAGTATGTCGATTACTGAATTCGCATAACTATGTTCATTGAAAAATTAGTCAGCCATTTAGACTCTTCCAATCTTCCGAAGCGAAACGAAAAATCATATGTACGCGCTTAAAGTAGAACCGAACTGGGAGGTACTGCGCAGCAAAATACTATTTATATGAAATTTTGTGCGATATATCGCAACGCTGCAACTGAACTTCACAAAATTTCATACGAGGTGAGGGCGTTGTTAAGTTAACTAAAGAATCCAGACTCGATTTTTGCAAAGGTTTTTAGTGTGCTGGTTTTGGATCTGAATATTCTCATTAAACATAAAAGGGATTTTTTTTTAAATGTAATAATAACAAGGGATGAAGGATTTTTTGAGTAAAAACCAACCCAAACGGATGCGATACTTTTGTGACGACGAAAAAACAATAACAAAAAAGTGTTGATGTCAAACGTATTGAAATTGTTGTTTCATCGCGGCCGTATCCGAATGTTTCGTATTTGTCTGGGCAAGCCTTAAAGAGACTCTAAAAGTTGAGAACTCCGTGAATACAAATATTAAGTTAAGAAAAATATTAAGCTTAAAATTTTAGGTTTTGAAATATTGGAATAATTAGTTTTAACGTTATAAAAATTGAATTCAATTCAATCGCCGCCGTATCCGAATGTTTCGTTTTGATCTGGGCAAGCCTTAAAGAAACTCTAAAAGTTGAGAACTCCGTGAATACAAATATTAAGTTAGTAAAAACATTAAGCTTAAAATTTTAGGTTTTGAAATATTGGAATAATTAGTTTTACGTTATAAAAATTGAATTCAATTTTTTTTTAAACGTGGCCATTTGGCTCAGAAAAAATCTTCTGTATAAACTAATAACAGGGATATTTAGCTGGATTCCTGTCTTTAAGGGGCGAGTTATAGCGAACAGGAAAATGGATCAGGAAAATTTTTCTGATGGATTATTTAGTAAGTTATCGATCGATTCGAAACACATAAACTGAAGTAATCGATGACAAATGACAATTTTAATGCACTATGTAAAAAAAAAACTGATTGAACAAAGGTTTTTTGATAAAAATGCATTTATTTGTTTTCCTGATGAACTTGCATCAGGAAAATAAACAAATGCATTTTTATCAAAAATCCTACGTTCAATAATTTTTTTTTTTACATAGTGCATTAAAATTGTCATTTGTCATCGATTACTTCAGTTTATGTGTTTCAAATCGATCGAGAACTTACTAAATAATCCATCAGAAAAATTTTCCTGATCCATTTTCCTGTTTGCTATAACTCGCCCCTAAGCTTATTTTTTTCAACAAAATATGGAGTTTTTTTTTTGTTTTATCACGATATCTTGAAATCGATTGATTACACACAAAAAAAAACAATTTTGAAAAATAGAATTATATACACACATATACCAAAAATTAATAGATTTGTTCCTTATACTCGTAAAACATTGCAAATATACTCAGCATTTAAGGAATTTTCGTCAATTAAGCAACAAATCAGAAGAAAGTAATTTCTTTGGTGCTTTTGAAACCAACTTTGCTTATAAGAAAACAATTATACATAATTTCAAAAACATTCAATTTTTTCAATAGTTAATTTATTGTTTTTAACTATTGTTATTTGTTTGTTTTGTGAACATTAGATTCATGATATGGTATATACATATGTATGTATGGAGATATTCAAAGAAAAAACACCAATATTCATCAAAAGCCTTTATTTTAGAAAAAAAGGGTTGCAAAGATATTCAGCTATTGATTAAATCAGATGATTTTTTTCGCGTTTTTATTTTTATCCCATTGTATTGTACACATTCAAGATCATTTAGTCTTCTTAATCTTATCTTTAGCTTTCTTTGAGAAGATGACCATATCACAGCAACTTGTAGTAGCCGAATGGAACTAAGTCAATGACTGTGGCCTTCTCGCTCTTCTGCTTAGAAAGTTCAGCGTACTTTTCACTAACAAGAGACCATAATTTGTCCAAGTTGATTGGTGGGCACAACTTGTGCTGTCTCTTCAAATGGAAGTTCCTCATACCGACCTTACGGAAGTAACCGAGATGGTATTTGTCGAAGTTGTTGCCGAGACCTCCAGGATGCTTACGGTGCTTACCGATACGACCGTGTCCATGACTGACATGACCACGAAGTTGCCTGGTCTTTTTTATTTTTTAACTGTTTGACTTTGTTCTTGTGAAACAAATTTACTTTCCATTGAGAGAATAAACAATATTAAGATTCATATACAACTTAGCTAACGGGATCTAATTGAGAGATCAACTGGCTTAAGTCCAAAAAGCCAAAGCAAGACATTGGGGCGAATACTAATATCCTACTTAAAAGACAAGTTATTTTCTTTTAAATTTTAAATTTCGAACGTCTCTTGATCGAACAAAAAAAAAAAACAATGCTTTTCTTTAATTTGACAGTATAACATAACTGTTGGAACTATCAAAATACCTATATATTTACATTTTGCACATAAAAAAAATAATTTAAACATACATTTTGAAGAAAGCTTAAGTTACTTAAAACCAAAGACCATCATCATCATTTTCTTCTTGGGGCTCCGAAGGTCTTACATCCATTGGAAGATTATTGCTAGAGCCACCTTCATCCTGTGGGGGCGGTTGTAAAGGCATCGAAGGTAAAGGAAGTGCTGATGTCGAGGGATCACTATTAACCATTCCAGCCATAAGAAATTTACCATCCTCTTCTTCATCACTATCAGAAATTGCAAGATCCTCATCAATGCCAACATTTTCATTGTCTGGCATATCAGATGTCAGCATTGGAACCATCGGTTGCATAGGTGGCGCACGTATTTGCTGCATTTGTTGCACTTGTTCATTTTCTGCTTCAGCAGGGAATTGTTGTTCACTGTTTGGTAAGAACTGTGAAAGAGGTTGTTCTGTATGGGATTGTGACGTTGGTAATCTATTTCCCATGCTAAGGAAGTCTGATGGGTCATAATTAGGATCCAAATCGATTGAATCATCTAAATAAAAGAAACAAAAAAAAATTAAAGACTTACGACACACAGTATCATACAATAAACGTAAAAGAAAATAATAAATTGGGATTGGATCCAATCATGAAAAGAATTTTTAGGAAAATTGAATTGAAAATGTCGAAAAGAAAAACTGATTGGTTCCAATCTTTTAACATGAAAAAGTCTGAATATTGTTTGGACGGGAAGGAAGATATATAAATTTTGTCAAAAAAATAAAATAAAAATATTTTGGATGGATGAGGGGTTTTGTAAAGACAAAGTAAATTGCAAATGGAACCTTGCGGCTGTTGAGTGTAGAAGCCAACTCCACTCAACTGCACCATTGCTTCAGCTGCCTGCTGACTATCGTCCTCTCCATGTTGTCCTTCGTTAGTTACACATACAATGGGTAATGCAAAATATAACAGATGATTTAAGAATTAATGTTAATGATAAGTTTTTATGCCGTGAGCGATGAATGTAAAGAAATTATTTATCGCTCATTGCATAACTTTTCCCACAAAACAAATTAATGTTAGTGATATAAAAATACCTTCTTCTGGTTGACCAAGACCAATTTCGGTTTCTTCAATTTTGATCATGCTTTCAGGTGGTCCATTTTCACCTTGGTCTAAAAGCATAGTCGCACCAGCTTCTTCTTCTGTCATAACTTCTTCGAATTCTTCATCATCCGTAGAACATAGAAGATCTATAAAAATAATGAAAAATATTTTAAAATCTTTTACGACAAGATCTATTGTGCATATGAAATTAAAAAGAAAACAAAAAAAAAAAAAAAACGTTCACAAAAATAACAAAACATAATTAAATATTTACATACATATAATATTAACAAAACAAGCGTGATGATATAATACGGTATATTGATTGATTTGCCCTTTTGTTACATTTATTATTTTTATGTGCATGAGTGTGTGATAAACTAAAAACATCTTTTTGTTTTGTAAAATAGTTAGGGTGTAATTTTTATTTTTATTAAAAAAAAGTTAATTAAAAAAAAAGAAAACAAAAAACGCAATCGAAGAATCTATCATCAAAGTCTCTTACCTTCTTCCAGAAAAGAATTCTGTGTATTACTTTGATTCGAAGTACAGTTGTCCTTCGGAGGACGACCACGGCCACGTTTAACGGTACTCACTGCTTTGACTAGAAAATAAATTTAAATTTACCCATGCTCTCAATAATTATTCAAAGTGGTAAAGAAAAAAAAAAACAAATTTCAATAATTTATCAATTAACTAACAGAATGCTCAGAACAAAATGAAAGTAAGCTCAAGAAAGTGTAACTAAAGCATACTTTCAGGAATCAATATGATGATTTAGGTGTTTATTATTTTGAATATAAGCTCGATTTGTAGCTCAATGGGACTATTATTTTCCATTTCTTTTGTTTTTCCTAAAAATTGCAAATTCATTGAAATGCAGAAGTTAAAGATAAAAACATTTTTGTTTGAGTTTGGCAGACAAAGAATGCTTTTTTGACGAGTCTTGGAAATCGTAAAAGTTAATTGCATACTGTTTTTGGCTTTATTAGAACTTATGTATGTCTTTTTGCTTAAGCCAACTATTTAACCAGTAGCTAGAAAAACATGGTTTGCTAGAAATATCTCTTTATGATCTAATTAATACAACGAAAGCTTTTATGAACTTGGACGTGAAAGTGAATGAAATGCTATTGATGCTACAATAAATACTCTTTATTCTGAATAAATCTTTAAATTGGTTGTTTGCATTGTTCAATTCACCCCTTCAAACCTAGCACTACATTAAATACAACACTAATTGTAAAACCTTATTCTTTAGAACGAATAGCTATCTAACAAAAAAATTGTTAAAACACTTACAAAACAGTTGAGACAAAAATGTTTTATTAAAATAACAAATTTAATATGAAGTTAAAAATTTACCAGATAAAGAATGATTAATAGTAATCCACTGTACCAAAATTTGTTAATCACAACTTAGAAAAGTGAAATATAAATTAAATTATGTTCGAGGTCTTACAACCGTTTGCTAATATGAAACTTAGAATTAAATGTTCAAATTAAGTCTTTTATGTTATAGTTCTTCGTCATTATAAGTTCTTATTTTGAACTTAAATGTTTAATTTTCGTTTTAGGAAATAACCTTTACATAATTATCGGTTACAAAAAACTGTTTTTTTTTCATTTTCTTTTGGATTAAGCCTGTATAACTCAGTGAACTAATATTTGCATTTTTCTTATAATTAAAAGAACTTATGCCGTTTTTCGCTTGGACCATTCAAATATAGAAAAAATGTAAATCATAAAACATTTTCGTTTATAGAGACAGCTTTGGAATATCCTGCATTTTAAAATTTCGCATAGAACTTAAGTAAGAAGATACAAAAAATCGCACAACATTTTTTTTTTTACATTTTTAATATTTTTTTTATGAATATTTAAGCAAACATGATAGTATGAAAACGTACTATTTACAACAAATAAATATACTAAAACAAAATAAGAACCACAAAATTTAACTAGACGACACATTTTTTTTTTGTTGAATAACATATCGACCCCTTACTGTCATTTTATTGTTAGCGTAATTTTCAAAGTAATGAAAATTAAAAGAAAAAAAAAGACTATTTAGTTTTTTTCGTATTTCACAAACTTTAGGCTGTACCCTTTCAAATGTTCATACATTCAGTGCTTTTTGGAAATTTGTAAGGTATAGAACCTAGGACAGACATCAATGGTATAAGATATAAAGCCCAGGCAATTTTTGTATCTGGATTTTATGTACTAAATGTCATGTTTCAGTTTCACCTAGTACGCTGCTGATGCTAAAAGATTGGCCTCCACCAGGAGTAAGAAAAAAAATCACGAATAAGAACCTTTTTGGTAAAAATAACAACAAAAACAGACACAAGTTAAACAAAAAAAACTCAAATGTAATTTTTCCGCAAACGAAAATTGTGTGACAGTGTAGACTTTTTCAATATCGCTCATGAAACAATTACTGCTGAACATTATTTTTTCGTTTATGATTTGGTTATTTTGGTCATTTTTTATATTTTATATATATTTTATGGAATTTTTTGTTTCGCATCAGCAGCGTAATAGACTTAAGTAATTTTAATAATATCCAATGCTGATATAAGGTAAAAATTTTTTCATTGATCAGCAGTAAACTTTTCATTTGTCCCTTCAAATAATTTTAAATTTTTTAGCTAACGATAATTTGCCGATTAGGTCTCGATATATACTCGATGGTCCAATTATTATATACCCAAACATATATATAAACAAATCAAAAGCTGAACCTATATTATCTAGCGTTAATGACAAAAAGCTTCTAATTAGATACTTTCAGCGTAAATAAACCCAGAAAAATGTATATGGAAATGAAATTAATTTCTGAAGTAGAGAAATACCAAAAATGTTAGTACGAATTGTAATTCCAAGTGCTTTCAAAATGTACATAGCATTTTATGGATAGTATAGTTTTTATAGATCAAACAAATTTTGAAAATAAGTCAAAACATACCTTCTTCAGTTGATGCAACACGAAGTTTTCGTGGGCGACCACGTCCACGTTTTACTTCACTCAGTCCAGCTGTTGAAGGTGGTGGTAGGTCGATTGCACGTTGTGATGACATAGATGCAGCCGATTGCGGACGATCATTACCTTCGACGTCGACAAATTCATTCTCATTTTCTGGAGTACTCGAATGACTAATGCGTGAAAAGTCAAAATCTTGATCATCTTGATCCCAAGTGCCATCTAAGTCTGCATCTGCTCTAGCTTGTTCTTGAACTTTGCTAATATTTTGTTCTATTTGAGCACAATGTTCAGCAAACTATATTAAAAAAAAAACAACTTTAAGTAAACTGATTGTGAAAATAGTCAAAAGTACTAATGATTACCTCTGCGAGAGCATTTTTTGTGTAGTCCAGAACTATTTTGGCGTTTTTCGTAAATGTAGACTCAGCACCATTATACTGCTCACAATTCGTTGCTATTAACTCTACATCGGCAATGAATTCCGCTCTCGAATGGTATCGGTGGGCTAAATGTACATTTTATTAACATTTTGTTTAAATACATTGGATCATTTTATAATTTTACCTTCAATATTTTTAGAAATTGTTTCCAGGTCCATTGGCTTCTTAATAACTGTGTAATAATCCTTTACCTGCTTTTTATTTACAGGCTTTAAGAAAGGCCAACTTTCTGGCATGAGTTTCAATTTGCCATTTAGTAACTTTTCGAATATAAATGACAAAGCAACTTGATCGTCATCATCCAAAAGTGGATTGATGGCTTTTTCTAATCGCATCAATTTATCTTCTTTTTCAGCAAGCTGTTCGAAGCACGTTTTAAGCATTCTTTGTGCTGCAGCAGTGAACGAACTTCTTGAGCCATTATAGAGGGTTGAATTTTCAACTATTTGATTTACATCGGCTAGGAATTCTTCGCGACTGTGATAGCGTCTCTGACGTATATGTTCTCGCATAGTTTGAAGATCCATTGGCTTCGTTACAATTCGATAGTAATCGGGAACAAGCTTTAAATTGAGAAACATAATGTATCATTTTTAATTAAGAATTTTGTATGTTAAGAAATTCCGACTCACCTTAGCATTGACAGGAAACATGAATGGCTGAACATCGGGCAGGTCTCGAAGTTCATTCAAAATTTCTTCCAAAATCGAAGAAAGAACGACTAGGGGATCAGTTCGCCGTCTATTAGCCCCCTTATTATGTCTTTGCAAATAGTCGCAGTGTAGTTCACTACCCATTCTACGACGTTTCTTGCCGACAGCTTCTTTTGGAACCTTCAAAAGCAGCGTTCGTCTCTTGACGTCTTCGTGTCGTTTCAGGAGCTTACTACTCAATGTTACCTTTGTTCCATCGACGTTGACCAAATCTTCATCGTCGCAATTAAGTTCCTTTTCGATTTCTTCTTCTTGTTCCTCAGTGATAGCAACATTCATCGATGGTGTTGGACCTGGTGCTCCAGTATATAATGGACATGCTTTATTCGTTCTCATGTGACCAACTTGTCCACATGCACCACACTTCAACTTCAAATCTGGTTTCAATTTGAATTTTCTACGCGATGGACTTATATCCTTACTACTCGAGTGTCCAAATGGACCTGACCCACCAGAACTCTTGGGATCCCCCAAACTCGTAGGTATTCCACCTGGTTGTAGCTTTTGATTTTGTGCCAACTGAGCTAAACGTTCGCGTTCTTGATTTCGCTTGATACGACGCAATTGTTCTTGGATTCTTCGTTTTTCCCGCTTCATCTCTTCCTTTTGTTGTTCATCCAAAGTTGCAAATTGTTTGATAAATGCCTCATCTTTTGTAGTTCGGATTTTGACATAAGCATCAATTACCGGCTGACGACGAACTATCTCAACTCTTGTGTATTCTCTTCCCTCGGCATTTTTAAAAGTTCTTGTTATTTTAAGAATCCGTCCCTGATTTGAATTACCAAGACCTTGAGTTTGATTTTTATCTTTATCATCTTTAAGATTTTTCGTATTCGATCCTTCACGTTCTTCCATAATTTTTTTGAGCAATTCCTGACGTTCTTGTTCCTCTCGTTCCATCGACAATTGGGTAGAGGTTTTTTTGTTTGACAACATATTCTCTAGATTCTTACCCAATTCCTCTAAATCAGATTCTTCCGATGCGGAGGATTCATCTTCATCAGTAGACAATACTTCAGAACTGGCCAAAACACGATTTTGTAAATCGAAAATACGTTGACATTCTTCCTTATAACGTTCCTGATGTTCAGCAATGGAAAACCGATTACCACGGGAGAATTTATCCATACCTTGTTCGCCGGCTTTAGCCTTTTCAGTAGATAATGTACGAACAACATCGATGACTTCCCATCGAGAAAGTTTTTTGATTTCTTCTTCGGGTACTTTAAATTTACGCAAAAGTTCTTTAGCCTTATTCAAAGGCAATCGACGCAAATCGGCATCGGTACCGGTGACTGTACGTTTTGGTTGGGATTCTTGTTCTTCTTTTGTTTGCTAAAAAAAAAGTAAAAATTCATCATCAATATACTTTCGATCTCTTTTTACAAATGAGATTCTACCGTGGGCTTGTTAGGAATTCGAACATAGGAAAAGCCTTCACCACAACCTGTTGGATCAGCCGGACCAGTCAATTGAAGCAGGCACTTTCCACGCATTGCTTGAATATAGGCTCTGGAAATGAATTTAAAAATAATTGTATGAAGAACGCCATAATATTTAACTATATTTACCTTGTTGTATTCCAGGGAGCAACTTTAACTTCATCATCCATTTTAAGTTGAGTTTCTTCATCATCATCTTCTTGTGGAGCAAATATAAATTTCTCACCATAACCGGCGTCCTATTAATGCAATTAAATTGATATGTTTTGAAAAGATAAATCTTGTATAATGTAACCTTTAATCTTTGCTCTGCTGCAATCATACTAAAATAAGCACAACACTGCTCGGGTGAGACCATCGCACGAATCTCTTCTTCAGATGGCAGACGGAATTCTGGCTTAATAACCCACCAATTCGAATCCATACCAGTACGTTTGAAATCGGCACATTGCTTTAAACGCTTGCGTATACTACTTTCCGAATGGGCAGGGAATGCTTTTTTGATGTCATCCATTCTTATCCTTCTAGGCTGATCTGTGCTGTTCCAAAATAGTCTGTATATAAACACCTGTCAAAAAAGGGTTAATTTAAGTTAGGATGAGTAAAAAATATGATTCAACTATCCGTGCTGTAAACGGTTCCCACAGGTGGAACTTTAGGGTTAAGGTTATAAAATAAACTTACCTGCAAAAAGTCTCTTGTAAAATTATTAGCTCTCTTCGAATTCGGTCCAGGCACCTCGTATAGTGGACATTCCTGTCCAACAGTAAACAAAGCATTTATCTCTCGAATCCAATAGTTATTTCGTGTTCGAATGACCAAAAAGTCAGTTATGCTTATATTATGCGGATAAATTGGAGCTCTGTACATATTATTCTCTAGAGCCTGAATACAATGACCAGGATGAAGTATTCCCAAAAATGGACTTGTGTGTGCATATGCCACTTCTCCATACTTAAACTCTTGTGGTCCCGAATCCTTAGCCGCCTTACGTTTGTAGTAGTTTTTAATTTTCGAGCACATACCAACTTGATTCATCAGGGGTGGATGCTCTTCACAGAATTCAGCCAATATAATATCACCATCTTTGCCACTCAAGTCCTCCGGATTACGCATAAAGAATACATCTCCACCACCAGAAGCAATACGTTCGAGTTCTCTTTGCTTTGCTTTTTTGGCTATATGCTTGAGAAGAGGTGCAACTGGGTGAAGTGCAGACGAAGCCAAAGTTCCATGAGAATACTTTTTCATAGGTAACCTATGGAAGGCACGCAATTTCATCGGCCCCATATGAGTGGGGACAAATGGAGCACGTAATTCAACAACTGGCGTTGAGTGTTGTATAAGATTACCCCCACCGACTTTAAGTCGCAATGTGGGTTCAGTCTTGGGCATGTAGTAACTAAAAGGAAAAAAATTTAGATAGAGTAAAATTTTAATGCTCATTTCATTTCAACTTACGAATCATTTGAAATATTAAATGGATCACGATCGGGACTTTTTGGAGGAGGTGGCGGTGTATCTTCAGCTAGAACATTAATAACACCCGCTTTACCAAGTAGGATCTTAGATTTTTTAACATGAGGATGTGGTATTTTTATTTTCGGTGGTGGTCCAGTGTTTTTATTGATTTTCGATGGATCGATATCATCTGGGATTCCAAGAATTATATTTTCATCATTTGGATCTAGAGTTAGAACCTTGGGTTTGGGAACTTTGCTCATTTCTTCAGCATCCCAAATTATTTCATCTTCCCATTTGCTATAGATGAGTTCTTCATTTTCAACAGGAAAGATACTATACCATGTGTCGTCGATGGCTTCTTGTTTTTGTATCGATCTAAAATGTTTTTGTTTATTTTTAAAACTTATTTATTTAAATAAAATATAAATATGCTTATGAAAATTTATTGGTGTTAGTGTGAGGCAGTACATTTAAATTTGTAATAATAGAAACGGTTATAAGCATAAATTTCATTGATTCGAAAATTTATTTTGTTAAAATTTAAAATTATTACGGCGAACCCCACTGGGGAGTTATAGGGTGAAGCAGTGGATTGGGAGAGTTATGGAAATTTCAAAATCAAATTTCTTGAAATATGAATAATTTTATTAAATTTGGTGAATGCTTGTATTTTTTCTATCTATCTTTTCTTTGATTTAGAATTAATTTAAAAAAAAAAACAACAATTTTACTAAAACTTACATTGAATTCTTCTGCTTTCCTTGACTTGGCGCATTTGGATGCGGCATCTTGCCTGGAGTCGCTCCAGCAACAGGTAACGATTTGCCAGGTTGAAAAATCCTCGAACCACTCGAGGGTAGCCAACCAGCAGCATTTGTTTTAGAATTTAGTTTTTGTAATACCTTTGCTTTAATATCATTGCCATCCCACACCACATCGTCTTCCCAATGCAATTGTGAGACCATAAGGAAAGCATCTTCTGCAATAGCTTCACCTTTGATCTCCTCTTCATCTTTGGGTTCGACTTTAGCATTTTTATCGCGGATTTTAAATCCATAATTGAAGCCATCACCGGAATCGGGAACTTCCAGCATATCATACCAAATTTGTGCAGGACCATATCGCCAGTCTGCTACTTTGGGTTTGTTTTCGTTGTTGTCACCGCTGTCGGTGCCTTCGTTTCGAACATCTTCGCTGTTTGAGATTCGCAATAATTTATCCTCGTCGTCGGACATGCACATTTCTTTGCTGGGTGCGGGGGCGTAATGAAATCCAAAGCCTTTTCTTTTTGGTTCCTCAGAGTCACTTGTTGAATCGGATCCAGCGTTGGGATTCTGAAAGGGACTTAGTGAAAATATTATGAACTAGGGCTGGGCTATGGATTGTCATACCTTCTGATCTCTGGACTGTTTTCGTTTTCTTCTTCTTTTCTTAACACTTCGCCAGATCTGAGGTAAACTTGAAGGTTTACCTGGACCAAAAAGTCTTGAAAAACGAAGAACTTTATCGGGACGAAAGTCGGGAAAGAGTTCTCGAACATCGATATTGGCGTACTTTGATGGCAGCATAGCCGCTAATGGTGTATCTAGTTTTTTTTCAACTTCTACAAATACAGAAAAATGATTTAGTCAGAAGTGAAGTTGCTTTGGGTTTTCTTACGTTTTTCGCTAGGATTTTCAGTTTCAGTGGGTTCTTGCTTAACACCTTCGGAAATAGAGTTGCTTCTCACGGGAGCACTTGGTGGGGGCATTAGTTCTTTATCATCGACCTTAACACCTGGAAAAAAGGTTGAAATTCACTTTGGATCTACAGAAGCTCAAATAATTAAATTACCATCAACTACAACTTTACTTGCAGGTATAACATCATCTAAATCAAGAACTTTTGGCGGGGAATGAGGACAGTCTTCGGACATTTCAGTAATATCCGAATAGTCAATAGCATCTTCATCTTTTTGCATATCCTCTTCATCATCAGATAATTGGTTTTCTACCTTTTTATCGCCATTTTCAATGACTTCATGGAGCAATGAATTCAAGCCAAACCTAAAATAAAATCACTTGGAATTTATAAGCCGATCCCATATTCGCAAATTTGTTTATTTATTTTTAACTTACTTTGATAATGAAGCAAGATGTTTTTTAGTTTCCGGATCAAATGCATTTCCAACATCATCGACTAATTTACCATCGGAATCGATGTTACCAAATAGAATTCCGGTCATATCAAAGCTGCCTTGGCTGCCACCGGAGCCATCATCATCACTATCAGAATCCATTGGACTGATAGACGCTATGTGGGAAATTCAATTTAGATCTACTTTACTCAATCTTTCTGATGAAATTTATATGGAATATCTTAAGAAGTTCTTTATGAACACAATATAAATGTTTTTGTTTGAAAATTTTTTGTATTTTTATGGAAAAATTAAAAATAACTGAGGAGAATTGATATTTTTGTTGATAACGCGAAACAGTTTTTTTCAGCGGTGTGAAATAAGATTTTTTTTTTGTGTCAAATGTCAGAAGTTTATGGGCTTACAGCTTGAAGTTGATATGAAAAGAAATAAAAGAAGTTCTGGCAGCACTGATTGGAAGAGATATTTACGGGTTGATTACACTAGTACTCAGAGACTCTAATGTCGTTTTCAATTGGCAATCCGGAATTGGTTTTAGATTCAGAGTCCCAATTGAACAGTTTTTTTCGATTCTGAAAAATTTGAAGTTTGGTGTGACTGTATTAGTACTTCAAACAATCACTGCACAGTTGGCACAATTTGTAAATTAAAAAAAAAAATGACATTTATCAAGTGTGACATTTAAATCTTTGAATGTGTGAGTGATTCTGTTTTTGCTTCTGATTTCAAATCCAGAAGAGAAATTATCTTTTTTTTTAGAATCAGAACTGTCACTTTAATTCATTAAACATTAAACTCAAAAAGTCCTCCTTCATTAGCTTTTGAAAAGGCAATATTTATAACGTAATGACGGAATTTGCTTTGAATTTCTATCAAAATGCAGACTTCGTATTCACAATCATTTTAAGGGTGTTGTTTATAAAAAATTATGTGACGTTATTTTATGCTATAAGAATTTAGAGGTGAATTAGCACCCACACAATGTAATAGAATTCTCTTCTTATAACTTCGAAAAAGAGAGATCTATTACATATTGTTTCAGCTAACCGATTTCTTATCGTGATTACCTTAAAAACCTCTACTCACGGCCAGTTGTATAATCGTAGTTCAAACTTTGTTCAACTTTTTAATTCTCCAATTAAGGCTTCAAGGCTCGTTTAAGAATTGAATTGATTGTTATCACATCGTGAACCAGAGCTAAACGTTAACTAACCTGCCGAATTTGGAAGATAGAAAGTGCTGAACCACAGTTTAAATATTTTTGTGCAACTGGACCTCAATATCACATAGTTCGTAACTATTCACCTGTTGATAGTATTTTTAGGGCCTATTTGTTTACAGTGGGATACGTTTCTGGTAAAATTTTCAAAGGTTCTGGCAAAATAATGCTAATCAATTGAAATAGGCTTTATTACTTAATCCATAATTCACAACTCGAATTATTATCAGAAAAAATATTAGGTTACATAAACATTCTACAATTTATGCGTAAGAATAATGTTGCTCATTTTGTTGTAAATATTTGTTATTCTTGGCATCACTTTAACATTCCCTCACGTGACGCCATATTTCTTCCAACGGAATGAGATGAACTTGAAACTGTCATTTGGAAAATTTTCACATCGTCTTGTGTCTTGTTGGGAATTGGACTTGTCATATGATCAAAAAAAGTTCTTAAAAATCTTGAAAAAATGTTGAAGAATTTGTTAATACTATCCTTTTGCTTAGTTGCAAGTAAGTAAATTAATTAAAATTTTAAAAAACCATAATCATTTGCTAGTCCACATCTGAAAAAATGTTATAAATTCAAAATCATTTACAACTATCGATTTTTCGTTATCAGTTCGAGGTTTTCACAGCTTCAACCCATATTTTTTTTTTACTAAGTTTTTACATCTTTTACAGTTAAAGCCTCTGGCGAATTGAAAGTTCTCAAATATCCCGATTCCCTTGGCTTTAAGGGCAATGATAAACTAGCTTGCGAAAGTGTCGGCGATTTTGTGTCTGCAGCCTTAGGCTACTGGGTGGATGATGACACTGACTGGCCTGCATTCTTCATCAATGATCCTTTCAAAACTCCCAAAAATGCTTTGGTTGTAATTTTCACCGGAATTAATGATCTGAATCTGAACAGCAAGGTCAAATCCTATCCAATAGCTGGAAGTTGTTCTGTGGAATCTATGAATGCCCTCAGCTCGGAGATGGAAACATCAAATGGAATGTGGAATTCAGTCACCTTAGACATGAGTCAGACAAGAGAATTTGTAGAAACAATTGAGTCTACATTCGAAGATATTCAGCCGGGACCTATTAAGTCCACAAATAACTTGAAGCCAGATTTGCACTCAGAAGACAAGGACTTCCTCACCCAAATGGCATACGCCGAGCAATTGTTCAAGAAATACTCATCCTCTGCCCAGCTGCCAACACTTGTAAACGTGCACATTTCTATCGAACCTCTTTTCAAGGCTCACGGGGAGAAATCTCCAGCTGTGGCTGAGGCCCGAAAATTAATTTCCAACCTTCTTGAAACTCTGTACTCCACTGCCAATTCAGACAACTTAATTCTTGCTGTTGCCGAAAAGGCTGAACCTGGCCGTGCCAAGCGTGAGGCCGTCGATGGTCAATCGGTAAGTTAATCGAAAAATCTAACATAACTGCAGATTAAACATTTGGCATCATTTTCAGGCCAAGGATCTTAACCTTGCCACCTACTACAACGAAGATTACCCAGTGATCTTCAACATCATCCTTTGGTTCATGGTAGTACTAGGGTTCTCTGTGCTCGCCATCTGCTACGCCATTGGTTCAATGGATCCTGGAAGGGATTCCATCATCTACAGGATGACCTCCACCAGAATGAAGAAGGACAACTAAGTCCGTCCTATACTTTTGTGTTTTATTTCGAGTGCTTACAAAGCATTTTGTTCCATAATATTAAAAATCAACAATTTCTATTCAATTTTAAGACACACAACATTAAACACCGTTAGCGAAGTATTAAACATTAAATAATTGGGTTTATAAAAAAAAAAATTGTTGGCACCCAAAAGTTGTATAAATTAATAATTAATATTATAAAATCGTTTATTGTTTTTCTTTTCTTTACTCTATTTTTTTTTTTTTTCATTTTATGTTTGTTTTTATTACAAATATTATATTGATGTAAATATTATTTTGTTTTGCTTTTTTCTTGAGAAAAAATAAAAATATAATATAACATCTAATAGTAAGTGTAAAAATGCATTTTATTTTCTATAAATATAATGCACTGACTGAATAATAAATAAACAAGATGTTGCAACATCTTACAAGAAGAAAATCATTTTCCGAAGTCATATAAAAGTTGACACAGATAATGTTGAAAATTATCGAGGCATCTCGTTTATGAACGCTATTGTGCTGTATGCTCGCCAGCAGGCTTGAAAATTGGGCTGAAGGTAATAATTTAAAATTTTTAAGCGGGTTTAAAAAAAAAACTCAACGAAGTTCTTTCACATGATAAAAGAAATGCATACCCAATTAAAATCAACTGTGTGGGACGGGTCAGCACTTTCAAATTGGTTGGAAACGGACACCGGAGTTAAACAAGGGTGCTTTCTGAGTGCTCTTCCTTTCAAACTCATCATCAATGATGTTGAAACTCGCCTTCCTGGAGGTGTTCGAAACGCTGATTTAACCATTAATGTTCTTTTGTAGCCGAAATCATGGTGCTTATGATTGGAACAAAACCATGGACTATAATGAACATTGAACATGTAACAATGAAATCTCTTCTACGGAAAGCCTGATGAACATATCATGGAAAAATATCTTTTCAAATCAACGTATTTAATGCTGTTGTTAAGTCTTCGAGGCTATAGTAAAATTGCGAAGGTGCTTTCTAAAGAAACTGTTGTAAATATTTGAAAATGATGTATTAAGGTAACAAATAAATTAATACTTTACTTATACTTACTTACTAAACCACTGACGGTTCACAGGGCCTTTAAATGATTGTTAATCGGTGGATGAGGAAGCATTTAAAGGATCAATACTGCTCCAATCCGATGTTTGACACAAGGGTCTGGGTCTGATGCGAGTGATTATTAAAAATTATTTAACTCTTTGTCTATTTGAATTTACACCCCGATTCCGGAACCTCCCAAGACACAATAGCTTCACAAGCTTCCCATTTTTAATCATTTTATTTGAAATCTGTAAAATTGAAAATTAAAATTAACACTTTCATTTTCGACTCACTGCTTTGAAGGAGACCAGAGTCTTGTGAAGTTATTGTTATTTGTGAGATATCAGTGAGGTAAGGTTTACTAGAATCTTCTGCTTAGTAGGTACCTTCTGCGTGCTGAAGCATTTAGCGACGGAACATAGACAAAAATGTTTAAAATATGCATTTTTTCTGTTTTTTTGCTTGCATCTAGCGAACTATTACTTTTTGGCAAATGATGGTCGAATGCTACTGAATGCAAATCCAACCGTTCGTGACAAGCGTGATTTGAAAATTTAATTGGATGAAAATAAAAATTTTAAAGCTCCTGAGTAAAGCTATTTGAACAAATTTATAACAGAGGGGTAATATTGGTAAGCTGGAAACATCATATCTTTGAAATATGCAAAGAATATTTTTGTATGAGTGAATTGATTAAAAGACCGTTCATAGATTGTCATCGAATTTAAAATTTTTTAAGGATAACTGAAAAAAATTTTTTAAGTGGGTGTGTCAGTTGGTGAAAATTAACAATGAACATTTTCGATACCAATTTTCTTTTTATTCCAGAGAGTTTTATTAAATTCAATGATGTAGTTTAAATCGCTATACAAATGAAACCACTCTGCATTTTGGGGCGTATACGGACTTTGAATAACGACAGTAATGTTGACCCCATGAAAATAAAAGTTCGATAAGAGGAATGGGTTCAATAAATGTAAAGGATTTTTTAAAGGTATACAACTTTGAATAAAACGAAGTTGAATTTTTATATCGATAATAACGGGGCGAACGCTGTCCTCGAAATCGATTATTTCGGACTTGTCGGTGCAGATTAGCGACTTCACATATCTTAAAATGGTCTAGCAACGTTCTTGGAGAATGGAGGCCAATTCTCGGGTCCGAAACGTGAAACTATGCGGTTACAAAATGTTTCCTTCAATGAATTAATTTTGAACCAGCAAAAAGTCAGTTTTTCTAGATGTAACGGTGTCGTCTCAACATACACTTGAAATTTACCTTCACTCCAAATACGGCAGTTTTGTTTATTGACGTAGTCATTTACCCAAAAGTGAGCTTAATCGCTAAACAAATTTCTCTTATGAAAATCTCCAAATCGGGATTAACGGCAATCTTATTTTGGGTCCATTCACCGTAAGTCATCGCGTAGCTTCAGTTCGTCGCCCTAGTGACACAAAATGGCCGCCAGCTAAAAAAGTGTTGCCAACTTAAAGTTCTATACCTACCTCTAACAAAGACCCCATGTAAATACATATTTTTTCATATTTTGTGTATTGAATGAGTTATAACCAATTTTATGAAAAAAATTGATATTTTTTTTTTGTATAGGAGTATAACCACGCAGTTTAGTAAAGTTAGTTTATGACTCCTATGAGCATTTAATATGATAAGTGAGTGTTTAGTTAAATATAAATATTGATAAATTTTTTTTGTTCATTCGTCATTTTTATCATTCCAAAAATATATTCAAAATATTACCACATTATTTGCCTTACACATAAGAAATCACAAAATATTAATTTTAGGATACATATCATTAACTATGTATATTGTGCACATCACCTAAACAAAAAGATAAATATCTTATCTGGGAAATAAATTAATTGTGAAGATCCTTTCTGTCATCTCACAAGTCATAATTATAACTAATAAAAAAAAGTATGTTTTAAGAGGGACAATAATTGGATAGCCTCTTTCACAACATTTAACATTTTTATATCTGCATCTGAATTGAAAAACTACTTCAATATTCTCACTGACTCCGCACATTAGATAGTTTGCTGCTGTCCGTTGTTAGTTGTTAATTTCCTTGAATTCTACTTCCTATGGAAATCATTTTTAATTTACTTATTTTCTATTATTTTATTTTGGTTCTATTCATTTGTTAAGTTGGTTATTTTGTCCGTTTGAGTTTTATCGCTTTTCGCTGTTATTATTATGTAGTTTGAAAGGTTTTGTTTTTGTTTTGTGTTGTCTGCATTGTTTTTATCAACTCTCGCTCCCAGATCCCTGTCTATTTATGGCTTGACGACAATGCAGCGATTAAACAAGCTTCTTCAACTTTTTATGGTAAAAAAGAACATAAAATATGGAAGAAATACAAAAACAAGGAAATTAAATGCTCAAGTTGGTTGCACAAACTTGCTGCTGCATTAGGAAAATATATATAGAAAAATATCATGAGATGCGAAATGTATCATGCAGCGAAAAATATATATCACATAAGATAATAAAGGGTGCCCCAACAAGAACGCAAGATTTAAATTTTAAATAAAACGCAGACATTAAAAAAAAAAATTGCGAATTCTTTATTATATCGTAAAGTAGACAAGATGAGTTTATGTATGAAACAACACATCGGACAGATGGTCCAATGGTGTTAAATCGCACGTTCTAGGCGGCCAATTCTGGGGTCGAATTACCGCATCAGTTCACTAGTAATACGTGACTGAATTGTGCGAGTTTGACATTACCGTTCACGTTATTGAGCAATCTAGTACAGTAATTTGACATTTCCTCATCAGTTATCGAGCAAAATTTCATTCGATAACTAAAGAGCTCACTGATTAGAACAAAACTGAAGGAAAATGTAAGAATTTTTCGATCACTGATGGCACTCACTCACTCGTTCACTGATGCGGTAATTCAGCCCCTGGTCTCCAAAACGCGAAATAACACGACCGAGAAATGACTGATGCAGCAATTGAATTGTTTCTCTGCCTGTATAAGATGTGGCGTCGTCTTGTTGAAACCACATCCCCTCCACTTTCATTTCTTCAATTTTAGGCACGAAAAAATTGGTTATCATTTCACATAGTGGATTTGGAAACACCAATTTCCTGAGCTCGGTGTCGAATTGAGGTGGATGAAGTTTGAGCGACATCATCACGTACTGCTGCGATATTTTCGGTCGATCGATCTGGTCGAAGGCGCGTTGTTGTCTTTACATCAGTGACAGACCCAGTTTCAGCAAATTTTTCCATTAATCACTTCACAGTTGACTCTTTTGCATTATTGAGCATTATTGTAACCCCAAATTGATCGCAATTTTCGAACTGTAGCCGCAAAACTTTCACCATTTTGGTAAAACAATTTCACAATGAGAGTGCGTTGTTCATTCGTGTAGTGCTCCATTTTTATTAAACTTATACCTTCTACTAACAAACAATAATAATTGTTCACATGTCAAACAATGACACTTCGAATGGCGCCAAATTTAAATCTTGCGTTCGTATCATGAGAGCAAAATATTTAATGCGGCGAAAAATATACATATCTTACATAAGATAAGAAAAATTTTCCGCTGAACTATATGTTTTTTTTATCGAGTCACTCACTTAATCCTTATAATAGTTTATATAGCAAAAAAAAAGGATAAGAAAATAAAAACACGAAGAAGAGGAAAGTTAAAACAGGAAACTTTGTTTGGTACTTGTTTTTTTTTGTCCCTTCCATTGAATACCCTCTCTTGGGTTGCAAAAAACTCGTACCCCAAGTGCTAGCCTATATACAAAACTATAGAATAATAATCTTACAACTATCAAAAGGACCAGCCAGAGAGAATGAGAAGTCCTCGTTAGGAAAAGGAAGAAGACATTTTTCTTTGCATTGTGAAAATTTTGTAAGACAATGAAAAATTATCCATTATTTCTTGCTCTTGTTGAAGTAAGAGGGAAAATGGTTCTTTTCTTTGTTGTTTGATTGATTCCGCAGAAAATGCACGTGGATATTTTGTAAATTAAAGTTCTTTCCTTCATTAAAAAAAAAAAAAAACTACAACAACACACAAATGATCACAAAAGTAAAAGTCAGGTCTTAATCTTGCGTTACACCATTATTTAGATTAAGTTTTTTTTTGTTTAAAGGTTTTTCTCACTTAAGTAAAAGGTACTTGAATATAAAATGTTTGTCTTGTAAAAGACAATTTCGTTACAAAATTATACTAATGGATTGGAAACTTTTGAACATTAAAACTGTCTTTTTTGTTGTGTTTTTTGTTTTGTTTGAAAAAAAAAACGCAAGGTTGATATTTTTGCGTTAGTTGATTGATATTGATTTTTAAGTAACTTTTTTTTTTGTTTTATTTTAAGGAAATAACTAAACTTGAATAAGAATGTAATTAAAGAAAAAGATTGGCAAACCTGAATAATGACATCGATTGCATAAGTTCTTGGGGGTGTCATATATTTTCTTGGCATTTAAGGCATTAACGCCTTACTCTGAAAAGTATGGGAGGGGTCTTCAAAAAAATTATAAGCATAAAGAATAAAATGCACTAATGGGTTGCATGAACTTGCTCCTATGTGCGATCATATCGTCATTTTTAAGTCCAAGAAGTGTAAAACCATAATTTGACTTAGAATAAAAATATTAGCCTATATTTCATATCACGAACTTATTCATAGTTGAACTTATTGTAGAACTTTTTAGGCTGGTTATTTTTTATTTGTGTAGATGTTTCAATTTATGTATTTTGTAAAGAAAATAAATAAGCCAACACGTATATTATGTTAAATACCTACCTAAAAAATATGCATATATAGAGCTTGAAATATTTAATATTTAAAATATTTAAAATATTATATTTAAAATATTTAAAAATTCGGTACCTACCAAATTTTTATTTATTTTTTCATTTCAAGTGATCCAACATTTATTTAAATTTATAGAATTTTTTTAATCATCAGACGCATTTTCGGAATTTTCAAAAAGGCAAAAAATATGTATACCAGGCGGAGTTGTTTTGGTTTTAAAAAATCAATAGAACTTATCTTTATCATAGTAATGTCAAGTTTTGGAAATCTCGATTTCGAACCTTGGCAATACTTATAGTCGGAAGTATAAAATTATAATAAAATATTGGGAACAGTTAGAAAACCAAGCAATACATTTTCTTAAAGCCAATAATGTATTATTTCATTTTTTTCTTTAATAAAGATGTTTTGAAAAAGAAGTTTTGAAAAATAATGGAAGATTGTGTTTTTGGCTTTAAGAAAAAGTATTGGTTACATTTCTAAATGGTGCCATTGGTGTTTTATTATTTTTGTTTGTTTTTGTTTATGTTCTTGTTCTTGTTCTTCTTTTTTTTTTTTTTTTTTTTTTTTTTGAACGGGTGAATATAGACCCCGTAGTTTTTTCTCCTTGAATTGACTCAAGCTAAAACTGGGTATATGTATCGTATGCAAAACATCTTAAGTGTATGCAAAATGTATTTTTACTTGGCTTGTTACGTTGGTCATGGTCATCCTACAAAGTCGTGTCCATTTATTTGGGATGCCGAATTTTTTCATGGCTTTGTAAAGTTCTACCCTGGCTATGCTATCATAGGCGGCCTTAAAGTCTATAAACAGATGGTATGTTGAGATGTTAAATTCTAGACATTTTTCCATCGCCTGGCTAAGGGTAAAGATCTGATCAATTTATATTGGCCGATTATGGTTTTAGCGTATGGGGCTATCCGTTCTTGTATGATAGAGGAGAGTATCTTATAGGCGGTACTCAACAACGTGATACCTCTATAATTGCTGCACGTTGTGACATCTCCTTTCTTATGTATGGGGCAAATTATACCTTTTCGCCAGTCTTCTGGCATTTCTTCTTGCTCCCATACGTGCACTAGAATATCGTGAATTGCTTGACGTAAGGCTGGCCCGCCGTGGTGGAATAATTCGGCTGGTATGCCATCGGCCCCCGGGGCTTTATTATTCTTAAGCCGGGCTATAGCCTTCTCAACCTCTTCTATGCTTGGTGGCGGTAACATATGGTATTCTTCTTGAAGTAGTGGAGCCTCTACTTCTGCAGTGAGCTGACCATTTAGCAATTCATTAAAGTACACTTCCCATCGCTCCAGTATGCTTGGGGGATTTTAAGACAAAAACCTTTTTTTTCATTCGATTTGGAGGTCATGATCTATTGATTACCTTCTGTTGCAATTTTACCCACATTATTTTACATATTAACTGGACTAACAAAATAACAGACAAAATGTTGACATTTTTAAAATGCGGAATTTATGAAAAAAAAAATTACGTATACGCCATAGTGAACATTCTTCGTAAAATGATAATCAAAATGTTTTTCTTCAGCAATGATTAAAAATTAATCCCAATTAGGAGCTCTTATGCTTCTATTTTTTAGGCATAGAATCTAGGACAATACCTTGGACAACAGGAGTTGTAAGAACTGAAGTTATTCTTGTGAAAATTTAATTTAAAAAAATTTAAGTTATAAATTTGAACTTGCTAGAATAAAGTCATAAAAAAAAAAATTAATTGAAAATAACCTACATCTAAAATAGTAGCTAATATCGCAAATTAATACAAATTTAAATTGACGCGAAGTTAAAAAGTGCCCGCAGTGATAATTTTAAAGGACAATAAAAGGTTGATAGTCCCCAAGCCATTTCATCATATTTTCATGTTTTGGTTGCTATAGATTTTAAATTATTGGATTTACTCAAGTGAATTAGTGGTGTTGTCAAAGAATATACCTAAAACAGCCAATAACATTAAAATTAACTTTTCATTATAATTTATTCTGTCCAGTGGGTTTTGTAGTACAAAAAGAATTATATTTTAATACAACAAAGGTCTTGGTAGTTAATAGGGATTTAAATTAAAATGTTAAATCATGCTCAACCAAGATAATTATAAGCAAGGATCACTCCCTTAAAGTCCTAAGGTCAATTAGACTACTAAGATGCTACAAATATTAATAACTTTTATATGTCGCAACTGATGGTATGTAGGCAATTATAGATTCACAAAAAAAAAAATCGAGCATAATTTTTTCATCAAAAAAAAAAATGAAAGAGCATAAAATTCATAATGCTTAAACAAAGCCCAGACCAAAACCGAAATGCGGCTATCTTCACATACAGTCAGACAGCTGTCAAAGCCATTAACTCGGCCACATCTTCATCTTAATTGGTCCAGCAATGTCGCGATGAACTTGCGAGCCTGAATACTAACCTCGTTGTCACTTTGATCTGGGTTCCGGGCCATAGTGGTATCGAGGGAAATGAACGGACTGACGAGTTAGCCAGGCAAGGATCGGCCCTTCATAGCTCACTTGCGGAAATGGTTAACATTCCTCTTGGTGAGGGGAAATATCTTTTCTATCTACCAAACTCAATCAAATCGAAGGTGGAGCAATTTACTAAACTGCAATATATCTAGGAAGATATGGCCCACCTATAATAAAACCCGTACAAACGATCTAATATGCAGGCCCAGGCAAGACATTGCCAGGGTTGTTACAGTTTCTACCGGACATTATCCTATAGGAGTTCATGCAGAGAAGTTGGGAATTTCTTACAACACTTTTTGCCGTAGTAATGACCAACGAGAAAAGGAAACGGTAATCCATGTCCTGCTTTGGCAAACTTAAGAATGCAATCGTTTAGAAAACCATTCTTTCACGAACTCAACGAGCTATCTGAGACGAAGATCAGAGATCTAATCTTCTTTCTCAATGTGACAAAATGGCTCTAACATAATTCGCTGTGAAGCTTCTCTAGAAATCTTTCCCTTTCTTTTATAGGTCAAACGAGTTATGGTATCAAAACGGCGCACTACAGCGCTATTTGTTTTCTCAGGCTAGGTTGCCTTGAGATCGCCATTTCTACCTACCTTGAATTGCTTATATGAGCCAAAAAAAGTTTGAGTTCAAAACTGAAGATGCCACCTGATATATTGTAAAGTTACAAATTAAAAAAATTAAAAAAAACGTTACATTTTTTATTTACTCTACCGGAAAAAATTGAAGAATCAACAAAAAATTCACAATTTTTAGGTGATTCCGAGCAATGAAAAAACAAAAGGAAAATTCGAGCTGTAAGCATCTTATTTTTGGATGTTTACTTTAATATTTGTAGGTTCAAAGATTTTTGAGCAATTCTAGGAAAACCATAGACAGCAATTTTTTTTTTTAACCTAATATGAATCCGATAACTTCTTTATTCAGCTTAAATTGCTTTATTTAAAAACTACTTTTATTCAATTATTTGTAGCCGAGATTTAAATCTTTAAATAGATAAGGATCATTTTAATTTAAATAAAGTTCATACTTTTAACTAAATTTCGACCTTTAACTTACACGCTTCTCAAAAATTAATTCTTATAGTGAATTGTGAATAAAGCGCTTAACTAAACAGTTTTTCTTGAAACTCCTCGTAGTAACAAGGACCATCAAAATAACGAAAAAATTTGTATGGCTGCTTTTCGTAGGATAGCTGAAAAATTACTGATGAAAAAAAATTTTGAAGATGAGATCCAAAAAATGACTACCTACCATTTCCGTTGTTTATTTTTTTTACGAACATTTTTCTTTAAGTTATGAGCTATTGAACATCATCTACATATTTCGATTAATTTTTGATTCCCTAATTTTTTTCGACTAGTTTATAAATGTTTTAGAGTATTTTTACAAAAAAAATTGATATGCAAGTTTTTGAAAACTTCAAAAAAAAATATTCATCTGTTTTCAAAAAATAAAATTGATTGCTTTTTTCAAAAATTAAAAAAATGTCATGACAGGAACCGTTTTTTTTTTGGAGCTAAAAAATCTCATTTTCCCCTCCAGGGAATTTCTATAAAATCTTAATTCCGAGGTACAGTATGCATATCGTTAATCAGGATATAAAATTGAAAACGAGGTGTAACAAATGCTTGCATTAACCAATATTTAAGTGTATTAAAATTTAAAACCATTATGATCCAAGAAAAGTTTTAGCAGTTGTTAAGCTGACTATTATAAATTATAGTACTATTATCATAAGAACAAGTTTTTATTTTTATTACTTGTATTACTGTAAGTTTGTTATGTTATCGCAATAAAAAAAAATAAAAAAAAAATAAACATAAACAGAATTATTTCCCCGAAGATTTGTAGTTAGTTATCATGGGAAGTCATTTTCAAACACTTTAAAAGTTGGTTACGCTTTTATGGTATCTACTAAAGTAAGTTTTTATTATTGGCCTAACTTTTCATCGCAATAAGGAGAAACTTTTTTTTTTGTCCCTTGAAGTGAACTGACATGTTTCAGTAAACATAATTGGAAGAATTTAGTTTTTTTTTTCCTTACAGATTTAGCTCTCATCTGGAGCTGTATTCAAATACTTAGGTAGATACACGTGCTTTGTACATGGCTTGGCCTTATATTATTTTGACCGATAGTTTTTTTAAAATTGTTTCGAAAGAATACTTTGAAGGGATTTAAGCTAAAGCTTAAATTTATATTTTAATTGCGATTATAGGTATGAGTATGTATGTACCATAGAGCAAGTTTTGGATTCGTATAAAAAATCAGACTTGTCAAAAAAAAAAATGGATCCTGCAATTTTGTCTGCTTGCACACGTTTGGGTGCACAGGTTTAAAGGAAATTGATTTTTTTAGCTCCAAAGATAAAGATACCTGTCAATTTATATTAATGACATAGCTGTTTATCTCAAAAAACTACTGAAAACGGCTTTGATGAAATTTTTTGAATTAGGTTTTTTAAGTTAGGTATTTATTTTATTGAGTCATAAAACATTTTTCAACCAACCGTTTTTATTTCGATTTTCTTATAAACGCTTTGACTGATCGTGATAAATTAGATGGCACAGCAAAATATTCAATTTTTCATTTTTGGAGTTTTGAAAAAAAAAAAAATAAAATTATTTCTTTTGAAAACTCAATATTCAGAAAAACTATTAAATACTAAAAACTTTTATACTATTTTTTTTATTGACATACCCAAAAAAAATTTTTACCAAAAATTATATTTCCGAAAAAGCATAAATTCCACTTTCTCACTTCGTCTTATTTTAGTATTGCTCAGTCTTGCTACTCCCGCTGTCGTCTATACCTCGGTACAGGCAAGTTAGGTGCCCTGCAACCAATTAGTAAGTCAATAAGATACTTACTCAAAACTGTTTTTTTTTGGTTAAATCCCCTTCTTTAAGTGCATTTTTAATGTGACTTATAAAGGATGCTTTGTTTAGGTCTCGATACATGCATCATTAACCTCTTAGATATCTGTCAAATGTTAAAGGTTCATTGAACAATTGTTGGCAGATGATCCTTAATTTTAAGATAATTTACCTGTGCAAAGAAAAATATTTTATTTAGAAGATTGATTGGTCATGGTCAGAGTAAACAAGCCCGTTTAAAAGCTCGTCGGACCTTGTAGAGTCGTAAAACATCAAGTACAAAGGACGAGATTCCTCTAAAAAGGACACAACCAGCCACACTCAAATCCACTTTCAATCTGTTTTTTTTTTTTTTTTTATTGAGTAAAAAGCAAGACATGCCATTAGAAGGCAATTTCCATTGTTTACTCTGTAAACATACATACATACAAATGTATGTAAGGTCTGTGTTATGTAAGTACATAGGTATATTTTGAACGATTTTTGTGTCCCTATTCCTCTCTATTTGAATTGGTCCTTTTGGTTGATTGATGGTTCATTTTGGCGGGCTTGTCTTTATGTGTCCGTAGGTACATATGTATATACCAATACATACCTACACTTTTTGCTCACTTCCTCATGATGTCAATTGCAAACGATTTTTTAAGTGGATATTTTAAGCTCCAAGTGGTTTCGAAAAAAGAATAAAAATACTTTTTTAAAAAGATTTCCATTTACAATGGGATAGATGAAGCATGGGAGTGACGGAGACGTCGAGACGGCCGGCGAAGCATCCTGGTCGATTAGAGCCATTTACTGATTTAAATGTTGTCTTGATCCTGAGGCAGAACAGCAAAGTAATAGAATTCCTTTTCAGTATGATATGATGGATGTGTATTGTGAATTATTTTCATGAAAGTTGTCAAAAAAATAAATTCCATGCTTTTTCATAATTTTTTTTTTTTGCTTTATTGATCAATTGAATTTTTATATTTTGGGCGTCTCACGGAAGTCACGGTTCGGATAGTGAATGGTGTTAAAATATTTAAACGTTTTAATCACACAGATGCGGGGATTGGAATCAAAAATGTAAAGAAGTTGTAGCACTTACAAGAGTGGGAAGAAACTGAAAATTTTAGCTAAATTCGAATTTTTATCCAGTTTTGGCAGCTTCATGGCATCTTTGATATTGGTTGTAAAAAAATCTTTCCCATGACAAATTTTTTTTTTCTAGTAAAAACCATTTGGAAAAAAGTTATGATCAAAAAAGCGTGAAATACAACCAATTTGTTGTTCCTGAGCTATGATTCCCGCTAAGATTTTTTCCCTACTTTGAGATAAAAGTGCTGCGGTCCTCACCTGAAACTAACAATTCGTTTGTGTCTTGACCATGTGGTTTTTCGAACTTAAAAGTGTTAACGGAAGTATCCTAAAAAATCTTTTTTGGACTAAAACTATTGGATGCGATATCTATTATTCTCAATAGCCACAATAAGAAAGGCAACGCAAGAATGTGTCTATCATATTTTCAAATATCGTAAACTCAAGTATTGGATCAAGGAATATTTTTATCTTCTGTGAATCCACATATTTTGTGAAAATAATTCAAAATCCCTCAAACTTCCTACCAATAAAATAAAATGAGTGTCATTTATAAGAACAAATTATATAATATGAATAAAGTATGATGTCTGGTCAGCATTAACGCAGCCAAATCTCCATTTAAAATGTCAAATTTGACAAACTACATCGCAATTTTTAGCGATTTTTTAATAACACCCAACATCCTTTTAATTTTTTTTTTTGTATCGCCCTCTAATATAGTAGTGTCTGTATATCTTCCAAGAACCAAATTGTGGGTGGTGAAAGTGTCCTTTTATGTGTTGAGAAAATAATTTTTGTTGATAAAAATATAAAGGAAGGAACATGGTGGCATGTGACTGATGATCTATGGAGAGCAAAAAGTGCGACACACTGGCGACATAACAGTTAAGGGTGAAAAAAAAAAAATGAAAGAAGAATAAAGTACTCACAGACAAAAACAAAAAAAGAAAAAAAACCGATGAGTAAAAACAAAGAAACTTGACTGCAAAACAAATAAGGCTAAGTAATGGACTCTAAGCTGATTGTGAAGAACGCCTTGTTAATGTCATCATGTCTGGTCGGCCATGATGAAGGCAGCTTTTGTCCTTTTATTCTTTAATTCTTCTCCCTGCATGCCGCGCGCCGTCTTAACTATTTTTTTTTGTTGTAGTATTATTTTGTGAATACATCTCAGCATATTTATAGATATAGACCTCAAGCTGTTTATATTAGATTTTGTCGACCAATATTTTAGTATGGACTTTGAAGACCGGATATATATATATATAAATGTATAACGTTCCTTTGTGATAATGGTGACATTAAACCGAGTATATTGGCGATAAATTAAAACTGAATCACCAACATGTAACAGAAGCTTATGGGTGAAATAAATTAAGTGTTAATCAAGGGACTTTACTTAACGAGCACTTATTAACAAATATATTTAGAGGATGGATGGGTGGCTAAAGAAATGAGAGCATTAATTTAGATATACCACAAAGCTTAAAGCACATCTCTACGATATACGGATTTATGTATAGTTTGGCTGTAATGCTCTAAGAGCAGAAGGCAACTTAATACCTAACACGTGCGAAGCAAATCTCCATTAAGATTTTTTTTTTTTTTTTTTTGATATGAGGGTCGTCCCCCACACAGGACAAATGATATGAGGTAATTGAACTTATGTTAAGTGTCTTAAAAAGTCAAGAAATAGATGGATTTAATACCTAATCAACAATGAATTAAAGATCGATATTATTAGAAATTAGAGTCGAATTGCTATTTTTGTGAGTATATATCCCAAAAAAATAGGTCGAAGTTAATAACATTAAAGCCTTAGAAAAGTTTCTCTCTTTACCTTCCATAAAAATATTCTCTATTTACTGTACGAAAATAAGAGAAGTTCAGAGTATGCCGTATGGTGAGGCGGGAACGCTTTTCCTGCAGAAGCAGAAGATGTGCAAGTAGGTGTGGCAGTAGGACAGTCTACAGAATTACCAAAGAGCTCAGGTGTCCATAGCTCCAAGCAACACCTGAGCACAGACGGATCACTGTTCGTTTCAGATGAAGAACAGCTCAAAAGATGAAAGGACCACTTTTCTGTGGTTTGAAATAATCTGCCCGAAGTAACAATTTCCATGTATTTACCAGTAGAGAAAAAATCGTTACCGCAATTAAATCACTGAAGAACAACAAAGCGCTTTGGCTTTGAGGTATTCCCGCACAGTTATTACGACCACAGCCAACATCATCAAGCGAGCTACTGCAAAAACTCATAGTGAGACAGCATACTACAACATTCGGATCGGGAAAGCAAAGGTTGCGTTCGGGATGCCGTCCCAAATTAATTTCATGGCGTTATTGCACCAGGGAGGGTCTGACGTATAGAGAACCATTCGACACCTGCTCTGATGCTTGGGGTAGTAGATTTCCTATTTTTAATCTGGAGGAAAAATAACAAAGAGTGGAAAAAACTTGTAATTGAGCTTCCATCCAGATCCTGTCAAGTGCTTTTTCAATAACCAGAACGCATTAAAAACAGCAACTTGACAGTTATTAAGGGTATTCACAACATTTTGCTGGTTTTGCGCCGAATAGAAATCAGACAAATTTCAAAAATAGTATTTCCATATTTCTTCAATATTTTCAAGAAATGGCAATTTATTTTGAAAAAGATAGTAATAACTTGGAAAAACTTCCCTACGATTTATATCGCTGTAGATCATGCCTCGGTGGTAGCTGTTATCACTTCTCAAGAATAGAGTATGGCTACCACCTACCACTCAACTTTGGATGCTTCATAAAATGAAAGGTCCCTTCTTTATCACGGAATTAGTGTTGTTGAAATTTGATGAAGTCAGAAAGAAGGATATTGGCTTTTATTAGGACACCACTACGACTAAATGGTACATACTTATAATTTTCATCCAACTTGTTGACCCGGTAGATTCTACGGTGCGTCGTCGGGTGATGTCAATATTACCCGCTTAAAGTATATCAGTCAAAGATAGTGCTTTGCCGGTTGACTGGGGAACTACTTGTTTTAGAACTGGATTAAAGAAGTTACATGATGGTACTGGTGTACCTTCTTACACACTTTCAATGTATTTTAGATTTTGTAGGATCTATTATCAACGCAGCTGGATCATAAGATCCAAGATCCAATCGTGAGCAGATTATGGAGATCCTCACCATGAATGCTATCATTTATCGCTGTGAACTGTATGAAATAAAAAAAAAAAATCAGTACTTGTCGGTAAAACTTTGAAGCACAGCATTCATCATCATCGGCTTGTCAATCGGGGTCCAGTCCTTGTCTCCTTCAACAAGTCTCTCCACCTATCCCGGTCTCGAGCTGACGCCATCCAGTTGCGCCATCCAGTTGCTGCCGTCTACCATAGAATGTACCTACCACACAGGACTTTCCGAGCAGGTTCTCCTCGCTCATACGAGCTAGGTGCCCTGCCCACCGGAGTCTACCGAGCTTAATTTTTGTCACTATGTCTGCTTTAAGGTTGCGTACAATTCATGACGTCTCCGGAATCGTCCTTCCTCACAAATGGGGCCAACAATTCTCCTTAAGACTTTTCTTTCGAACTCGGCTAAGAAGTCGGAATGTCTTTTGCGTTACATAGATTTTGTATGCGTTTATGGAAATACATTTCTTTTTTTTTAAAGTAGCTTTTAGTCTAGGTATACGAATTTGGCTACATCTTTTATTGGATATTTTTGCCGTCTAGTTATTGGCTCAACTGCTCAATGTCCCAGACTTCCAAGGTAAAATTTCTTCTTCTTCTTAAAGACCCCTAAACCACTCATATACTAAGAGGTATTTGCAAGAGTTATAAATTTTTGCTTTGAAATATTTCAACCAAGAAAAAAAAAAATAAAAAAAAAGTGATATTTTATTACTTGTCTCGCTTTAATTAATTCAAACCATCAACAGTGTCTCCTTTAACCTGAAGTTATAATACTTACCTAAAAAAAACATATATAATAACATCAATCCTGAATTCCGAAATTCCATATGTTATTTTTTTTTTGTGTGTTTGGTATTCTCTTAATAGCTGTCAGCCAAGGAATGTTCTGAGACTTCACATGCTTACCCAACAATAGCACTGATGTGAACATAACTGCATGTCCATTTGACATGACACTTTGCCAGGCCGTTAATACCTTTTCAAAACGAAAAACATTTCCACATTCAACAACGCTTTCGCCAAAACCGCCCGTTACCGCAGCGCCCGCAATGTACCGCCCAAGACCGCCACCACCACCATTTCTACTTCTATACTTAAGCCTCTTAATGCAGACAGGTCGTTGGAGCATAAGTTCCTTTTCCATTTATTTTATCAACAAAATTTCGAACAAGGGTGGTCCTGAACGATTTACATGGCCTTTATCGCTGGGACCTTCGTTTCGGAAGAGAAAAGAAAAAGAAAAACTGTTTCCTTTTTCCCCAAATCCCAAAGGGTGGGAGACAAGAAAAATAAAACATACGAAAAAGAACCCCAAAACACTTCCTTCCGACTTCCGACTGTGTGTTTCGAAACTACCACCACAGGAGCTTGATGTATTTCTTTGGTTGTATACCGTTGAAATTAACTGCTCCCGTGCAACCCATATACAAGTATGTTTGTAGGTATTTTTCGGGCCAATATCTTTCACCCGTGTTTAACAGGCGACACAGCAAAAAGTTAACCCTGTTCGACTTGGTCCCAACAAAAAAAAAAAGGAAACAAAAACAAATTTACCCGTTCTACATTCACACATACCTGGATGGTGACTTAAAGTGACGGTCCGGGCTGGGCGAAGCGATGAATGGTATCTCTGCAGAAATGTACCGCCAACCGCTTTTATACCCAACCCAGCAGTCGAGTCGCAAGGAAATTAATGGTCGCCAGCACAATAAATCATGTTCAGTTCAACGAATACGGATTTTTTTGGGTAGCATGGTGGTTTTTTGTGATGGTGGGTTTGGGCCTGGGCTTGGGCCCTTCCTGTCAGAGTATTTGGCTTATTCCCCGTTTTATAATTGTGTCAAAACGTAAACGGCGTAAATAGTCGTGTACTTCTTTAATGGTGAGAATTGGCTTCTTGAGGATTGTGAGTATTGGACCGGAAATGGCAAGAAGGCTCACATCCCTGTCAAGCTGGTAAAAAGGTACATATAGGTAGGTATAAAACTCTTCTTATATTTGGTTCGTTGGTTAGTTTGTTGGTATCTAGTGGGTTGTAAAAAAAAAAAAACAAGAAGACGAAGAAGTACACATTTTATTACTTTCGAATGCGAGATAGGAATTAATTGCTCAGTAATGGGAATTTATTGTTTAGGGGAATTTGTGCAAAGATTGCAAAATAATTTATTTGTTCATGAGCCGCGAAAAAACCCACTCTGCTAATTTGATACTTATACTTTATAACTATGTAGAATACAGTCAAGTCTCTCTTTTGCAGGTTAAGTGAAAAAAGTCCAGATTCAAAATATCACACTTTACGATCATTGCAACCAAACTGTGAGGAACATATTGGAAACTAGATGGACAGTAGACGAGTTTATATAATTCTCGGTTGATTGGCATTGAACGAATCCTGTTTTTTTTTTAATCTAAAAAAAAAAATGTTTCAATTGTTGATTCATTATATTTCTTGTAAGAAATTGTTATGAAAATTTGAGCATCTTCATAATTCGTTTAAGAGAGATTTAACTGTAGAAATTTATTTGATTTTTTTCTTCAAATTCTCTTTTGTAGAATGGTTTTGTTTTTATTTCCATTTGTATTCTTGGTTAGAAATATAAATAATTACCAATGCAAGAATAAAATTACCTTAGCTGTGATTTGTTTTTATCATTATCTTGGAATTTCAAAGACGAATGGGTATTAGATTGCATTTGCAGATAAAAATGTTTGTAAGGTACCTATTTTAATTGTTTATAAATTATGTAGCATTTTTGTGGGGTGTGTCATATGGTTCTTGAACTCATAGTAATAAATTTGAAAATTATCTATGAGTAAAAGTTAGTTTTTGCATAAAGTTTTTTTAAGGGCGAGAGTAAATTTTTAATTTCTGAAAAAGTATCAATTAAAAAAAATTAAACAAAAATGTTTAGCTCATAGATTGTGAACAATTTTCTTTTGAATTTTCCTTGGTTTTGAATATTTAAAAAATTTTTTTTTGTGTATATTTTTTTTTTTTAATTTAAAGTTTTTTAATTTAAAGTTCACGTTTTCGTGCTTTCTGTGTTTCCTAGATTTAAGTTTTTCAGATGTGGAGTTTTTCTAAGTGTACACTGTACAGTTTTCGGGAGGTTTAGTTTTCAGGATACTGGATAGTGTTTTTTTGATCTTTAGAGCTTTCAGTTTTTTTTAAACCTTTTGAATTTTTTCCACCCTTATGTCCTGGTTATGTGTTTTCAGGATAGGTATTGAGTTTTCAAAAATGTGGGTTTTGAGTATTTTCAGTTTTTCCGATTATGGGTTTTCATGATCGTATTTTCTAAGTTTTCTAGATTTAAGGAGTTTTCAGTTTTCTAGATATTGAGTTTTCATGATATGAAGGGTTTTTTTTTTCATAATTAGCTCGCACTAAAGGGGATTTTATGTACCCTTTATATGTATGTCAGAGACACAGTACGAGCTTTAGGTAAGCAGGAGGGGATTTGAAAGAAGGTTTTGGAGAGTTTGTGTTATTGTAAGTTTAATGTTTTCGGGAGTTTGGGTTTTAGGAATTGTAGATTTCCCGGTAAGGTATAAGTTTTCAGGATTGTGTTTTTTTTTTAGTTCCGGGTTTTAAGCGAGTTCAAGTTTTTCATAGATTTTGATAGGAAGAAATATTGTAAGACAAGACATTTTAAAATATTTTCTTTGCTTCAAATTGTTCTTAATCAGAAAAAAAATTCTTTTGTTTTCAAGTGTGGTTATCATCATCCGACGCATGATTTTGGATCCAAAGATATTTATGCAACCCTGTTTTCTGAATCTGCCAGCGTTGCCACCGCTGCAACAGTTTAACCTTAGGACAAATGGATGAAATATTTGTAAACAGTAACCTGACCGCCAAGCTTTCTGGTTGCAACAAGAGGAAGGTTTCACTGAAAACAGTGTTCTAGTACGGTGGTAACCCCCTCCCCCTCCCCAGTTTTACAACAAATCTTCAAAATAATTTTAGCACATGTTTTATAAGTGTACTGAAGCTCAAAACTCAGATATGCCCTTTATTGATTATAGGCACCTATTCATTAGGTTTTCAATAGGTTTTGAAATAGAGTTTATATTCAATAATTAAAAAATGTCACCTTTATATTTAAGACGAAGGAACTGGCACCTTTTGTCCTGAGAGTGAATTTTTGAATTAAAATTTTATTGCTTATTTTTAGTTTTTTGAGCTTGAATATTTTTTTCAAAATTTGTCAAGAGAAAAAATATGATAGTAAAATGAAAAAAATCACATACAAATGCATTTTGGAAAAAAGAAAGCCACTTAAATAATGCATCTAAGGACTGGGCTCCTTTTTGTATTAGGTGATTAAAAATCCAAGGGTACCTTAATGTTAAAATATAAGGCAATTCGTTTCTAGCTTTTGGCATTTCATTTGTTCAATTAATGTACTTGCCACCTTGCTTGCCATCACATTCAAAGATAAAGCCTTCCTATATTCCATTTTGTAAAATATTTTGTTGGAGATATAATTTAATGAAGGTCCCTCAATCGAATGACATAATATTACTTTGATATTTAACGTGCACCTTGTTACAGAGATCTTGTTAAAACCGGACATTTCTAATAACGATGGCTTAGGGTTTTATATTTTATGTATTATGACAAACGACAGACAAAATATTGATTTCAATGAGAAAGAGGATTCTAACGATGATGCATCAAAAATGCTTTAAACTGATGTTAACAGCAAACCATTTTGTAATCGCCATTACACGATTTACACGGAGTCTATAACGACTTTTGTTTACCTATGCTATACCTTATTATGGCGAGATCCAGAAACGAAGTACCGTTATTGTGAGCCATAAACATAACCAAAGAATTTTGTATTTTCTGCGAAATAATATACGAGCACTCAAAAACTTTGCGCAACGACCGATAATAATGACTGAGCACTTATAGGACACACAAATGGCTGCCAACAAAATGACCAGCGAATATGCTGCACACATAGGTACCTACATACCGACTAAAACTTGGCCATTGTTAAGGCAAAAAGAGACCATCATGATGTGATTCTCATATTAGCCCTTAAATGAATCCGGCACTCTCCCATAATATTTAATGCACTTTTCGATTGTTTCGTCACCAGAGAACAAATGGTGACTGGTAGCACAATGGTGATGTTTGGTTTGACTTAACAGCGACGATGACGATGACGATGACGACGACGACAACGACCACAACAACGACCCACGAGCCACGAGGCAAAAGGCAATGTTATGCCCTGGCCAGGTCGTGATGTCCCGTATACGGATACGGAGTGCGGCTAGAGTGAAGGTTGTTAATCCTTACTGAGATGGACAAACGATTAAATTTTATTGCGAACACTTTGGTAAGATGTTCGCAGTTTTGACAGCTTTGTTTTGTTCAGCATTGAAGCGAGTGTTGATGACGGCTTGGCTAACATGGGTGCCATTAGAAGTAATTGCGGTGCACAATGCGGTTTATTTGAAGTGATGGAGCATCACCAAATGGACTTGGAATTATATAGCTTTCATCCTAACATCACTAAGAGGTTGTTCAGTTCAGTATCTTGTATTTATTTTGTTATGTGGGTTGGGCTTATATACGTTGCTAAGATAATTGAGCTAGACATGTGTGGTAACCAATGTGTCAAATGTCCTTATTAGAAATCCGAATTGAAATAGTAGGTAATTAATTTGCTGGAATCTTTTGGATACTTACAATAAAAGGAAAATAGAAAAACACTCATTGAAATAATTATCCTTAAATTTTTATGAAATTTCAGTGAAAAAACTTCTAAAGGAAAAAAGTTCGTTTGAAAACTTAGGCACCAAAGGGAGATAAAATGCTACTATACATTTTCATGTTTTAAAATCATTTTGATAAGGAGTTGAGTAAAAATATCGACAAATTGACATTTTATCGATAGAGATATTTTAAAAGGAATGCTTCTTACAAAAATAAATAGGTAGTTATTTTTTTCGTAGCGGTATTTTGCTGTATGTGTATCAATTGTGGAAAATTTCAAAATCTCACAGGCAAATTAATCCAAAAAACTTCCTTGTTTTGGATACTAAGAACCCTTAAAAATGCAGATTTAAAAAAATCCTTAAAATGTCTTAAACCCGAAAATTCAAAATCAACGAAACTGAAAATCCCGAAACCTTAAAACTCTAAAACTGAAAAAAATTAGCTTCAGAAAACCTTAGAACCCGTAATCCGAAAGACTGAAAATCCACAAATCATAAATTTTCAAAAAAAATAACACAATATCCTGAAAAGAAGAGTAGACGTCAAAGAGTATGCACTAAAGTTTTTATCGGTCTGCCTGAATTAATTAATTTACCTAATAATAAACCTTTTTTTAACGCTCTAATATACTAAAATCAAATTATAGTCACAGTGTGTTCAATATTTTCCTCAAAAAACTTGTAACTTTTTTATATTCATTGCACAATTTCAATCGAAATGTCATCTGATAAGACCACGAGGCAAAACACAAAAAAAATAAAGCAAGTGAAAGTGAGGTTACCAATAATGAATTGGCTGGCATGATACAAACTCTCCAATTCTCAATGAACGCTTTAGAAAAAAGATTTGATTCAGTTGAAAATTGCTATAAAAATATTGAAATTCGTGTTGTGCAGCTGGAAGATGAAATGCTTGCCATGAAAGCTGAAAATAGTGGACTCAAATCAAAGATTGATAAACTCATTAACCAGGAGTATGAGTCCGATTTAATCATAAGTGGTGTTCCGACTGTTGAAGGTGAAGATCTAAAATCAATGTTTACAAAGATCTTGAAGGTTCTCAATACAAGGACTATAAATCCAATAAACATTTTTCGAGTTCCTCCTAAAAACAAAAATGTTCCTGTAATTATTGTGAAGCTGCAGAACAGATTTGAAAGGAGCCACATCATGATTTCGCTATTTTCCTATATAAAAAACAATGAACTCATTCTTTCTAAAATTGGGTTCCCTGCCGATGACAAGAGAGCATTTTTCATCTCCGAAAGTCTTTCACCTGACGTCAAGAAGCTGTTCAATTACGCACTTATATGCAAAAAACAAAAAAAAATTGAGTCTGTCATCTCGATTGCCGGCAAGATCTGGGTAAAAGAGCTTGGAATGAGAAAACGAATTTTAATTAATTCAATGCTGGACATGGATAAACTGATTGGCAGAGAAACAATAATTGATGCGGAAACTAATGAGGGTGCTAGTGCTGTCTCTTAGAGAAAAAAGTTTTGTTATTTTATTTTATTATTATTATTATAATTATTATTATTACTTTTATTACTCTTTAATTTTAAATTTTCTTTTGAATGAAATAACTACTATTTCTGAGAATAATAACTTACAATTAGACTTAAATTCTATAATTTCTAAACTAATATATAATTTTTCAGCTTACATTAGCTCATTGCCAGACACTGTAATGTTGTTGCTGCTTGTTGCCGTTTGTCTTCTCTGTTTTGCTGCCTCTTTCGTTTTTGATGCTATGCTGGGTATGGTATTTATTTTAATTTATGCATAATAATTTATGTATAATAATAATAATTCATATTCTGATGGAGTGAGTGATTATAACGTTTGTAAGAATATGATCAATATTTTTTCTAATCAGAGTGCTGGACTAAAAGTTATTCACATTAACGCCCAAAGTATACCCGCACATATTGATGAACTAAGAGATACGTTTTCATTTTCCTCTGTTGATATTATTTGCATATCTGAGACTTGGTTGAGGCCTGAAATTAATGATGTAGCAGTAGATATTCCAGGATATAATATATTTCGGAATGATCGAGTTTCAACAAGGGGTGGTGGCGTTGCCATATACTGCAAAAAATTGTTATGCTGTAAAATTATTGAAAAATCTTCAGTAGATTCTATTGTTGAGTATATCTTCATAGAAATATATGATATAAACAATAAATGTTTTCTTGGTTGTGGCTACAATCCTAGTAGAGAAAATAGTTTGGAGTCTTTTTTTGATCGCTTGAGGGTTTATAGTAGTGACTATATATTTTTCTTAGTGTGTGGTGATTTCAATATTAACCTTCTAAATAATAGTACCCGGACTAAAAAACTTCTTGATGAGTGTTCCTTTACTGGAATAGACATAGTTAATCAGTCCGCACCAACTCATTTTCGTCCTAACTGTATGCCAAGTTTGATTGACTTATGTCTAGTCTCCAATCTTGAGCTAGTGAGTTTTTTTTCCCAATGCGCTATAACCTGCATACCTTGCTACCATGACCTGCTTTATGTCTCCCTTAATATAAACTTTAATGCACCGACTTTAACTAACAATTATGTCTACAGAGACTTTAATGGTATTAATCAAATCGGACTTGTTCAAGATTTAGTACGATTACCATTTAATTATGTATTGGATATTCCTAACGTTGAAGACAAAGTTCTTTATTTTCAAAGTATCGTTTCTGACCTTTTTAACTGGCATGTTCCCTTAAAATCTGTTCGTGTTATAAATAAATCTGCTCCATGGTTCAACGCTCACGTAAAAAACTTAATCAAACAAAGAAACAGATCTTACTATCTTTGGAGAAGAACAAGGACAAGCAATAACTTTGACATGTACAAAGAGTGTCGAAATGTGTCAATAGTTGCCATAAGAAATGCCAAAAAACAATATTATGCATCTAAATTAAGCACTTCACTTCCAACTAAAATACTTTGGAAAAATCTGCGTGAGTCTGGAATTGTAACCAAAAATAGTCATGCTTGCAATATTGATCCTGACCAGTTAAATAGTTATTTTATGCATCCTAGCGCTATGGTATCTCATTCATCTAATTATATAAGTGATTCACGTAGAGTCTTTTCTGATGAATTTGAACTGAACTGTGTATCAGAAATTGAAGTCTTGAGTGTTATAAAAAATATTAAATCTAATGCTATAGGAGTGGATAAATTGTCTTTACGTTTCATCAAGATCATTCTGCCATGGGTATATTTTTCACTTACTCATTTAATAAACGCTTGTATTACTCAATCTTACTTTCCCAAGTGTTGGAAACTTGCAAGAGTTATTCCTGTTGCCAAAAATTCTAAAGCTAGTGAGCCAGGTGATTTTCGCCCTATCAGCATACTACCGTGCTTATCGAAAATTCTTGAAGTTGTTGTAAGTAATCAAATAAACCAATTCGTTGAACGTCATAACTTACTTGTACCAACTCAATCCGGCTTTAGGCAAAAGCATAGTTGTTCTACAGCGATTATAAAGATTCTTGATGATATTCGCATTGAATTTGATAAAAGTAATACCACTGTCCTTTGCCTGCTAGATTTTTCTAAAGCCTTTGATAGTGTAAATCATTTGTTGCTTCTCGACAAATTACGAAATTTGTTTGGTTTTAGTGAAACGTCAATTAAGTTTTTAAAGAGTTTTCTGAGTGATAGACATCAACTAGTAAGTACTGCGACTGGTGATTCCCAATTCTTACCGTTTGAAATTGGTGTACCTCAAGGGTCAATTTTAGGTCCTCTACTTTTTTCTTTATTCATTAATGATATAAATAAAGTTTGTCGTTATGTTTCTATCCATCTATACGCTGATGACGTCCAAATATACTATTCGAGACCTACTGGTCTAATGGAAGACTGTATCTTTAGAATTAATGAAGATCTTGATGCGATTTGTAATTGGGCTTATCGCAACAACTTAAAACTCAACCCTACTAAGACCAAAGAGGTTATAATTTCTAAAACGAGGTTAGATTCATCTTGGATTCCTCCCTTAATAATGATGGGTAACGTTATACCTATTTCAAACTGTGTTACTAATCTTGGCATTCAAATAAATAGTAGTTTGGACTGCACATCTCATGTTAATTGCTTAGTTCAAAGAATCTATAACGGCCTACGAATGCTAAGAGTTTCATCTTTGTTTACACCTACCCCCACTAGACTAAGGCTTGTCAAATCTCTTTTAATCCCGTTAATTAATACTACTGCTACCATCTATTGTCGTCCTGACGCTATTTCATTCAGAAAAATTGAACTGGCTTTCAATGCAATGGTCAGATATGTTTATGGTTTGCGACGATTTGAACACTTATCTGATTACAAAAATACTATTTTAGGAATGAGTTTGCAGTCATTCTATAAAAGTCGTAGTTGTATTTTATTGCATAATGTTGTAAATTCTAAAAAACCGCCTTACTTGTATGAAAAAATCGAATTTTCTCATTCTGTAAGAACTTCTAAAATAGTTCCTCACTCTTATAATTTCTTAGAAAGTAAACGATTATTTTTTATTCACTCTATCAGTTTCTGGAATTCACTTCCAGTATCTCTTCGAATAATAATTAACCAGAATAACTTCAAAAACGAATTATTTAAATTTCTAACAGACATAAACAGCAGCAACTTCACGTAATGTTTTTTTTTTTTTTTTCTTAATTTCATTTTAATTTTTTTTTCTCATGCCTAATAGTATGTACATTCATGTATTGTAAATTTATCTTTAATATAATATTATAATTTTGTATACTCTTTGAATTATCAACTTAAATTGAATTCATGTATTAAGTACTTTTATAAGATATTGTATCTTTTTGTACTATTATTTCTTATTTCAAATAAATTCAAAATTCAAAATTCAAAACATTTCTTCCAAAATTTATAAAAAACTGAAATATCAAAAATAAAAATCTCGAATTGCCACAATGTTACCTTGAATTCAAAATACCGACGAAACAAATTTTCAAAGACATAATTTCGAGTGCCAAAACTTTGAGTTACGAAAATCTGGAAAACCGAAGCGTTACAGGTACCTAGATAATCTAGAATAGACATAACTCTGTCGTCAAATCACAGGAATAACTTCAATTTCGTGAAAAAAAATCCCAAATTATTGAACACTCCGTGTCCCAAAAATTTCATAGTTTCGAAGAAGACTTAAAAAACCACGAAAACCTGAAGACCACAAAACCATATTGTTCAATTTGGAGAACTCAATTTGCTTCCCTCAAAATCTATAAAAAAGTAAAGTATCGAAAAATGTACCTCTAAAGAAATGATTTCGAATGATATAGGTACCTACCTAACCTAAAACAGCAAAAATCCCAAAAGGCAAAATCACGATCTTGAAAACAAGCCCAGAAAATACAAAAAATATACAATAATGAGAACCTAAAACTCAACATTCTGAAAAACAAAATTCTCCAATGCCCTATATCTTAAAAGTTAAAAATTCCGAAAGCTCAAAATTCCGAAAACGAAACGAAAAACACAATACTCAAAGAATAAAAAAAAAACTAAACTAAATTGGAATACAAGAAATTCAGGAAACTCAGAAATTCCGAAGATTAAAAGTCCATAAAACTAGGAATCAACGCAATAAGGAAATTGCAGAAATCCAAAAAACAGAAATTAAGAAATTCAGAATCTCATAATTTGGTTGCGATTCCCAGAAATTAGTGGGATCTATGTAGATCCACTTTAGAAAAGTGGAGTAATTTCTCATTCAAGATGGGAACGAAATCCACAATTTTTTTTATTATTTATTTACACCTTACATATTATGTATAATTTGCCGGACATTTCCAAACATTTTAATTCACTTTTAGAAAAGCAAAGTGAGTTCAAGAAATTGATTTAGATCTTTGATAGCAAAGACTGACGATTATCTTATGTTCGAAAAATTAATATCGTTTATGTAATACATTTCTACAATGCATGAGTAAGTTAATTCAATATTGATCTAAGAAACATCCAAATAAATTTCAGTTGAAAATATGCTCATATATTTTCCCAGAAATACATATTTAACCACTCAGCCATTATTGAAGAACAGCTGCCATTACTTCAAATAATGCGGTTGACTTACTTGATTTATGCCATAATAAAACTGCCATCAGATGGCAGCAATGTTAACAGTAAATGTACTTTCTGAGTTTTGTCCAAAACTATTTCGTCCATATTGACCATCAGTCTCCAAGAAAAAAAAAACTACTTGTGTATCTAAATTTTTATATTTTATTTTTACGTTTTGGTATATTTTTGCATTTCCATCAAACGTAAAACCGGAGACCATTTTTTCTTTTAAACAAAAAAGAAAAGTTGAAACAATTTGGCATCCAAAGAAGCTTTCTAATGGAAGAGAAGATTTAATCACAATAAGCAATTAGACTCTTCAACAGAAAAAAAAGAGAATACCTAAACCTACCCAGCTATGGTAACTAGCAATCGATTATTATCAATCGTTTTGTATCCTTTTGCACAATGATGAACTCTATCGTACTAATCGAGGGATTCCAATCACTACAAGTCCTCCTATAATCTTCTCCAGCCTGGTCTATCATCTATATTTCCCTTCAAAAAAAAAAAAAGGATTGCTACCTGCTTACCTGCGAATATATGTACATTCATAGATAACTACTCAAGAGTCAAGTCCAGAGTGTGACTGCTAGAAGGACGACAGTATCATGTAGCAGGATGTGAACAACGCAAATGAATGTCAAATCATGCAAAACGAGGATCAATTTAGCTTGTGCTTTGTAAACTAAGAACAGAACACTGTCGCGTTGTCGTCGTCGCTTGGATTTGTTCCAAATGCTAATTAATGCTTTCAACAAGTCAAATCCAGAAAAACAAACTTCAAACGAACGTTCAAACGATTGCTTAATTGAGAACGGGGAGCAAAAATAGAAGGTATGAATTTATTGCTTTGTTTGCAGAAAATGCTATCACCTGCGGGGGAGGATTTTTTGATTTGTTTAAAAATTATTTCAGTCAGAAGTGTAAACAATTAGTTAAGACCAAGGTCGAATTCGGTATAATATTTTGGAGTGGACATTTTTTGAAGGACTGTTATGAAATTATACATTTATTTGTAGGATATTCCGTTTTCTATCGTAGTTTCGTCTTGTGAAAACAGAAATTAAAAAAATAATATATTTCGAAAATGGTTGGTAAAGAAAATAGGATTTTGATCTCTCCTTTATTTATCCTAGTTTACCCTACTGAATCTTGAACCATTTTAAAATTAAATGACCTTGTACAGTTTTTTCAAAAAATATCGTTTTAATGGTAATTAATAAAAAATATACACTTAAAACGAAAAGAAAAAATATCTACCGGATTTCAAATACTGTGTTTAAAAAAAAAATATTTTGATTTTTTTTCAAAAATCCAAAACATCTATTTTTTCTGAACATTTAATATTATATATTATTAAAACTTTATGTAAGTATATACTTCATACAAAAAATTGATCGCAATCCGTGAAACCGTTTGTTTAAAAATAGAAAAAATAAAATTTCAAAAAATGCAGGAAAAAAAATTTCAAAAGTTCTATCAAAAAAAAAATTGTTGACATTTTTCATAAATTTTAGAGAGATCGAAAAATAGTTTTTCTATTAAAAATGTTTAAAATTCAATGAATTTTATAATGTGAAATTTCATTAGGTTATTCCTTTAGTTTATAAATAATAATTTTTATTTATATTTGTTTTTAGACTTGCAATTATATGCTGCCGAAAAGCTAGTGTGAGAGGCACTCTATTCTTGATAAGTTATAATTTTGGAGAATTGCTCGATTTTTCGGAAGGAGTAGCAGTGTGTGAAAAAAAAACATTTCTGTTTTTAGATGGACGGGGATGGGAATCGAACCCAGTTCTCCGGCATTAAATCCCTAAACACTCACCTTAGCGCGCGCCGGGGGCTACTTTAGTAGTTGCACATACTCGTACATTTTTTTTTTGAAAACAAAAAGATTTGAAAATTCTTTAAAAATTTTGAATTCTTTAACGCTTTAGTTTTTTTTTTTTTTAATTATTTAAAAGATTTTATCTTTTTTTTTTAAATTTACTTGTTTCTCGAAAAATATTTAAAACATTTTTTTTAATTAACTTTAAAATTATTTAAAGTTAATTTAAAACACAATTACATACTTTTGCGTTTTCGAATATCATATAGTAATATCCCTTTCTTTTTAAAATTAATTCTCCTATATTATGGTAGTGATTTTGAATGCATTAATTGCAACAAATCGCCTTTGGTTCCATGAATTGTTCTTCACAATTTAAAATAAAAAAGTTGCTTTGGAGATTCAAATTCATTCGTTTGCCTCATTTCATGGATATGAAATTAGAAATTCAAAACTCCTATGAGTTCCCAGTATCGTTTATTGAATCCCATATATCCAATCACTTACATGCTCTATTCCATCAGGTTCAATAGTTTCCCATGCAATGCCTGAGGTATTTTCAGTTCTAAGCTTTCTTCCTATTTCATTCCATGGATGTGCCAAATCCTGTTTGAATACCAAAATAACGTCGAAAGGCTTTGATTGATAACTTTAGAGGCACACAAACTGATATGCGTTTAAGTATTTTGTACAAAGCCCAAGAGGAGGCCAGTCCCAGCCAGTCGATGGCCCAATTCACATCAGTAATATATTTGATTGGAGCTGGCATGAAAACATAATCCTCGATTGGAAAGTTACTGAAATAACTGGACTTTGAGAGCAATGTCGCCATCGCTTGCTGCTCGCTGTGCTGTATTATAGGAAAATCGAATGTCCAATGTAATTGGCGTGGAAATGAATGTTTCTACATCGATATTTCTATAAACTTGTGACATGCCCGAGGATTCAAGGATTACGATGACAGATTGACGGCCATAAATTGTTATTCAATGATGCGTTAGTTTTATTTTGAGAAAGAACAGCGTTGTACAAAATCCTTCAGTGAATTTTACTTTTTATATACAAAAAAAAAAGTAAAGGGTGTTACTTGGCTCTGGGAATGAAGATAAATAACGGAGACAATGAACCTTATAGAGCATGATGGATATGCAAATGGATTAATGTGATATCAAGTTTATGATGATGATGTAGATGGAATTATTTGTTGATTTTTCTCTTCTATTGAATTGACTATGACATAATTGGGAGGAATATAGTTGGAGCCTTAAGGGTTAGGAAGGTTGATTTAAAAGAGAGAGAGAGAATGAGTGTTGATTTTAATTTTTTTATTTGCTATGTGGATTAATCTGGCGACTGATGCGTTGACATCATCAATCCTTGAATATTGTTCTATTTTAGTGACACTTTAGAAAAAAAAAATGGTATTAAATTACTTTAGCATTATTCGTCTGTAATGCTTCTGTTAGAAATTATATAAAATTAATTTTCTGCAAATATTTATGCTGAACTTAATGCGGGCTAGAAAAGTCAACATTTTCATCGCAAATTTTTTTAAGAAGCCAATAAATTGTAGAGGCAATGAAATGGGTTACGATTGGGTGGAGAAAAAATGCAAAAAAAAAAACATTAACCCACATTAAATGCATATATTCGAAATAAACGAAATTGGAAACAACATCGTTATGTCATGGCATGATTTTTCTTTATGCCAAAATGAAAATGGAAATATATCCTTACAATGCCCACATATTGTATATACATTATGCTTTTGAGTCCTTAAGCTCTTCGAAAAATAAATCAAAACCAAATTCCATTGGCTGTGTAAATTGTTGAATGTATATCCTTAACAAGAGTAATCGATTAAAGAAAAATCGTTGAAAAGGTCTGCACTGAATTTACTTGAAGGCAAATTGGAAATATTTAAACATCTACATATTATGTACGAAATACATAACTTATTGCTCATATTTTAATATAATTGTTAATGGATAATTGACAAGGAAGTAAATTATATTAAAATAATGTGGCGAGGAAAATTTAATTGAACAGCAGAATTTTACTTTTACATTTTTCAAGGTTTTAAACAGTACCGGGAAATGGCCAGTACGGTTTTATCATTGAAGGTTTATAAAATATAATGCATGTATGTATGTAGGATTGTATGTTGGTGAAAAGTTATGAAAAATTGTTCACGTTAATATTTTACATTACCATAAGCAGAACAGGGGGCAATTTATGTTAAATGGAAAGTATGAATGAATACTTAAACGTCTTCTTTTATCGACTGTTGTTATGATCCAGGGTCTTTTGGCTGGAACCACAATTGTCCTACGCCAAATTGACTTTAGAAAACGATGGCCAACTAAATGCAGTTATTTTTGCATTCGTTTGATCCAGGAGTTTTTGCGCCTACTTCTTTTATTTGAAATTGTTGAAACGCTTTTAAGTTCTCAGAGAATCTTCTTTTTAAATGACAGTGTCCTGTTAAGTTGGTCTTGCTGTATTTTGACGTGAATGCTTGCTTAGATTTTCTTGCTTCTCATTTGATCACGCTTTGTCATATCTGCTGATATACATCTTCATTTCAGCTGCCGTAAATTTACTCTCACACTTCTTGTACATTGTCCCATACTCTGAACCGTATTTTAACTCTGGAAGAACAGCTGCCATATAGAGCTTTCCATTCAGCTTAAAGGATCTTTCGATAGATCACAGAAGGTGGCAGAGTTTTCCTGCCACTTCATTCACCCTACGCTTACGCAATATTTGATGTCGTTATAACAAGATCCTTTGATATTGATCGAATCCAAGATCCAGTAAAATTAATGCCCGGGAAAGGAATATGTGAATCTGAAAACAGGTCAACATGAATATGCTATTATACAAATATCCGGTATAAATTTCTTTCCAGAACATGCACCCATAAATGAAGTAATCCTTGCTAGGACACAGAATCTTATGATGGCTCCATAGTCAACAAGGAATAACTGATTGACTTTCCGGCCCATCAACTTATTCTGGATCAAGCAAAAAGTCAAGGACTTTAATAAAAAGAAAAGGTCTCAAGACGCTTCCCTTGTGCACACCTACATACATTAATTAATTTTGCCTTGATTTTGTAATTTTGGTTTGTCCATTCTAAAACATTCGAATATAAGATCAAGTTCGTGCGATCATTAAATCAGTAATTCAGTGAACACTGCAATCATACCTCAAACACCTTGACTACGGAGATGACGACGTATGTTTGCTCTCTCATAGGATCATGGATCTCCATCAAATGACTCAAGGATGGATAGAGAAGCTGAAATCGTCGGGCTAAAGATCAATTCGGCAAAAACCTTGGAACAACCATCAGTAGAGATGGTTGAAAATTTTCAAATATATCAGGAGCACTGTTTCTATACTGATGGCGGAACCGAACTAGATATTAACAATCGAATCGGAAAAGCAAATGTTGCGTTCAGAATGCTGACCAACACATATGGAGAAATAACTCTACAAGCCTAAAGACCAAGCTACGATTGTTTCACTCCGATGCAAACATTCGTAAATAGATGATTTTCAATTTAAAACTAAATTGAAAGCGAACGAATTTTCTACGTTTTCTGAGTTAACCAACTTCAAAAGCGAATATCTATCATTTGATACCACTTTCATTAGTGAACTCACTGGGCCCAGGCTCCATAGAAAAATGGCCATTAAATATCAAGTGGTTTTGTATTAAATCTTACTAATCAATCTTAAATGATTCCATTGTCTATAGTGAGTGTACATTATCTATGGTATAGGAGAACTCTGAAGAAGTGAGTTTTAAATGTCTTGATAGACTAGATTTATTAAGGCTTCATGTATGACGATAACATCTTAAATTACATTTTTATTTTTTATTTTGGGATTATTTTGGAAATCCATTATTTTCCAACAAAAAACCATAAAAGTTTAACATCAACTTCCTTAGTGCTTCCGCTTATAAATGTAGTTTGATATCAAAACTTAGCATCAACAACCGAATTGGGTGGTGTGGAAATAAAAGTTTTAATTTCTTTGGTAATAAATCTTACAGTTTTTATTCTACGCACGTTATACAAAAAAGTAGGCCATTTAATGCGGAGGAGTTCTATAAATAAGTTTTAAGGTGCCTAAAACTAAAATTTTATTTCATTGTCAAATACTACAGTGTTTAACATAAATCAGTTAAACAAGTATCTAAAATAAAATCAAATATATTTGGAATTATGGGATTTACGGACCTTCTTGATAAAATAAAAGTTTTCAGTTTTAAGCTGCTGATGCAAGTAGAAAAATTCTACACAAACAGACAAAACGAAATAATAAATTAAAAAAAATTAGTTTTGCTTTTTATTCTGCAGTACGATTGACGAAATTGAAAATAGTAACAAATTATTTAGAGAAGTCTGATATCTCGTATGTTATGAACAATTGGGCCAATTAAAAGTGATTTTCTATTTTGCTGTTTCATTACGACAAGGGTGTCCGTGAATTTGTGTGTTTGTTTTTGTTTGGCAAATTGGCGAGTGAAATGAGATGATTTTTTTGTTGCAAAAGGGATTAAGGTATTTAGTGAATTGGGGCGTCTCATAAGTTTATCCTTGAACACTTAAAAGGCATGAGTGAGAAAGATGAAAACAAAACAGAAAACCATGTACCTACTCAATTTCACGATTTAAATCAATTTCAATCAAAAGTCACTCAACTCACTCGTATGAATTAGCTTAATTTCGGCACGCGTAAGCAATTTGGTCTTCTGTTTTTGACCGCCGAAAATGTTCGTTAAACATTAGCAGGGTTGTACAGGCCTTGGTTTAGTTTAACAGTTATTCTCTTTTAGAACAGTGGTTTCCAAACTTTTGATTTGAATGATTTGAAAAATCTCTTGGCTTCCATAGATAAATGCTAAATTTAATTCTATAAAATATTTGAAAAAGCCCATACCTGAATCCGAATTCTTATCAATCTTCAATCTATTAGTGGAAACTTACCGATGGGAACACAACTCTTCTTCTACTGCAGCTACATCATCAAGTGCTACAAAAATTGGTACAGTAAATCTTTCACTTTTTATGTTTGATCTGCTGAACGAATATGAAGACCCTAATTTGGAACTTTTCTTATCATCTTAAGTTTTTAGAGTCTTACATAATTACATCTAATTCGTGTATAACATCAAATCCCTATGGAACCAGAAGACATCCCAAACACAACTCATTTTCTCAAAAGAATATATGTAGACAAAATCTAAGACTGCTTTTCCAACGTTTTAACGTTCAACGCTTTCAAAAATTATTTTGACCTACATTGAAAACCAAACCATTACTACCCAAAGTTGACTCCATTACTTACTGAAAGAAGCCATCAACAATCTTTACAGACATTTAGTAAGGAAGCTGTGGCTTTAGATTTTCTTACACTTCCAGCTGTAGACGCACCGTTGTCGATCATACCAGAAGCATCTGAAACAGCTGCAAGGGCAGTAATATAGCAATTTGTATCAAATGATTGGCACCCTCTCCTTTTTTCTCGAAGAAACATTCATCAACGCAAATAATGTACTCTGTACTTACGCAGCGAGCTTTGAGTGCTCACCTCGGTATCGAACATTTCCAAACATTTGCTTGAAGGGAGGCATCTTGTTCTTTAAAAAACCCCAGACAAATAAGCCTAAAAAATTCCCTTCTTAAAGCACTCGTCTAAGTTACAGTGCATTAGCCATCTACATACATGGGTGATTTATTCACATCAACAGAGATTCTATGAATAAAGATTTTTGAAGTAGATTTTAAGATGAAATGCAAAATCTTCAACCAATTTAGCCCACACGTTATGGCTCTCACTGGTCCACCAGTTCTTTTCTCTATTTAGTTTTTTTTTTTACAAAAAAATGCAAGCCAAATTTTCGAGCTATTAAAATTAAAAGGACCAAAGTTGTAGGCCAGTGAAACCATATGAAAAATTTAGTCTGTATTTCGTTTAAGAAATATGGCTTTATTATTTTTTTTTTGAATACGGGCCTTAAAACCCATATTCGATCTTATGTACAATTGTACATAGTACATACGTAGACCAAGTTGTCTAATTTATTTGTTATCTAATCTAAAATTATTATAGGATAGTTTGTCATTTTTTTGATTTTTCACATGACATGATATCCAATAGCTTTTGTCATACCTCATTCCTCAACTTACATAATATCTTCAACAAAATGCATTTCCCTTCAACTTAAAGCATACCTACATCATGTGTCAATATAAATAAATATCTTCAAATGGATAACAAAATTATATTTTTGTAACCCAGTTTATGTATATCTAGAACCGGGACATGAATCGAACAAAAACAAGTTTTTTTTTTTATCAGGATTGTCATATAAATCAAAATCCTTTTGTGCCATTCGCTATACAATACATTATCTTCAAAATTACACTATCGTATTATCCCATAAAAATATAACAAAACAAAACTATAGGGGGGGCAACATTAAACCTTCTTATATGTTTTTTTTTTTTTATAAAATTTCCCTTGGCTTGCATGTTTTTAGATATTAGTTACTAACAACAGCAACGCCCTGCCACGCCCGCGATGTTATCGAATACAAACGAACAAATTACGGTCGTTTGTCCTCTATGCCCGGTTTTATATTTCAAAAAAATAAAAAAAAAATCAGTTAAATTTTATCGAGTAATCACATTGAAGAATTATTTAGGGCAGCTCTAACTATGTCATTAAATTACCTAGATAGGAATAAGCCTGCAGGAAAAATTTAATAAAAAAAAAAAAATAATGCCCAAAAGGCGACGTATAGGCAGATATGTTGATAGTAGTATGTATTTTTTTGTTACATCAATAAAAGCTAACACAAAATACACCCACTTAAACGTTGAACTATATCCTTTTTATGGTGATGGCAAGGGATAAAATTAAAACAAATAACACTTTAATGCAACCAATTTGAAAAAAACCTCTAATACTATTTTATTTAATTTTATGGTGAATTTTATTTACTAACAAACTGACACATATTGTTGAACTACACGAAAATACTTATTAGCTAGCTAGATTTTTGGGGAAGAAGAAAAAGAGTATTGCAGCAAAAATATAAAAAAAAAGTTTTATGCAAATAAATTGAGTTTGACAAAAATATTTTAAAAATAAATAACATTCATAATGGACTTTTGACTTTAAAAAACTATGGCACCCCATTTTAGGTATCTCCCTTTTTAAATATTTTTTTTTTCCTGTTTTAATTCATTTTTAATACAATTTTCTATACCACCTTAATGGGGGAAATAGAACCAACAAAAATATTTATTTTTCTGAGCTTTATTGTGATCAACTATTAACATTGGAATTTTAGAGTGCGAATTGGCACAGAGGCAGAATTTTTGGCTGGGAGCTGGAAGGACTCACACAAAACACTAAAATAACTGACATTTGAAAAAAATACATAATGAAACTGAAAGTGACGTTCTTCGAGCGCTCATAACACTCATAAAATTCTCCTTTCATTTTCATAAGCTAATGAGGGAGGAATTGTAAGTCATGAGCCTCATAGACATAAAATGAGTTCTTGGTGAATACCGGCGTAAATTTTAAACGAATAAATTATATTGGCCAACGCACCTGTTTTTATTTCATAGGGACCTCAACCAGTTTCGTCCAGCTTTCGCTTTTCAGAAGAATAATTTTGTTTGGCTCGTTTTTTTAAATTTTCAAATTTTCATATTTTGTCTTTAACACATCCGCTGATCGGTAATGGGAGCGTTGCGTGTGCTTACACAATTATGAACACACCCATCAGCTGTTTTCTGAGCTCGCCGCCAGCGGCGCTCACGCTAATACCGAGTTTCGCGATTTTTCTGATTTCCGGCATCTCCAATTTTCTTTCTCTTGTTTCTCGAACGAGGCTGTAGCAAGGTGACTTACTAATTTTAGAATTCTACTTGTATCTCAAAAAACTTTTAAATCATAAATTAAAACTTAAATTGTTAAAAATAGAAAGTGAAAACAATTCCTTGTGCCAAAAACTAGAGCACAGGGAGTCACTCTTGGAGGTAAAATCTTTTGCCATGGACTCCCATGCCGTACTTTTTTCTTTCCATTGCACTTTATCAGTCTTTTTGTTCTCTTCCTATTATATTCATATTTTTTGTAACTAATTCCATAAGCAAATCAATATTTGCTTTTGAGAAGTAATTATTTCTTTTCTTTTGCACAATTATAGTTTTGTTTATATTATTTTCCATATTTATTTTTTTAAATAAAAACGGTACTTTTAAAACAACAAACTTTCCCGATTGTTAAAAACCTAAAATATTTGTTGTTTCGAATGTTTTTTGTTTCAAAGGCAGAAAGAGAAGACAAGGAAAAATTTTGAAAAATGCTGCCAAATTCTATTCATATAAAATTTATTTAAACTACGTTCTGTTGAACTTAAGTTCAGATTACAATGTGAAACCGAACGAGTTGAAGTTTAAAATTAAACTCAAGTTCAGGTTTATCTAAACTCAAGTTTTAACTTCCCACTGTGTAATTGGGGGTGAGAAACACATATGATTATGAAGTAGAATTTAATGGTAAAAGATTTAAGACACATACTAACACATTGCACAGACATCAAAGTCTTCTTTGTATAATTAAACGCGTTGTTTATCCAGTTAACCTTAAGGTAACATATTTACATAGTTTTTCGACTTTTTCCTTCCAATGATGAGTAGAGTGAAAAATCGTAAGAAAAATAATAACAATACAAACTTGAATTTTTAAAAAGTCGGGAACGGAAACATTAATTTAAAAATTTTCAAAAACTTAGTTTTCAGAGTCCTCCAACAGATAAATTTATTCATCTATTAAATTTTGTGATGGAATCGATTAAGTTTGACTTTTTGAAAAAAACAAAATCAATTATTATTAATAATATTTTAGTTTCGTTTATTGTTTTAGTTAAAAATATGACGGAAGCCACTAAATTAAAAATTTAAATACTGACTTGAATTTATCAATAGAATAAAAACAGTCTCATAAATAAGGCTTTAATTAAAACAGTTTTTTTCTATTAACCTTTCCAATTTCCATCTGCAAACCGTATTTCTAATTGAATTCATGGCCCAGTTGGTTTGCCTTAAGGCAGTAATTTAATTTTTCCAAAAAGGAAAAAAAAAACTTCAAACTATGTTCTTTTATGTTATGTTTTCTGCTTAATATATACTAGTATACCAGAGCAATAATCCACTAATATAAAATTTAGCCTGGAAGGAACTTAAACAATGGAGAAAAAAAAATAATAATCTCCTTAAATGACTTATACACTGTATATTTGCGTGAACACAAAATTCATCATCATGTCCTTTGTTGAAATGTGACCACAAAAAAAAAAAAAAAAAAAAATACCACAGACAAAAATTGTCACATAAAACGTTTAGTACAACCAAAGTAGGTAGTATTAACGCACATTCCTATCCTTACGATATACACTCCGAATCCTATTCATAAGCTGGATTTATCTATCTATGTATATAGAACAGACATATTTCTATCTTGCCATTTTCGCACGTTCTCCAAAACGAAACCAAACGAACAACGCTAAGGACGATGCTTTGACCAAAATTTAATCAAATGAAGCAAAGCCTTAGAAAAGTTGCGCTTAATTATTGTTCTCTTGTTTTCATGAAGTCGTCAGGTGGTGCGTGTAGACACTGGACGTGTATACGAACAAAATATTAATAACCAACCGGAAGTAATTTAGTCTCACCACCCGCAACAGTAACAACATCGCCATTGCCATCGCCACCGCCATTCCCATCACCACCATCACAAATAAAAGAAAGAAGGATACGTTTTTAGTGTTTCATCAGTTCAGTTGATATTTTTGTTGTTGCTCTGTGTTGCTCTGTGTTGTCTTTGGGCTTTTGTTCAAAAAACAATCTACACACAACATAATTTCGTACATTAAGGATAAAGTTACATAGACTGCGAACCTCTCCATAGTCTGTACGAAGGCTACTAACAACGCAAAAGGACGAACGATTCATGAAATTTAATTAATTTTGTCATCTCGGTCATATTAATTGGCTTTTTAAGCTCGTACAGCCGTACACTGCTGTCATTTGAGTTTATTTATCGCAGGATCTGAGTTCATTGACAAGTTGAATATAATTAATTTAAGTTGCCATATCGCATGTATAAATGACAAAAGTATGAAAAAGTACATTGATGATTTTGTTTTTTTTTTTGGGTAGAATATATGAATATTATCAAGATTGTCCAAAAACAACTCAATAACACCTTTTAATAAGGATGTAAGTGAATCAAAAGGCCTTTCAATCTTGAAGATTGATTTGAAAAAATAATATTTATTATAAAGTTAACAAATTTTAGATGGATACAAAATTTAAATGCTGACCGAAGATATCTAATGAATTGATTGTTTGTGGTTTTTTTTTTTTTGGGAAATAATATTTCTGTACCAAAGAAGGTTAACTATATTGGGGTACAATAGAGACTTTAACAGACAGTAATATTCTCATTTAATGAATGAAGCCATTTAATTTCCTTGTATTTCAGAAAGTTATCAACACTTTTAAATGGCAAACTATTTCCTGTCGGCCTGTCTTAGAAACTTAGAGCTGGTCAATAAGAGACGAGACAGTGGCGATACTTTTAAAGTCTCATCTCGTTCTAGTCTTGATACCAACAGAATTTCTTCGATTAAGAATTTGTTTTTACTGAGAAATTAAATGGCGGCTAATAGTGATTTGAAACCAAGGCAGAGAAACATTTCAGCCATTTTAATTATAAAACTATATTGAATTCAACTGGTAAAGACATTCAAACCTGGGAGGACAACCGGGTCAGAAACATACATACAAAAATCAGTTTTCACGAACGGTTCCAACACAGCAGAACCGGTAGGGTCAGGTATCTTCTCAGGCAATCCTCCCCTCAAGAAATCAATAAAGCTTCCGAACTTTAGCAGTGTCTTCCAAGCAGAAGTGCACTCCTTTTGTGAAGAAGGAAATATTCTTTCCACATTCGTATTAGCAAATAAAAAACAAACAAAAATGGTGTAGCTAAGTAAGACTTCATGGGGCGATGAACACACACATTTCAGACGAGTTGGCCAAAAGCAAAACCTCTGGAAATTGAAAAATGTAGAATTCACCATAGCTTCCTAAACTGTCCACTAACTGTCAGTAATTGACACTTGGCAGATCACACCTATGGTCTGAAATCTGAAAGGAAAAAACGAAACACTTAATACAGCTTCCCTTCTAGTTGGAATCCTCAGAATCCTCATGAGTCACAACACATGATCACATCTGATCTATGCAGAGGATGCCAAGTTGAAGGGGCGGTAGAAGGCGCATTTAATTTCCTAGAACTAGATAGACAGCCCTGACTTAAAATTGTTTTCGATGATTTCGTTGACGTTTGACTTTTCTCACTAATACACATAAAGTCAGGATGGTTCAAAGGATTCCCTAATATCATAGCATCGTATAACAATGGATGCTACTTTGTAACCCAAGAAGAATATGATTCCAAACGTTTTGTTCTGAAAATGAAAAATGTAAACAAACGTGTATTGTTGCTGTTGGTATCCTAAAAGGATGCAAATTGATAGTCAAAATGACAACATTGTAGTAGTTAGGAAAGGTGTTTTACCTTAGTGAAATTAAAAGTTGTTTTGTAACTATGCTGTAAATCTAAAAATATTTTCATGGATGGAGCTCTTTAATTCTTTTTGAAAATTCAAGAGAACTTTTTAAAATTACTGTTTTTGAAAATTCACGTGAATTTACTCAGTTTTTGAAAATTAAGGTTAAATTTACAAATTTCATATGAAATTTTGAAAGTTCAAAACATTTAGATTATTTTAAAAGTTACGAAAAACTATCTCCCATTCCGGGTTCATTCGCTGACATTCAGATTGAAAACTAAGTATTTTTATCAATTTCAATTGAATATACTCGTACAACCTATGACTTTTGTATTTTCATTTTAACTGACACAAAATTCACTTTAATAAAGAAAAAAAGTAAAGTTCTAAGATTATACTTTATACTGCATATTCATTAAATAAAATACTAGATCTTTGGGAAAAGTTAAAAGTTTCTTCCTATAAAGTATTTAAAAAATTTCAAAACTTCCAAGGGTTTTCAAAACTCAAACGAAGATTAAGGTCGTATATGTAGGTATGTAAGTTTTCTTCAATTAAGAAAATCTTCTTTTGTATGCTAGAAGAACCAATATTTTTTAACTAGTCTAACCTAAAGTACAAACAAATAAAAGTTAAGAGTGATCAATAATCTCCATCTTCTTCTAATTTTTTTTTTTTTTGGAAAGAGTCCAACAAAAGTTTCAAAAGGAACTTTCATATTATGAAATAAAAATAAATAAAAAAAAAAAAACGTCAAATCCTTAAGATACACAACAACCAACTATGAACTTTGTTCAAAACCCAAGAACTTGCATACCTTCATATTAATTCCAGAAAGAAGGGTCCAAGTCCAAAAACAACATTTCTCTTATAAAACTTGTATATAACTTTCAATAACATACATACATCCTTCTTCAACCTATACTGGGTTTGCTTAGAATGCAAGGATTTCGTACTACTCGTATACCTGATGCCAAACCATTTCTAATGAAAAGTTAGTGCTGCTATTGTTGTGTTTGGAACTTTTGTGGGGAGGGTATTATTATGCCTGTTCTTTTTTTCTTGCCTCTCCATCATGGTGTGCCTTGAGTGTGTGAATGTGTAAATATTTCATCAGGGGAGAAGTAATAAAAGCTTCGATGTAATGTCCTTGAGGATGCTTTTCTTCTTATTTGAATTGCTACCTCGTTTTTTTTTTCTTCTGTGCTCTTGTGTTCAAAGGACGATGTTCCATTTAAGTAAAAAATGTGCTCTTTCTTCTGCTTAAATGCTTGCACTATTATTTTGATGACTGGAAGATGGGTGCAGATGAAGGAGGAGGAGCAGGGAGATGGTGATGGGTAAAGCTGATGGCGACAGAAACAACGACAACGATGATGATGGCAATGATTCCGTGCTCTATTGATCATCGAAGAAGATGAAAAAATGATTTTGATGAAAGGGTATAAAAAGTTTCCCTTTTAAAAGGTAAGCATCCATCGATAAAAGTTTTGCCGCCGATGCTTTTTTTTCTTTTGCGTTCATCTAAAGAGGAACGCCAGCCAGCACCAAGAGCAAGATTTGCTATATTCTGAAGCCTGATGCTTCTATATCGTTCTTGTGGAAGGAAATTGAAAATCAATAAAGGAAAAGGTTGAGAGCGAACTTATATCTTTTAGTTATATTTTTGTAAAGAAATTGTGTGCGTTCGTGTTGAACTTCTTCAACAGAATTTTTTTTTTTGCTAGTTTACTTACATTAAGTCGATAAAAGTCGATGGTAATTTATAAGTTGAACCTTATTTTTGCAGGTTTTTCTTATATTGTTTAATCTTCACCTGTTAAAAGTTTTAATTTTTTCGTTCTTGAAAATATTTAATCATAATCTAGAAAGTAGATTTTATTGTGAGTCTGCTAAATTTAAGCAAAATCTTTAGATTAAAATGTTTATGTGTTTCAAAAACCTAATACCTACCAAGTCTTCATTTTGACACTCTCTAAAAGCCAACACAATGTGACAATCAGAGTAATTTTCTGGCTACATCACAAAAAGATCTGATATGCCATGTATGCTATTAGGCCTCATACAAAACACTTTGTATTCATATTCAACAGCATGATGTTGTCATCTTCTTTCAGCTTTTATTCACAAAATGCATTCTCGAAAGGGAAATTTAAATTGCTTGCATTTTGCACACTTGATTAGGTTCATTGTACATATACTCGTGTGGTAGTCCTTGTTTTGCATTGTTATATGCCTATGACTGGTGTATGTGTTTTTTGGGCATTTGATGCTCTGTGAGTCAATGGGAAGTTTCTTTTCATTTTTTTATAGCATTTCGGTATAGTAGATACATGTGACATTGCCTAGTTCGTTTGTCACAATAAAGCAAATCAAAAGCAAATGTTAATAATCAAATTGATGACTCTTGTGCCTGATCTTAAGTGTCGAAAAAGAAACAGGACGTGAATAGAATGTTGCTTTATTTACAGGGTGTCCCACAAAGATGAGGTCAAACTGAACAGTGAACATGCTGATAGGTCCGGTTATGACAGAATTTAGTACTCCTTCATTTCGAATCATATCGGTTTTCGAGTAAGGGTTTTTTGTTCTTATTTCGAAATTTAAACTTAGCCCTATTTTGAACTGCTCCTTTGGGCACCCTGCAAATAGTTAGTTTTTTGTAATTAACTTTAACTTAGTTAATATTGTATTAGCTTTGGTTAGTTCCTCGGAATTCTTATGTCCGTCAATTGTGCCTTGCGGAGTACTAATACGAGCGATCGTTATCGGTTCGTGGAGATGTTTTTCAGTTCTCTTCAACTCCTTCCCCAGTTGAATTGATTTTACTTCGACCTTTGTTCACCAAGTACTTCTTGGTCGGCTTGCTCGATAGATTTCCACTTGTTACCCATTCGAATCGTGGGATTCACTGCCACTTATGTCTTCGGATGATTGAGTCTCTGGTTAGCTGATTGGGCCAGAAAACCCTCAGGGTATATCGCTGTAATCTATTTACGATCATTTATGGTATTGAATTTTTTTTTAACCTTTTAACCTTTTTTACAATATTAAAGTTGTCATTTGATGGAGATCTATGATACTATGACAAAGTAATTAAGTGATTGCAGAGTCCACGGAATTCATTGATTTTCAGTGCAATACATCTTATATGTCAGAGACACAGTGCGAGCTTTAGGTAAGAAGGAGGGGATTTGAATGGAGATGTCAGTGAACATTAGTCTTGAATTTCAGTTCATCACAATGAAAGGGAAAGACAGAGCGTGGAAAGGTATTTCACATTCGCGTAGTACGGCTAAAGAACGAATCCCTGTACTTGACAGCACGACCGAAATTGGGTTCAAGAGTAAACTGATGAGCATTCCTGGGAGCACGAGTATTACGGTTGAAACGTTTAAGGGGAGGAATGCAACTGGCTATTTAATTAGAGCACTTACCGTAAAAGTAACGATAAAAGAGTGAGAGACAGAAAACGTTACGCCTCTGTTCGAGTGACGTATAAAAGTATCGATGATGTTCCTGTCTCCGAACATTTTGAAGGCTCCTTTTTGTATACCGTCTAAGAGGCTTAAGTAGGTTGCTGGAGCACCAACCCAGAGATGGGAGTTACACTCAAGCTTTGGACGTATTTAACTTTTATTAATAATAGCGAGATCAGAAGAGGAGAAAAATTTCTTGCATTTCCAAAGGAAACGTTAACATCTTGCGGCATTTTTGACGACGTTAAGTATGTGATCATTCCACAAAAGATGGGTTGTACCTAGAATCGCAAGTTAATTAGTTTCTTCGATGCAAGTAGCACTCATAGACAATGGCAGGGGGGTACGTCTCGGCCAGGGCCGTCGAGAAGAATTCCGGGCCCGGGACGGAAAAATCTCGGCCCCCCCCCCATATTTACCATTTTTTCCAAAGTTCATGCCTACTGATAGGTACGTTCTAGTTTCAATTACGAATAGCATGAAATTGGTAGGAATTAACGGAAATAATAATTTTTTGGTTGTCCCCCGAAACCGAATCAAATCCCAGCAGAAACAAAAGTAGAAGAAAAGAAACTTTATAAAAACAGAAACCGAAATAAATATTTTTGTTTTGTTTTTAGTTGCCGGGCCCCTTATTTTGACTTTAAAAAGGCCCCTAAAAATAAGTGAGGATATGTATGTTGATGATGAATATAGAGTATATTGAAAAAAAAACACTCCTCATTGCTATCAATTTTACGGGCCCCTAAAAAATACTGGCCCGGGGGGTTCCCCCCTTCCCCCCCCCCCTTTTGACAGGGCTGCGTCTTGCTTTAACGACAGAAGGCAGCATTGAGTTTTCAAAGCATTAAATTCTACGCGATTTCTAAATCCCCATTGTACAATGCTGTCTAAGTCCGAATTTAATGAACTTATCATATTTAGCCATTTCAGTTCCACGTCCGAAGAGCAGGGATGTGACTCTGAGGGCGAGTTTGTTCATGATTCGAGTCCCCATCGGGCAAAGAGTTTTACTAATAAAATGGAATAGTTAAAGACCACGAACCAATGAAAGGAGGCTGTAGAAACAACTCTAGACTATTAAATTAGACTGGCCTTCAACATAAATATGATAGTGCAAACGCTTGGCAGCTTAAAGAAAGAGCGTTATTATACAAAAACCCGTTATAAATAACTTGTATATAAGTTCATATTATTGCTTTTATTCTTTTCGAATACATTCCTATCTTTTATTACAATATGCATTTTCAACAGTCAATTTAAAAATGTATTTTGTGTAAGGCTATTAAAATTTTCAGGAACTACTTCAGTTTGTATTTTACTAAACCATTCAAAACCCTCAAAAAACATAAGCGAAGAAATAAATCAAAACTTTCCTTCAACTTTCCATATCCATCTTACTACCTACCTGCTTCTATCTTTTAAAATAAATCCAAACTAAACAGTGACAGGAATGTAATAATATTTTGTCTTTTTCAATTCATCTCTAACCAAACAAACCACACTATACCTGTATGTCTCTAGTCTATAATATCATGAGCATGACATTTCAACAGGAAAAAATATAGGAGGATTTATATCTCAAAGTACTGAGATAACAATCATTATACTAACTTTAGTCCAAATTGCCATTTTCTCAAGCCTATAAAGAAAATAGCAAACAACATCATCACATTTTTTCATTAGTCACACAACCAATCTGTCAAAGAACTCAGCACACGTTTATATCTACTTTAGGAAGGGTTTTTATCTCCGTTACCTGTCTTTTTCTTCGTCTTCTTCTTCTTTTTCTTCATAAAGGTATATTAATAAATTGCTGTTATTTCCTGGCTTTCTTTTTGGACAAACTGAGCCTTATAGGCGGATGTATAGTATAATGTATCTTTAAGATGGCGACGTAGTCGTACATATTTTTTTTCTCAAAGACAGAAAGGTTTGTAATGTTAAATTGCTCGAGAATACTGATGGGGGCTTCGAAATGAAAGCACGTTATCTTATTTCGAAACTCGTATAATAATCTTCTTAGCCAATAGTGTGACAGTGACATATACAATACATTACCTAAGCTGTTCACGTTTGTTTTTTTGTTTTTTGAAAGGTTTGTATTATTGCTGATGTACATTATAAGATGCTTGATGAAGAGCAGTTTCATGAGTGCGCTTTTGTATAATATGATATCATTTATTTAGAAATATTAAGATTGGGCATAATAAGTTCTTATAATGAATAGAAATAGAGATGTAGAGTTTTGGCTTTTTTTTTTAAATTCTATTTTTATGATATTTCCGATTAACAAACAAACATTTTGTGGAATCTATTAAAAATCATCTCAAAAGAAGGAAAAAAAAAATGATTAAAAATATTGTACTTAAAATGATTAAAAATATTGTACTTAAGTTGTTTTTATTTTTTTTTCAGAACTTTTGTTACTATAGCAAGATTTTTCAATGCTTAAAGTAAAATAAGATAAAAGTTAAATTAGTGATTGAGGACTCTAAGAATACGAGCTTTCAGTTAAAATATATATAGTTACTTTAAAATGGTTGCTTGTGTAGTTTTTTACACACACAAAAAATCACATTTTGTTCTTACTTACCCAACATTCTACTTCAGTAAGCTCTGTCCCTAGCTAGCTGTTTGCTAGCTTCCTTCCGATGCATTGAAAAGTGTTCTTAACTACCTTTGACAAGTATATAATGTACAGTTGTGAAAAATGGGATGGTAATTGTTTGTTCATCATCATCATCGGCTAGACAACCGGGCTCCTACAACAAGTCTCTCCACATATCCCGATCTCGAGCTGACGCCATCCAGTTGCGACACCCAAGGCTTCGGGTGTCCTGATTTATGCCATTTCTCCAGCAGAAGCATGGTCTACCACGCTGCCGTCTACCATAGAATGTACCACACATGACTTTCCGAGCCGGTTCCTCCTTCTCATTCCAGCTAGGTGCCCTATCCACCGGAGTCTACCGAGCTTAATTTTTGTCACTATGTCTGCTTCAATGTAGATTGCGTACAATTCATGATTGCACCGTCTCCAGAATCGTTTGTTACTCAATTGTCAATAAGTAGTTGGAAAAAAGCACCGTTTGATTTTAGCGATGGTGGCATTGTCTGAATTAGTAGTGGCGTTGCACAGGTAGACAAAGTTATAACTGCTTATGATGACAGCATATAGCTTTGGCCATCATTCACCCATAATCTTATCTCTTCCCATCCGTCTCAATGACATCACGCTCTGTTCTTTGATTATGGCCCACACTGATATGCGGTCTTTTCAGTATTCACTATCATTCCGTATCTAAGTGGTGTGTCACAAAATGAAAGAAGATTAAATGAATGAATATTCGTACACTGCGACCTTACTGTTCCCCATTTTTGAACTGGATCAGGTTTCTCATCTGCAGTTCGTCCTACAGATTCATTCCTTTGAGGAATTTAGGAGTTTTGGGCATTTTATGAGAGTGTATTTTGCTCTCGTCTATACGGTGACTGCCCAGATGTCTTTGTCTTTATCTTTGATGCACTAGTGTATCACATCTACCTATTATGTGGTCTGGTATGTCCCCTCATGAGCGTTGCAGAATCTGCAAGAAGCGTTGTTCAATAGACCAAGGATGTTTAAGTTCCTTTTCAGTTTACAATGGCCAGTGAGAAGACCCGTAAGTCCTATCTCTTCTTAAGCTGATGGAGGATAGGAAACGTTCTCTGTTTAAATTCTCGAGTCGCCTGCCATTGAGAGTTCTTTCCAGATTTTTGATCTTTTTGCCTCCTCTTCTTGTTAACTTCCCATAGGGAGTTATTGTAATCGGTCCGATTTGTCAAATTGAAATTTTTGACATTTCTCGACGTTTCAAGGTCCCTAGAGCCTATATCAATCATTTTTAGAGAGATGTCTGTGTGTGCGTGTGTGCGTACGTTCCTTCGTTCGTACGTCCGTACGTTCTGGTACCATTTTTCGTCGTCGATATCTAAAGAACGAGTAGAGATATCGACTTGAAATAAATTTTGTTTTACAGATAATAACTTCGAAAGAAACTGAAAGGGCGCTTATTAATATTCAATCAGTTGTTTTTTTACTATAGCAGTTTAAAAAAGAAGTGAAAATTTTGGTTGGGCTCAAATATCTCACGAACAAATAATGCTATTGACTTGAAATAAATTTTATTCGACACATTATGACGTCATACAAATTTGATATGAATTTGGAAAAAAAATCAATATACCGTTATTTTTTAAAATCAAAAAAACTAAAAAAAAAATTTTTATAACTCGAATATCCTTAGATGGAAAAACGGTATTAACTTTAAAATAATTTTATTTTACGAAAAATGTTGTTTTTGGTGATGTGGTAGTGTTACTGGTGAAAATTTCAAAAAAAATTTCATGGACAGTTTTTTTTACAAAAAATTGAAAACTACAAAAAATTCTACCAAAAATTGGTATAAATTGTCTTTCGACTCAAATTTCTCAAAAACGGGTAACGATATTGACTTCTTGTTTATTTTATTTTCTACATAACATAATTGTTAGCAACTGATAAAATTTTGACAAATATTGAATGGGCAGTTTTTTAACAAAAAATCAAAACTGTTAAAAATTCTAAAGAAAAGTAGTTACAATTGTATTTCAGCTCGAATATCCTGAGAACGAACAACGATTTTGCCTTCTAAAATATTTTATTTTATACATAGTACGATTTTTTATGAAAGGTTAAATTTTTACAAATATCTAATTGACAGTTTTTGACAAAAAATATTAAAAGAAATAAACTAAAAAGTGGTAAAATTGGTTTTTCGACTCGAATATCTTGAGAACGAACAATGATATTGACTTTGCCATTAGGTATTTAATCTCTATAATATATGTGCATTCCGTAAATCTCTTTAAATAATTAATTGCTTTTCAATCTTAAAATAATGATTGTTTGAATTTAACAGCTAAAGTTTGTTTCGCAGAAAATTTGGTTATTTGAAAAAAACTAAATATAAAGTTTTCAAGATCACAAATGGGAAGTTATCAGTGTGGGTCGCACCCAGCCTCTTTTCTGATTTTGTTTTTAATCATATTATCCCCTACATCAGAATAAGGGTACTGGTGTCGTTTTGCGCATTTTCTGATGGCATTTACTACTTCTGCATCTGCATAGGTTGCAAAGGCAGCACGTGGCCTATTATGTTGGGTTCTTCCCAACATAAATATAGTCTGAACAATTTTATTTCCTAATAATATATTTAGGATATTTTTCAGTGATGCCAGACCCCTGGAAATATTTTTTTTTTACTTTCCAATTTTTTAATTTTTTACCAACTTTTTCCGAAAAACGAATATTCACCGAAGAATCGTTAGCACACGAAAATATTAGTTTTTTAATTAATTTTTATTGAAAACAAAAATTTTATTCATTCATTCATTTGTTCTGTTTAAAGCTATTTCCCTTTGAATGAATGTGTGAATTAATTGTTGCGGGTTTGTTTGATTGGCAAAAAATTAAATAAAATACAAAATAAAATTAAATTAAAAATTCAAGTCTCGGAAATTTAGCACCATCACTCACAATAAAAGAAAAATAAATCAAAAACATACATAAGGATATATATTCCACAAACAACACAAAAAGAATGCAGTTAAAATAAAACCGCTTTCTCTATCACGTCACAAAACTGAGTTTTCGATAAAAATACATTTTCACATCACAACGAAATAATTGCCCCGGTTTAAATTGAAAAGGATGTTTGCTGAAAATAGCAACACATACTACTATGCCGCTGGGTGCAACAGAGAGAACACTTTTTTTTCGGACATAGCGTAGGTCCATTTGATCGGTTGTCGGTAGAAACTGCAAATAAATTTTTAAATTAAGAGGGAAAACCTTTTTATAGCTACACCAATTCATTCCTTAGCTGCAGGCCGTTTGAAAAATAAATCCGGTTAACAAGTTAGAGCTTTTGTTATATGGAGATTTTATTTTTTAGTTTTACATTTTCAATGCGCTAGGATATCAGTTGAAGGGATATTTAAATCTCCTGATGCAAAAAAACATATTGTTTTGTGTTTCCAGGATTTGGGTTTTAAAATTGAGAATTGTAAGCAGACGCTACTTTCAAAATTCCAAAAAAAAAGAACGATGTACAACGTGTGTCTGCTTACATATACATACATATGAATCTAACAATATTTTGAGCTTAGAGATTTACCCAGATTTCAATCTAAAGCTAAACCATTTGGTTTGCGTGCTCACGTACCAGCATTGCTAATTGGATTAATCAAATGGATCAGAATATCAGGTTGATGTGAACGTGTATTTTGACCTCAAATGGCATCGACCCACCCACCGACCGACCTAACGACGACGCACGATGGAGTACACAGGGCACAATGGTTACAGTGGGTTATTTGTTGCACAACAAAAATGGAAACTGATGCCATTGATGTGATGCAATAACAACGGCACAGGTGGTGCGGTGGTGTTATTATATTGCGTGTTTCGAGTTGAGTTCAATGCATTGAAGTAAAGCTGAAAATAATTAAAGCTACTGAATGCACACTCAGTAATCAGAGTGAAATTGAAGCTAGTGTTAGCAAATATGAAACATTAAAAGTCACCTGTTTTTATTTTTTAAGTTTTGAATTATTTAATTAATTTGAGCAACAGGTTTACTATTTAGTTCTCAGCAAGTTTTGGGACTAAACCCGTTTTACAGGAACTAACTTACCAGGAGTAAAATGGTTCCCGTTCTCCCGCTGCTGATGACCACATAGCTATGGGTGCCAGTGGCTATATTGGTGCCAGTGGATTATTCATTCTTTAATCCCACGAGTGGCAGAGAAGAGGTGGTCCATCTGTAAGGAGATCCGTTATACAGATAAGGTTAGTTAATCTCCTGTAGCGACTGAGCTAGTTTTCTAATTGGGCCCTCAGCCAGGCTGATCATCGGCACGGGTCGTGTAACACCTAAGATCCACCCCAATCGGGAAGTAGATAGTGATAGAGGAAAGAGAGGGTGGGTAATCAGACAGTATTAGCACCGTTCTGATGGAAAGAGATTTTAAGGATGACAAGCATCATGCTTGCACAGTGGTTGAGAGAGGAATCATTGAGGGAGACATCAGACATTAAATAGTTTTTTCACCATCAAAGTGGGATATGTGGGAGAGGAGTTGGTAACAATAGTCGGCTATTCGCTTCCGTGAGCGACCTCTGGTTTCAGGACTCATCTGGAGATGATCTCTCGATATTCATTGACCCTACTCAGCTTCTACAACTCGACAAGTTTGATGCTCTGGTAGAAGCGGGCTATAGAGACATTCTAGGAAATTGCAAAGGTGACAAACTTGCAAAAAGAAGAACAACTTTATCTCTGTTGGCGCACGAAGCTCGCGTGAGTATACCTTTGGCTACATGCATATTCATGCTAAAGCAAGATACCATAGAGAAAACAAACTACAGGTGGAACAATAACACCACCTGTATAGCGACAAAATTAGTCTGGCGTAAACTTAGTGCCAGACGTTCTAAACAACTGATCTCCTTGAGTAGATTGTATATAAACTCCGAAATCCACTTGTCTCCTACGCTTCAATTGGAGCTCCAACTGGTTTAACGAGTAAGGTTGATGAAATGATCCATGTGGTATCACAATGGACCTCACTTTGGTCTAAGTGCGTTGGATATCCCAACCAACAGCTACTTTAACCTAACCTAACCCTATATTTTTATTCCATTCGTACTAAAAGCAGGAAAAGTGGCTGTGGAACTTGAAAATTCAATGCATTGGAAATGTTTTAAAAAAAAAATTTTAAATTAATTATTTTGAAAACTTTTAGGAACTATGTTTTATCGGTTTAGTAAAAGCGTTGATCGTAATTTATTAATTTATGCTTAGAATATAAATTTTCAATTGATATTCAATTTTTAACAAAGATATGGAGTATTTTACTTGTGAGAGCTATTTCAGGCCACCTTCCCCGAAGGAGTTTTTCAAAAATATATTCAAAATTGTTATGGGTTAGTATGAATAACAAGTTATTTATACGCTACTAACCAAATTTCAAAAAATCTTTCTTGAAATTTTGTTTCTAGATTTTTATTTTATAACTGTTTTTTGCTTTTGATTGCGTCTGGCACGACAGATTATTCATAAGCTTCTAGTAAATGGTCCTCCAACTTTTCGAGTTATAACATCTAAGTGCCTGACTGTCCTGTTCTCGGCTTTTGTAAAAGGTAATTTTTTGCACACGATTCATGCATAAATTCCAAAGAAGCTCGACTACTTTTGAAATAACTTTTTAGTAAAAAGTGAAAGTGTATTTTGGGATTTAGGACTGAAATAAAAATTGGGGATTAGCCATTATTGTTTACTTTTAGATTTTGTTTTTTATCACTTGTTTTTTAGCATTCAGAATACATTGCATTCAGGCCATTTGCATTAAGAACAAAACGTTGACTTATTTTTAACCACAGCAATGGATTAATACTTGGTTTAACTTTATCTACCTAATACAAGTTTTCCTCTTTAACTATTTCAAACATAAAACCAGAACAAAAAAATTACTAAAGGTTGCTCATTACGACCACCTCCATTTACCTTTGTACACTTAAGTCGTTTTTTCTCATCTTCTAAATCTATACAAGTTTCGGATTGCTCAGGCACCTTGAAAACCACACAAGCACATCTATCAACTCCTTTTTACCTAACCCCCGAGTATCCATGTATTCTGCTTTTTTTTATCCAAAACCCTCAGATTATTTTAGTTGTCCTTGGTCATGTGCTCCATTGCTCTGTTTTGTCGCTCCTTCCTTTTTTTTTTGCTCCCGATATATTAAACCATGATATACTCGTACTGTAGTCAGTATTAGACATATATAGAGTACATGCGAGACATATACTCGCATTACAACACTGCCCCATCATTTTACTATGGATGCCGTAGGGTGCCGTGTGACAAGCTCTAGTATTCCTGTATCTTGTTGTAGTTCATCCTCGCAGCTGGTTTACAGTTACATTACATATACCTACGTCCTACATATAAGAGTATATACAAACGCATATATGTATACATATACGGAGGAATGTACGACGAACATGCCACTTAAGGTGACAGTATTATAAGAGTAGTGCTGTCAATGACATCGGCCAACCCATGTTTTTCTTCGTGACCAAGAGCAGGAGCAGAGCAGGATGAAGCACGAAGCAGAACTCCCTCGATGTCCTCAATCCGCAGAGCATCGCCATCACAAACCAGCTCGCCACCATCATCAGGTTTCAGCAGAGCTGAGAAATTGTAACGGTATCCCTTGGTCGATCGATTTTCTGCCACTGGAACTATGGTGTTGCTTCTTTTTATTGCGTTTTTTCATAAGGGTTTTTTTTTGCTTCGTTCTTATTTTCTTTGGTTTTTATTCGTGTTTGTTCTATTTTTTCATTGCTGTTTCTTGGAATAGCCAATGACCAACCCATGCATAATATTCCTTTGCCGGATAGTTGTTGCATGGGCAAGTAATCCTCTATTAGAGTTAATTCTAGTGTTATCATGCAGGTCCATTTATGCAACAAAATTAAAAAAAAAAATTGATGAAAACGAGAATTTATAGAGCTAAAGCTTTTGTACATGGGTAAAATGAAGGGAATTTTCTTAGCATGTGGTAAGGTACTCTGATGGGTTTTAGTTTACAGATTATTGGTACAAAAAATACAATTTATTGGTAGAGGTTGTGGGGTAAATAGATGTTCTGTCTATAAGAAGTAGATTTATTTTTTTCAAAACAATGCCTATCAAAAAGCCTTGTATCGGGCTCTCCTAGTAGCTGCTAAGCCATCACCCCAATTATGCTTGTGCCAAGAGTCCTTCTTTTGCTAGGGTCAGGTCGAATTTTGTCATAGTTTGTGCCAAAGAAATTTGAAACTGAGGGTAAACCACTTGGTAACGAGCTCATTCGGACGCCAGAGACAGTCTTTTATTGTAGTATTTTGGCTCTGCTGGAGCTGATCTTCCTGAACTACCCCTGGTGCCTTACTGATATTTTTATCTCTTTGCAAGATTTATAAATTACAGACTTAAAACTATCCGAGAATTTATGGATAAGCTTACGAAGTTGTGGAGTAACCCACAGGTCCAAGATGAATAGAAAGTACCAATACTGCTATTGTGCTTCATCAACCGACAAATACAAACTCGAAACCCTCGCGTAGCAAAATCAGTCATAGCTGCCTTTCTGGGGGCAAAATTGTGCCGGGAATATTTATTCTCAATAACCAATTTCTTCATTCTTGAAAACATTGTCAAGAATCAGGAAGCTGAATTACTTACTTAGGTCGTCAGATGTTGTTGATGTCCTTGAGCTTCCACTTGCGGGGCATAAGGCCTCCACTACTCGTACGCCCTGTCTTTTACGGTTCCTCAAAATATATTTCAACTCTCTCCAACTCTTCCCCAGTTTTGGTGGTTCTTCTTTGACCGTTCTTGAAAGAATTCCTTCGATTCTTGTCTAAGTTTCTTCGGACAGCCAAGAACCATGGCTTCTTTCAGCACCGAATATGAAAACATTTTTCACAGCAAACCATTCGTTTTCAATTGAGGTGTGTTCCGCGTGTTACCGATTATTCTCAATCCTTGTAAAAGATGGTCCCCTAGTTTTTAGTATACAGGGATCCTTTACTTTATCGGGATTAAAATTAGGCATTCTGGTGTTCCCTTAGGATCTCTTAAATTCAGCTAATCGTAATCTCATAATATATCAATGAAGTGTACTATTATAATCAGCACTCAACTAGTTATAAAAGGCCTCCAAGAGAGCTCCGTTAGGGCCTAACACTGGCTTTCAAGGTCCTGTCCCCTAATGGCTCCCAGAAAATTAAGCTTTGGAGAATTGTTTTAAAAATCACCAATCCGATAACAGCTTCCAGGTGTCTTTACAAAATTGAGCAATACAGTGTCACGAGTTACGGAGATTTAAACTTACCCGAAACCAACCATCTACCTTGCGTAGCCTCTAAGATGTTCAATTTGTTATGATCAGTTATGAAGGTTGTCAACTTCCGTAATCTATCCAAGAAAGCTCAGCCTTTCACACTTTTAAATAGTTGTTCGGGGTGGTCCCCGTGAAGAAGCAAAACAACCACTTCATATTGACTGAGTGTTGCGATACTGGCCTGGGTCAACTTCTAAGCAATCAGTAGTTTCCCCATCGGGCTTGATGCAGGCCCTCAACCGGCAAATTTATAGAATAAATATCAGTGGTCCATCTATAAAACTTTTTTTGAATACCAGTTCCCAGTTCTGTGAGCAATTCAGTCAAAACTTTCTAATTTAAACAAACCATCGCTGATGCTTGCTTAAGTAATTGATCTGGACGTCTACTGGAAGCAACACGCTGAAAATTGTAGGTGACGGAAAGCTGCCATATCGCAGACATAAATTTCTTTGGGTTCCGTTGAGTTAGAAATACTAATCAGTCAGTTTGGAGGATTGGAAAATTAAAATTAATTTCTGCTTTCAACAAACGAAAAAACACAATAGCTACTTCACCACATAAGCTGCTTTGAACTTCAGTGTAAAATATTGACAAAATACCTACTACTTGGAATCAAAACAGTTCGAATGAGTTCTTAGTATTAGCATTCAGAACATCAACAGCAATTCAGTTCTTAGTCTCTTCAATTAAAATCACACAATGAATTCAAAGAGGAGAAGAGTAGTTATTATTGCTTTATCTCAAAACCATCGCATGTACACTACCAATCGACTTTATCGAGGCTTAACTGGCCACAATCCTGTGCATTTCGGTCAGTTTGGTCATCATCAGAGCTCCAAATTCAACTATGCCCAAAGGCAAATATACGAAAGTGACTATACACGATACACTATACCGCTTTTCGCCAACGCCGTCGCCGCGCCGCCCCACTACTTCCTCCACCAATAAAATTGTATTGGTTTCCTTTACGAATGCCAACAAGGTATGTCATCGGTGGATATTTATAGAATCAACTTTCAGGCCGGGTGGGGACGAAGGACATCGACAAATATAGTTGGAATCCATTTCCCACATTTATACGACCGACGACGACGACGATGGGGAAGCAGATATGCTAACCAAATACCAGGTGATTCTTCTGCGGTGTTAAACGATTACTATATTGTCTGCTACTTCAACAACCTATCTGTAGGTTTACCTAGTTGTAGTTTACAATGTCGTCGTCGTCGGTCGTTGTCGTATACAGGAAAGAAAGTTCGACCTTTATATCGTTTCAAAATACGTAAGAGTGGTATACGTAGGGGAATTCAGTGCATTTTTACATTTTACTTCCACGTGAGATAAATCCAACAATACCCTTGTGTAGATACAACATCATCACCTTATTCCTTTGTGGCACCCCATTTTAAGTGGTGTTCGAAGGAAACTATGTTTTCCCAACTGATTTGTTTCAGCAACCAGGGTTTCCGATTATCGAACTGGTTTCATTTGAAAATACATTTTCTAAAGAAATTTCAAATCTATTTTTGCTGCAATTAATATTTTCTTGGGGGTTGCATTTTTAAATTTAAGATTTAAAAATGATAATATTTAAATGACATGCCATCATTGTTGCCCAGGAAAATTAGACAAAAAAATTCACAAACTTCGAAAAAATTATGAGAAACCTTCATTTTGGTTTAGTGATTTATTTTTACGTCTTAAAAATTCCCTAATTTTTGAACTGGAGCTTATCTTTTTGGGACGGATGTTTTTTGCTATTTACTCTAGAACTAAGTTTTTTTTTTGAAAAGAGTTGTAGAACTAATTGTTCCTTATATTATTTTACACCAAAAAGATAAAGAGACATTTTTTGTATAGTCAATAAATTTTAAGAAAAATGGCGAGCTTCTGATGATCATGTTCAAACTCTCATCTTAAACTTAATTAAAAGCATTTTAAGCCTAAGCCTAAAATAATTTTCAAAAAATTCTTATATATTCGAAACATTTCATCTTTGGTCATCTGTAACTGTAAAATGAATTAACTTACACAGCTTGTTCTGCAAAATCAAAATTTCAAGATTGTGGATGTTTTATGGTACTCGCAATACAAACGACTTCGTTTTTATATAGAGAACAAGCTTCATTTTACTCAAAACCTATTGATGGTACGCAACAAATGGTGTCAATCTTTTTTGTGTAGCATAAAATTGGAAACAATTGGTATATACCTACAATTAAAAAAAAAAATTACTTTTGTCGATTAAATTGCAATAAAACCAAACTTTACCCCCTTTCAAACAACAACAAACCCCCCTCCTCCCCCCAAAAAAAATAAGCTGAGTTAAGACGAGCATAAGACATCAAAATATTAAACCAAAATTTAGCTTCGTGAGAATTCTTTTCGAAGCGAAAGTCTAATTTTCTTTGACTGCTGACAATTTCGGTCATAGTGACAAATTCACTACAATTATTTTAACTTTATCGAAATTTCGTAAAATTGTGAAACGATATATCATACCACTTGGAGACTCCGTTGCGTAGTGTAAGATTTCAAATTTAAAAATTGTTTTAAATGTTTTGTTCGTGCTAAAATTATGTGTTTGTACCTGAAGTCAAAACTGATATTAATAACTAGCTGACCCTGCCCCCTTCGCAGAGCTATACTACATAATTTATTAATCTTTCCATTTAAACGTTAGAAATATAGGCAGTTAACTTTAGTCTAAATTATTGAGAAGTATTCATGCCTTTAAGCTGATTTTAGATATAAACGATTTTATGGAATAAATTCGTTAGAAAACGAAGAACAAAAAATATTTGGGTCCTGGAGCCCAGTTCAGTAATTCTACAGCGAACGAAAATTTAACAGGAAATGCCAACAATAAATTGTTTGATTTCGTTTTTCCAATAACTTCATACCTCTAAGTGCAAAAGCTAATGCCAAAGTAATCCGAATGCTCACATTTCCATTCTACTATCAAACGAATAGACTTATTCAGAGAAATGTTTTTTTCAAATGATAGAAAATTTAAATTTTGGACTAATTTCAAACCAATACAATGTAATTTTCTGAGTGGGAAATAGTCAAAATCACCCATAGACGAATACGTCTCAGTTTTATTCCAATATTATGAGAAAACACCCTGATCTAGGAAATTTAAGAACACCGGCCTTGAAACAAACATCACAACACTTCTGATGAATTCACAAATTTTAAATCCTGAAGGTGCACTGTAGCATGGTATTATTTATAAAACTGACTATAAACAATATTAAATTAACTAAGAATTTTCAACTAGTTAATCCTTAAAATTTTAATTATTGACACTACCCTTAAAACTTTGAAAGATAAAAAAGAAAAAAAATCGAATTCAATCTAAGGTAACTCAAAATATTTTGTTGGCTTGGGGTTAACTTGGGGTTAGCTTTAATAATATCGCACTGAAAAACTGGGGTTATAATATCAAATTTATTTTGGAGTTTCTTTAAACATACAACACCTTTTGTTTCTTGACATCTTTTTTTTTTTCATAAAAAAAAATATTAACCCGTTTTCAAGATACTGAGTTTTCAAGAACTTATTTTTTATTCTAAAATCCAAATTTTTTTTTTAAATTTTGATATAAGTTTGTGTAGGACCTTTTTCTTGAATAGGACTTTTTTGATACGAAGGTTGATCACAATCCATTAAATCTTTTATGAGAAAATCAAAAACCCAAAAAGACCGGTTCTACGGCAGGTATCGAAATCTTCTAAAAATCTATAGTTTAAAGTTTGAGAAAATCGATTTAGTTTGGGCTCATAGGCTGTACCGACCATGGCCAAAATTGTGGGGCATTCTTTATCATCGTTATGTCAGATCCTTATAATCTTAACAATGTTCCATATAAAAATTTTCAAAATTTTTTTGAACAAAAAATCATTTTTTTTTTTAAACTCAATACTTTGAAAGTGTGAGCACTTATATTTTTATGAATCTTGTTTAAAATGTATATTATTTAAATACTAAAAACTTTAGTACCAAATTTTTTTTTATAAAAATACTTCAAAAATTTTGTACAAATGTAGGGGAGAGGGAGGCATTTTAGTACGGGGGCAGTATAGGACAGTAGCAAGAAATCTATTAAGGTGGAATCTCCAACTCAAATATTTATTTGATAACATTTGGATCGATACCAACTGAAGAAAAAAGATTAAAAATAAAAGTGTGTTTTCAGGTAGCTGTTGTCATTTTTTTCGTTCAAAAGAATTTTTTGATAAAACGAGCTGCAAACTTCGCATAAATATGAAGCTATTAATTTAAAAACCCTCTCGGGGCAATTTTGGACAAAATTTCCAAGGGCACATTCGGAACCATTACAACAACCTGCTTTCCATGATTTAGAACATTTTATTTCGGTGATTATTTAGCAAGCTCTGTTGAATTGTATTTGTTAACATAGTTATCTGTTGTAAAATATCTAAGTAAACCATTTTAACTCTTAAATCTTAATTTGAATATGAAATTTCATCAATTTACTGTAATTGTAAATCAGGACTAAAATTAAAAAAAAATTAACTACCGAGACAATTTCCAATAATTTTTTATTGATAAAATAACATTTGCAAATAATTTATTTTTGTTAAACAAGTAAGAAAACCTACTTTCAATTGTTTTTGAATGACATGTCCCAAACCTGCTGTCCAAAGGTACCCCTGTAGAGGGGCAGATTAGGACACTTTTAGGCCAATTTTAAAAAGGAAAAAATAAATATGTATATGCAATAGTTATATGCAGATGGATGAGCAGCAATTTGGGAGGCAATATACCAAACAATAATATAATTCAAAAATCTAAGGGATACTCCAATTTTTGAGTGATCGAGAGGGATTTTGTAAAAAAATGTCCCAATGTGCTCTCCTCTTTCCCAACGAGTATACGAAAAATGGTTTTTTTAAAAAAAATTTCAACTTATTTCAGTAAATTCCTTTTTCCTGTTCACCCTAAACGCTATCTAGACTATACAAATCACCCTGTATATTATAAAAATAACTACAACGACAACCCTATAACATTTCAATCAGTACCTAGCCATGTCGCGCCTCCCATCTATGACACAAATAAACTCCAGATCCCTCAGTGAATTTGCAGGAGATTTAAATATTTTACTTTTTATGAGATATCCTGTTTCACTCTCAAAGAATCATTTCTGTACAATTTATTTTTTCTCCATAACAAAAGAACCCTTTGCAACGAATTATTCATACAAAAAAAAAACTTTAGTTAATCTAAGAGTTTGTGCATTAAAAAAAAAAAAACAATTGCATCCACAATAAGGATGGCTGGCGTGTACTTGCTTTATATTGATCATATCGACATAAAGGCCTCCATGCTGGTATAGTTGGTTGGTTGGATGATGGAAGCACCCCGAGGGCCAGACATTGAACAAAATCGGAAAGTGGTATATCCTCACTCAGCCAGGTAAAAAGCAGAAGTTGCAGAGCTGATTGAGTTTTCTATTGAATCAGAAGGTTGAATTGCTTAGCTGGAGCTGGAGGGAGAATCAATTGAATAGCTGGCCAAAGGAGGACCCAAAGAAAACGAAGAAGAATTCACCATCCTCGTAATATGAAAGCTGGAATTTAGCCAAAGATGACTATCCGGAGGCAAATTGAATCTGTCCGAAACAATCGTTTTGGGTTGGTTATATATTATATTATAAACGTAGGTGATGTTGATGGTGGTTCCATCCTTGCGCCTCCTATATAAGGTATATAAAGAATTTATACTAAAACATGAGAATGAGAAAATGTAGAAGCGTTTTAAAGGAAATAATCCTAATGAAGATTATTCGGATTGAACGGATTTAAACAAGAGGGAGCAAAAGTGTTGAAGCATCTATTGTAATGAATGCGAACCGATGAATAAGTAATTGGATTGATTCATTTGAATTTTGATCGGATTAAGTCGATAATGGAGATGAGATTGAGGCATTCAAAAGAATTGTTTCTATTTCTGAAAATTAATGTAATTCGGTTGGTTTTATTTTTGTGTTGGCAGAAGTGTGTATAGGCTGATCCGGATTTAAACGCACAAGACTGTTTTATTTCTAAATTTAGTTTTATATTCTGGGAAATTTGACAGAGATGAAATTTTAAAATGTTATCAGTCAATGAATTTATTATCGATTACAGGAAAAGTACCTCGGTTTGGTTGGTTAGATATGTGAACGTCGTCGTCTGTGGGTGTATGGTATTATTATTTTTCATAAGATGTTACAAGAATAAGGCTTTTCCAATAGTCAAATTTAAGGATGACTTAAATTTTTCAATGAAAGTAATAATAAATGGAATACCTTACCTATACTTCCTACTTCTTACACTCGCTCCCACGCCAATGCATAAGAGTTGCATAAATAATAAAATTTAGCCAAAACGAGACCAATCAAAAAATATTTTTAGACCAAATAGTTTTGAAATGAAGACAAAAGGCAAGTTAATATAAGCCGTACCAAATTTGGACCATCGGATGTCACATTGTTTACAAAAATCAAAATTTAAAAAAATATAAAACAAAAGTTTCTGTTTTTGTTGATAATGAAAATTTAGTTCTTACTAGTTAAATGTAAAAATTTTCGAGATAGATTGAACTCACTCCATTGCTTAAAAATACTATTTAATAATAAATTAGCGAATGGTCATGCTGGTACCACATATACTCTTAGCTTATAGTCACCAAGAACAACTTCCATTTATATAGTTTTTATAGGAAAATATAAAAAAAATTAATATATTTTAAACTCCATTTGTTTTATATTTCCGGATATGTGGCAATCCTGAAAACTATTCCAAAAATTATACAAACAAATTGTTTTTCCACTCTATAAGATTCAATAAAAGATTGTTTTAAAAATTTTCCAAAATTATTTGGAAAAATGAAAAAAAAATTTTACAATATTAATTATATTTTTTTTCGTAAGAAATAGACATTTTCAAATAAAAATCTTTACTACGTCGGGTCAAAAAAAAAATTCATATGCAAAATGGCACGAATATTTATGTTTACTTGCAACTATAATACTATGTACATATGTATATGGCTAGTTTTGGATTCGTGAAAAGATTGGACCTCGAGGTCTTGATCTAACTTGACATTTCTTTATTCGTGCGAATTTATTTTTGAAAAAAAAAATTTTAAAAAGAGAAAGAGAATCTGCCTATTTTGAATGATTTTGACAAAATTTTGAAATCTGTATTTTTTTTAAATTTACACAAAAAAGGGGGCGTCTTTTACACATTCTTAAAGTACATATTTAAAAAAAATTATAATTTTGCTATTGCATTATGTACCTATGTATATACTAAGACCAATATTCAAAGAGCACTCATAAGCTTAAGATATCTCAAAATAAACTTCCTCAAAATATGAAAAGGCATTAAATTCATCATTTGAATTTTTGAAAAAAGCCAAAAAAGAAGTTAGCTCAAAACTAAAGATGGTATCTTACGTAGGTATCATAAAAATAAATAAATTTCAGGCATTAAGAACCTGTTTCATAAGAAATTGTATAGCAATCCGTTAAACCGTTTATGAAAAATCGAAAACCAAAAATCCCGTTCTACCTGGGCCCTCATCACGTAAGGGTGGCGATATCGTTTTCGATATCGACATCGATAGCTATCCTTCACGTTAGCCCAAAAAACCTATATCGTCCAAACGATATCGAATAGACGATTTGGTTTTTACTTCACGAAAGTACTATCACTATCGTTTCGTCGATAGCCAATGCGCGATACCCATTTAGCTATAGTCTTTGATGTTTAGTTTGTTTTTAGTGTCAACAAAAATTAAATCGTAGAAAAAATGTTTCGCCGCAATATTTTAATGGTACAGAACGCTAACGAAATGGAAAAATATCGCTTAATAAGAAGAAGAAAGGAACTTAGAGATGCTTCTGATCCGCTACAAATTTTTTTTTTATTGTTAAAGCTTTATTCAACGCTTTCGTCTTTCGAAGGAAACTTTTGTAGTACTTTTGCAAACCATTAATTTGTCAGATGGCTGTCGATCCACCTACATCCCCCCAATATTGAGACTTGCTGCTACATTCGAGATCCTAGGAGGAGGTGGATACCAGTGGCTGCCTGGGAATGATTTTGGGGTTGCTGTTGCACAAAGCACACTCTCGACAATCCTACAGGTGACCACTAGGGAGCTGGAAACAAAAATATGTCCGTTATAGATTAAATGGGATATCGATAACTAAAATGAAAGAGCTGAGATTAAACAATGGTAATATCATAGAAAATATGGAATACCAGGGGATGGGCCTAAGATACACACTATTCTTATAAATTTATAAAATACAATTTATATAACTACATAATATTAATTTTTTTGTCGTGGGAAGTGTATATATGTATATTTTATTTATATTTTCCGCCAAACCGCAACAGCTAACAGCAACAAACAGAAAATTTTTTTGAAAAGATACTCAATGAATTATATTGACAGATAAAACAATGTTGTGTTCAGTGGCTCTCAAACTTAAAACAACGAGAACGATACACGACACGAGAGCAGTAGTGATACATGAACCAAACTATTGGTGATATCGTTTACAGCTATCGCGTAGACGATAGTCGTCAGCAAAGTTACGTGATTAGGGCCCTGTCTACCTACTGTTAATAAAATTTTTTGAAAAATATTTTTCACCAAATAATTTTAATTACTTACAAAACCCCACTGAAAAAATTTTATCAAAATCGTTTGAGCAGTTTTTGACATAAATATGTTTTGTCGTAAGTGTTATACATATGAAAGGTACTGTTTTTTTGGAGTTTAACAAAAAATTTAAGGGAAACTTCTCTAAATCACGGTACACCTATTATAGGTAAAATTAGAGTTTTCATTTTTGTATGGTTCTGCGCTGCTATAAAAATCGGTATATGAATGGCGAGTCTTGTGATCCTTCGGTTCTATATTTTTTTTCTCGAAGAAGGTCACAAACACCACTAATGTTTAGTTTTTGATATCTGCAATCATGCGCAAGATAATCATCTTGTATTGTGGCCCTATCGTTGCAAGTAAAAATGTCAAAATGATTTTTCGAGGTTGGTTTCTGTTCCCTATTTTACGTGACCCCAACATTATAGGTTTTCCTGCGATCGAGAATGGTGTAGAGTACCTGTAAGGTTCTGATGTATTTTCTATTTTACTTGATCTTAGAAGACTTAAGTATCTAGGATCCACCAATGTTTCAATGTTAACCCAATTAACACAAATATACATTTCCCATTCTAAATAAATGTAAACTTCGATTAACTTCCTACAATAGAATCAAAAAACCAAAACAAAAACTTGTTGTTACCTTTCTAATCCCCCCATCACACAAAAACACAGTTTGATTTACTTGAAAATCTATGTTAACGACAATACGTCATATATGTTATTTATAGAACACTCTCAAATTATTATAAAATGTTTCCATCCTTAAAGGAATAATTATGACATTGGGGTTATTTTGAATAATACGCAAAATTATTCTACTCAAGAAATCATATTTTTCACCTTCAAAGTTCCTTTTTACGTTCCTGGGTACGCTACGCATACCTCCATATCCCTACCTACATCAGCATGCAGACAGGCGTTGGGAATGTTATTCACACCTTTGACGTCTATCCTCAGTGGAAAACTAGAACACATCATACATAATATAGAACAACACTTTTTTCTCCAATGAGCTAATAGTATTCAGGAATTCACCCCTTTTTAGAAACATGTTATGTTATTATGAAGTCATGTGCCGAGGAAACAGTTTTTCATTCCACCTACGCTACGTAGAGATATCTAGTTTTACTCTTATTATAGTTAACAGCATCCAGCACAGCAGAGGACAACTAATATTGAACCAAAACTTTTCATCCCTTCCTTCCCAGCTGTGCTGGTGATGTTTGTGCTGTGTTAAATTTATTTTAAATTATGTTTCAACTAGCAGGCGAGTTTCATTATTAGAATTAACCGCACATACTGATTGACAGCAACACAAATATGGTGGAACCTATTCTCAAGGGGTGGCAGTTCGCACCCTATTATCCCGAAATTTATATGCTCTTCCTATACTAATTCCGCTTGCGATTCCATCCATCCTGTTTTTGGAATAATTTTGCTACCAAATATTCAGAAAATTATCCAAAATATGTAGCTTAAAGCCTTTTAGGCGTAGTTTAGGCGTCTGAACGCAACATGGCTCAATGTATAATCGAGATTCGAGGAAGGTGCGGGAGGAAAAAGAAAAATTTTGAGAATTGACAGTGAAAGTTTTTTGTTTTTTTTTGTTTTATTTTTAAGCAAGTTGAAACAACTTCTTGGGACATTTTGCGTGTGCCTGTTTGCCGCATGCATATTTAAAAGATCATTAGGTATGCAAATTTTAAAATTGCTTTGCTACTTTCTTGGTCGTACTGTTTTTTGAAATGAGATGCGAGAATCGCGCATAGTATATAGAAAACTTAAGATATCTTTGCATTGTGTTGCTTCATTTCAATTAGAAGGTGTACAATGTACATGAGTAAGTGCTGAGTATGTAAAATAGTTTATGTTTTGTTGGAATTGTTTTCTTTTTTTGTTTTAGTAAATTATCATGATAAGTTTTTGTACTTTTGATAGGTATTATTATTTTTGTTTTATTTTTTCAAGACGGGAAAATGTGGATTGTTTTTGAAAATACTGTCTTAAACATTTTTGAAACTTTACGGATCCCGACTTATAAAATTGTTCTAATCAATGCCATTGTATATGTCTCTAGAAGTCATAGACTACGCTTCAAGCTAAAATTCCGAATACTTATAGGTTATTAATTGGACCAAATAACAAAAATCAAACCACCTATTATATATATTTTTATTTTTTCTAAACCCTCTAAGACGGGTTAAGACCTTCTTATAACGAAACTTGAATTAGTTGTTCCACTTTCAACTTTGTTTAGTTTAGACTGGCCCGACAGCCCATGAAGAGCCAGGGCCTAAATGGATGGATCGCGCAACCATTCATATTATTTCAGGAATAGAGGGCCCTACAATTGTATGCCGATTCCGAAAGGCTTGGTTGAGAGGCAGTTTATTTTTGACAAGTGACACTCTTGAAGAATTTCTAGCAATGTGCTCCTTCAAGCTTTTAATCTGATCCTCATCCTAAACTAGCAGTGATCCGTGGCCAAAGAATTGATGTGGCTATGCTTATCACGCCCCCCGTTAAACTTCTCTCATCTTCGTGCGACATGTAGATTCTAGCTCATTTTTCCCTGCTACCTGCTAAGATGTTTTCTTTCGATCGTTGCCAGAGTTTCTTCAGATAGCCAATAACAATAGCTTTTTTGAGACCGACTGAAAATATTTTTATTTTTTCAGCACAACATTTAAAACAGCCTTCACAGCACTCCAATGGTTTCGATGGAGTTATATTACGTTCTACTGATTGCTCTCAATACCTTGAGAAAGATGGTCGCCTAGTTGTTGACGGACTGCGGGGTCCTTTAGTATATCGGAATTAAACTCAGACATTTCGATGTTTTTTTTTTTTGGAATCTCCGAACTGCAGCTTTACGTAATCTTACGATACAAAAGTTAGATGTTGGCTCCGGGACATTCTCATATCTGCACCGCTCCTCTTTTAGATGTTCTGAAGACTGCTTATATCGCCGACTAATCGTAAAGTTGTAAATTTCGTAAGAAGTTGCTTGTTTTTCCGTCTACATCCAGCTGACTCCTCTGGACTGAATCTATGTACCTGAGCTGTTAACTCAAATATAACCTATTTATATCAACTTAGGTACATTTTATCCAGTTCGTTAAGCCTTTTTGACACCTACTGGATATCATCCAGGTCAGATATCTTTAGCAACTAATTTGTGAAGAAAATTTTTATCAAAAATCAGAACTCTAACAACCAAAACTCAATAATAAACATTGATAAAATTCCATGTTTTAAAATTCTTCTGAGAAAATATGTTTCATTAATGAAAATGATGCAGATGCAGACAGTTATGAATCACAAGAAAATTATTACTTATTAGTTAATTAAACTATGACGTAGGAAGTTTCAATATTTATCAATTTTTTTTGTCTTTGCGAAATTAGGCCCCAAAAGAAAAAATGAAATAAGGCCCCAAATTGGGGTATTTTTTCATAATGAAACTATGCCCCAGTGAAATAAAACCCCACTGAAATGAAAAAATATTCCAACTTGTTTTGACTTTTTTTTTTAGAAAAATGAAATAAAGCCCCAATTTATTTTTTTTATATATAAGTTTATTTTTGAAAATGAAATAACACTCCAAAACTAAATATGTACTTGGATTGTATCCTGTATAATTTTGCTGTTGTTGAACCTGTTGAAAAAATCAATAAGTAGCAAAATTGAGTGATCTTTTCTCCTCATTTCCTCGTGCTCGTGTAAAGATTGTGTTGAAAACAGTCAGGGAGCAACAGAATAGCTGCAAAAAATCGCGCGATTTTTTTCAGCTATTCTGTTGCTTCCTGATGGTTTTCATTACTCCCTGATGGGAGTTTAAGGAGTAACAGAATAGCTTTAAAAAAAATTGCTCCTTGATGGTTTTCATCATCATTTTCTGTAAAAGACAATGTTATTTTAACATTTTCAAGCAAATTATGAAATAAGGCATCAAATTGTTTTCTTAAAACAAACTAAGCCCCAAAAACAATTTGGGATTTTATGTATTTCATTGGGGCCTTATTTCATAATGAAATTATACCCCACAAAAAAAAAAAATGAAAAAAGGCCCAAGAAATGAAATAAGACCCCAAAATTTGAGAAATTTTGTTGTTTTTGGTTTGTGTACTTTTTTTGGGGCCTTATTTCATTTTTTTTGTGGGGCCTTATTTCCTGGGGCCTAATTTCGCAGAGCCATTTTTTTTTATAATTGACGCGCACTTAAGGGATTATGACTACGCTTTTAATGTTAACTATTAACATAGTGCAAGCGTTTAGGAAAAAGAGGGAGGATTGAGTAGGAGAAAAAGATAAGTACAATTGTTTTAAACATCTCGACATTGAATTGGGGAGGGAAAATAAAGTTGGGTAACAAATTTCACATTCGTGTTGTGCGGCTAAAGAACGAATCTCTATATTTGACTGTGCTCCCGATGTTTGGCTCCATTGTATACTGATATGCATTCCTAGCAGAACGTGTATTACGTTGAAATTGTTTGAGTAGAGGAATGTAGTTAGATATGTACGAGTATTTCACTAGAACACTGTTTAGAAAAGTAACGATAAAATAAGGACAGGCAAGAGATATTTCGACGATGTTCTAACGAAACAAACGAAGCCTTAAAGTTCTATTTTGGATGGCTTTAGATTCAACGGACCATATGTGGGAATTGTAGTCTAACTTAGGACGGATATATGCCTCATAAATTGTGGCCAGATCATAAGGAGAAAAAAGTTCTTACAACGCCATAAGAAACCTAAGCACTTCGCTGCATTTTTCTCTACATCCAGTATATGGTCGTTCCACAACAGGTTGTCACTAATGCACATACCTTAAATTAATAGCTTTTCAGTTTCCTCAATGCGAACACCATTCATGAATAATGGCAACGGGGGAATATTTCGCTTCAACGACAAAAGTGAGCTCTGGGTTTTCAAAGCACTAAATTCCATACGATTATTAACACCCCATGCAAAATTGATCATTGATCAATGATCAATTTGATTATCGGTCAATTTGAAAAAGCTCTACATTTCTGCGCCTTACCCTGGCTACGTCCCTGGTCGTGGATTATTACTACGTGGAAGAGTTTAATGTTATCTGAATATACCTGCAATTTCATCGTAATCATTAGAAGAGAGAGAACACTCAGCCAACTTTGGATCCCCACGATTTTACGGATGTAGATGCTACCTGGGGAAAAGAGTACGTTAATTTTGTTTTGTATGCTTTTGACGATGTCAAATCCTAGTTTTATTGAATTCAAAAAAAGCGATTATTTTCTATTTATTAATGTGTAGTAGAACTTTCCTGTTCATTACTAAGTCCCATTTTGTTTTCATTTCAACTAATTAGGTATCATCATAAGAACATCATTATTAAATTTTTGAACAACTAAATTATATTTCAGGATTATTACTAACCGAGGAAGCTTTATACAATATCAAAAAGTTTCCTAAAATTTAGAACAAAGCTAAAAAATATGTATTTAAATTGATCCTTAACAATAAGCATCTATGTATGTATGTATGTACCTGCTTTAGATTCCTTTCAAAGAAAGTTTTTTTTTATTTTTAAATGAATATGGTAGATATTAAAAATATCGATTCATTTTACAAAAAACTAATTAAAATCTGGTGTAAGTGGGTTTTGAATAACACACACAGCACTAATTGGATAACTCATTTAATGTGATAATGATTTTTGAAAATAAAAAAACTTGAAATATTTTTCTCTGTTTGGACAATAATAATTACCATAACTTGCATTTCAAAAACATTCGTTTTTGTATGAATGCCGATGTCGCACTTAATGAACAATCACGCGTATAGCGTAGATATCGTATATTCACTTAAAACAAATATAATACTAAATTGCATTTAAAACCACTGCATACAGGACATTCATTGGTATTTTATTGTGTTCTGCATTTTTTTTTTCATTATTTCCTTTGTATACAAACAATGAAATTTAATTAAAGGGGAATTTCATATTATGACCTAATTAAATTTCAAATAAAATAAAACCTTAAAAATCAGAGAGTTTGGATTGCAAATGTTGAAATTAATTTACCTCCGAGGGACTTTTATTTCGAGTGTGGAGAGCGCATATATATTATCTTGAAATGATTTACTATTTAATAAAAATTAGGTTGAAATATTCAAAAGCCGTTTTAAATTCAATAACTTTGTGTATGTAATAATGTGGGTGATTTAATAAACAATGAAATTAAATGTAAATGACGATAATAACGGCACGAAACAATTAAACTAAAAACTATTTTTAATTAAATATTTGAAAGTCATTTGACATAACCAAAAGCGGCAATTCAAAAAATCAAAAAAAAAAAATTATGGACATTTTTAAATATTTTTTTTTAAATCCATTTTATAAATTTTAAGTTAAAAAAAAAAAAAAATTTAAAAACTTTCAGCTGAAACACTTTGGCTTAAAATTTTTTAAGATGTTCAGTGGACTAAGATGAAATATCTTTTAGACAAAGTTCAATTTTATTTTGTAATAAAATCAGTTTTTGTAAAAAAAATTTATTTTATTAGAAATATTTATTCTTCAATAATTTATTAATCATTAATTAGAGTCTAATTTTTGGGGTTGTCAGGTTACTAAAAATATGCAAACCTTTGAAATGTTTTTTTGAGTAGTAAAAATGTATCAGATCTTAAGAATTTCTTCGACACTTGGTTTGTCAATTCTTCAAAACTTTTATTTTTGCATCTCAAAAATATTAATTATTTTAACTAAATAACACTTTCCAAATAATTTGTTCTTATTTCAAAAGGGTAGGAGTCGTATGACGAAATTTAATTTCGCCGTTTCTTGTTTATCAATTAACTATTTTGCATTTAATTTGTTGGTAATTTTTGTTAAGCATATTTTTATTTTGCTAGTGTTTTTGCAAAATCATCATTTTGTTATTTCACACAACCTAATGATTAAAAAGTACTTTAATTTTTCGCTTGCTAAATTATTGAGAATCGATCAAAATTTATTTCGCTATAAGATTTACGAAAAAATTCGTTAACCGGCAAACAGTATGTGAATTTATGCATTTAAAAACCATATTTTTTAAACTTCCGATGAATCTGGCTGCAATCAAGGTTTTTGATTAAATTAAATTGAATTTCGCTAAAATAAGGGCCTAACAAAGATCTTTGAAGTATGTAGTAAAATTAAGTTCTTCGGATAATTTCGTTACGTTTTACTTTTTATGTGTATTTTTTAAGTTAGTAAATTGAAGTATCGCACTAAAAAATAATGCCCACTATTTATTAGACTTCATGGAAAATTCAAGCCTTAATTTGGATTTCTCCAGCATTTCATAGTTCCGTTTCCGAATAATGTTCCACCTTCTTAGATACTAATTCAGTTAGATATGTATATTTTACCCTTAAACCATAAATATTTTTCTGAAGGTATTTTGTTTGGTCGCAGGAAATAAATTTGTATTAATCTAATAAACTAAAACAAAGTACTGTAACCAGCAGTACAAAAATTTGCATAAGGATTTTTGAGTATTATACTTTTTTTTTAACTGAAAACTCAGTCATAACAATGTCTATACATTTCACAGGGGTGTAAATAAAATGTTAAGGTATGTCATAGTAATATAGATTACAAAACAAAATAAAAATATGTTAAATTGTTTTTTATAAAAATTTGTATGATAAGTACCGTTATCCGTAATATTATTTTAATATCAATTTTTCTATTATTGTATAATAGGCCGTAATAATATAAGCACAAAAAAATAATAAACATTTTAGCAACCGTTTTTGAAAATATTGACATAAGATTTATGAGAACGGTTTTTTAAGGTATCGTTATTTTTAAAACTAAGATTTATTTTTGTTTAAATCGTTCAAGATGTGAAAAAAAGCGATTTGTTAAGATATTTCAAAAATATGTATCCTGCGGTTTTTGAAATATGCATTTGAATTTCAAAAAAAAATATTTTTTTTTTTCAATTTATGAAGGCATTGAATATTTTTTTATAAATCTTAAATGCATTTGCATTTCAATTTATGTAGGCATTGAATATTTTTTTATAAATCTTAAATGCATTTGCATCAAAAATTTGACTACAATCAAATGATTCTAAATCGAAAAATAATTCTATGGGAGATAACGGTACTTCCCAAGTTTGTGATTTTTTTTTCATTTAAAGTGAGCCAACATCTATTTAAATAGATTTTCCAAATACATAAGATAAAAAGTGTATGGCAGGAACCGCTATTTTTTCGACATCCCTATGATAGTAATGAAGTTCATTCAAAATCTCGAGTTCGAATTTTTTCATGAATCCAAAACGTGTGGCAAGTAAAAAGTGAACAAATAACCCTTCAATCAATTAATGTTTCTTATCTAAAAAAGTTAATTCTACCTTGATTTCTTCTATAAACAGCCATATTAACTTCAATTTCCTCCGTTCCCTAGAACGAAAAATTAATGTATATGTTTTTCTTTTAGGCTTTTCACATGCAAAGTTCTACCTTCTCCCATTAAAATTAGGAAAAAAAAACTTGGAAAATGTATATCATTTCAATCCATCAGTAAATCCAAGTAACTTATTTTTTTTTAAATCTTGATTTGATGGCTTTCAAAAAAGCTTAACAAAAATTACGCCACATAATATTTTTCTTTTTATTATTTGAAAATGAAAATATAATATGTACAATTCGTGACTTTGGCATTTTGCGTGTCAAATATTTTGACAGTTAAAATAAATTATTCAGACAAAGTTAAATATGTGAATAAGCCCGCGGGGTGCTAATTAAGTCGTGGTATTTAATGACTTCAATGGTATAAAAGGGGAGTGTTATAGCTACTTCCGTTTTAGGAGATTAAAAGGCAAAGATATAATATTGTTCAACTCTAAAAGGTTAACAAGGTGCGATTGTTTTTAATGGTTGTTTTGTGGTTTTGAATAATTTTGAATAAAAAATAAGAAAACGACACAAGGGTTGGTTAAGTGTATTGTAGTTCTTTTTTAGAGTTTAATTATATATAAGAAACAGGAAACAAACCTTTCTATAAACAACACCAGATTATTTTCTATACGGGTTTCCGAAGAATGAATAAAACATAAGTTTTACAAATTAACTATGATTAAATATTGAAATTAATTTCACCAATTTGCTTCGTAGTAGGGCTGCATAATAGCAAAATTAAGTTGAAAGAAGTCAGAAGGAAGTGCCTGATTTGTAAATATTTTCGATAAAATTGTGGTAAAAGCTACATAAATGGCTTAGTCGAAGGTTTTAATTATTTAAATGGATTAAGAAAGCAAAATTAAAACATTTTGCTGTTGATCAAAATATAATTTTTAATTTTGTTAACACGAACAAGGATAAATCAGAATAATTTAACAGCTTATTCAGTATAAGTACTCAGGCACAACAAGTTTTAGGGTTAAAGTTTAATTCAGGTATCGTCTTGAATTAGGGAAAACAACAAAAAAACCGTATTTGTTTTAGCCATCCTAATATCATAAATATTTGAACATAGGATAGGAGTAAAATTTTTATTGTTTAACTTTTTTTTTTAATTTAAAGTAAAAACAAGTGTTTAAGAATTTGCTGTCCAAATTGCATTATAAATAACACCGACTTCAACAGATGTTTATCGTATTGATTAAATTATAAATTTTTAAACGCATCTTGAATGCAAGAATAATTTCACTTGGCTTCAAACTTTTAGGTTTCGTTTAAAGTTTTTACAAACAATTCGTTTTTGTTTTAATATTTTCATCTCTTACGAGTTATGGAAATCCAAAAGTTTTAAAAAAATGTGTAGAGCCAAGGCCCTTTATTTGGAGGAAAGACGAATAAAATAAAGTTGAACACGGAATAAAATTGAAAAATTGCAGAAAGTTGTACGCATTTTAGTAAGTGAGAGAACTAACTTACTAAACATGGCCTACTAAAACTCGCCATGTTTAGTAAACACTATCTCTACAAAAACATTTGAAGGCAAGGCCAATCGAAGCAAAAAAAGCTATCAACTGCAACTGGAAAGGAGTCTTAAACAAGAAGCATATTTGCCCCAAGCACAAAGTTTAATCTATTTGAGGGCGTAATGCGATCGATATTATGCTATGCTGGCCAGGTATGGGGATTTCAGCAGTATGAGGAGGTAGAAAAACTTTTAAGATATTTTATTAAAAAAATGTTCTGGCTCCCAGAAAATACACCTGCCTATAGAAACAGGAGTGGCACCACTCTATATCTTCACATTGAAGATGCATCTGCAATATATTATATTTAAAGTTATAGAGCTACCAAACTATCGGCTACCTAACATAATCGTTAGACATCTGCTTTCTAGGATTGGACTCGACTTGGTCTTGAACATGACATCCAGTTGCTAGAATCAGGTATAGAGGATTGGAAAACTTTATGCCCACTATTGCTTGGAAAAATTGAAGCATCCTTTTTTGCAAAATTTGGAGAGTCGGCTCAACAAAGTGAGTCCCGAATCCTATATGGAAAATTAAATTACGACATGGGTGTGAACAATTATTTCCATGATCGATATCCTATCAGTACAATAGCCTTAATTTTCAAAACCAGAGGGGAATTGTTGCGTTTAAATTACCAACCACACGGCTCAAACGACAACACTCAATGCACATTATATAATCTCCAAGAAACCGAAAATGTAACGCATTTCCTATAGTAAGATGCGCTATCCTTCATCAGACAATCTGACGTGCTTTTTGGGGAAAAAACGTCCTCAACAATGATGATATCATTTTAATTCTCAATGGTGAAAACTGGACAGCATTGTCCAATTTTGTACGCACGGCGCTGAACTATTAGAAAACAAATTATCAACCAAACTTTTTAAAAATGATCGAAGACCTCATTCAATTCAAGCTATAATTAGAATACATTTATGTCTTTGTATATAAATTTAAACTCCTTTTTTCTGGCTGACGGCAAAAGCCAATGCTATACTTTGTGAATTTTTAAAACAAATATGTATGTAAATCAATTTTCTGCTTAATAAAATCACACATTTTACTACTACTACTACTACTTATAATTTTACTAATGTCGTTTTCAATTGGCAATCCGGAATTGGTTTTAGATTCGGAATCCAAATTGAACAGTTTTTTTTGATTCTGAAAAATTTGAAGTTTGGTTTAGTATTTCAACCAATCACTTCACAGTTGGCACAATTTGTAAATTAAAAAAATTTGACATTTATCAAGTGTGACATTTAAATCTTTGAATGTGTGAGTGATTCTGTTTTTGCATCTGATTTTAAATCCAGAAGAGAAATTTTTTTTGTTTTTAGAATCAGAACTGTCACTTTTCCCCAATTGAACGCATTCAGAATGCTTTTTTCTGCTTCCAGATTGCCAATTGAAAACGACATAAATTTACTTTACTTATTGTTTGTACAGCCTAGATTTATGTCAGTTTAATTTTTTTTTTAAAAAGAGGAACAATGGAAGAATGAAACAAAATATCAGTATGCGACAAAAATGATTCTCTTCAAAATCTAAAAGTTTTTGGTTTAAAAAAATCAAACCAAACTTTTTACAGCTAAGGTATTACAGGGTCATTTATTATGTAAAATGAATTTGTTTAATATTTTGTTATTTGCTTTAATGTTTTTGACATTTAGTTTTTAATCTTTATTGTTATACACGTATTTTTCGTTGTTCCGTTGTTCTATAAAAAAATATTTTTTTTTTGGTTGGCCATTTTTATTGTGAGCCACTGTATTTGAAATTTTGGTCAACGTGTTGTACTACCTTAATAGACAAAAAAATTATTAATTATTTTAATAGCGAGCCAAAAATGTTATAAGCGAATAAATAGGCATTGAAAATTTTTATAAATACAAAATCAATTTCAAAATTGCTTTTCTTGCTTTTCTCATTTTTTGTGATACCTTATCTCTGGTCCTAGTTGACCCAAGGGTTAATCCAAAACCGAAGACGTACTACTGTACAAAATTATTTACAATGTTGGTCGAGAAGTTGAACATAAATAAAAATTACTTACTTTAAGTCTTCTAATTTCAAATGGACCATTCCTCTTCTTTAATTTTAAATTACTTCTTCTTAAAAAAAAAAACAAATAAAATAAACAAAAATACAAACCATTCCTTATCCTTTAAGATTGGTCAATCGCATTGTAGGTAGCTGGGTACCTAACCTACCAACGTACAATTCCCACTTTAATTATACATTCCATCATAAATATTTTATGTTTGCAACTTTTCTTTTGCCCCATAAAAAAAAATTCCTATTCCTTGTACAAAAGCCAACTCCTTGGTGCAGAATACTTCTCCATTTTTTATGACCCAAGTTAAAGATTGGAAATATCACGCGACGTTGAAAAACGTTGCCTTTTTTTTTTTGTTTTCTTGTGGAGTGTGGCTCGTGGCCCCCCTCGGCCCTCGTGCCATTACCATTACTCGGTCAACTTCTTGAATAATAAACCACAGGTAATTGGTAATGGGAGTGTTGTGCGGTAGCACCCACCAGATACTAGGGGGTAGGTACTTTGCGATGGGAAGTTTGGTCAGACACCCCAATGTTGCTGCTGATTACCTAGACATTTTAAGTGGATTCCCCAACCGCAAATTTGTCACGCTATGGCTGTGGTGCAAAAGTAGACATAACAACTTCTTAATGGCTGACAGGATATTTTGGCATCACCATGGGGCATATATGGTATGTAGGACGTAGGTATGTAAGGTTATGGCTTATGGGCATGGATGGTATAATGCGATGGCTGCTGGCTCCAAAGAGGTATATTATGATGGTGTTAAGCCAAAGAGCTGTCCTCCATCACCATAACCTAAAAAAAAGAAAATCCGACGGGATATGTGGAAAATCGTTTTTCCAAAATCTAAATCACTCAATTGACTCATCAGTTATGCGTCGCGTCACATCGATCGTCGAGATAAACATGGCGGGTTACACACATCACTTCATTCAGTAGACACATTAGATACATTCCGAAGTAATAGATACATATACCTTGTACTCTGTTTGTTACATTTCTGAGGTAATGTTTTTTTTGTGCACTTAATTTTGAGTTAATTAGATATCGATCCATTGAATAAATGATGTTTGTTATAGCAGTATTTTGTCTTAAATTTGTTTTTTTTTTCGCTTAAAAAACAGTATGTCTTGATTTAAAAAAAAAATTATTTATGTCAATATATAAAATTAAAAAAATTGTAAAAAACCTAACAAGTGCTTTATGGGCTGGTGGGATCATTGGTCTCTACTTCTTTAAAAAAAGATACTGGCCAGAACGTTACACTTAATGTTATCGCTGTAGAGCAATAATTGTTTTTAGTTTAGTTTAATTTAGTTTATTTCGATCAATCAGAGTTTTACAATTCTTATAGTTTACTACTCATATGGTCATTAGTAAGTTTTAAATAAATATAGATAAACTTAAGCAGATATGTGTTGATTAGTTAGCAAAACAATCTCGAATTTTTTTTAAAACTATCTCTTGAACAAAGTTGAAAAATATCTAAACTATTTAAAACCCTATTTGTCCTTTGATGCAACGAGATATGGGCTCATTTCTTCCGTAGTTACTTCTAGAGAATTCATCACGTAGATAGATGTTCTTAACCATCATTATAGAAAAAGAATTCGAAAATTATTTTCGCGTAAGGATTCGAAAATTCTTTTGTGTTCCTTCTTACAAAACCGAGCATTTAATAAGCGCATATTTACTATAAACTCAATATAATAATTAAAAGAAAGTTTAATATAACTCCTAAGTCTTTCTTTTGAGTAACATATTCCGAAGCCTTATCATTTATAAAGTAATCAAATAAAATATGTGAATTTTTTACACTTGGAGACATTCAAAAAAAGTAAATTTTTATCACACCTTGATGCTAAATTATTCAGATCTTCCTGCAATAAAAGACAATCATCAACAGATTTTATGGTTTTAAATATTTTAATATCATCTGCATACCTACATTACCTAAATAATAAGAAAATTTAAAAAAACCAAAGGTCCAATATGACTCCCCTGTGGAACACCGGAGGTTACTTTGATAGCTTTAGCTTTGAAATTATATATGTTGACAAATTGCGTGCGATTACTCAAAAATGAGAATGGAATCCCAGAAATGACAATTTATGAACAAGAACTTCAAGATCTACCCTGTCAAAGGCCTTGGCGAAGTCTGTGAATATGTGAATACTATGTCTGCCTGAAACCCCTTATCAAATCCTTTTACTAGGGAGTTATATAAAACAGTGAGATTAGAAGCTGTTGACACAAAACCATCATCAGCAATTATATTTTTAGTAAAAAATAAAGTTTATCACAGACAATCTTTTAAAAAATTTTCGGCATGACAGATAGCTTACAAATTGTCTACAGTTGTATATCTTTGTCTAGAACCTGATTTGAAAATTAGAAAGATGAAAGATGTTTTCCATTCATCTATGAACTGAACAGTTCGTAGAGACATATTATATAATCGTCGAACATCAGCTAAAGTGGTCGTAGGAAATGAAGAGAATACGAGGAATTTATATGACGCGCCCATTATTGGGATTGGATGCTTTTCGTTAGGCTTCGTTAACTTGCGCTATCGATAGCAAGAGCTCTTATCGACCACTCCTGCGATAGCGAAAGTGAATTGACAGATGGATACAAAATTCAAAATAGTTTAAGCACATAATATGGCTGACTTCTCCATTTGAGTTTTCGGAAAGTTGATTTTCGTTCGGTTTTGACATTTTGGCTTTCTACCAAGTCCGATTATTAAAGTTCTACCTTAAGAGGTGGCCCAAGGGACACTGCACATTTTTTTATAATTTTAGGAGAAATGCCATCCGGTCAATTTTTCTTGTAATGAAACTATCAGTGGCTTGTTTTAAATACAATTTGAATATTCGTTAGTCAATTGAACAACCGGCCCAACATGTCACACAGTTTGTGCCACAGATTCAGATATGAAAGTACGCTTATCGTGAACGCCTTCCGTTTAGAATTAATTTCACGGTGGGCCTATCTACAATATCAGGACCAGAAAAAAGTGCTGATCAACAGCCCAGGGCAGTACGAATACTACCCGAGTGCAGTTCTGTTTTCATGTAAGGCATGAACTACTCCCCGTTCTGGTGGCGAGGTCTATCTAACACCTCTTGTATGCAACGATTTTAGATGGAAGAAAGAATCGAAACATACCCTTCCTATGTTCCCGCAATTGGGTAACTACAACCACCACCTCATTAGACAGGCTGAGCCAAAAAACGGCACCGGAGAGTGAGATGACCTAGGGGCTTCTGTCTCTCGTGCTACCAGAATTAAGCTTCCGGTAGAGCCTTGCACCGTGAAGGTTACTTCCATATGGACCCCTTATAAGTCCGATGTCTGGCAACCTCTTTACTGCCCTGTAAGATAACCTTAATAGTGAGCAAGCAAGGCAGTAAAGCCCTAAATAATCGAATATTGTAAATCTAGATTGAATTTAGTTCAAGCCAGGTTTGGCGGTCATATACACCAGAAATCATATTTTAATTATATTGTTAAGGGATTATCTTTTGAATACAGTCAATTTCTTGTCAATTTTAATAATCGTCTTTGTTTTATTTCATTTCAAAGTTCTATGCCGCTAAAAAACACCCTTTAGTAGTTGACTGTACATTTTTGAAGCCAATATGTCAAATTTGCAATACATGGTTCCGTAGCTGAGGGTTTTTGGAATCTAATTTGCCAATTTTTACCAATTTGTTCGAAGGCCAGTTAATAATCTTTGAATGGCGTTTTTTTGGCTTCTTGAAATATTAAAAATATCATATTATTGCTAATATATTCAATAAGCGAAAATAAGTCGAAATCTCTTTAAAACTCCAATACGTTCTTCTTGATTCGAAAAAATTTGTATAACTAGAAAAAAAAAAATTGCTGCATAAAAGTATTCTTATTGATTTTTTAATTATTATTAATTCTCCGCTCTGTAGCACACAACATGATTTATACCAATAATGTTCTTATCAGCCACTAACGACTAGCCAGTTTTTTCTTCTTATAAAATAAAAACCAAAACTCAAATCCCATTATCATCTACCTGGTGCTGGGGCTGTAGCTGGAGCTGGAGCATGCTATAAATTCAAATGCACTAGCAACAGATTTATTTGAGTTGGCGAAACTATGTTAAACATAAATCATAATGTGCAACATTGCACAGAGCACATACCTCCGGAAGATAGGTATAGCTAGATATAGGAGGTATATTGTATATGGACAACATTTGTTGAACTCTGCGAAAGCAGCTTCTCCATTTTTGGTTGTTTGTTCTTTGCGCTTTGGTTTTGTGAAAGGAAATCCGCTTTGGCAGCTGCAGTTTCGATGCTTATAATGTGCCTCTTGTTTTCTGTTGATGGCAGCCACAGCGGCAACGTGGACGACCGACCTATGAACCACCCGACAACGAAAGAATAAAAGATGTGGGTTAGGTAAGGATTTTGGGATCCGCAATGCCATGGTGGCGCGCGGTTAGTGTCCACAAATAAGGATTAGTCATAAACAAACTGTCACATATAGCTTTCTGCTGTCATTCAATATCTGCAGCACCAGCATGTGGTTGTCCATCAATCATAGAGCATGTTTTGGATTTTAGTTTTTGTGCAGCGTCGTAGCTAGGAATACATTCATATCAGGAGAACAGAGTCAACAGAATGAACAAAAGGAGAATCCTCCAAAATTTATCACATTCATGCGTTTTTCGAATTAAATTTTTAAGGAAATTGTTGCCCAAATGCAGTCTTACAATATTTTTATAGCACTGACCTTGTCTTGAAATTTGATATTTTAATTGTACTGAGCTGTGTGTTTCAAGCTCAAGCTCAAGCTCAAATTCAATTTATCGAAAGTACTCAAATTCATAAAAATTGTTTTCACTCAATTGCTTAAACGTTCTCTCAAGGACCCCTCCCCTGGACTTCTTGGTACTAGGTTACGGCCTTGTTTGCAAATATCATAGCAAGTGTATTGCGAATAATAGATACGTGGGGACCTGTTCGGACGAATAAATTGTTGTTGTTTATGTCCGCACGCTATTACGTTTTCTGTCTGTCCTGTGATTTCGTTGATATAGCTATTGGGTAAAATCTTTGTGGTGACTTTGATGGCAAACAATTTTATCTGCTGCAGTCATCTTAATTTGAAATATTTTTTTTTGTTTTTTTTCGAAACACAGTTCTTGAAATGCAATTGTTTAAATAATGTTGCATTTGGTTTTATTAATGATGCTATGTACATATGTAGTTTTTCCGTCCGTTCATCCGTTTTAAATAAAAATATTTTTCTTTTTAATTCATATAAGATTTAAAGTTTTAATCAAATAAATTAAAAAAAATTAAACAGTTAAAATAATTTAAAAAAATGATTGACTTGACTTTTTTAATATTTATATTTATTTTTTATTCTTCTTCCACGATGTTCATGGAACGTGCGTCGTCTGCTATTGTCTTTTAAACTGGGTTCTCAGGGCTTCTCTTCATTTAAAATGACAGTCCAGCTAAGATCATCATCATCATCGGCTCGACAACCGGGGTCCGATCCTGGCCTCCTTCAACAAGTCTCTCCACCTATCCCGGTCTTGAGCCGACGCCATCCAGTTGTGCTTCCCAAGGCTTCAGGCGTCCTGGTCTACGCCATCTCTCCAGCGCAAGCATGGTCTAGCACGCTGCCGTCTATCATAGAATGTACCACAAAGGACTTTCCGAGCCAGTTCCATATGCATATTTTTTACTGATAAGCTCACATTTTCTGGACAACCCTTAAGCTATTTTGACCTTATTCAAAAATGTTCACAAACGATAATCCTTCCTCAATCCAAGCCTGGTATGCTCCTCGTATAGCTTTTATTTATGTTTAAAAAATTCTGTCTTTAATTTGATGAAAGGTCTTTGTTTTTTTTTTTTTGGCAGGAAAGTACTTCTGAAAAATAACATGCATTAGAGGCGCCGCCGCAGTGTATTTTCTTTAATTAATTAAATAATTTTATTCAAGACAAAATATTTTCAACCTGAAGGCAATTTACAAGAGCAAAGTTTAAACTAAAAAAAATAAAAAAAAAAAAAAAAAAAAAAAAAAAAAACACGAAAAACAATTGAAAATCTTTTTCACACTGACGACGACGTTCATAAAATATAATAAAATAATTATTACATTTTGCCGCAAGCAGCAAAGCAAGCGTGTCTGTTTGAAATTTACGAGCAACGAGCACCGAGCACTCATGATAAAAGGGTTACCTTAATTAGTTACATTAATTTTTCAGACCAAACAATAATGTATTAACCAAGCAGAAACACACTACCTATAAAACAATGTAAGCTGAGGAAGGTATACCTTAACCTAACCTACTCTTCCATGAAGGATGCTTCTTATAATTTTCAAAAAAAAAAACAAAAAAAAAATAATACACAAAATTACACATTTCGTTGTTAAGAGTTCGCCTGCAGCAGCACTGTGTGTACTTGTGTATATGTATAGAGTGTATCCTGGGTTGCAGATACTTTGTGTGGAGGATGCTGCTTCTGTTCTGTTTCTGTTTATATGCATGCATTCATCTGCTAATAATAATAATTGACCTAGTTGTTCACTCCAAATTAACGTCGTGTTTCGCTAAATTGAATCCAAAGAACAACCATCCAACTTGAGCACACAATTTACAAAAAGACACAGATACAAATTTGTTTAACGCGAAGTTCTTTTATGTAGTAGTTTGGTAAAGCTGAATAATCTTGGCAGATAGCTGCTATGCAGCAACGCTATGACCGTACTCTGGTTGTTCTTTTTGAAAATTATTTTAATCGGTCACTTTTTATAGAGAATTTAAATATAGTAGCGTTATAGCTGAATGAGACGGTTACTAACGCGCCTCAATAGTTAGGGTTCAAGGACAATTCATCGTTTGAAAATGAAAAAAAAAAACAAACACTCTTAAGCACATACATCTTGGAGCCGTTTTAGAGAAGTTTAAGACATACCAAAATATTTATCAAGAATGAAAGAACAGTTTGGAAAAAAATTCCAAAAATATCGCGTAAGTCGTTTTCGACATAATTAGTTTAAAAAACAAAATTTTGGCTTTCTGTTTCTCAAAATTTCAAAAATGGTGATAGGTAGGTACATATTAAATGCATATTATAATAAATAAACAAAAAAACACCCCCTGCACTTACTCACTCGCTCCTAAGCGAATATGAGTTATCTCATAGTTTAGATAATTACGTATGTAATTTAAAATTTTGATCCCCCACCCTTGAGTTATATAAATTCAATTATTTAGCAAAAAACGACACAAGTTATGTTTTTATATATTTTGGGCAGAAGTTTCAGGAATTTTAGAGATTACTTAGAAAAATTAAATTGCTTTATTTTTACTTATTTCCACTATTTAAAATTTGGTTCCGTGGATTTCTAAGTATTTACAAAAAATTACTTTAACTCAATTTTTTGATTTTTGACACTTATGGCCTATTTGCGCAGGACAGCAGTACGATTCTCGTGTCTATTTTAAACTCACTCCGTTCCGCCACTTGGGATATGTTCAGGCGACATTGTAAACAATTTTTTTTAATTAAAAGTTTTTTTTTTGAATTCCAATGAAAAAGTTTTTTTTTTAAATGCAAAAGAAAAAAATTGGCAAAAAATTAAAAAAAAACTTTCAGGGAACAATCGACATTTTTTTTAAACCGCCTATCGAGTTATTAAGCAGGAAATGCGATTGATCACGTGACCCTGGTAGTGCTATGCTTAGTGCATATGACTCTGAGGGAGTTTGGTCTAGGTTAAAGTCCCTGCTGGACACAAAAAGTTATTTTCAATTAAAACCTAACAAACATTGACGACTAAGAACCACTAAAAGGAGTCTGATGATTGGTCTGACAGTCGTGAAATAATATTATCTTGGTTGTAACAAATCCAAGTGTTGTTATTTCATTACAAAAACTTCAACATTCAGCGAATCATTCCGAATCATAAAATCATCCAATTAGTTTTGGGCGTAGTGGGGTCATTATGGCCTGCATATTTTACTTATACAGTGAAATCTCCCTTGGGCGGACAGCCATGGTGCAGAAATTTTTGTCCGCCCAAGGGAGTTGTCCGTTTAAGGGAAACCAAACAAAAATAAATACTTTTTTTTTCTTCTCTTTTTTCTTTTTTTTAGTAACTCAGCGACTTGGGTTTTTCCTATTTTAAACTCTGTTGCTAGTTCCCGTACCCTTTTTTTATATTTTTGGGTAAAGTTTATTACGTCTACCTTTTCCTTTAAAGTTAAAGTTTTCCTTTTTGGTGGCATCCTGAAAACATGTTTCATAGGTAAAAATATTAATTAAAAGAATTTAAAATCTACCTGCGCGCAATTCAACAAAAATCTGAAACTCCAAAAATAAACTTTTTTTACGTCCAAGCATACGTAAGCAAGCACCAAGCACCACACGAATGAGAGAATAAAAATGTAAAAAGATCCAACAGATATTTACAATACCTCACATACACAATCAACAGATACACAACATTCTCACACACATAATAGAGTTTCTAGACTGACAGCTGGCACGCATGTATTTTTCCTTTTCGTGAAAAGAATTTGATGTGGGCTGTAAACTGCAACTTAAAAAAATACCATTGCCAAAATTATCAGCTTGATGACATGTTCAATCCTGCTCTGGTGTCCGCCTAAGAGAATATATTTTGTCATTCATACGTGAAAATGCTGTCCGTGTCCGTCCAAGGGAGTGTCCGTCTAAGAGAAACTGAAAACAATGAAGCTTATATGGAGCAATTTCCGTACAAAAAAATTTGTCCGTCTAAGGGAGGTGTCCGCCTAAGGGAGGTGTCCGTTAAGGGAGATTTCACTGTACATATTTTAGATTTCACTAATTTTGATTATTGGAAAATCATTATTATTGAATAGGTACGAGTATATGAGAAAAAAAATTAAATTTTTCAAAAAAGGTTTTAAGTTTTAAAATTTATTTTTTAAAAGTTTGCACAAAAATATTGATTTTAGCTTTAAAAAAGCTCAAATTTGTAAGTAAGCTTTTGGTTTTTTTTACTAATTATTTTCCCAATTTAAGTATTTTTTTTTAGAAAACTGTCCCTCCCACTTGCACGGCTGGAAAAAGGACTCCCTACCATACTATTTTTTACTTGTCTCAGTTCAATCTACACGCTCCGGCCATTTGTCACAAATTATGGAAATACCCCTTAATTCTGTATAAAATTTAAAAATCAGATTGCATTCAGTTTATATCATAATCCCTAATTCCTAATTGCACTAGTTTTTTTTTCTAACTTTTTCTTTGATTTCCATATTTCATTATACATTAATACTAAAATTACTAAAACAATAAAAATAAAAAATGTACAAAAAAAACTTTAAAAAGGCATTTTGGAAGTATGTATTTAATAAAATATTTAATAGCCCGTGATATTAAGGGACAATATTTTCGTTTTAAATATTAAAATATTTTATTCAAAAAGTACAACAAAATAAATCCCAATTGCATTCATCTCTTAGTTTGTAAAATTTAATTCCAAAAAAAAAACACACCAGCATACATCGACCATTATTTGTTTTGTTTTTAATATTTAAACAATTTTTATGAGAATTGTACTTTATTGGCATTATATTGCCATTATTCATTTAAAATTTATAGTTTAAAATCCCCAACCATTAAACAAAAGCAGCAATAATTTTAATACCTACTCAAAAATACATACAAAATAATTCATAGTTTTTTCTTTTTCACAAAAATATACAAATAAATGAATAAAAATCTATAACGAAAATAATAATAAAATAATTGTTCACTCAAGCTCAAGCAAAACGAAATGAAAATTGCATGGAAATTTAACAAGGTCTATTTATCGTTCAACTTGAATTGTTTCATTTATATATTTTTGTATATATGTACTGTACCTACAAACATTTTGACAGCTTTTTCTGTTTCTGCTGACATTTCAATTACATATTTATGTTATTCCATGGCATGGAAATCAATGGAATGTAAATTTTCAATTGCAATTTCATATTTAACGGAAAGTAAAATTAGTTTACTTTGTTTTTATTTGTGTATTAAATATTTGTTTTTAGAGTTTATTTAATTGAAAATGTTGTACAATAATTTTAACACAATAAACGTTTAAATATTTGCAACTTTGTATGGTGGTGAAGAGTAAAAAATAACGTGTACAATGTACAATATAGGTTTTCAAAATATTTGTAACTTTTGGGCTGGTTTGTGTTCAACTTATCCTACCATTTACAATTTTTTTTTAATAGAAGCATTTGGATTATGGGAGGAAAAAAGTGTTTTGCAATTTAAGATTTGTCAAAAAAAAAACTATTTTTTGTGCTGCCGCAAATATGTGGAATATTTTCATACAAATAAAATATTGGTAAATTTTACTACGTTAGGCAATAACGCCCAAGGAATAACAACCGAAATCAGCTTGGAAATATATATCACTCAATTCTTTTTATTGCCAAAAAAAAGTGAAATAGTTCGCCAATTTTTCATTCATTCTCCAATTTTGGGCGAAATATCAAACAGTCATTTTGTTTTTGGTAATTTTTGGTCTATTTGAAATTTCAAAAGTGATTTTTGAAGAATTTGATATTCTTTTCAATTACGTTATTAGATTTTTCAAAATATTCAAAAGCCCATATTGAACTGCTTTCATTTTCTCAGACAAAAAAATGTTTGCTCTTCAATATGGTTTTATTCATATTTTAAAAAAATCTAATAAGGTATTCATAAAAAAATTGAATAATATTTAAATTATGAAAAATGTTAAAACATTACCAAATTCTTCTCCAAAATCTATACTGTCAGCATTCTAATTATTTGTTATTATTATGGAAAATTTTGGAATATATACTTATTTGAAATAAAAAGAAAATTAAAAATAGGTTTTTGAAATTGTTATTTTTTATTTAAATCTGATAAGATAGATTTTTCAGAATCCCATATTGTCAATATCAGACTTATTCAAACAAAAACTCAATTGATACTGACGGTATGGGTATTTAAAACTCTGATGAAATAATACTGATTGCTAAAATTAAAAAAAAAATTAATACATATACCTTGCTTGATATAAAAAAATCAGATATTTAAACGAATAAAATCCCATTAAACCATTTATTAGACTCATTTGAAAACATTTTTTAAAAATCTTAAGACTAAATGTCGAAACGAGATTTACTTGCTTAAGAACGCAGTTGCTTCAGAAAAACTTGCAAGATTTTGACTTGCGCGTTTTTTCTAAGATTTAAAATTTATTTATTTAAAATGATTTAAAAAATTTTTGAATATTAAAAACAAGCTTACGTTTTTGCAATAAGTATCAGCATAACATCAACTGTCATTTGAAAAAAAAATCTTTCGTGATATTCGGATATTTGGGAAGTATTAAGAAAAAATTAACAACGCACAAGCTGACAAATTACAGCACACCATTTCTTTTAATCAAAAACAATGTTGCTTTCCTTTGAACTTCCTTCGGAATTCCAAACACTTCGATAGTTTTGTTTGTTAAAGGAGTAAACAAACAAACAAACGACAAATTATAGATGCAGAACTTAAATATTATTTCTTATGGCACATAACAACACAAACTGAGCATTTTACTATTTTTTTTTAATTACAATTCGGAAAATTCTTTTTTATTCAGAATTTCATCATAAAGCAACAGAAGTTACAATTATTTAAAAAAAAATTCCAAATTTGAAAACAATTATTCCTAAAATTTTCAAATTTGAGAAGTTACGAAAGCAATTTACGCCACAACCTTCATATTTTGAAAACTCGAAAATGGTTGGTTATTATAGACAGTTGTACAAAAATATTTAATTCATTGTTTAGCAATCTTAACACTCGTTTTACAGAAGCTTAACAGTTCAAGGAATCAATTAATGCTGAACATAAAGGCCAATAACTTAGTAGTTACATGCAATTGATATCACTTCGTATTTAATTTACCTTTAAACCTTCCACGTTTCCGAAATCCGAATACCAGTTCGTATCCAACGTTGCCAGCATAACATAACTAATATATATCTACTTCGGAAACTGAGCCAGGATGCATCATTCATGGTTTCCAGCTGAGTTTGTTGTTTTTCATTTTAATGAATCCCAAATGCGGTCTTTGTGTCCATAAACTATACGGAGGAGCGCAGAATCTAAAAGATTTATACATTATTTTCTTTCTTTTCGTGCCCCCAGTGCAACGCTATAAAACGTGACCGACTCTTAACCAAGGCGCACACCGGAAATGAGAATATCCATTGGACTTTGCATAATTTTTAAGCTTTGTTTTTGCATAGTCCTTTCATTTTTTTTTTTTTTTCTCATAAGTATATGCCTCGCAGGCTCTCAACGGGGCTTCGACGGTAAGTAGTTAATTCCACTACCTACTGCTTGCTATATAGCAGCCACTATTTTCCTCTGATGGAAAACCTAGCTCACTTTTGTGGGCAATTAAAATGCAATTATTCTGCCACTAAGACATTAAAGGATTCTATGCATATAACATCACGGTGACGACGACCGACTACGACTACGACTACGACTACGACGACGCCGCCGCCAACGACGATGATGGTAGCGGCAAGCGGCAAGCGGGTACTACTGCTGCAGCTATCAGAATAAATATATATCCTTTTCCTTAGCTCCTGATGCCTTGCTGCAATATACCATGGCTTTATTTCTTTTCCAAACCACCCACCGCACCTTACCGTTGACTATCCTATCTGCTATCTCTGCAAAAGGAGGTAATTAAATTTTGACGTTGATAAAGTGGAGCTCAGTCTATGTATAATATGCATGCATCAGGGACCGGATAGAACTGTCTTTTCATTTTCGTATACCACACCGCATGTGTATCACTTGTTGGAGAAATAAAAGTGGTTTCTGGGCTAATAAAGGGATGTTAAAAGTTTCAAATTTGGAAATAATGTTAATAGCAGGAAAAGTTCTAGAAAACTGAAATGTTTTTTTTTTTTTTTTTGTTTCTAGCTAGCTATAATGATATAGGGGGGGAAGATTGATGATAAGTATAGATACTATAGGGGATATAATTCCATTGTGTAGTTTTGCGTTTTTATTTTTCAAAAAGATTTCTGTTTATTGTCTGATTAAGAACAAAGAATAAAAGATATGATTGTGGGGGAAATGACACCTCAGGATAAAAGTACAAAAGCTATGTGGGGTAAGTTTGTGACATTTGACATAGTTACATAGTTCAACTGTTAGAAATGTCCAATTTGTTTTAATGATTAGTAATTTGCTATCCCTATTCTCACTTCGGAAGCATTGTGATAGGTGTCTGGTTAAATGGTTAAATTTAATAACTTTCTTTAAAGTTCACCACCAATTGTCGCTATATGTCAAATATCTGCAAGTGAGAAGGAGAACTATTTTTTCTCCTGTTTAGGAGGAGGTTAATTTAAATATAGCGAATACTCTATCGACAAATTCAAACATTTTATGTATAGTGATTTTTCAAAACCCGTGATAAACCGTTTTGTAGCTCGGGGCATAATGGTTAGTACGTAGGACTGTCATTTTGAAGGGCTGAGTTCGGTTCCCAACCTCGTCCATTTAACACACAAAAGAACAGAAAAGGTCTCTGCCTCCTGCGAGAAATTGAAAATTTTTGTAAGAATATCAAGAATAAGTACAGTGCTTCTCAATCTATCCGTTCGTATTCACACAGGAATGGTAGAAAGTTTTAAGTCACTTAGGCCCCGGTTGTTAACGCAACCAAATTTATTTATTTATTTTAATTTTTGAAAGACTGCAACTTTGTGTTTATTGATTTTATTGAAAAAAACAGTAAGATTCTATGTGAAGCTTTTTGAGTATAAAATCTTTTTAAAAGCAACAACATAAATAACAGTTTTAACAAATATTTCTGAAATCTGTAGTTCATAAAGAACTAAAGGACTATTCACATGAGAGCAACCAACGCCTGATGAATGAGCGAAAATTCATCCATTTTGACAGTTCTTTCATATGGCATTTTTTATTCGTCGCGAATTTCGTCGCGTCTTAGACCAACTAAACTTGACATCTTCAAACTTGAATTTTGGCTAAAGTTGGCATCCAAAAGAAATACAATATGGATTTTCGTTATCTATAGAGAACCTTTCAATCGACCGCGACGTATAGGATCAAACGAAACTTAAGCGTCGTAAGCCCACTGCTTGACTTTAACAAATTCAGCTATTACCAACCACGAAGAAAACAAAAACAAGAGTGATTTTGAGGTTAGTCGCACGCGAATAATGTGTTCGTCGAAGTGTGGATCGTATGTGGAATGCGAATAGAGTTTGACAATTTCTAACAACAGTTTGCAATTCGTTACGAATAATTCGTTTTCTAAAATTTTTCTTATTTTATCAAACAATAATCTTATTTTATTATCAAAACAGTAAAACAAAATATGCTTCTATTAATTACATTAAAATTTGTAAAGAACTTAGGTTTATAAGTTGTTTAAAATCACATATATTCGTTCATTTGTCGTTCTCATGTGAATATGCCTTAAGTCCCACTAATGCGCCTTAGTTCATTTTCATCTAGGGATTTAGTTCATTTCTTACCAAATCCCAATTTTATTGAGAGTCAGTTTTTTAGGAGATAGTTCGTAGGACCTAATAATACGAAAAACTTGTGGTTATCAGAAGTTTACTTACTAGAAGTCAGTCCCTACAAATTCAAATGCTTAGTTCAGACCCGGGTATAGAAATGTTTCTTTTTGCTGTTGTTTTAATCGTAATTTTTAACATTGAGATTTTCTACTGCGAATTGGAACAGAGGAAGAAAACTCGACTGGTAATGGGAAGGTCCCAGGATGTACTCAGAAAAAAGAACTAATATGTTGTTGGATCCCTTCCCATGAATCCGTTACCAACGGAGATAGAAAATTTTACCAATTTCTTTGCGGCTGCTACCAGTTCGAGTTTTATTTGTGTAATTAGACGAAATCTTAAAAACTGTTATGATAAAAGTGTATACAAAATTATTGAAGTGAAATTTTCTTCTTACTTAGAATATTATATCAACTTTAATAAACTAATTAAATAAACATAAAAAATGGTAATGAATTCAATTGAATTGAATTGAAAATTAATAAGGTGTAAATACCTTAATCAAAATAAAAATTGACCTAATAAAAATAAAAAAACAAGGTTTTTGAAATAAATATTTTTTTTCCAAAAACGTACACTAAAATTAAAAAAAAACTAAAAACAAAAAACAAAAAAATCAATTATTTTTCAAAAAATAATCAAATCCTTATAAATTTTATTAAAAATTTTAAATATTTCCAAAAATGTTAAAATTTTAAGTTTCTCAAAAATATTAAAATATAAAACAGTACAAAAATTGAAAAAAAAAATACTTTAGAAAATATATAAATCGATTTGTTGAAAATGTGATTTCCAAAACTTTTTTTATTTTTTTATTTTATTTCAAACACGGTCGATTGAATAATCCAGTCAACTCTTGAATTCATTTTCAAGCTTATCTAAATTTATCACGAGTTAAGTTGCAGACGTTCTCAGGTATCACGCCATCGCCAGCCGGAAATGGATTAATGTATAATTCTCTTACATTGGATGTTCTGATTTGACGGCCATCATTGAGAAATCATGTCTCCTGCAGTTTGTCGTATTTGAGTTATCTTTTTATGAAAAAGAGGCGGGTGCGACCCACACTGATAACTTCCCATTTGTGATCTTGAAAACTTTACCATTTTTAGTTTATTTTTTGTCAAAAACTGTCAATTAGATATTTGTCAAAATTTAACCTTTCATAAAAAATTGTCCTATGTATAAAATAAAATATTTTAGAAGTCACAATCGTTATTCGTTCTCAGGATATTCGAGCTGAAATACAATTGTAACTACTTTTCTTTAGAATTTTTAACAGTTTTTGATTTTTTGTTAAAAACTGCATATTCAATATTTGTCAAAATTTTATCAGTTGCTAACAATTATGTTATGTAGAAAATAAAACAAATAAGAAGTCAAGAAATTTGAGTCAAAAGACAATTTATACCAATTTTTGGTTGAATTTTTTGTAAAAAAACTGTCCATTGAATTTTCTTGAAATTTTCACCAGTAGTCAAAAACAACATTTTTCGTAAAATAAAATTATTTTAAAGTTGATATCATTTTTCTATCTAAGCATATACCTACGAGTTATAAATTTTTTTTTAGTTTTTTTGATTTTAAAAAATAACAGTATATTAATTTTTTTCCAAATTCATATCAAATTTGTATGCCGTCATAATGTGTCGAATAAAATTTATTTCAAGTCAATAGCATTATTTGTTCGTGAGATATTTGAGCCCAACCAAAATGTTCACTTCTTTTTTAAACTGCTATAATAAAAATAAATTGAATATTAATAAACGCCCTTTCAGCTTCTTTCTGTAAAACAAAATTTATTTCAAGTCGATATCTCTACTCGTTCTTGAGATATCGACGACGAAAAATGGTACCAGAACGTACGAACGTACGTACACACGCACACACAGACATCTTTCTAAAAATGATTGATATAGGCTCTAGGGACCTTGAAACGTCGAGAAATGTCAAAAATTTCAATTTGACAAATCGGACCGATTACAATAACTCCCTATGGTAAGTTAAAAATATATTAAAGGTATTCTTATTACAATCCAGTCTTAGGTTCAAACAAGTTACAAACATGGCCTAAATCCTTTTTTTTCCTAAATTTTACTATAATTGACAATTTTCCCTTAATATTTGCATATTCAAGGAAATAGTCGTGTTTCAAAAACAAATGCAGTAAATACCTAATTGTGTTTTAACATTTTTTTTTTAAATTCCGTGTCTCATTATGGTTTTCTGTTACGCTTTTAATTACCTCGTTAACACATTTTGCGTTTGTTTCTAAAGTATTTTTTTTTTGATGCTACTTGTTTTCATCCTCATCTTCTATTTCTATTTTATAATACTAAAACAAATTTTGGCTCCTAGATGTGCACTGAGGGTTGGAAAATAATAATAGTTACAAAAAAAAAACAACAAATGCAAAAGGACGACTTTTTAATCCAGATAAGAGGTTTAATTAAACACAAGTGTTGCTGTATGTACGTTCGTTTCGTACGTACCTACCTACTTTCTGTTAAAATAAAGTTGCAGTGTCAGGAAACAGATACTGAGGGCACAGTACACTTGCAGCTGCAGGATGAAGGTAAATGAATTGCAAAGGGCTGCAGGCTGCAAGGTTATACTATTGTTGCAATATACCAGGATATTAAACTTTATGTGGCAGTGAATGTGCAAACAGCATTAATGAGATTTTTGTTCGTGATGCAGCAGACGCAGACTGCAAGAATGCATCTGAGTTTGCATGTATCTATCTACATATGTATATGTATATGCGCAGTTTTATACTGAGACAAACACATTGATTCGATGTGGAATTATTTAATTAAATTCACTTCAAACAGATAGCAGCATCAGTAGCAACAGCAGTAGCATTCTGCTGAGATGGCTTCAATAAAATAATCAAAATTGAACATACAAATATGACTTCTGATTATTGTTATTGGCAGATGAATTATGGGCCCTCAATTGTTCAATACAAATATTATTTTATTCCTCATGATGTTATATGATTCAATCAGATTCAGATTAATTATTTTTTTGATCATGTCTGTCAGAATAATAATATTTTTTTTTTGTTTGCTGTCATGAGGATATAATTAAGCTTTCATGAGAAAAGAATGGAATATGGCTCCAATTCGAATGGCTCCAAATGAAAAAAATTACTTGTAAAGTAACAACGGAAACAAAAATAAATAAATTTTTTTAAATTAGGATGATTTTTCCTTTTCGTTTTTAATTTTGGGAATTTTATTTATAAAAAATGAAAATTGGGACAGTGAAAAATTTTCAATTGAAAATATGTCCCCAAATTAAGTGAAAAAATGCCCAGAGCCCTTATTCCGGTAAGCTTTTTTTATCATCTGACTTTTCAAACCAACCCTTTTTTATTAATTTATTTTACCAACAATGTTCATATACATTGCACAAATACTTAGCTTTAATAAAAAACATTCCAATTGATAAGTTTTTGAAGGAAGTTTTCATTTTTAGATATAGATCCAGAATTTGAAAATTCTAACTTGTTATTGAAAAAAAAACCGGAATAACTCCACAGATATGAAATTGCGTCACCCCAATATGAAAAATGGCTCAAAAAATGTTTGTGTCTTAAATTATTTGAATTGTTGCGATTTTTCATAGTCCTAAGGCCTGTTTTGATTTCTTAGTTTGGGGTGAAATTTTTTTACAAAAAATGGCCCTAATTTAGTAATTTAACCAAAATATTTGTCCCTCTTTTCGGCGACAAAAAAAAATATTGCAAAAGTGAGGCATGTGTGGGGAGCGGGCATGCTGTGCCCTGCAACCACACTGCTCATACACTTGTAGGCAAAATCCTTAAGTGTGGCCAAGCAGCTGGCCATTTTGGCCAAAAGGGATTTTGGTTTTTTTACTTATTTACTTTTTTTTTAGCTATTTTACTTTAATTTGGGATGGTATTTCATTTTAAAATTTGTTCATTATCAAATTTTTGTCGATTTTTATATTTCATTCATGATTAAAATTTTAGGATAATTTTTTATAATGAAGTCTTTACTAAGAAAAATGATCCAAAATCACAAAATAAAATCTATTTCTGGTGCTGCTGCTTATATATTTTTTTTTCATTTTTTGTTGAATTTTTGACAATTTTTCAATTTTTAAGCAGAATTAAATTGGCTGTTGACTTGATTTAAGAGGTACGGTAGGTAAGAGAGACGAGAGTGAGGACGAAAGTAAAGTTTTTCACATTTAGATAACCGATATCCATATAGCAAAATGAGACACAGTGAATATTGATGGATGAATATTTTGCATATTAGTGATAAATGATATTTCTTTGTAATTGTACATTCTAGGACCATTTGGTTTTCACTTTTTAACTCTATGATATTTTAACTAATGATAAGAGCATTTATTTATTAATTTGTTTTAAAAATTCAATCAAAATTTGGTCAACTCACATGAAAATTATGTAAAATTAAAAGTGCTAAAAATTTACATGACATTTCTTTAAATTAATATTTTTCAAAATAATATTTTTAGAAAATTCAAGTGAAGTTTTAAATTACTTTTATTTAAAATTGTTGAAAATTTAAATTGAATTTATAAAATTCCTTTGAATTCAAAAGAAATTGAATATAATTTTATAAATTTCTCCTAATATTTTTAACTTAATTTTTTTTTTTGGCAATTACGTAAAATTAAAATTTTACCTAAATTGTCAAATATTACAAATTAAATTTCATTTCATTTTCATTTTTTGAAAACAGCATCAAAAGTTAAAAATTACCTTATTGCAATTGGGATTTTTTTCCTTTTATGAAAATTAAAAAATTATAATATTTGAAAATTACAACTAAAAATAAAAATAAATAAACAAAAAATGAATATGTATATTACTAATAAATTCACAAAGAACAAAAATGAAAGCAAACGCAATAAATATTTACATATTTTGAATATTGCATAAAATTTTCAGCACAAAATTTGAAGAATAGACAGACAAAGTACGAGTTCTAAATTCACAGAGATACATCCTTAAAAGGATCTTTCATTCGTCTTTCATAATAAAATAAAACAATAATAAAATTGAAGATAATAATCCATCCCAAGACGATGAACATCATAAATGTAATTGAAAGCACTTATCTCGTTATTTTTGTTCAGATACCTTCGTATCTATAAATGCATTGCGGTGAACTTTTTCTCAAGAGATTCCAATAATTCTTAGTTCTTTTGATTCTCTTTTATTAAAGATAGGTATCTACCCCTTTTTGACTCTTTTTACCGTTGCGCTGTCATTTCAAATATTCGTTTTGTTGGTAGTTGCATTCCAATGAAATGGAAAAGCGTTGGAACACTTTATGCAGTTACGCCTTGCCTATAGTCTGAAAGGAATAGTCTGCAAGATAAAGTTATAAACTTTTATAAATGCAGATACGAATTTGAGGAAAAAAAATTATTTGAAGTACTAGGGCATCAATTTGAAAAAAATATATTTTTTGGAAATGCTAGCTATCATCAACATCACATTAGTCCTTTAAAAGCAAATTGTAAAGAAAATCGTTTCAAGAACTAATTAATTAAATATTTGATTTTGACAATTTATGTGCCGTATAGCTTAAAAAAAATTTCTTTAAAAGAAAATTATATTTTTAATATTTCTCTGCCCAAAGAAATTTTACTAATTGCAACTTTATTTTCTTGACTATTTTAAGACAATGCCAACTAAACACCAAATTTTGTTGCACAGAGGAGGCGAGCTCAACAAACTTTCAAATTAGCATTTCCAAATCGTTGCCATTTGCCAAAACTGAATTTGCTGAATGCGTCTTCAACGTTCACTCGTTCAAATTATTTATTGATATTTTTTGTCCGTTGAATTTCGTGGAAAATGCAAAGTACGCTATGGTTATACCCGCAGTCGTCAGATGCATGATGCACGGATGTGGGTTCTGGGCTGCGTATCTCTTTGGGAAAAGTCAAGTTTTGTGGCAGAGTTCTTGGATAGTTAATGCACTTAGATTGTTGGAAGAAAAAAAATGTACGAACTTGTGAAGTTTTTCCTTTAAACTATTCAATTTTTTTAGAATGCAATTTATGCCAAAAAGAATTGAACATCTCAGAAAAAGTGCTCGAAGGTTTTTGCAATATGTATATTAATTTGAAAAAATTTATTATCGGGACTTCACAAAAAGTTGCTATGTGTATATAATATTTATGTACATTGTTCTCAACTTAATCAATAAAAATCAAGATCTGAGTTGATACAAGGGGAGCTCTATTTATTCATTATTTCCGCTGAAAAATTAAGAGAATATTTAAAGAGTTACAATTCGAGATTGTTTTCGGAAACATTTCGCGAAAAATTAACTTCAAATTTACAGAACTCAATATCCTATATGTAGATAGAGATCCCAGAGCCGGCAAACTTTCTTTGGTTATTTTATAACAGCATTTGAGTAAGAAACTTGAAATAAGTCTTTTTTGTAGTTTTTTTTTTTGAAGTTCCAGAAAACATTTAGTCCGAAATTTGAAATCTTCACTTAAAAAAAGTCATACAATTTGCTTACTTCACAATGAAGTTAGCAGTACTTTACTTAATTGTACTTTTCTCAGCAACAACTTTATTTAGAAACTTTTAATAATTCTCAAAAAACTGCAGTTAATTTGCAGTTCAAGAAAATTTCAATTTGAATTTTTGAAGTCCTCTTGAAAGGAATTAAAGAATATCATCATGGAAAATCTCTAGATTCATGTGGCCAGTCATTGGCCAAGTGTATCAATTTTGCTGACATCCACGTCAACTTAATGTAACCTAGCAGTACTTACTCTTTTCTCAACAATTGATTGAGCTAGGAACTTGAAATAGGGCTTCAAATTTGCAGTTTTTTTAATCTATTTTTTAATAACTTCAATTCAATTTTTTAATCAGTATACCTAATAAAAATAAATGATTTCTGAGAATAGGGTATGTATTGCTGACCTCACAGTGAGGGGTTAATTTTTTTTTTTTTTTAGAAGACTTCAAAATTTGGGCATTATTTCCTTGAACTGCAAAATAAATTCAGAATTGAGAGACATTTTTCAATTTTCAAGAAATTGTTGAGGAAAGGGACATTTTATTGCTATTCAATGATGAAGAATGATTTTTTTAAACGATGACTTCACAATTTAAATTGTAGATAAAAAAAAAATAGATGTACATTTGAAAACCTATTTGAAGTTCCTAGCTCAATTGGTTACCAAGCAAATAAAAAAGGTTTAGTACTGTTAACTTGACAGTGAAGTCGGAGGTAAAATTTTATTTTTTTTTATGGGTCTTATTTCGAGTTCCAACCTTTTACACAGTGAAGTTAGCCTTTAGTTCTCTTATGTCAGAAGTCAAATAGTTTCAGAAATTGGTCAGGCCAACATTTTATTAAAGTATTTTTGAAGTTATGTATTTTATGGCATGGCAAGATATTCGAAAAAATGCTTATCGTCTGAAAGGTTACTAAATCTTCATAAAATTTCAGCCATGCAATTTTCAAATTAATTTTTAAAGATTTTTTTTTTAAGGACACAGTGTAAAACTTTTAGCACCCTATTTTTGGAACTTCATAAAAAAAGTATACTATTTTCTTATAATAGGTCAGCCATTTTCAGATGTTTGTCAGATATAAATTATTTCTAATGAATTTTTAACACCTCATTTATGGAATTTAAAAAAATATTTCTGCTGTGAACTTGCTGTGAAATATGGCTAACCGATTACGACAAGGAGTTGACCTCTTATGAGAATTTCGTTGTGTTTTCAACATTCCCAAAACGAGTAGCTAAGATTATCTAAGACCTTAAAAAAAGTACGTTAAAAACTCACAAAATATCACAATTACTGAAATTAACTGATCTTTGTTAAGTGTTTAATAATCTTTCAACTTCCATAATTGAGGTTTTGGAAGTCTTGAACTTGCAAAAAAAAACTTTAAAAATGAATTAAAAAAAAACCAATTGTGTACTTTAAATAATTGACCTTTTCTGAAGCTTTTATAACTTTTTTTGAATAGATTTTCAAGAAATGACATGAGAAATGAGTTCCCTCATAAATCTGATTCTCATAAATCTCGATTCCTGTTCACATCAAGTCGTTTGATAATTTTTTGATTGTTATTGTTTCATTGATGAAGAATGTTTGCCCTGAAGGTGTAATAATATGTGTAACAGCAAGTTGCAGTCTGATTATAAACGTTTTACAAAATTACGATCACCTTTGTTATTTTACTCCAACAAAATCATCAAATATATTTTGTTTTAATATTCGGCACCCAGTAGCAATGAACTACATTCCATGGGATTGGCATGGAAGGTATGTATGTAGGTATCGTTTAACATACATACATTGTTTCCAAATTGAATTTATACATTTTTTTTAAATTTATAAATGCGCTCAATCATGCTTCCATACATTCCTGTGCTCAGAATACCTTTCGGCTTTTTTTTTTTTTTCATTTTACCAAAATGAAAACCAAACAACTTTTATGTGTTTTTTTTGTACTCTTGTTGTTTTTTTATATGAAAATGTTAATTTTATGGAATTGTTTCTGTTAAATAATATTCTCTGGTCAATGAAGAAGAAATACAAAGGTAATTTTTTTTTTTTTATTTTTGTTAACAACGAATGAACAACGGCAAAAATGTTTAGAGGCAATTTATGGGTAGGTCAAACATATGGGTAACCGGATATTGTTTGATATACTAATTACTGTGTAATATATTTCTCTACAATTTATTAAGTATTTTATAAAAGTATAGAATTGAAAATATTCTTCAGAAGCTGTACGTATCTAAAGTTTATGCTTGCAGGAAATTTTAGTTTCATTATGTGAGGGATAATTAACTATGTGAAGCCATGGAAATTTATTTTTATAAGAATTCTTTTTTAGAATTGTTCAAAACTTTTCGAATTTAAGTTTATCATGCGGAAAATATACATATACGATAATGATATACAGGGTGAGTCATGAGCAGTGCGCCAAAATGCTAGGACGTGTAAATTGGGTTGAGACAAGAAAGAAATCCTATGGGAGGGAGGTCTATCCCCGGCCCCCGTTTTGCCGGGAGGGGAAATTTTCGAAAAAAATTTGACTTGAATTGACTTCATCCAAAAGCTAAAATCTTTGTCTTTCATTTTGTTTTTATAGATAAATCTATTCCAAGAAACAGCTTTTGAAAAATTAATTTTCAAAGTCACAATTATGGAAAAAAATTAAAAAAAAAAATTGTGAACTAATTTTTTTCAAAATTTTAAGTATTTAAGTGCTAATTTTAATTTCAAAATTCAATGCTGTTATTAATATTAAGTAAAAACCAGAAAAACGGATGCAAAAATTTTATGTTGTTTTCAAGAAATTAAAAAAACCAAAACCATCTTTTTCTAAGAAAAACAATTATCTTAACTTTAACGAGGCTGAACTTTTATGTTAATTAATTTATGAAGCATTAAACTTGGTTTTATTGCTTGTTTTTTGAATTGGAGTTTTATGAGAACGAAATAAAATGAAACAGTAGTGGATCAACCATGGATTAAATTTTGTTTTCATTGATAGCGTTAGAAAGCTGGAATGTCAATATTTATGCCTTGGCCCGCCCGCAGCCGATAGGTTCTACTTGTTAGGGCTTTAAGACAATTAAACCGGAATTTTTCTTAAATGAAAAATAAATAACAACAATAAAAGAAAATTATCATTTTCAAATCATTTTTTTGTTTTTAAAGGTTTAACGATATTTTATTTTTCCTAGTATAATTTAGAATTATTTTTTCTTATTTTTTGTCTTTTCTTACCTTTTATTTACCTTTTGGGTGTGCATTGTTGTTTATTTTTAATAAATTAATTCTCCTGTTAATTGCCTAAGTGGGGAAATTCTAAAATTTTCCGGTAAGACTTAAAATCTTTCTATTATATAGGTAAAAGTTAGAAGTATATTATTTACACAATTCCTTCCGCAAATTTCAGGCAACGAATTTGTTAATTTTAGTTTTAAAAATACTTTTCCGTCCTAAAGTTCATCGGAACTTGAATTATAATTCATAAAAAAGATGTTTTTGAATTAGTTACTGAACAAACCCCAAAAAGAAAGTTGAAACCTTTGAATTACATTATTTATATATATATATAAAAAAAACATTTATAATGCTCCTGAAAAATTCTTATTCTTACCCATAAATTCTTCAATTTAATCATTTTAGTAACATACATACCTATTTATTAGAAACGAAAAAGTTCATGAAATTGACAAAATTATACAGGGTTTCACGTAATTAATGTGTAACTATGCAACTTTGGCGTCAAAAATTGATAATTGTTTTTTGTAGAGGCGTCGGAAACAAGCATCCGGTTTGGGCGGGAAGGGCAGTTTTTGGAAAAAAAAGTAATAAAAGTGGAAAAAACCATTTTTTTTTAACAACTTAGTAGATTAAGAGTAAAAAGTCAAAAAAGTGTTATTTTGGCATTTCTTTAAGATTTATATATTTTGAACTAAAGCCTACAGAAAAATTGAATCTTTGTTTGGAAAAATACACTACAAATATTTTCGATAAAATTCGCATATTGCTTAGCAACATTTTTGTTGTTTCCACATATCGAATGGTGAATGGAAATGGTGTAAAATTTGATCAAAATCTCAAATTTGATTTAGTTGAAAAATTCAAAAATTATTACTAGAGTCAACGTTGATCAAAAATTACTGATTGAAAAAAATGTATGAAGCAATTTTGGAGCAAATTAAGATTTTCCTAGAAAAAAATTATTAATAAGAAAGAAATGTTTAAAAAATCATATGTGCTAATTTTGAAGAAGATTCTTATTTCGTCAATGTGCTTTAATGCTAATATATGTAGATTCTGCATCCTCGTTAATTATTAGCCCGCCGACGTGTCCAAACGAAAAGTCAAGGTTAGTCTCGTTTTTGTCTTTTGTTGTAGGAATTTTTTTAATATAGTCTCGGTTTGTAGTATCAGTCGTGACGCGCTACATACTAGGAACATTTGGAATAAGAAATGGTAAAAAGAATTTTAATAAAGGGATTGGAAATGCGGGCTTTCCTCATAAGGTTTGAGGTTAGTATCGTCCAGATCTCAGATCTGGGCCGGGTCTCGTTTCCTTGTAAACGTCACGAGAACGAGATTTTTCTCTTCTCGGACTTACGAGCTATAGTTTTTTCATTGCTTACCTTTTATTGATATCTTAATTAGACATCTAAAAAAAAACTCAAATAAATTGAAACACTTGGTTTTTTTTTTATAGGACATAATTTCTATATATGTATTTATTTAGTAATAAGAGCAATTTTTAAAATGTTTTATTTTTGTATTAATTTCTTTGTTTGGTGTCTTAAAGACTGTTTAACATATTGTAAATTTCTAAAAACGTATTATAATAATTTTTCTCTTTTATTTTATTTTCCTCCACTTTTTTTTAAATTTAAAATTTTAACTCTCATACATTTTGTTATGTTTTTTTTTTTAATTTTAATTTTTTCTAACGATATTTTTTATACTTAAGTCATACTTAAAACCATGTAAGGAAAACTATTCATAAGTATCAATTGAATTTTTTTAAAAACATTTTCTAGTGTTTTTGTTTATTATATTAAACCGCGTGTTTGTTTTTTCCTTACATATTATGTTATGTATATATATATAATATTTATTTAATTCCTTTGACATTATTTAATGCTTAAATGTTTTGTGTTTTTTTTTTCTTAAATATTATATTTTTTTGTTAGAATGATTTAGCATGTGATAATTTTTTTTTAAAGGATTTTGCTTTGTACAAAAATTTACAGTATTTACATTGTTGTGTTTTTACTTTACATAGTTATTAAATAGAAAAAATACCTACTTAGGTTTAAATATATGCATTTTTAGTTTTTAATACTTAGACAGAAAATAACAATTGCTGTTTTATTTCTTTAATGTAAATTTATGTGTGATGTAATTAAAACTAATCTTTTATTTACATAATGAATGTGATTTAGTTATTTGTTTTAATTAAAAACACACATCAATGAAACTACTTATTCAAAACTTACATTTAAATGAGTTTTTTGTTTTTTTTGAATATAAGAAAAAATTGCTGTTTGCTTTTTTAGAATATGGTTTTATTTTAAAATGTTTTATAAAAATGTATTTATTTTGTTTTAAAAATAAATAATTTGTTTTTTCTTAAATTTTTTTTCTTAATTTGAATAAAATAGTTTCGTTTATGATTTTGTTTTAAATTTATATTTACAAATTAAATCTACTTTTTTTTTTGTTTTAGACAAAAATATGTATTTCAATTCTTCGTAGAAGTTCTGAGGTCCCAGATTTAGTTTTTAGTTTTTTTTTTGTTCTCCAAAAAATGAGGCCTGAAAACTTTTTGATTACATTGAGGTTGATAATATATTGACTTATTTGTTAATATATCATACCATTTAATTTCACTAAGCAAGTCGATAATCGGGCTCAGGATTATCGATTTAATTAGATGAAATTGTTTTTTTTTTGTTACTTGTGGTTAACTGTCATTTACAAAAACAAAAAATTATTTTAAATATAAACCATTATTTTCTTAAAATAAGATAACTCAATCAAATAATTATTTGTTTTATTTAACTCTCAATTTCCCATTAGACATTTTGAAATAACTTTTTGTTTTAAGTTTAAATGTTTTTATATTGGGGAAACCTATTTTAATTTTTTTTTTCTTATGAAACGGTTTTAACATAGCACCATGAATTCGTTGTTTTATTTCATTATAAAAATCAACAGAAAATTAATTAAAATTATTATACATTTAGAAAGACAAATTAAGGACAATATGAAATTCAAAATAATTTTGAAAATAATAAAATTTTCAAATTACATACATATATAAAGACTAAAAATATTTTTGCTTTCAAACATATAAATTGACATCTGACTATGTATTGAATGTAGAAGCAGTATTGTCAAAATTGAGCTCTTAATTTTTTTGAACAAATTAGAAAAAAAAACTTTTTAAACAAAAAACTTGCAATGAAAGCTGTTATAGCGCGTTAAAATACAATTAAAAATGTTGTAAAAACACAAAATGGCGTCCATCAGTTACGTCAGTCCATTTTCGTTTAGTACTTACAGTTAGAATGACTTTATATTAAGCATTTTCTACACATTTAATTAACTAAAAATGTATCATGGGCGGTATGGACAAAAACAAATGTTTTTCCTATAGAGAAATATCATAACTAGTTTTTCTGCAAACTTTCTAATCTTTGTGATGAATTTTGAGGTGTGGCAAAATGCTAGAGCGGGACAAAAAAAATGTATGGAAGGGATATATTTTTCCCCCTGTTTGGTAATTTTGGGTAATTTTCCATAAAAATAACTATCTTGAAAAAAAATACGATGGTACCCAAAATATTTTGCTATAGCTTTTTTCCATTCTTCCATTTTTTTATCAAGATTTTGCATTAAAAATTTAAAATAAAAGAAATTTCAAATTTAAAACTTCGTATTATTAAAATCCATCAGTAGAGTTTGGTCACAAAAATATTTTTCTTAATTTGTTTTCGAAGTTGTCTAAGATATTTTCTACATTTTCAAAAATATAGAATATGCTTTTTGTCATACCTATTGTAACTGTTTAAACTACTCCGTATATTAAATATTTTTTTTTTTTCAATCAAAACCCCAAAATAATTTGTCTGTTACTTTTTCAAACCAAAATCGAAAATATTTTCCTTTTTGGTTAAATTCTGTTATAGAGAATTCACAAGGTCGTAGGTAGAAACAAAACAAATGAAAGCAGAATTTCGTATCACATTTTTTTTTAAAAACATTTATTGGTTGAGTCCGTTGCTATAGTAAATTTATACCACTTTTCAGTAATGGCCAATGGGCTTCCGTAAATGAAGATGCCATTTTTCACAAATATTTTTTTTTAACCATGGAAAAATCCACTATGGGAAATCGCTTTTTCAAAACCAAATATTGTCAATATTACCTACACCCAGATGTTCAAAAAAGACTACTTTGTATTTAATCTTCTAAAAAGTTTAAAAAATTTTTATACGGGAATTGACAATATGGGTTTTTTGAAAATTTTGTAAAAGGTATTAGTACAGGAATCGGTAAATTTTTTACGATTATTTTATCAGATTTTTAAAAATTTTCAAAGTTCATAATTGTTAATGGGATTTTGGGAAATAAAAAAATCTTCAACAATAGTTTCTATAGAATGTTTGTTACGATATTCCAAAATATATCTAGGCCTTACTGTCTAATGTCACGGAGGTCATCCGTTCATTATAATTATGAAAAGTGCTGTATTTGAAGATTTTAAATTTGCCGTATTACGAAGTTGTTGGAATGTGGGTTACATTTCAAATATAAATTTTGTAACAGAATCATTAAGAATACCAAAATCCATTTATTAAATTTAAAAATGTGTGCATAGTAGGTGCGTTGTAACTTTTTGGTCTTAACAAATTTTTAAATTATAAACATAATAAATAAAATAAAATTTTAAATATTCTGAGGATTTATATGTTTGCCAACACCCAATGTGCAAAAAAGTAAAGAATTAAGTAAAATAAGTGGAGTATAAAAAAAAATCAGTTAACAAACTAACTCAAGGTGTTCTTAGTCTTAATTTTTTTTAAGAATTTCTATATGCTTCTTTCATTTAATCATTTTTGAATATTCTAAAATATGGTCACCGTGTTCTAATGACCGGTTGCACCAAACGCTTTTAAAAATAACAGACTTTTTAAAATCTTAAAATGACGTTTGATCCATACATTAAAATATAAAAGTCTGTTAAATATTGTTGCAACCAAACAACGCAAGTAAAATTCAAAATGGCAAACAAAAATTAATAGTTAAGAGCTCAATTATAATGTCAAAAAAAGACCACGCAAATAAAAATAATTAAACTTACTCACAACGATTTAGAAAAACGATAATTCTCGTTTGGCAAAAACTATTCAAACATGGTTTTTTACTTAAAATTTATTTGAATACAAAAATAGAAAACAGATAACCAAATTTTAAATAGCATCTCATTTGTGTTAGTGTTTTTTTTTTAAATAAAAATAATTATTATTAAGGAAAATATTTACAACTTTTTCATGAAAAATAATTTCTTTGTTTTAAATATCAATGAATAATTATTTAAATTTAGTTCTTATGTTTGCTTGTGTTTTTGTTTTATTATTATTTTAGCGAGCGAAACCTTTTTCTATACAAAGTAATAAATATATACATGTACAATTTTGCTCATTAAATTCTATAATATACAATTATAACGAATTAATTAAAGATTTTATAATAAATAAAAGTTAATATTCTTTTTTTTTTAATTTAAATTTATTCATTTCCTATGTAGTAGATTTTACTAGTAATTATAATAGTATAACAATAGTGGAAGACTTCCGCTTATAATTAATAAAACATAAATTTATAAACATATTTATTTATATTATATATTTGTTCGTATTTTTCTTTTGTTTAAAATTAATGAAAAATTAAAAACTAAATTCAAATAATATTTATACATTTAAAATTATGAACTAATTTAATTTTTACACATAGCGAGTTCTTCATAATTACAGTGTTTTTTTTTTATTTATAGTCACTTACTATTTAAATTTTTTGTTTTTGTTTTTTTATATAGAAATAGAAAATTTGTCGTTTTTCATTAATATTATTCAATTCAAATCATGTTCAGTCAGACAAGAGTACAATTTTTTTTTAAATTGTGTTTTTTTTCTATCTACGGAAGTTGTTGGTATTTTTTAAAATTTTTATTTTGGAAACGATGTGAGTTCTTTCTTTGGATGATTTTTTTTTATTTACCAGTCAGTTAGATATTAGTACATAATTACTATAGTATAGTGAATATTTTCTGTTTGTATCGATGGGATTCGGTGCTGCTTATTAAAATAAAATTTATTGGCGCTATAGTTGTTGGAAGATACATTTTGTTGGAAAAAGCTATATTGTGTGGTGAAGATATTTTGCCTGAAAATAAATGCAAATGGAAATAAAATTATTGGGTATTTCTTACGTAAAGATATTTATATAATAATGTAAATATATTTTAATGTGATAGATGCTATTGAAAATATTTACTTTTCCATTTGATTCGAGAGAAACATCTCACTCACATTGATTCTCTATATACATATCTTCATTCAAATTAATTATGTTTTCCTTAAACTCATCAAAGAATATCCGACCCATCATTTACAAAATGATTGATTATACCATACGTGCAGTTATGCAAACACACACGCTTACAAAAACATACATATAACAAACGAAATAAATGAATGTTTGATATGGAAAGGAAATCCATTTACAAGATGTTTATTTCACGTGTAGGTCTAGATATATATATATTAAGAGAGAGAGAGAGAGATAGCTGAAGCTTTTCATTTGGACCACCTGGCGTTTTGCTGTATAAAAATAATTTTAAGAAAAAGAAATATTAATCAATCTGTTCGTTTCATTGAAATATGCCAATAACAAATTAATGATGATTTTCCCAAAAATTTTCTAATTAATTTGTGTTATGCAAATGGGGGTTGGTATCTTCCCTAAATCAATATTACGAGAACCTTGGATTGCCAAATGTTATTTTGTTTACAGTCTGAAATCTTCAGATTCTTTATGTCTTCACATTTTTGATACGATTTTTGGTTTATTTGATGTTTTTTTTTTTTTTTAATGCCTAATTTCAAAATGTTGTTTATTTAAACCATCACAATGATAAAAGTTGGTAAATAATTTTTTTTTTCACGGAATATTTTCTCGGATAGCTATAAGTATGGTAAGGTACATATATTAGAGTGGGAGTGGAAAAATGCTTGTTCATTGCTGCCATATGGATAAGGCTGGCCACGCGACTAGATTGTGACGTAAAATTTGAAAACTTTCGTCTCGGTTTCGTCGTGGATGCTTGAAGTTAGTTTGGTTTCGGTCTCGTGGACAGTCCTAAACTTCTAAATTTGCACTCTTAATATTAGGAAACAAATTTCAAATAGCTCACAAGGCACATTATGATAGTTCCATAGTGGCTTAATGGTTAGAGTGAAGTTTTTGAAGCAGTTTAAAGATTTCTGCTGAATTAAAGTTTAAATCATTTTTGACGCATTTGATAGAGTTTTTCATTCTCTGAATCCGATGAATCCCTTCTTTCGTTGGATGGTTTCAAATCTGATATCCATAAAATAAATGCTGGTGTGCCCCAGGGCTCCATTTTGTCTCCGACTCTGTTCCTGATTTTAAATTTCCAGAGTGACATTTTTATGGCAACCCAATTCAAGGGCGAAATGTTCTAGGCGATATAACGGAAAAAATGCTATTCACCCTTTTTCAAAATATTCAGTTTTGAAAAATATTAGATTTGTTTTTGCAATTAAATGTTTTTTTTTTTTTTTCTTTTTTGATAATGTTGAAACTCATTTCATTTCGAATATCATTATAGATAGCAAAGACGTTTCGCTTTTTAAATTAATGTATTTAAAATGGAACCGTTTTCGTCTTTAAATTAATATTTAACCACCATCTTCCCTTAGGTTTATTGTATGCAATTAATTTAATGCTCTTACGAAAAGTGCTTTCACATAATTTGTCACCTGTCTCAAGCTCTCAAGCCTGTCCATTCACAATGGTCGATCCTGTTGTAAATTAAAACTGCAGTTTTTGACTAAAAAAAATATTCTGACAGATACATATAATGTATAATGCTGTAAGTCTGGTAGAGTGTAACCACAATTAATATTTGTCGTTATAATGTGAGCTTGTACCTACTTAAATGGAGATGACGGATATTTTTCGGTTTTTAATGTTTACAAATACACATATCATCACAGTCGAGTCGAGAGTTCAATACTTGACAAAAAAAAATGTATTAAAAAAAAAAACATTTAAATTTAACAGACTGGTTAACCCTTTATATGACGAGGCAGTTTAATTAAAATGCAAATGCTTGCAAATAGCCCTCGTGAAGTATACCCATCAAATAAAAAAGGAAAATAAAATGAAAATCGTTTAAATGTAATATATTTCACATCGTAAATAAATATACAACGGACAAATAAAAAAAAAAAACTTTGATCGACCAAAGGAGATAAAAAAATAAAATAGCTATTGCTTATAACCATATAACAGTTTAACCACACACACTCATTTTTGCGGTTGAATTTTACTTTCTCTGAGTTAAATCGATATATCTACCATGATGAATTTTTATGGTTTTTTTTTATCTTAATTAGTTTTCAACCCGATCTGATGGACCCGAACAAAAACAAAAAACACTATTTCTATTTATCCCTTTTATGACCATTTTTTTTTTTATCACAACAGCAATCATTTATACAAATCGTTTTGAAAAAAAAGGATTTTTTATCAGAAAAATTGAAAATTTGGCGAAAATGAACAGTTTGTCATCATAAATGATAGAAAAGCCAACTGTTTCGTCTTTTTATTAGTTATAGGTTGTCAGAAAAATTTGAGAATCGCTTTCATGACTTATAAGGAATCAATGTTTAAAGTTCACAGCAATTTGACTTAGTAGTTTTCACTTTTTATGCAAAGTCCAATTTAAAAAAAAAAATTACTTTTTTTCGTGAACAACTGCTAAGCGGTGAACAAAAAATATTCATTTTTTCCCCTTTAAGATGATCTCTCCTTTCTTTAAGGCTAGTATTTACCGACTGTTCATAAGCTTATGAGAACGTGTTTCTTTCGATTTTTTCTTAAATGGTAGTTAGTTTTGGTTTTTTTTTTTCAAATGGTAGTATTGAAATGAGACAAAAAGCATTCTTAAGATTAATCTTTTGTTTAATTTTTTTACTTGCTAGTGCTTTGGGGCAAGTTTTGAATATGTACCTAAAAAATCGTGAGCCCCGCAATCGTGTCAGTTTGTTTGTACCTCTTTCACAGTCAGGTGGTTTTTTTTCCAAACTTTGGACTTAAGGTATGATAAAATAAAATTCTCTAGACCTTCGTTAGTAGGTAAATAAAATTATTCGGTAAAAATATTTTTTCAAAAAACCGTTATCAACATTCAAAATTTTCAGACATTTTGTATGGATTTTTGAAATAAAAGTATTTTTTTGTTGAAAACAATACATATTGAAAACGGATGAATATTTTGTTTGAAATATTGTTTCTGTGTGTATGTTATTAAATTTTAAAATCTCCAGATTTCAATTTGTTTTTAAATACTTGATAAAAATTTTTATCATAAAAAATTATTTTTTGAAAAAAAAACGGCTTTATGGATTTTTGAATTACATAATTTTCAAACATTTGTATTGTTTTCTATCTTCAGTTTTGAACCCATATTGTTTTTTTGGCTTATTCTATAATAATTCAAATAATAAATTTTATGCTTTTTCAAATTTTTAACTTCCCATAGGGAGTTATTGTAATCGGTCCGATTTGTCAAATTGAAATTTTTGACATTTCTCGACGTTTCAAGGTCCCTAGAGCCTATATCAATCATTTTTAGAGAGATGTCTGTGTGTGCGTGTGTACGTACGTTCGTACGTTCGTACGTCCATACGCTCTGGTACCATTTTTCGTCGTCGATATCTCAAGAACGAGTAGAGATATCGACTTGAAATAAATTTTGTTTTACAGATAATAACGTTTATTAATATTCAATCAGTTGTTTTTTTACTATAGCAGTTTAAAAAAGAAGTGAAAATTTTGGTTGGGCTCAAATATCTCACGAACAAATAATGTTATTGACTTGAAATAAATTTTATTCGACACATTACGTCATGTAATACATGATACATGACGTCATACAAATTTGATATGAATTTGGATAAAAATCAATATACCTACCGTTATTTTTTTAAATCAAAAAAACTAAACAAAAATTTTTACAGCTCGAATATCCTTAGATGGAAAAACGATATTAATTTTAAAATAATTTTATTTTACGAAAAATGTTGTTTTAGACTACTGGTGAAAATTTCAAAAAAATTCAATGGACAGTTTTTTTATAAAAAATTAAAAACTACAAAAAATTCTACCAAAAATTGGTATAAATTGTCTTTCGACTCAAATTTCTCAAAAACGGGTAACGATATTGACTTCTTGTTTGTTTTATTTTCTACATAACATAATTGTTAGCAACTGATAAATTTTGACAAATATTGAAGTTTTGCAGTATTGCAGTTTTTTAACAAAAAATCAAAAACTGTTAAAAATTCTAAAGAAAAGTAGTTACAATTATTGTATTTCAGCTCGAATATCCTGAGAACGAACAACGATTGTGCCTTCTAAAATATTTTATTTTATGCATAGTACAATTTTTTATGAAAGGTTAAATTTTGACAAATATCTAATTGACAGTTTTTGACAAAAAATAAAATTGGTAAAATTGGTTTTTCGACTCGAATATCTTGAGAACGAGCAATGATATTGACTTTGCCATTAGGTATTTAATTTTATACATAATAAAATTTTTTACAGGGGGTATATATTGGACATATACTTAAATGTGCATTTCGTAAATCTCTTTAAATAATTAAAATGCTTTTCAATCTTAAAATAATGATTGTTTGAATTTAACAGCTAAAGTTTGTTTCGCAGAAATTTTGGTTATTTGAAAAAAAACTAAATAGGTATAAAGTTTTCAAGATCACAAATGGGAAGTTATCAGTGTAAGTCGCACCCAGCCTCTTTTTAAAATTATTCATCTGCCGACGCACCTTTTTTTGTTCACTCAAAAAAAAAAAAAAAAATTGTAAAAAACTGTTAATCGTATTAATGTAAATTTTTCCTTAAATATTACTACAATATAGTTTTTGCTTTGAGTCGAACTTTCCATTTTTTTCCTAGTCGTGGTTATTTGGGCTTCCTATAGGGTCGCTAGCGTGACACAGAGAAAAGGCGGTCCCAAAAACACTTGAAAGAAATTACGTCCTGAGCTGCAAAAAAAGTGAAAGAGTTGTCTTCCCAGTTGAGATCGTAAGAAATTGTTGGAAAAAGAAAAAAAGTAATCTGTATCAAGTTTTCAATTCAATTTATTAAAACCAAAAATAAAAATGAAATTATTTTAGACTCCATAAAATACATTTATACAAACTTAAAGAAAACCTTTAGACAAACTAACTGAATAAACATCATTCTACAACTACATATATTTCCCCTTTAATATGTGCTGGTGCTCAGTTAAAATTCAGAGTCGCAAAGAGGTCAGTTTCATTATGAATGCAAATTCAACTTAACTCCATTAGCTTATTTTCCAAGTTTATCCAAAGGAAAATTTTACAAGAACACTCAAAGAAATAATTGCTTCGAAATTTTGTTTCTCTGGTGGGCGTCGCAACTCGTAACGTGTGCTTCCAATAACTTAACTCAGAATCAAAAAAAATATATTCCATGGGTTTCCAAAAATTTACAATTCTAAACTCGGTTTTTCATTAATTTTACAAATGCATCGTAATTTTCACAGAAACAAAGTTTATCCGCTTCTAAGGTTCGACAAAAATACTTAAAAAAAAAAAACATTTTTATAATTTTGCCTTTCATATCCTTTCTCCTCCGTTTGGGGGTTGCTTTATAAGGACTATATTTTAATGTACCAAACACAAAAATATGCACCTCTTGCTCTATAAAAAATAAACCGTATAAAATACGAAAGCATGACTCAAATGGACTTTCTGAATTTTCTTGCGAACGAGCAGCCGTATAAAATTTATATAATTCCAAAAAAGCACAAGTGAGTAAAATTAAAACTTGTGCCAAAAATTGCATGAATATTTCATCTAACAGAAGGAGTGCCATTAAATAACTTTATTAGTTCAACTCTATTTAGTATATGTATATAGGCGAACACCCGCAGACGACCTCTGCACCTGCATGATGTGTCAGAAATGTTAAATAAAAGTAAAAGACCCGAAAATAACACAATTCACGAAACGGGCGGCAGTAAATTCTTTTATAAAATAATTTTATTTCATTCTCACGTAACTTTTAAAAGCAACTCACATCCAAAAAATGATATAAAATGTGATGTATGCATGGTGTATAGAGTGTGTTATGTTTCGACCGATTTTACTCTTGGAGGAGAGGTACGAGTATGTGGCTTGACTTTGGACTTGTGAACCATGAAAAAAGCAAAAAAAAAAAAAATTAGTTTAACATTCTCTAATAAAACGGGACATGAGAATGCAAATAAAGAAAACTTTGTTGAAAATGTTTTAACTTTCAAGAGTCTAAAGAACTTTAAGTTTCATGTAGAAATAAATGTGTCTGGGCTGAGTAAATAAAAAAAAGGCAAGAATTTAGTTCCAGGCAAACTAAATGTGGAAGTCGAAATATGCTTTAATATTCTTAGACCCTTACTCTTGGGTGAAAAACAAACATAAATTATATTTTTAAACAGTGAGTTAAGTGCGAAACCTTTAGGGCTCTGATGTACTCTTTACACTATGACACTTATATTTGGCAAGGTTTTTGTAAGATATCCAAAATCGATTCCTTACAAAATATTAGCTTTTGGATTTTTTTTTGCTAGTTCTGAGACTGATTGGTTTCTAATTTTAATATATTTTTTTATATAATATTTATGTTCATACATACAACATTGGTAGGATTTTTCACTTGGTTGTTCTGACAAAATGTTTTTTTTTTTTAAATTATTTTTCTGACAGAATTTTTTTTTAAAGTTTTTTTGATCGAAATCTTTTTTTTTCAAATAATTTTTTTTCAATACCTACCTTTTTTAGGAAGAATTTTTTTTGATATTTTTTTGAACTTTTTTTGACATTTTTTTCTTTGAGCACGAACATTTCTTCAGACAAATCTTTTTTTTTTACAAAATTTATATTTTGGCCAATTTTTATCCTCGGGGTTCAAAAAATTTTCCACTTGGTTGTTCGTTCACAAATTGTTTCTTACCAGAATTTATTTTGACGATTTTCTTAATAAATTTTATCTGACAAATTTTTTTTTTCTTTGAGGGTGAACATTTTTTTCACAATTTTTAATCTGGCCGCGGCCGTTCAACTATACCAAACTATAGTTCCTTACCAATTTTTTTTTGAAAATTTTTTGTTAGGCATTTTTTTGATAAAATTTTTTCCGAGAGAAAAATTTAAAAAATACATTTGTGACTGGAAATTTTTTAGACCAAGGTAGGGAACTTTTAATCTTGAATACATTTTTGAAACCTGACCACTGCATACTCTAACCGGAGCAACCCCCAAAATAGAGAGTTAATTTTTTTTTTATAAATTAGTGTGTACCCTTTATATATGTATATGCCAGAGACACAGTGCGAGCCTTAGGTAAGGAGGAGAGGTTATGAAAGATGATGCCGACTTAGTCTTGTCACATCACAATGAGAGGGAAAGACAGAGCGTGAAAGGGTATTCCACATTCGGTAGTACGGCTAAAGAACGAATTCCTGTACTGAACAGTACGACCGAAGCTGAGTTTAAGAGTAAACTGATGAGCATTCCTGGAAGTGCGGGAGGAATGCAACTGGCTATTTCATTACAGCACTTACCGTAAAAGTAACGATAAAAGAGTGAAACATTACGTCTGTGTTCGAGCGACGTAAAAGTATCGATGATGTTCCTGTCTCCGATCATTTTGAAGGCTCGTCTTTGTATACTGTCCAAGAGGTTCAAGTAAGTTGCTTGAGCACTGGCCCAAAGATGGTTACATTTAAAAAAATGTTTACCAAATTCAAGGTCTTACCGGTGAATTTAAAAATTTTTATTTTTCGGATTTTTTAAGTAAAATATGAATTCAATACATTTATGTTTGAAAATTCCTTGGAAACTTTCGACTTAGCAACTGAACATACCCTAAGCGAAGCATCGGAGTTACATGAATGGGATATAATCCCTAAAAAGTGATTTAGGGGTAAAAATAGACACAGGCAACTAAGTGTTGCTAACCCTGCAAAAAACTAGTTTAATATTTAAATATGAAATCTGATGCATCGTTAAAATACGAATTTTTGAAAACAAAAATTCAAAAAAATCCCTAAAGAAGTTTTTTTAAAAAACTATGTTTTGCTTATACATAAATTGAAAAACAATTTCTTTGCCAAGTTTAATAAGGCATACTTCTTTCTAGGCCTACTTCCGAAAATACTCTTCCATTCTTTCTTGTAATCTCGAACTTGGTCATTTAAATTTTTAACGCAATATTCTTAAAATATTATAAATCTCGATGTTTATAAACTCCGATTAAGATTTCTTCTGAAATGCAAGCTCCCAACTTTTTAATAAAGGTAGAACCGGACTGAAAGGGAACTAACGGGAACATTCCCAGGAAAATTGTATTCACGATATCACCCATTTAATTTACAAATTAATCATACTGGGCTACGTCCGTTCAATATACCGTATGTTTGCTCTTTCTATGTTCTCTGCTTGTTGGGAATCGAAGGCATAACCATTATTTTTAGGATTTTTTATTTATTCTGTTTATCTACAAAAACAAACTTAGCTTGTTTGATTTAAAAAAGTCGTCTTACTCATTTTACTGTATTGATTCACTTCTGAAAGCAAATCATTTCCAAATGATTAACGATCTAGTTGCTCTGTGCCTAGACAAACTGAATCAGGAATGTTCATGGACCCTTCAATGCGGCATTTCTCCATAAAACCTTTTTCTATTTTTTTTTTATTGCATTTCTCATACCAAAAATTCATGAATATTGAATATCTAAAAGCTGGTTTCGAAGAGGAAGAAATCCTCTCAAGAAATGTGGTCGTAAAATAGAAAACTTACTATACCTTCACCGCAAAGGATACATTCAAAGCAACGTTTATTTCGAAATCTTCTGCAAAACCGGAAGATGCCCGCATTCAATACACAAAATACAATGGTTGCGTTCTTTTATTGGAAAAAAGAGGTCCTGACAGCAAAAAAAAAACGGAATTTATTTAACTCAAATTGTGTTATTGTGAAATATTGCATAATCAGTGTTTCAAGCCTACCGCATTCTTTTTACGTATTCATTGTCGACATAGTTGCTACCCTGCTTCCGACCATGGTGATGACGACAACGACGACGACAAAGAACGAAGGAGGAACATTTCAACTATACTAGCGACCCTCACCTCTTCCACACAACAGACAGTACAGAAAAGAACTCTCTCTGCACCAAACGCCCATCACAGTTGACCTAATCTATTATTTCGAATATTATTTTAGTTCAGCATCTGTGGGACTTTATATAATATTTCGTTGAATGAAATATTAAAATAGCACAAATGCCCGGATCTTTTTTTTTTTTTCATTGCATTTCGTCCTTTTTCTATCCGATTTGGCTTCGTTTTTATTTGTCTGATGTACTGTGTGGTGCCGAAGACGGGAGGCAAATGAGGCCAGGCCCAGACTGGACTTTAGGTTGCGGAGAGGTTGGTGCCAACATTGTTGACCAAGTTGATAGCTTTGGCTTCCGTAATACCTTATTTCAATATAAATAGTGAACGTTATGATTCCAAACAGTTGGCTGCACATTTGTAAAATAAAATTTACATTGTCTGTGAGTACAGTGGTGCTTATTCAAGTGGGTGGATGTACGTTTAACCGAACAACGAACGTGCACCAGCTCTTCTCTTATCCTATTCCAAAGGATCTATTGAAATTCAAAAACACCATCAGCGAATGGTGGTTATACATTGCGTCCTGGTTCGTTCGCTGTTCAACGTTCACCGTTCATCGTTCACTAGATGGAAACTAAGATGAATGCGATGGAGCGATGGACCACATAACTATATACATACATTGAGGAATAGGTATGGTAGAAAGTTGCAAGGCGATAACTGATTGCATTTGAAAAAGTCAAATGAATAAAGAAAAAAAGGATTTTTTTATTTCAGTTTTTATTTTTATTTCGTTCTACATTACTTTACTCGTATTTTTGTATTTCCATTGACAGGAAACAGAATGTGGCTTGCAAAAAGGTAATACTCTTGAGAACGAGCCATTTGTTGTTGTTGCTGATGGAAATCACTGTGCATTGTTTGAAAACGGAAGTACAACAGGGTGATGCAGGTATTTTTAGAAATATTTTATTGCAAAAGAATTATTATCAATTGGGTAAAACAGCGTAAGTAGGTACTTCTTTTGAAGGCTTAAATAAAAATAAACTCAATTTTTCTTGAAGGAGTGTCGTTGTTAGGTAGAACTGGCGGTATTAAGGTTTTGCAGAGCGTGAACTTAGTCTTGCTTGAGTAATTTCTGGCGACTTTTTATTGTTGTTTTTTATTGGTTTTGTAAACAGTTGACATTCATAGAGTTTATGTTTAGAAACTCCCTTATAACATTGAACTTTCTATTATTATTGGTGATGTTTTTGGAAGGAATACTTGGTATTTAGTATTGTCTTCGTCTGCTTCAACATCAAAAAAATTCAACAATTCTTCAGTCACCAGGAATGGCTTTTGAAGGTTAATTGGGGGAAGCCGACGAAGAGAAATAGATTTCTACCTAGATGTTGTTTAGATTAACAAAGTACTGATTTCGTGTCAACGCTGCCTACCACTCAAACTATCAACTTCAACAAAAATATATTGGGGAAACCAAATTTCCAGCCAAACTTAAGTATCAATGAATTGAGGAACTTTTATGATATAAGGCTTCAAAAATTGCAGAAACTGTAAGTCAAGAATATATCATCATCGGACATCGTAGAATCTTATAATTTTTCCCGATTGTAGGTCTTGCAACATGAAATCCAGAAAAATAAATCGAAAAAAGTCTGAAGGCGTTCTAATTGCCCTTTCAGAATTATGAAACTAGATGGAGCGATAGCCGATAGGGCTCAATGATCACTGACTAAAATCTGACAAGTTTTCATTTTATTACTCCATTGCTCATAATTCAAAAGGTTCTCTGAACTTGATCAGTAAACCTACCAAATTTTAGTCAGTGATCATATAGTAACAAATAAGATTTTGGTGAAGGCACTGTTAGAACCATTATTTTGTACGACAAATATTTACCTAACACACTTTTTACTTGCAACTACAACAGGTACCTACTAGGGCCATAGATTATAAAATGAAATCTTTAATTATCTGTGTTAGGGCAAAACTTATTTATCTCGAAAACAACTGCAGTGAATCTTATGATTATTTGTTTTCAGTTCAAAAACCCATTGCCAATTATTATGGGTAAGCGCTGGGAGGGAGAATACGCAGATTTTTAATCAGTTTAGTGAAGAAGTAAATTATCTCAGTGAAAAGTGGTTAACTGATACTAACTAATTCCAAATTTTATTCCCTTTTATAGGTTACTCGTTTTAATATATCGTGTTTTCCACCCAAGGGAAAATTCAAGGGAGAATTCAATGTTTTATTGAATTCTTCAACATAACCATAGAACAGTTTCTAGATTTTTTAATACTTTTTTCAAAAAACACTAACTGAAATTTTTCGATTCCAAAGAGACAAACACTATTCTTACAAACATCTCGCCATGTATCGTCTAGTCTAGAAAAACTATCTACACCCTGTAAAGTAAAAACCTCAAACAAAGAAAAAAGGATAAAATAGCAAACCATTAATAAATTTCTCTTTGAAACAAAAGTTCTGTACTGAAAGTTTTTTTTTCTTATATAAAGAAAAAAAAAATTCTTGGATCCTGATTGAAGACGGAAGAATTGCTAACTGGTTTCGATAGTTTATTTAGTAGTTGGGTGAATGCAGTTGGAAAGTATTTTTTTTTTGTATATTAATTAGTGACTTGGGAATGTGTGAAACAAAGTGAATAATGAAAATATAAGATGGATTCTAAAGGACACATAATACATACATACATCATAAGAAGAAGTTAGTGGAAAGACATTTTATTTGAGAGGTCAGAGGAATTCTGCTGACATCAAGTCAATCTAATATAAAGTTGGGCTACAGAGTAATTCGTTCAATTTTTTTTTTTTTTGTTTAAATCTGATTGCGAAGAAATTGAAATTTGAATAAAAGTTTCTTATCTAACTAACACTCTTTATCTTTTCTCTTCTTTTGCATAAAGAATTAGTTTTAATTGCTCTTTCAAATATTACTCGATTTAAATTATTGAATTCATTTTATTCTTACTATTTCTAAGTAAGTTGAATAAACTTTTGGGGAAGCCAAAGTTTCTTTAAATTAAAATAATTGGTTCGGCAAACAATTAAAGTCAAACTTAAATAATTGCATAATAATTTCAAATCTATCTTTCCACATTTTGTATAAAAAAAAGTTAAATTCCTCGTTAAAGAGAGTTTAAATGTTCATCATTTGAGCGACGAAGCATTTTAAACTTTTAAGCTTTTCCTTGAAAAAAAATGGCACTAGTTTTTTTGTTGAACTAACCCATGATTTGATTTGATTTGATTTGAATTTCATTTATTTAAAGGACGCTTGGAACTAAAAATGGAACCTGCGCTTTTCTAAAATTCTCCCACTCATCATTAGTTAGTTTACCATATTTTGAACTTAGGAAAGAGACCTTTTTGTTGAAAATAAGGTTTTTTTATAAAAAAAATTCTTAGGAAAAATTTACAAAAAGGAACCAAAAATAAATTTAAAAAAAGTCCATATTTTGAATTTTTAAACTTGATTGCTAGTAGCCTTTTCTCTAGTTAGAAAGACTGTTCGTTTTTCAAGATTTTTTTGGTTGACAAGTGGAAAAAGTGTAATTTGAATTTGTTTTTTTTTTTGACGCTAGATGGCACCGTACAACAGTTAAATATCTTATCTTTAATTTCTCCATTTTGGTGAATACTAGAACTTACCGATGAGACGAAGAATTCTTCAGCAACATTTTTTTTTACCCTTTAAATTTTTGTGTACCCTTTCTATGTTTTCAACACAGCGCGGGCGTGAAGGATAGGTTAGGATTGGTGTATGGAAAGGTGTGTGGAAAGGTGTGTGGCGCGAGGTACTGAGACTGAAGGTGGTGGTTGTCTCAGATTTTATTTCCAGGGTTGGTGGCTGGCCTAAAGCGGAGAAAATGCCGTGTCTTATATCTATGTCCCTTTGTCATATTTGTTGGGCATACTTTACTCAATCAAATGTTGTTAGTGTTATGCCTGAAAAACATATTGTAATGAGCAAACCAGCGGCCCAACAATGATAGAGATTATTATAATGGAATAAAAACATGACATAGACTACGGCAGGGATCGAACCTGTGACCATGAGGTTTACATGCGACCACGCAAACCATCGCACCACGACCAACCCCAACATAGATAAAAGTTTCAAATATTTTGGTTTCATAATTCATTCTGCACTTTAAGTTCCTGTATATGTTTGTAAACTTTAATTTTAAAAATACTTTTTTGTCTGAAAATTCGTTCAAACCCGTGAAACGCCTTAGGCAAGGTACTTTTAATAAAAAAAAAAATGCCTCCAAAAGGAGAGTTAAAATCCTTAGATCCCGCAAGGAACAAGAAATTAACTTTTAATTTAAAAAGTAAAATTTAAGGTTTATGGGTTAGTTTTTGAATTTAATCATTTAAGGAATTTAAAGTAACATAAATAAAAGCATAATGGTTCAAAAAAATTGTTTTCAAAAAAGTATTTAATTAAATGTACTCAAGAATAAATTTCAAAAAAATTATAATTTTTATTGATTTAAAAAAAAATATACCGTTGACTTTTTTAAATCTATAACTTATATTTTTTTTTATAAATCATAAATGATTTCCTTGGAAAAATTTGTAATTACAATCCAGCGAATAGCTTATGAGAAAATCCATAGTCGGAAATATTGTGAAAATTATTTGTTCACACAATTTTTAAGGCTCAAAAGTAGTTTTCAATTGCGGAATAAACATAATTTTTTGATTTCGTGGTTAGTTTTGTAAATTTTTCCAACTTAAATACTTTAATTTATTTAAAATCAATTATTGTTTTGAAAGAAAATTTTATTTTCTACAAAAATTCTCTTTTTTCGATCTATAGCTATCTAATAAATTCCCATATGTATCGGAATTTTTGATATTGAAATGCCCCTTCCACACAAGAGTTCCTTTCAAAGAACTGTATTGAAAAAGCTTTAATTAATTTGCCTCTAACTTTTCCATACCTGCTAAGCCTCATGTCAGTCTCGTTAAAACTGAAAACTGAATTTTTTGAAAACGGATGCAAAAATAAAGATAAAACTATTTTAAACAATAATATTTTTTAATTCATTTAAATATTTGCTAAAGCATTTTCTATTTGTTTTTTGAATTTTCTTTTGCTTACTTATGTGAGTCACCCAGATCAGATGTCATAATATTTATATTATGTATATTGATTATTTTTACTCCTTTATACAAACATTACATTAAATAGAAGAACACCATTTCAACTGAGCATACGGTAAACGTGCAAGCAACGAATCCACTTTCAGGGATTGCATTTGAATTAAAATAAACTCAAGTTTTGCATCGGAATGATTTTATGCAAATTCAAACATGGTTCATTATACATTCCAAGTTTTTTTTTTTATTATTATTTTTCATCTAAGGCAGACATCAGAGCGCTTGGCAAATATTGATTTAAATCTGTTTCATCTCTTGTTCGAGCTTCGAATGACGACGAACCGAATACCGAATACCGAACCATCATCAATACGAAAATACTTTATCACTTTAGATACCAGAAAGATATTGCAAACTTTTCTAATGTTTAAAGAGATTCCAAATTTTTCTATTTTTTTGACGTCATCCGTCTATCAGCCCCCCTTCGTCCAGTCTCGCATATTACATTTTGAACCATATGCATCATCTACATTCTATACAAGTATATGATTTTCTCATTGAATTTACATGCTTTTGGGAAGAAAAATTTTGTGTTTCTAGAGCGGCAGCTTGACGAGGTAGGAATATAATTTGCATTTTGTGTGCTATCCATATCCTTGTTACCTATACCTACATATAAGGTAGGTAATACAAGTTCCAAGTCAGGTCCTATTCAAGAACCACAACCTGTGCCGAAAAGAGGAACTTTTTGTTGCCGTGTAATGATGAAGGTAATATCAAATATTGAATTTATTATCTTGGAGCGTTTGTCAGGAGTCCAACATATTCCTGTCAAAAGGACATTGGATCGGTGTGTTTTGTGTATTATATATTTGAGTGTGTGCTAGGATATAATATAGAAATTGTAAACCTGTACCGGTGATGTAGCATTTGGCTTAACATTGAAACTTGTATAAAGACACAACCTCAACCTGGTGCCCACAATTCATATTTAATATAGGTATTTAAGTATACACTAAACAAGGTATGGTAAGGTAGAACTGGGTATATTGGTTCTGGCGGTTTTGTCGTTAGAGATTCTTACGTGTTTTTAAGTAAAAATTTATTCAAAAATAAAATGCGGTTTCCTGTTCGTGTTATATCAGCAGAGACACATTATGCAAATATAATCTTTGGAAACATTTTGTTTTTTTTCTTATTTTTATTTTTGTTTTTCATTTTTGAATGAAAAGTTTCTTTAAAAAAAATTTGCATGAGCATGACAAAATAAAAAAGCATAAAAATTATAAAACAACTATTGCCGTACATTGAAGTTAAGTTTTTATAATGTTTGAATATACGACTTTGTTCAGCCCTGAAGAAAAAAACTTATGTATTCATGTTGTACTCGTACAGGTATGACCGAAAGAATTGTGAACAAACTTTTAAAGAGTTTGAAGAAAAAGCATTTCCTATAGCTAAAAGAAAAGAGTAAAATCAGTTGTTTTGAATTTTGTGCCAAAATACGAATAAATGGAAAATTTCATAATCTTTAAGACTTTTGAAAGGAATGTGGGGAAAATTAATGAAAAATCTTGAAAAATAACTAAACATGGAAAATAGAAAAATGCGAATTTTATTGTATTGTGTGTCTCGCTCTCGCTCTCGACTCGAGAAACGAAGCAAGACTGCAACAAGACTGATTTTTAGGCTTCTGAGAAGAAACCGCAAGAGAGTGTAATATTTTCTAATTTGACTAAAAGAATGTTTTGATGGCGTTTACAGTACAGACAATTATTCAAAATTGTAAAATTGGATTTTTTAATGTAAAAATTAGAAAGGCTCTAGAATAAAATGGTTGATTCTCATGTTTCTCATAAAAAAAACGCAAATATTCTGAATTGGTACCAGGACTAGACCAAGACAAGATTACGTCATACCGCAGAGAGTCAATGAAGGTTGACGATGACTAAATTCTAAAAGTCTCTTCTAGTGACCAGTTATAAATGCTTTGGTATTGCATCACTTGACTATATATGGCCAATGCACTGCCACTTAAGTCATCGTACAATGGCGTCAATGGATTTGTGGCTTTTTCTCGCGCAAAGTTTATTATTGATGATACGGTTGGATCAGAAAACTCTCAAGATTTTTCTCAGACAACTTTCTTGTGACACTGAATGTAACTTTCCAAGTGCTGAATACATAAAAAGTACAGAATCAAAATTGGAGCGAAACAGTCGAAGCTTGTTCTTTAAGCTTATAGAGTTGTTTCTCCATATTTTGGGTAGATTTCGGAACGCAGCCTTTGCCATCAGTAGAGAGAGAGACAGTGAAAATTTTCTACCATCTGCTTGTCCAGAAATATTTATGCCAACAGATGAAGAAATCTCAAGGCTGATCCATTTTTGTTTTTGCCGTGTTGATATCACTGATTTCTGCTTCACTCTTAACCCTTGTTGTCATTTGATGAAGATAGGAGATCCATGATTTTACGAGAGAGTAAGAATACGCTGCCTGCGCAGTGAAGGTGTTTTAAGTATGATTGCAGAGTCCACTGAAATCTTTCGTTTCCAGTCGACAAAATATGTACACTACATCACTAATCAGCAACAGAAACAGTATTGGTGACAGTATACAGCCTTGCTTTACCCCATTTTTACATTTGGATCCATTAAATGTAGCGTTGATAAAAGAAATGAATTTATTAGGGATGACACTCCTGTGAAAAGCAAGCTAGATTCAGCACCACATAGGAAAACATTTTCCACAGCATAGCAATGGTTTCCAATGGTGATCGGTTCCGTGTTATTGATTGTTCTCAATCCTTGTTCAATGTGGTCCCCTAACTGTTGGCGCTGTCTGAAGCCGCTTCAAGATGCTTGCCTGCCCGTCAACATAGAATCTCTTAATTTAAATCGGGGAAGTTTTAATGGTAGTCTTAGAACTAGTGGGGCATCGAGTTAAAGTTAACACACAGGTTAGAAACAGCTGCTATTCATGAACAATTTAGCGGCTGTGTTTAGTAAAAACAGAATTCTACTACAATTTTAGTACTATTGTGACAGGCAAACCATTGAAATCCAATCCATTTTTTGACAGATAGAAAAAAACAACTTAGTCAAAGAGTCAACCGTTTTTAAGGATTGAGCTCCAGTTTATCTTTTGTACACGGGTCTAAATTGTCTATAAATCACATTAACTCCAGGTTAGCTTAGAAGAGACAAAGAAACAACTTGTCAGACCACTATGAATATGCCCCAATACCTTTGTGTTAAGTTCGCAAAGTAAAAAAAAACTAAAAAAAAGTGAAGATATTTTTGCTGTTGATTTTTTCGAATTTTGATAATTCGGAACTTGCATTATTCATTAGAAGAGTACCATAAATAAATAATCCAAAAGTAAATTTAAAGTGACAAATAGATACCCAGCAACACTGAACAAATTGATTTTAAACTAAAGTCCTTCAACTAGGACGGACCTTAAATCGATTTGATAAGAAGTTATCTAGAGAGCATAATTTGCTGCATGCATAAAATGCACAGGGCTTGCATATAAACTAACTTTCAAAATTTTCAATAAATTCAAATCTTAAAAAAAAAAACATGTTTAAGCCCATAATCACTAAGAAAAGAAACAATTCCTCACTGCTTCAATACCCTTTTTGCTAATATTTTCATTTTAAAGGATTATAAATTATTCGATAGATACTGAATAACTCTTGATGGGGTTTTCTGGTAATTTTCAAATCGATGTTGGTTTTGGAACTCTTATATACCTACACCTAGAACAAACACCCACTAAAAGTTTGATCTATCCGCAAAGGGGCTGTAACGATTATTACTTAACTTGTAGCATTTTGTATCAACTATAAGAGTATAATGGTCTATTGGGGTTCTACCCGTAAAGTTGTTGTTTCTTGTCGATTGCTCCTCTGGAAACTCAGATGTAAGCAAGAATAACCAAGAAAGCCCTTAACACATATTTTATGAATTGTTGTTCTTTTTTTTTTATTTGTATTGGTTATTGGACAAGCTTCAGCTATTCGATTGGGTAAAAAGGACAATCTCTGCCTTTGCTTCCAAGTGAAGACGAACGATGATGATTTTGTGCTTGGGAGAAACAGCAATTATCGATAGGAAATGATTTTAAGATTAAACATGTAGTGCTTTTAAAGTGCCTCTTAATATTGATAACTATACAAGGCTGATTTCCTATCATTCGATATTGATACGGTATATATTATATTGTGTTTAGTAAGATTCAAAAGAAGACGAGAGAGTCAATTTTGTGATGCCTTCCGATGGGCTTTATATATGTATGTATCTGTATAACAATAAAGGTAGATTTATTCAGTATAAGAGTGATTTATTGGAAATTTCATGGACAAAGGAATATCTTAGCATTATAATGTGAATGCAAAGTCTTAGGGCTTCGTATTGTCGTATTTTGTCATTAAAAGGTTTTTCTCTTTTGTACATAAAAGTACTATTTCCTTCCAAAAAAAAATGGTTTCTTCTTAGTTTAATCGTTCTATTCATAGAACCCAAAATAATTGGCATAGAATATCCAAACATAGAAGGAACCTTACTTTCAAAGTACAAATATCTTCTTTTTTTTCTGCTGCTTTTAAGAAATTTGTATGGGTACATTTTTTTTATTTAATTTGTATTTTGAAAACATTTTTAAATTAGGTTTGCTTTTTTATATGAAAGCGTATTATTTTGAGTGTTTTCTTAAAAGAAACTCAATTGCGTAGGCTTGTATGAAAATATTGTTGTTTGAACCATTTTAATTAAATTTTGTCAAAGTTATATGGAAAATTGTTGTTTTTTTTGTTTGCTGCAAAATGTATCTTTATCAATAAAAAAGTATAAAAAGCATGTTCTTTATTGACTTTTATTGGAAAGTATATTTCTTCAAATCAAATTAGTTATACATTATGCACTATGTAGGATTGTAGGTAAATTTTTTGTAAAACATGGATAGGTCTTCATAAATTCTTTCAACAATTTTCCATCCATTTACTTAAGTGAAAAGATTGAGCTCTGAGAAAATAACCTCTTGTTTATTTAAAAGATACTCGATGGCTCCAGGCTGCAAACTGATGTTGAAAAATGGTGCTTTCTTACTGGTGCTAGTAGTAACCAAGGTTTTAACTAAATTAAATTGTATTTTTTGTAAAATTCTCGACTTATAAAAAAACAGTTAAATTATATTTAAAAAAAAAGATTTTCTTTTATTTGCCTTCATATTGGGGAAATTTCTTGGCAACATCAGAATCGAATTTAGCACTCCCAGAAAGCATAACGAAAACGAATAAATATAATACTAGATCGCACGAACTTGCTCCCATGTTAAAAAAAAAAATACAAAAACCAAAGAATATCATTAGAAAAAAGTATGAAAAAAATAACATTCATTATTTAAATTGCTAAAAAAAATTTGTACACAAGATTTTTTATGTATACCTTTTATTAAATTTTTTTTTCCAAAAAATATTTCTTGATCAAATAATTTTTGATTGCTCAACAAACCCCACTAAAAACATTTCATTAAAATTGTTAGAGTCATTTTTGAGATAGATAAATAACGGTTGACATGACAAGCGCCACTATTTTTCGAGTTAAAAAAAATCAATTTCCCCCTAAAGGGAAAATTAAAAAAAAAAAAACTTCCAAAACTTCTATAGTAGTAAAAAAAAAATAGTTCCTGAGTTCATTTCATGCGTTGAAAAACTTAAAAGGTAATTTTCTCGTTTTCGACTTGTAATCAATCTTAGGACTTAGGAATCTTAGGAAATGATCTATTTTAGGTCAAAATGGAAGATTTGCAAAAACATCATGCCTTGACATCCCGACTATGGGAATTGTTGTTTTAAATTATAACTGTTCTTATAAGACAAGAGTGTGTCGGAAATGAAGGAGTGCGATTGAAATCATTATTTCGAAAATTTTTGGAGTTGCGACATATTCAAACTTTGAAGCTTAGAATTAATGAAATAAATTACAGAATGAATGAAACAACAATACTTTGTGAAGCTACTGGTGGTAGATTTTAAATGCTGGCTATTTCACGACTGCCAGGTCGATAATCACACTTCTTTTAGTGGCGCTTGTTCAATTGTAATTAGGTATAAAATTTTTTCACTGAGGGGACTTCAGCATTAATTATGATGGTCCCAAAGCTTGGCACAACCCCTTGTAAGAATTAAACTTTCAATTTAAAAGTTGTTAAAATATTTCCCAAGTTTTTAATAGTTCTGCAGCATATAAGAATGAATAGTCTTTTCCACACTGTGCAGTGTTTAGGTTAAACAAAATGCATCTATTTAACGTAAGGTACCAGCACAAAAAAAAACATTTGGAAAATTGAAACGAAGAAAAAAAATATCCGTATAATATTTGAAATTCGCGAAGTTTAAAAAAAAATGCCGGCATAAGGCAGCTCACAGCACATCAAAAATCAAAAATGGTGTATTGAGATTGGTGCTAAAAAAAATGAACCATTCAAGAATTCGAATACTTATAAATCTTTTTTTTAAACATGACCTTTTTAAAAATCAAAAATGGCGATGCTTAATCACATAAAATTGGGTTCATGGATGAATTTCGAGTGGGCTTTTTGATTGATTCTTGGTGAATTCAGGTTCAAAATTGAACAAGTGGGTGAAAATGTTCATTAGACTCAACAAACATCTAAACGTTTTCATTTACTGTCTACAACTTGATGTTTTTTAACTTTTTCATTTCTCAATTTAAAGAAGCATCTGAGTTTCTATAGAAAACCGCTGACCTTTATTTCCCAAATAATTCTAACGGTTAAGGACCTTTTTTGACGCATTTACTAATTGTTCTTGTAAACACCATAAGCCCATACAATATTATGTCCTTGTCTCTTTTTTAACCTACGACCTAAAACAAACTGTTTATTATGATTAGACATGTTTTACAACGGCCTAATTTGCATATAGTAATTGAAATAAACTAAAATTTTATATACGACAATCATAAAATTCACAAGTCATTTTTATTTATGTGCAGATGATGTATATACATAAGATAACCAAGGGTACTTAAGTTGTCATTCGCCAATAAACAAGATAAAAACATTTTATGGCCAATTACAACAACGCCAAGAAATATGTTCCCCAAAGTGCTGTGGGCTTTTATTTTAATTTTTTTTTTCTTGTTGTTGTTTAATATATTTATCTGCTACATATAATGAATATATATAATGAATTTATATGCTATGATATAAATTCCGAAGATCCTCAGGGCATAGGTAGCTGAAGCTAATCCCTAAAGACTTTCAAATAATGCGCTTCTCATATGTCCTTAATCTTTCTTCAATTAAGATATAATCAAAATTTAGGGTTATAATATGGCTGCTATTCCTGTTTAATTTGCTGTATCAACATTAATATTTAATTGAATTATTATATTTACTGATTAATTATGTTTGTTGTATCCCTAAAGACATATCCTCGCCACGATATTATATACATAGGTAATGCATTGAATTTTAAATAGGATTAATTCAATTATAGGCAAGTTTAATATATTTTTTGATGAATCATTTCTTTATTTTTAACAATTTATTCTCTTTACAGTTAATATTAAAAATCAATTTGGAATAATATAGCTATTAGATGAAAATCTAAATACCATCGGTTTATTTTTGTAATATCAATAAGGTTAAAATTATTCACTTTATACATCTACCTGTACACTCATTCTTATCAAGGATTAAAACGTGATTAAAGTCCCTAGGTATCAGATGTAGCCCATAAAACCAATACAATATATAATTAACACATTTAATATTTATTTTAATGATGGGTTTTATTCTTTTTTTTAATTTAATCGTTAACATTCGTTAACATTTAAAAATGCCTATAAAAATTCCTGAGCATTTTATTTGCAAACAGCAATAAATTTTTTTCTGTCCGGTTAAAATTTACGATATTTTTAATCGTTTATTTTTTTTTGTTGCTGCTGTGATGTCGTCGTTTACATTTTAATTAAGGGCTAATAAGAGCGCATGATAGGCTTAAATAGGTTTTTTTTTGGTTTACTTTTAATTTGTATATATTTTTTAAAATTTATTTTTATTGTTTTATTTCTCATTTCCGCTTGAGGGATTTCCTGTTGTAGGTATTGGTATATGTTGTTTATAATCTTGATGGATAATTTAAAATTGTTATTTATTGCAAATTTGTTTGCAATCTACGATTATTGTTTAACATTAATGATTATGTATAATTGCTTAAATTGTTTCATGTTTCAATTTTGTGAAAGAGAATTTTTTTTTATCATGATTGGAATGATTTGTATTTGCCTTTCAGAGATATGTATCGTTTTAATATCGTATATCTATATAAATTTATAAAATATTATCCTATAATTAATTACCAACCAAAAAAAAAAAACATAAATCCACAAACTTGTTTTTTAGTATCCAAATAAGCTCCTACATTGCACTTTTAAAGTGTTTGTTGGGAAGTTTTTCCTTTGCTTTCAAATATTCAAAAACATTTAAAATTGAGTGAAAATTAATTGCCCTGCATGTTTAGAGCTTACCTGTCCGTGTCCATGAGCAATTTAAATATCATATTTTATTAACGTCTGTTAATAATGACAAAAGCATAACATATTATTAAATTGTTCGCTAATTGATGTTTTGAAGGATCAAGATCAAAATTTTAATGGAAGGGGTCCAATATGATTTCAATAATATTGCATTTCAAAATTTAAAAAAAAAAAATAATTTTTAGAGTTTTGGAAAAAATGATTTTTTTATTTGAAATCTCAAAAATTTGAAAACGGGTGAATTTTTTTTTTGAAATTTCGTTTTTTAGAACGTGTCAGTGACTCTTTAAATTCATTAAGTTTAAGATTTATATAGGGTGTTATATTTAAGGCTGTCAAATATTAGTAAAACCAAAATTTTTGTCAAATGAGCCGTTTTCTAGAACCTTAAGATTTTTCAACACTTTAACATTTGTAAGGTACCGTTATTTTTAATCCTAGGGATATTTTTTGTCCAAAATACTGGTAACTTCTTTAAAAAACAAATTTCACGAGACATCAACCTTAGTTTGAGCTACAGGCAGTTTTAGAAAAATTCAAGTTCAGGTAAATGAGCGTAAAAAGCAAAGTTCGGTGAAAGATTTTAAAAATATCAATTAAGTCGTTTTCGAAATATTGAGTTTATTTTTTTTGTTCAAAATTTTGAAAATGATTGTATGATGGATTTTTATTTATAAAACATATAGTTAAAATCTTTCGTGGTTTGAAATTTTGTTTCAGAGGAAATCTTTGCATTTGAGGTAGCGTTTATTTTTGGTAAAAGAAAAATCACAAAATTATGTCCAAAAATAGAAATGAATGAATAAACTGAATATTAAAAATATGTTCGCATATAGTTAGATAACCTTATTTAGAGTTGGGCCAAAGTGATTTACGGTTTTCGAATTAAAGTCACTTCAAAAAAATAGACGCAATTTGGAGCACTAGATAAATCTGGAAATGCAATTCAATGCAATTTTTTCGCTTGTACATAATACATCCCAATATATTTTGGGACACATTTTTTCAGCATCAATTCTTAAAGTTTTGGTTTCTTAATATTGTTAATTTTTTATATAAGTCTTTCAAGGAAAATCAAACAAAGTTAGTCTTCTGATTTTTGAGTTGAGCAAAACTGATAATTGCAATCTTTTCTACGTCGCCGCACAGTGGCGCCAATTGACTTTTTTGGTTGCAAAAATCATAGCTCATAAGCGAATACAGATATCGTGATATAACCCAACTCAAATTCACAAAAATGACCCAAAAACAGCTTTTCGAAAATCTTAAAATTTTTCAAAAAAAAAAAAATGGATCAGAACTGTAATACAAATAGTCCTTTTTGTAAGATCAAATAAAAAAAAATATAATTTTTATGGAAGGTTTTTAGATTTTAACACCGAACCTCTGAAACTTTTCATAAAACAAAAATTTTTTCTTTGATTTTAAAAATAAGGCAACTTTGACTACCTGTATCATCCGAATCCTTCAACCGATTTTAAAATTTCTTTCGGTTTTTGAAGCTTCCACTTATTCCTAATCCATTAAAAAAATTAGTTTTGGATTTTTAGCACACGCGAAAATTGAATTTTGCAAGCACTTTTGCTAAAAGGCGCCACAATGCGCCGTCGGTTGTCGTGTTTGTATACATTCTAGAAAAAATTATCACCCACCGATTTCTTTTTATGAGCATCCAGATTTATAATCAAAATCCGGCTAAAAAAAAATTCTGTATCTTATAAGAAACTCCCAAAAAACCTTGAGTCCAAAGCTTGAAGAAAATGACTCCAGTATTTGCACAACGTACAGACGCACAGACCAGAAGATCGGTAGACAGGTAGACTGACAGACATATTACCACGAAACCATTTTTTTGCGATTTCTACTATTGAATTAAGAAAAATAAAATAAATATTTTTTATTTTAGTCCATTGTTTAGATCAAAATTTTAGCTTCAAATACCATTATTGAAGAATTTGCAACTTTTGAAAAATCACTTTCAATAAAATTTTTGATCCTTTACAAAAAATTAAAAAAAAAATTTATTTTTATTTTCCCCCTTTATTGATATGTTTGTTAGAAAATGAAAAATCAGTTCGATAGTTTTAAAACTGATAGAGCCAAAATACAATGATACATTTTGTATCCATAAAAAAAATATTAAATTGTTGGCTTAAGTGGCCGGTTAAACTTTTTTTATTTTAAATTAAATTAAAAAATATTTTTTTATCTGGGCAATCATCCAGTTTCATTACACAGGATTGTTTACCTTAAATCTAATTTAATTACTATCACACGTGAACGTGAATGTTATCTAGACTTTTGATTCAAATTACACAATTACACAAACCCCAAACATAATACAAATTGTTGCTAATCCAAACCACAACAACTAAACTACATACAATAAAACATTATTAAATGCAAGTTATATACTAATGGCACTAATTACAACAGCGCCCCACCCCAACGCTACTATAATATCTATTTGTAATTAAAAGCTTTTAAATATTAAATTACGGCAAACCGAAACTGCGAGAGCTCTGCTCATCGTTTTATCTGCAATCACGTGCGTTTAGGAAACCCATATGCAAATGCATATATTGCTGTAAAGTCAAAATATTATATTCAAAAATTGAATTTGTTTTAATTAGTTATTCATGACCTGCAACGAGTGAGTATTTCTATATCTGTAATTACGGACGTAAGTTTGAACAATATTCTAAAATAAAATTTAAAATTCAAAACCCAATCCAATTTACATCATGTGCCGAATAAATATAACGCATAAAGTAAACGTGTGTATTCGGTGCATTTATCGATTGTTTCTGCCAATAAGTGCTTAAAATAAAATTGTTGGTCAACAAACGAATCCTGTGCATCCATTTTGCATTTGAACCCTTTTAGTTGTGTTATATGTACCTATGTAGATGTAGGATGTTAGAAAACGGCTTTTTGTAATTTATTTCGACTACAAAATAAACAAAAAGCGATTACCACCCACCACGTATACTGTATAGATTCGCATTGAATTTGAAATTGAAAATTCAATTAAAGCAAACCACTGACGGACTGAGAACGAATAATGAATGGCCTCTATACATGTACTCTTACTCTAACAACGTTTTTCATTGACGTAATGCAAGCAACAGTACCTATATATTGATAGCCAAATTCAATTTATGGCAATGTCCGCAATTTGATCCAGTATTTTGTGGCTCATTCTGTTCTCTTCCAGTTGCCTCCAATTGTTGTTAATAGACCTATTTAAAAAGTAGGTAACTAGATGCATCATACTTTGCTTTTAATAATTTGGCAAAATTTCAGAGCGACCTAAAGACTTTTAATGTTCCCTGACAGTGGCCAAGTATTGTAAAGTATTTTGATTGTGAAACAGTATTTTGAGTTTTGATGACGGTAAACAATAAATTTTGTAGTATACCTAATGAATTTTCTTATGAAAGGAAACACTTTGAAATATTAAGAAAAGTATATTAACAAAGCGCTCCAAAAAAAAAAACTACTTCATGAAAACAACTCGTGGTTCAAAGCCAAATTAAATTTAGCACTTGACTTTTGTGTTCATAATTGTTCATTATTTCAAAAGATGTGCATTGGATGTTAAATCAATTCCTTTGTTTTCAAAAGAAAGATAATTTGTTTTGTTTTGTTTAACTGATATAATATATGTAGGTGCTTTACTTTTAGACCATCAAAAATAATGTTGAGACTTATGTTCTTAAAAGTGAATTATTTTAAAACCAAAGGACTATGTACTAGATAGAGTGGAATAAGAAACAACACAAAAGCTCAGTGACCATTTTATAAACTACAACATAAACCAATAATTTTTATGCGATTCATTGCTTTACGTAGCTCTTGAAGAACAATTCAGAGTATATAAGTAGTAAGCACCTAAGTAATTCCTAACTATACTGCATCATTGGACTTTTGAAACTATTTTATATTGATCTTATTTTAATAGACTTCCACCTGTGGCATTTATGTTGTGGGTTTCAGACATAAATCCGTCTAATCTATACAAGTATTAGTAGACGCATTCAAGTCTGAAGCCCACAACATAAATACTGGTGTGCCACAGGGTTCCGTTTTGTCTCCGACCCTCTTTTTAATTTTCATTAATCATCTCCTGTCTGTAATTACTAATCCATTAAATTGTTTCGCTGACGATAGTACTCTTAGCTTTTCATATTCGTTTCTAGATTCACATCTCCACTCTCCGGACGTGGAAATGATACGGTTAAATATGATAAGTTCATTACATTCTGACTTAGGCAGCATTGTACAATGGGGAATAGGAAATCGAGTAGAATTAAATGCTCCGAAAACTCAATGCTGCCTTCTGTCGTTAAAGCGAAAAGTTAAAAAAAAATATGATACTGATAACTAGGATCAATAATTTTAAAACCACAAAAAGGACCAAAAATATGAACATAAAATTACTTAATGTGGCCTTAAAAACTAGGATTTGAAATGAAAAAAAAATTTTAGCAAGGTGAAATTTTCCAACTTTCATCTTTTTTACAGACGTCTTGAAGAACAAATTCTAAATATGTCATCTGATTCGTTGGAACCGTTTACTCAAACAAAAGATATTCGAAAAGTGGGTGTGGGTGTGGGCGGATTCTACTAAAATTATGTTCTTACAATTTTACTTGATAATTAAAACATACCCTGAAAATCTCATTAAAATTTTTAAAGCTGCATCCGAGGAAAAAAAGTGGATGTGGCATGATAAAATCCCATTGGGTAGGTCTTTCTACTTTTGAAAACATGTTTTGGAGTGAGTTTCACTGCGTTATGTTTTTTGAAGCTGATTTATCTAAAATTGATTTTTTGCAGGAAAATTCCGTGACGCTATTTCAATTTTCGAGTTTAAGGCTTATGTCTCGAAACTATCAATTTTTCGTGATAAATATCCAAGTACCATCAAGAAGTAACCTTTATCTAGATGCGTTTTTTAATAACCCTTAGGGAGCTCGACCAAAAAATATATATCTTCTACTATATATGGATACAATTTTTTAAAAAGCTCAAAAAAAAAAACGCATGAGTTTGGGGCTTAAATAATATGCAAGGTCTTAGGCAAGAAAGTATAGGTACTTATGTCCTTGGTATCAGCTAATTGTCACTTAAATAAGAAACAAACGCCTTAAAAATTAAGAAACAAATTTAGATCAACGGTATTTCAATTAAAAAAAATTCGGTCAGGGTCACCTCTCTAGTCAACCATGAACGACTTTTTGCATAGGCAAATAAACTTCAACATTCCCATTCATTTCCCAAGCAATTCCAAACTTGCGAACATTAGAAAAACAGCCATCGACTGACCTGACCATTCCCTAACTCATCCAAAAACACAACAACCATTCTTTCCGTCTCACTCTTCGCCTCTATCTCACTCTCATTTTGACAATAATGGAATAAAACCCGGAAGTGGTCACATTTTGTGTAGAAAATTAATTCTGATGCTTTGATGCCTGTGCAAATTGTGCTGAATAGAATGATGGTAAACCATTTAAGTCCTCTGCACTTCTACTCTATAAAATAGTCCTTTTATTTTGGCTGGGAGGCCCATCCACCATCACCACAGTTGAATTGAGTATGAAGTATGATGCCAGTGATGTATATTATACGAGCGGTGTGTGTTTTTATGGTGTTTCGAAGGCAGGCATTTTTGCTGAATGAAAACGGACAGAAACCTTTTTGGACGCTTTTAGAATCATTATAAAGTTTAGAAAACACAAAACAACACAGTCACACAGGGGGTTTTGCAATATTCCTGTCGAAAAAACAGAATTAAATTCCCATTAGTCATGTTGATGATGGTGATGGTTTGGCCTTTTTCGTGTTGACATGTAAGTTATGCTTGGATGCCAGATTTGTGTGTTGTTGCTTATAGGGACTTTTGTTGTCTAAGAGGAGGAAGCACTCTAAGCAATTTATGTTTTTGTTTTTGGTATAAAGAACGCGGAGATTTGAGATGATTAATTTTGATGTTTAAAAAAAAAAGTTAAAACAACTCTGATGGGCACAATAGAAACAAAATTATTAAATTTTTATATCGAAGAAAATGAAGGCTAACGCGAATAAAATTTCTTTGGGAAGGTTGTTGTTGTCATCGGAAATTGAAAACTTAAATGATGGTTGGAGTTAAACTCAAAATTTATTGGTAGACATACCGAGTGTCGGTGGGTTTTCCAGTATAGAAAATCATTCAAAATTGTGTTTTTGAAACATAAAAAATAAAATAGTCGTTTCTCATTTCTCTCACGAAACATGACTAAATCGCAGAAATTCTGAGTTGGTACCAATACGAGACCGAGACTGAAATTTTTCAATTTTGTCGACACCGAGACGAAACTTCATTCGACCTAGAGGTCTTGTCTCATGGCCAGCCTTAAGCTACATAAATGAAATTTTTAATTTTGAATAAGAAAATCATAAAAAACAGAATAACAATGTATTTTTACTTTAGCTGAAAGCCAGATTTTTGAAAAATTGAAAAACTGAATTTTGCAAAGTAGTATTAAAAAAATTCAATTATAACAACAAAGTTATTGATCAAAATAAAAATTCAAACCCGTTTTAAAAAACTTATTTATAAATTTTTTTAAAGAAATCCAATTTTTTTTTGTTTTTGAAAATTTAGATATCAAATATTTGAGTTATGAAATTTTTCGATTACTTTAAAAACTACTAAACAGAAAATCAAAATCGAAATTGGATCAGTCGGGAATGAGAAAATAAAAAGTCAAAGAAATTGTCCATATTAGAGTAACTGCTAATGAATTATTAATGTAGAATAATTGTTGTTTGTAAATTTTTGAAGTCGTTTTCGAGAAATTTAAAAATTTTTCAACGGTTTTTCATTTTTGATGTACCTAGATACCGTTATTTTTAATTTTAGGAATAATTTGCATCCGAAATATTTCAGATAGTGTTGAAAATCCGCTTAGCTCAAAATTGGAAAAGAAAAAATATTTTGAAAGATTTGGTTCTGAATGAATTTATATAAATAATTTTTTTTTCATCAAAAATAGATAAACTGTTTTTGAGAAAAGCGAAAACCGAAAAAAAAAATTGTTCTAAGGGAAATGTGAAATTTATTAAACTAAGCTAATTCCAGGAAGTGAGATAAGTCACTTCTCATTGAAAATCGATTTGACTATTGAAGGTGTGTGAATAATTGTCTGCTTACTAAATTTTGACACTAACTGGTTTCATTCAATAGATAGAATCGTTTTTAACATAACGTGTCTTGCATAGATCTTAAATTTCAGATTCATTTATTGCAAAATTTTAGACAAGTTGTCATCAATGACTTCGACAAAAATTGGGTATATTCCTTTCAAAACATTACGTTGTATGTTTTGACGCACTAATTGCAAAATATAAGACCGTTGGCTCCTTCATTTTTAAAGTTTTTTCATTCTCCAAGAATTTATTAATCTGAAGTACAACGTAATTTTAAATTTCTGAGAAACAATTCAATTGGAAAAAGAAGAATCTTAAATTTTAAAAAATATAATTATGCTATTCATCGAAATGTTTTCTGTTCATTAGGAACTATTCATCAAAAACATGAAATCATTTTTATGAGATAATTCCATTGAAAGCTTAAGGATTCGTTTTTCTTCATTCAAACCAATCAACAAAATTATCTTCTTGAAGATGATTCTATTTCCAAAATTAGAAAAAAAAAACAAATTGCCAAATTGTAAGTGAACTCTTATTAGACAGTTGAAAAGTTAATTATAACTTAAAACGAAAAACTAAATTGTTTATACAGAAACCAATAAATTCTTTGGGTTTTTTTTTCTTTAAAATTCAAATTGCATTTGATCAAAAGAAATTAAAACCTGTCAAAACGTCAGAACACAAATCTTCTCATTCATCTTTCCGCATGCCATCATATTGCCGCATATAATTGCAAAACGCTCCACATGATGCAAAATGCATATCAACCCACTCAATCAAAAACATTCATTCAAAATATTTCAAAATATTTATAATTATCAACTGTTTTAGTACAAAAATATAAATATCCTTCCACACAAAGGATTACGTATTCGAATCGATCTTATAACAACAATTTATATTTTTTTTTTCATCCATATTGCATCGATTCAAAGAATTTCATTTTATCCAATTATGATAATCGTCAATTATTACTGCTCGAAATCCGTTTCAATTTACTTGCTGCCAAAATAGAAGTAGACGTAGACATAGACGCGTTGAAATATTGGCCACTTGCCATAATGACTGCTGTGCATTCGAAAGTGTGAAATTTATCACAACACACAGCTTAAGAATGTACTCTTCATAGAAATCTTTTGCGGTTGAATGAAATTATATTAGCAGAACTCTCTCTTCCCTGTGTCTTAAACACCCCCCCCTCCCCACCCCTCTTTGCAGTTGCTGTGGAAAGGGGCGAAGAAATAATCCCAGTGACTGCTGACATATTTATTTGTTTTTCTATACTTTGCGCGCTTAGCCCACCGCTACTGTGGCATAGCCCACCCGTTTTTATCTTTGCCAATAAATCAGTCATTAAAGATACAAAATTGCGGCCCAAAATGATGAAATGGAAATGGTTGAGTGTATTTTTAGAGAAAGAGCGCTTGAGTTTACCATAGCATGTGGTGTGTGTATTTCTGTTGGTAAGTGCATTTTTGTTTTATATTAGAACACTAATGGATGAAAGAGTAGGGTTAAATTAAGTAATAGGTCAAAAGTGTTTCCGTGTACTTTGTGAAATACAAAAATAAGCTAAAAATCGAAGAATCGAAAATCAGAAATACTATTTTTGGTATTGGGGTTTCTTGAAATATAAAGTTTATTTCCAGAAAATATAATAAACTATGAATAACTGCTCGTTTCTATTTCCAGTATGTGGTGTCGTATTGAAACAATGGAGAAAATCTTATTAAAAAAATAAAAATGGCCGATGAAAAAAATAGGAATGAATTAACTTCATTTTTTGTTTATTAGTTTGACATTTAGGTTTCCAAGTAGTGTCAGAGCTTTTTTCTAAATATTGAAGCTGGGACCTTCCGATTTCCAATTCACAATAGGAAATTCCAAATTTTAAGGTTAATCTCCCCAAATGACAAAAACAAATTTATGTGTCTGATCTTTAGGTTAGCATTTGTAGAAATTGACATTTTCTAAGTAAACTATTTAATACAATAAGTTTTTCCATATTATTGATGAACATCTTAAGTGGTATTCTTCATTTCAAACATCTGGGTTCCATTTATTCTGTAATTTCAAGTGTGTAGTTTATTTGACTCGTGTCAAACTAGGCTATCATCTGAAGTGTCATGTCATTGCAGGGCATGTTACCGTAAAATTCTTCATCGAGTTTGTAGAGTAATCAAAACTATCACTGTAGCTCATTCGCCGAATTCTGTAAAATTGGGAAAATGAAATAATATTACACTGCAAAACATTTTGTCACTAATGACAAATTTTAAAAAACCGTGGCGAATTTATTTGGATCAAATATTGAAAATCACTCAAAATAAAGCTGGCACTGTTGCAATGCTTTATATTTCTGTGCAAGAGGTCTAAGTATATTCTGAATTAAATCTGATAAAAGTTACCCAAGTAACAATTTTAGTTCGTATTTAGCTCTGGCAGCGCTTATAGAGCTAAATTATTTGGCCATATTAACTTCAATTTGCTCTATAGCTTCAATAAAGCTGAAAAAGAACCTGTTTAGAGCTTTTTTTCGAGTTTGGGAGCTAAAATAAGCATTATTCGGGCTCTAAATATGATGCTCAAATGTCTATATGTTCTACAAAATCACATTAATATTTTGATTAAGAGCACTTTTAGCTCTATTAAACGTTATCGAGAGATAGTTATAAAGCTCTTCCCTTTGAAATGGTAACATGAAAATGATTTGCTTAAGTGTTAGTAAAATATAAATATAAAAGACAACAAAGAGAATTGCTTGCTTGTATATAATGATCTTCGAAATAATTTCTCAAACATAAATATTTACAAAGAAAAACTCAAAACTATATTAAGCAAAATATTTACGATAAACGATCGTAATACTTTAATTAATGAGTAAGACAATGCTTAGGAATGATTTTGTGTGCCACTTTATTTTTATCACAAACATAGATGTTGCACCTCGAAATTGTACAACGCGCCTTTAAAATATTAATTTTTTACTATTTAAATAAAAAAGAAAATGAAAAAAGTGTATACAAAGATTTCATAACTTCTCCCAAAACAGCCATTTTAAAAAGACCACAACAATATCTCTTTTAGAGCTTCTATAATGCAAATGTCTACAAAAAATTTTTTATAGAAATTTTATCAGCCATCTTTTATATATAGGGTGCCTCGGTTGAAAAAAAATCAAAAATGATGTTTTACCTTTTTCATGCAAAAGGAACTGCGATTCTTTCAATGATTTCACGTTGGTTCCACAAAATTTTAAAATAATTCAAAAATGTGAAATAATTTTATAAATTTCACGTAAAAACTCATACAGGTAATCAGAAAATTGCACGTGAGATAACTTAAATTTCAAGTGTATTTACGAATTTCACGGCAAATTAATAAAATTCACGTAAAGTTCATAAAATTTAAGTGGAATTCATGAAATTCACCTGAAATTTATAGAATTTAGAAAATTCAAAAACACAGCACAAAAATATAATTCCACTTGAATTTTATGAATTTTACGTACATTTTTCAAATTCCGTTTGAATTTCACGTGAATTTTATGAATTTCCAATGAATTTTATAAATTCCACTTGAATTTTATTAATTCCTCTTGAAGTTTACAAATTCCACGAAAGAATTTAAATACATAATACGATTTTTACACGTGAGGTAACAAAAATATGATTCTAAGTGAATTTTATAAGTGTCACATGATTCTTTTTAGACCATAAAAAGAAGCTATTTTAATTTTATAAAAAAGTGAAGAGTGCACATTTTCCCCGCACAGAACTAAAAAAAATATGAGCTATGAAGAGTTATCACCCTGTTTCTGATTTTGTTCACTTTGGTGTTGGCTTGGTACCCGATGCTCTTCTTTCGCTTTTTTGTATACACACTATACTCTTTTAAAGCAATATGTTCTAAAACGGCTACTTATGAGGTTATGACAGTCAATTTGTTTTATGGCGTTTTCGATTGGCAATCTAAAAGCAGAAAAAATCATTCTGAATGCGTTAAACTTGGTAAAAGTTAAAGTTCTGATTCTGAACAAGTAGAGAATTTGTCTAAAACGAATTCCGGATTGCCAATTGAAAACGCCATTATTATGTTTATTTCGTCGTGTTTATTTTTCAAAGCATTTGTTTGGCATGTCGCTAATGAGAACAAAAAGTTCAAATATAAGTTTACTATTTGAAGTGTGCCTGTTTTGGTTTATTAAAACTAGATATATTATTTTGGGTTCATGATAACGTTCCAGTTTTGACAGCTCACTCATTCGGTTTGCTGCTTGCCGGAGGATTGGAACAAGTGGGCAGTAATTTTTTTTAAAGATGATAAAATATTTTCGAAGGTAGGAGCTGAATCTCCAGAATAGCAATTTTGTTTACTACTGTTACAAGATGACAAAGATTTTGTATATTGCTCGTAGTCGATCGCCTTTGGTAAAATTCTTCATATTTTTGTATTTTAAAAATTTACTATTAATTCATCAATCATCTGCATTCAGTTGGGATGAGCTCTCAACCAAGCTATCTTCCCTTAAATCCTCAACACTGTCAACACTCAAACTAGCTCATCTTTCAATACGGCCAATTTGGTCGACACCTTAGTTTTTCGTATCTTTGATAAACTTTCTAACATTTTTGTTGCGGCACACCTTTTTCCAATAAGCCTTGCTGTTTTTGAAATGATTAAACGATTTTTTCACCTCTTGACAGCTATTTATTTTGTTAAATAATTTTTTTTGACATTTATGTCTTTTGATCAACAAGACATTTGTTTAAAAGCAAAAAGCTGCTGAGTGGCTCTAAGGAACATTTATTTTCTCAAATAAGGCCTTTTTAAAGCATATAGTTGAAATATTAAGTAAAGCTCGTTCAAGATTTTGTTATAAATTGTAATGGAGCATATTAATAGAGCAACAAGCTTTATAAGCCTATAGAGCTTGAAGTTGTTCTAAAACTCAAATATAGAGCATTTGATTAAAAAGAAAATGTCAGATGCTTCAACGGAGTATAAAATAGAGCAATAGTCTCCGAGTTCACTCCTTTAACACTTTTTTAGAACATATTAAAAACTCAAAGCTACGAGAGTGTTACTTGGGATAGCAACTACCTACATACATGAAAACGAGTGTCGAATCAACCAACTTGATATGGTTTTGGAAAATAAGAAATATTCTCTCTTAGTAAAATTTTTAACAAATTAAATTTTTATCAAAGAAAAAATAAATAAATAAATTCACTCACCACAAATCAACAGCATAGTACACCAAAACGACCTTTGATTTTGTGATATCGAGTCTCGAATAATTATATACAATCTATCGCCGGTAGTTGTACATTCCATAGCTCATAGGTGTGCCGCCCATAGCACGTTCCGTTGCCTTTTCGATACTGGCATGAACGCACCGGTAACAGCACACATAGGCCAAACATCACTTAAACAATATACGACGAAACGCTCTCCGAAAGTCTTTGTTAAATATCGTATAGATGGCAGGATTCAAGGCCGAATTCATATAGCCCAGCCAAAATGCAATGGCAAACGCAGAGTCCGGTATTGTACAATGTGTATTACAGGCAGGCATTAGGATATAGAGAAAGAAAAAAGGTAGCCAACAAGCTATAAAACTACCCATAATGAGTCCCAGTATCAGAGTTGCACGCTTCTCCTTCTTCCGGGCTATTCGACGTTTCTCTTTTTCCGGATCTCGCGGTTTTTGCACCTTGGGTATAGCTGGTTCTAGCTCAGCTGTTTCGGAGGGTTTACTAACTTTGACTGCCGCTGTTTTCGCTTCATTTCGTCGCTGGTTCTTGCGACCAAATATTGGCTGGCAAAGTCGGAACTTGAGCGGTTTCACTACCGCACATCGACTAACAACTCCTGAGTCCGAACTCGATGGATCAAATTCGCTAACCATGTCGGTGTCAATGCCCACTGAGAGTGCTCGACATCGACCGCCTGCTATCACTGGTGAGACTTTCAGTTCATTTGGCGAAGACGACGTTGTCGTCAGGCCGTTATTGTTCATAGAACCACTGCCGGGTTTTGTGGAATTGGTGGTTGGTGATAGGCCTGATGGTGGTGGTAGCGCATTGAATGCATTGTGCGTCGTCGCTATTGTGCTCACCTTCAGTGTTTCTTTATCGTTGCCATTCATCGGACTTTCGGGATGACCTGAATAGGGTGGAGGTGGCTGGTGTGTTTCGACTTCGGCTGCCTCACTCGTTGATATATCCGAGGCTAAATCACAGGTAACTGTAGGAATGGCCATTATAGCATTTGGTTGGGTTTCGATTGTTGCTATTTGCCTTTGACTATTTGATGATGTACCAGGCATACTTGGCATTGGAATTGTTCCCTTGGTTGATGTTGTGAAACTTGTCATCTAGAATTAAAAAAACAAGAAACAACAATAAAGCTTTGTTTTCAAGTAAACCATAAATATAATAATCTAAAAATTATTGATTGCATGGTTGAATTATAAAATGAGTAAAAAAACGATTGAATGGTTGAGTTATTGATTGATTGGATGATCGGATGGATGGTGGTTTAAAAAAAAAATGACAAAGAATTTCTTATAAGAGAATAGATTTGACATTTTTTTTGCGAAGATAACTTTTCATCAAGAACTTCTCTTTGACATACAAATGTAAACATAAAAAGAAAAAAACTTTTTGGTCGCAGTCTTCTGAGTTTTATTTTGAATTTTTTTCAAATTTCTAATATTTTTTCACATTTTTTTTTGAGAAAAACATTATTTCACACATCATCTATTTTGAGGAAAATTTAATTACATATTGTAATTTTATTTTCCAAAGACATTTGTTTTCCATTTTTCGACAAAAAGTGCCTTGTGTTTCTTTAAAATTTTCTGTCGGATTTTTTCGAACTTTTTCTAAAATTTAATTTTTTATGTTTTTCAGATTTTTTTTTCACATTTTATTTTTTACAGTTTCTTGGAAGAGGTTTATCTTTTATTTATTTTTTGCAAAATATTGTTTTTGACAAATTCTTGCAATTGATATTTCCCGACAAACATTTTTTTTTACAAAATAATTTTCATTAAAACAAAAAAATTGGACGAAAAAAAATAAGTAAATTTGATAGTTTTTTTTTGTTTGTATAGAAAATTAATTCAATTCTGTTTTTGACAAAAAATAAGGTTTTTTTGAATTTTTCCAACAAATGTTTTGACTTTTTTTTAAACAAATTTTCTGGAGTTTCTTGAAAGTTTTTTCTCATTTTTTTGACATTCTAATTTTGGATTTCTTAATTTTTTTTTTATTTTTTGGCATTTCTTTACAATTATTAAATTTGTTTAGGTACTCTTTTATTTTTTATTTTTGAGAATTTTTTAAAAAGGTTAACAAATATTCACGTTCACCGTATACAATATTATCAAAAAAACACAAGAACTGTCACTAAGAAATTTTTAATAAAATATTAAAATGATGTCAACTTATCCAAGATTTGAATCTAGCTAATGTATCGTAGGTAATTGATATCGCTTCAACAATCACTAAAAATAAATTACCCTCTATATCTTTGACCTTTCATATCTTTTAAAGAAAAATGATTCAATAAGTGAAATAACGCAAATGATTGAAAGACTACTTTTTAACGAGAATTATTTATTCACACAAAAAAAGAGAGAAAAAAAATGTTATTTCCATCCAACATCATCGTCATTGTCATTAAATTCAAAGAGACAGCATCATAAACAAAATTGTAACAACTCGAAACTGTTTGCACCAATTATGGTGACAGGCAAGGCAGTGCGTCATAATCAGCGAGGCAGTAAAAACACCCTCCATCATCATTATCATCATCGTCATGAAGAAAGCATCATTTACTCCCTCCTTACCATCAGCATCTCTCCAATAGTCATCGCTCTGAATTATAATCAAGGCTTTTGCAGCATCATCATCATCGTTATTATCCTACTACACCGCCCGCCCGTCCGCCTATCCACCCGCCCCCTCCTCATGATGCCCTTCGGCAATATGAATCTTCTAAAAAGGTGTGGCATTCAAACTGGTATAAGGGGGTTTAGAGCAGCAAAGGCATTGGATGCCACCAGTGTTGCTGCTAACTGTCAATAACAGAAAAGCTCATTCACTCACGCTCTCACTGGATGCTCTATGCTATATAAAATACAACACAACACAGCCCCCTCTTATATAGAATTTTGGCCATGAAGTGTTTGAAAGCCGATTAAATTTCATCTCCAAACTATAGTCTGAGTCTGAGTTATCTCATGGATTTAATAAAGATTCCTTGCTTAGAGCAGAATAAATTTCAAAAATACATAATCTACCTACCTACTATTACATACATACATATATTTTCCTCAAGACACGAGTTCCTGCGTTGGGTGGGTAGGAGGGAGTTGGGAGTTGGCGAGTAGGCACCAAACGACAACGACGAAGACCGATGTTAAAGCGAGAACATATACGCATACCAACAAAGTTCCTCTGGATGACAGCAAGGTATGTAATGTATATAGTGCTATAGGTATATGTAGATTCCTACTTTAATAAAAAAAAAAAAAAAATATAGGGAATCTGAATTCTGAATATTGTGCGCATCCTTGCAGTTGTCAGATAAGGAATTCGATTCCTAAGAATTTACTTGAATAAAATTAAGGAAAAAATAATATATTACCCCAAAAGAGTGCCTGTGCGAAAGCAAATTCCAAATACCTTTATAATAAATTAATTGTTTTTTTCCTTGATTTAATGGGTATTAGAGTGTCTGCATTTCTGACAAGGAATAATTACCAATAAATTTCACTTTTAGTTTCCACCATCAGTAGAGCCTTGGTCAACTATGCCCAAGGGCTCCACAAAGTTAGGCAAACACAAGAAATCATATAAAACTGCATTTCTATGATAATTTGTTCTCTAGGTTAGACTTTATTCTTCATTTAATATCCTTTAAAAAATATATAAATCAAGTAAAAGGAAGTATAAGGAAATTACCGTAACGTAAAAACCCAAATACTGAAAAATAAAATAGTGCGTATACGCCACAGTGTCCCATGTTTTTCTTTCATTACATGAAATTCGAATAACTTAACGGTTTTCAGAAAAGTCGCTAAAAGTGGAAAAGGTAGAACAAAAAATAGGGCAGGGTTTTTTGGACGTGAGTTCGAGCATTCCAGAATACCATTTTTTAATGCGACTTCAGGTACTATAAGACAAGTTTTGGTTTCGTAAAAAAAAAGTCTAAATCGAGATATTTATCGGGCTGTCAGTCCGTACCTCAATCGACAATCTAAAGTAATGGGGGGAATTTTCTTCAAATTTTGGAATTAAATTTATGGCTATTTACTAAAATTGAAATTGATGTTTTAATATCAAAAAATAATTGTACATGTCAAATATCAGTTTAAACAAAAGTCGTTGTTACGAGCAGCTACCATAGTGAGTTTTTGCTATCGATTTATTCATAAACAGTTTTACGAATTGTAATCAATCCTACACAATTTTAATAATATTGCATTTTTTTATATTAAGCGCACTAAAGGGGATATGACTACCCTTAAAATATTTTAACACAGTACAAGCGTTTAGGGAATGGGGGATAGGAGTTAAAAGGAGATACTGATGCACATTGGCTTTGAATGTCTAAGCATAGACATGGGTAGGAAAAATCAAACCGGGTAAAGCATTTCACATTCGTGTGATGCGGCTAAAGAAAGATTCTCTGTAAATAACAGTGCGTCTGAAGTTGGAATCAAGGGTGAACTATGGAGGTAGTGCTTGACTGCTACTCTGGATGTATGGGTTCGATCCCCAGTCGAGGTAGCAATTTATTCTATATTCTCTCTATTGAACACAACTCCTGGAATTTAATGAGATAACCAAAAACCTTCTCAATCCACTTTGCCAACAAAAATCTGTCCTATCCTTCTATTCTTTCTAACAATGCCGAATTATAGGACTCTAGGTCTTACGTGCACATATTATATATTATGTTTTTTTCTGTAAATTTAAGCTTTTTCTTACCTTTTTTATTTTTTGGGTATTCAAAAATTTTCTGGTGTGCTCTGTTTGAGACAAAAAAAAAATACAAATTCAGTCTTGGAGCAAGACCAAGACCCAGACGACAAATATAGTACCTTGACAAATTTAAAACCCGAAAAACGTCTCCGATTCGTTAATGGCTATTTGTAGCTACATCAACTTTTGGAATCATAAGTCGCCCACCGGACAGTCATTTATTTTTTCTTTCCAACTGATGAAACCAGGAATTCATTACGAAACCAGGAATTTTTTACGTTATACAAAGAGACGTTTTTAAATCCTCACTCAACACTGTTTTGTTTTTGAACGCAAGTTATTCATTTTTCTATAACTGAAAAGTCTTCACTTATAGTCAACTAATTTTTTTATCTTCTTTTTGTTCCCATGTGTCTATATTATATAACCACCCATAGAATATTATTAAACTTAAATAACCCCCAATATACCTTTCCTCACAATAAAAAGTTTAAAATGACTTGGAGCACCATGTGAACATTTTCGCAATTTTTATAAATCATCTTCACATTTCCAAAAACCATCGAACTTTGAAAAATACAAATACATAAGAACAAATATAAACAGTAACTTCCTTGACAGCAACTTCCATTAACCCACAAGAAGTTATGAACCTATAGATACATATATCTACACAAAAGAATCTTACAACTTATATACCTATCTAAAGTAAATTTAATGTAGGTACATATTTACCAAAAAAAAAAAAAAAGAAAAGAAAAAACATAAACAAAGAGTATAAAATACCTTGAAAGCCCCAATATCTACCAATGGTATATATTTTTTTTTTCTTCTTTCAACAATCTCTTCTTCATTTTCAATGGTTATGATGGTTGTAGGTACTTTCTCAACCAAGGATATTATATCTCAAACAAAAGCATCGCTTTACCGCACCCTCTTCACATCTTAAAGACCTTCTAAAGGAATATAAGAGTGTTGAACACAATTCGAATATCCTTCGAATTCTTCTGGCATTATTCTCGCGTTTTATGATTTAGAATCTTTGTGTGACACTCTTTGAGTGGGTTGTGGTTGGGAGAGCAGCAGCAGCAGCAGCAAAAAAAAAAAAAAAGCCAGCTGTGCAATATTTGTACAAAAGGCTAAAATGCCTACCCACAATATTTTTAGTCTCTCTCATTCACGAAAAGAATACAAGGAAATATTATGAATCCTTAACAAAAGGCAACATTCGTGCATTATGTGTCCTTCGACGAGGACAAAAAAGATCTTATAAAGGCCCAGCAGCCTAGTAGCCTAGCAGCCAAGCAGCCTACCAGCCCAGCAACAAAAAACAGGCAACATAAAATTAAATTCATTCGCTTCAAAATGGGTTTTGCTCGCTCGCTTATTATACCAAAATGCATGTTGTGCTATTTATAGTTCATTAACTTAACGAACGATACTAAAACTCTGGCGGATGCTGGAAGTCGGCCATGGTCATGAGAGGATGTGGAAGTGGATAATCTTTTTGTTTTTTTTTTTGTTTTTTTTTCTGTCCGATTCAGTTTTAAGGAACCTCATTTCAGTGTCGAATATCAGAGAGTATAATATATACAAAACCAGATGGTTTGAATCTTTTTGTTTTTATTGATTATTTTGTTTCGTTCCTTGTTGCTCTTTTTTTTATGAGTATTTTGGTAGTTTTTTTTTTTTTTAGTGCCCTAGTTTTTCAGCTTTTATTTTTATTACGTATAGTTTTTAATTTCAGAGTGATTGAAGACGACTCCTTTCGAGCATGAATAAGTGAAGAAGTAAAATATAAATTTCTTCCCATCAGATAATATATGGGTTGCATATTTTAATTTATAATGAGCTTCGCAGTGATTTATATTTTTTTATGCAGATAGTTTGTTGTTAAAGTGTTATGGGAATTTACGCATTCCACCCAAAAAGGAAATGACTTAATTATGAAATTTAGAAATAGTTTAGGTCTTTAACAGATTAAAGTTTTTCCATATTCAGGGTGTCTGGTAAATATTGGATAATCCTGAAACGACGGCTTATATGTTTTAAGACTGCACTGAAACTGTAAATAAAAAAGGTAGTGTATTTTTTACTCACTATAAAAATCGATGAAATTCATGGTTTACATTTGGCAACAATGTTTGGGCCAAAACACAAGTGGTTGAAAATTTTAAAAACGTTGCATCTAAGAAATATTTAAATAAGTAAATTTATTTTTGAATACAAGATGCTGAAGAAAATAATTTCTGAAAAGTTTTTTTTTTTGTTTTTTTTTTTTATAATTAGCGCGCACACAAGGGGATTTTATATAACCTTTATATGTTAGAGACACAGTGTGAGTTTTTGGTAAGTGGGAGGGGATGCGCTAACTATACACTCCAATTCATTTCCCAAAGTTTTGAATAATTCTTTTAAAATAGAGAGGAATAAAAAACTCTAACACCAAAAACATAGAAAATTATTTTTTTTGTATGTACAAAACGTCTGATCATTTTTCGAACTTTTCAGCGATTAAATAAAAATATTACTGTCCCAAAAAAATTTGGGACGAGAACAAAAATTCTATCGAATTTAATTTCTGGATTTTTTGAGGTCTATATTTAGCGCACTAACTTCAGTCCATATCTCTAAAAGTTGTACAAACGATTGCACTTATCAGTAATGTTGTGTTGAAAACGGCTAGAAAAATGCATTTTATTTTTTTTTCCGAAAATGAGATTATGATTCCATCTTGTACGCCTCTGAATACCGAATCAAAATATGGAACGATTAGGGAAAAAATGAAAACGTTGGGGTAACAAAGGTTGTTGCAAAAAAACCATCAAGTTCCATTCCTCGACTCATTCTAAGTTACTTAATATTTAGTAATACTCTGCTGCCAAGTAAAGCTATTTTCAGGACTTTAAATTCTATAACAAATTTGTAAACGATCTGTAAAATATCTTAACGAGCTGTATTAGAAAGTTCAATGAAATTTAAGATTACAAATTTAATAGAAGGTTGATTTTTTTGGTGAAAACATCATCTTTTTATATTTTCAAAAACAAAAATTATGCTTATATCTACGCACGAAACTGATTGGCTGATTTTATTATGGAAGTGGCGAAGAAATACTACCAGTCGTTTTTGTAATTTTTTGTTTGTTTGTTTTTCCAACTTTTTTTATGACAATTTTTTTACCCGCTTTTGTTGTTTTTCGACAACATGATTTAATCTGTAGGGCGTTCAAAAATATATATATATATATTTTTTTTTTAAATTTGTACCACTTTTATTTTCAAAAATTATGAAATGATTTAATCTGTTCAAAAAATTTCACTGGTTTTTGAATGGCTGATTCTTTTAACCAATTCTTCTTGAGGACAAACATTTTTTAAACTTATTTGGAGTTTGAACATTTTTTGACTAAGTTTTTCTGGCTTTAATTTTGTTCCAGCACCTCATTCAATTCATCCTGCATGAGTATACAAACTATATGCGACAAGATAATAATTCCTTATCATTCCTATAAATTGGAAGTTGGTTTTGTCCGCGGGGCATGGCAATGTTTCTATACGAAACGTTTTATTTTTAATATTTACAATTATAACTACTGAAATAATTAATCCAAGCAGAACAAGTAAAAGAATATGCACTATTTGCCAGGCCGCTGCTCTGGCAAAAAAAATTGGAAAGCCCAATGTCCAGGAGAGGCTGCTGGGATGAGATGCCAATTTTCGTGGACTAAAGGCCATTAATAGTCCCTGTTAAAAGTCTCCTATTTGGCTGATTTATTTCAGTGTACTCCTATATAAAATTTGTATTTTAAAGCTAAGATAAAAACAACGTACGAGTATGTATCTGCCGCCCCTGGAATCTTACTCCATAAGAAATTTGCTTACTGCAAATACTTTCAAAGTTATATTTTCTCTCCTTATGAAATTGATTAAATTCACTGACCATAATATTTTCATTAAAAAATATAATTTTATCGCATCAAGTTATAGACCATAAATATTTTATATTTTGAAATTTGTTTTCCGTTTTCTATATTATTCAGAATAACCAATAAATTCCATTCCACTGGTTAATTGCTTCAAGCCAAAGTTATGTTTATTAAAATCCCACATACAAAGTGAATTACCCAGTTTCCAATGAAATAATTGTGGAGATTGCATTTTTTTTAAAGACAAAAATATAAAATTATACGAGGAAAATAAAAATATCTCCCACAGAGTATGACACCATATTTTTATTTAATCAACAACCAATGTTGTGTCACCAAATTAAATCCAATTTGGGAATCAGTTTTAATTTAAACTTCGTAGCTCTTGAACATCACTCCTATAGCATACCTCTACCAACCAATATGATTCCACAATTCCCAGGGGGTAAAAATCGAAAACCATTTTCTCATAGTCTCGTCTTTATTTACCAGAAGAAGCAAGTAGCAAGTAGGGTAGTTGTTGTAGGTATTGTAAAGAAGAGAAGGTAGAGGTTCATTGAGACTTGAGTATATTTTGCAATTTGCTTCAAATGCACACTGGTGCAATCTTCTGGAAA